>CM055068.1:42670828-42788585 GCA_029204045.2 Tillandsia leiboldiana | reverse complement strand
GAATTTCGAAAATCTTATTTATCCCTAAAACCGAAAATTTTAGAAATCGAAGCCTAAAAATCCGTTAATCAGGAGAAAACCTAGCATATAATCAAACTAAACAACCCAGGAGTTCTTATTTCAAAAGAAATTTGATCAAAAAACCTCCACAAACAAAATCGATCCAAGGAATTTCGTACGTTTGAGGAGGAAAGAGAAAACGGTGAAAAACCGAGATTTTGATCAATAAAACTTACTTGGAACTGAAGAACTTGAGTTAGAAAGCTTCCAAGGAGGATGAAATCTAGAGAGAAGCGCTCTGGAAACTTTTGAACAAAAGATTGGAGTAAAAGAAATCAAAACCCTTTTGTTCTTTATAAAAACCTAGCCGCGATCCGGATCCTCCCGAGCTTGCGATCCGGATCGGCTACCCGCAGTGAAAAAACTGCGTTCGGGATCCGGATCGGCAGGTCCAATCCGGATCGTCAGCCCGCAGGAGAAAACCTGCGTTCGGGATCCGGATCACCTTGCCCGATCCGGATCGGCCCCAACTTTTTCTTTAGAAAAATTTCAGAGAAATTCAGAAAAACCAGAAAAAGATTGTAAGCACAAAGGTGTATCAACTTTAAACAAAAGCATCGGTTCACACAACAGAATTAGATTATGCCAAATCTATCAGTAATATCCAAAAATGAAACGAAAATTTACAAGAATTAAATCCCTTAAAGTTGAACACCTTCAATTACATCTAACTTGATCTTATGAGTATGCCTTTATCAAATAATCAATTCGGTAAAGAAAATGAAATACAAAGATCAATAGATGTTTGAAATCCCAATATGGTAGATAATATTTCTAGACAATCTGTTGAAGAGAGTGGCTCTTTGAGCATCTTTCTTTAAAATCCCACCTTATACCAACCTTGAAATTTGACAGAGTCAAGTATTTCACATGCATTTTACTTAATCAAAAATTTGAACAACCATGCTTGGTATACATGTGGTAGCTGCACACAATACTCGACGACCGAGGTGGTAGCTCTTTCCTCCATGTGGTGGTAGTTTTCAACACTCCTCATTGGGATGTAACTCTTTCCACATCTTTTGAGCATTTTACATTATCTTTGACTCCCCCTCAATTGGCTATCAATTATTTAAGATATAAAGTATTCAACCAAAAATTGATCTCAATTCATACTCGACTAAACAGTCAAATAAGATAATGACTATACCAAGAGATCATTGAGAGAGAAATTGACTTTGATCACTTTAGAAGATGATTTAATTAACATAAACGCTCATTGCAACAAAGAAATATTATGATGGCAAAAGCATAATAAATTTCTAAATGTGTGAACAGATGCAATTAAAGTCAATTAAGATCTATGCTCAATTACTATCCTATGTATAAACATAGATATTGAATAGAACAAAACAAATACAAAACCTATTTTAAGCAAAGGTTTCAAAAAGAAGTTTATTCAAAGAAAGCATACCAATTGCTTTTCGCAAATGAATAAAACGTTTTGATCCAAAGGTTTTGTTAAAAAGTCAGCTAATTGATCTTCAGTTGAAACATATGAAAGTTGAAGAGTATTTGATTCAACTAGCTCTCTAAGAAAATGATATCTAAGTTCAATATGTTTTGGTTCTAGAGTGCAACACAGGGTTTTTAGAAATGTTAATTGCACTTGTGTTGTCACAAAGAATTGTTACCGAAGATGCTGAAATGCGGAAGTCACTCAATACGCTTTTCATCCAAATGAGTTGAGTTGAGCAACTTCCAGCTGAAATGTATTCCGCTTCGGCAGTCGAGAGTGCTATGCAATTCTGCTTTTTACTGTGCCATGCAACAAGGCAATGGCCAAGATAGAAGCATGCACCACTCGTGCTTTTCCGATCATCCACTGATCCTGCCCAATCGGCATCTGAGTATCCAACAATGTCCAGACTTGTTCCCATAGGATACCAAATTCCGAAATTAATTGATCCTTTGATGTACCGGATGATCCGTTTCACCGCTTTCAGGTGAACCTCCTTTGGTGCTGATTGATATCTCGCGCAAATCCCAACACTAAAGGATATATCCGGGCGACTAGCCGTGAGGTAAAGTAGACTTCCAATCATACTTCTATACAGTTTCTCGTCTACATTCTCACTATGTGATTCACTTCCAAGTCCCTTGTGGCTAGTTTCCCATTGGAGTTGGAAAATCTTTACAATTTTCTAGATCAAACTTTTTGACCAACTCCAGTGCATACTTGGATTGACTCAAGTGAATACCTTCATCATTTTGTTTAATTTGCAATCCAAGAAAATAAGACAGTTCGCCCATCATGGACATCTCAAATTCGCTTTCCATGGTCTCCGCGAATTTAGAAGCATCATTATCTTTTGTTGCACCAAATACAATGTCATCGACATAGATTTGTGCTACAATGAAATTATTTTGATAATGCTTCACAAAGAGAGTCCTGTCAGCTCCCCCTCGAGTATAGCCCTTCTCCAAAAGGTGCTTTGTTAACCTTTCGTACCATGCTCGCGGTGCTTGTTTCAGACCGTAAAGAGCCTTTTTCAAACGAAAAACATGGTTAGGTTGTTTATGATCTACAAAACCTTTCGGTTGAGCTACATAAACTTTCTCATTTAAAAACCCATTTAGAAATGCGCTCTTGACGTCCATTTGAAATAATTTGATTTTAAAATGACAAGCAATAGCAAACAATATACGAATGGACTCGAGTCTAGCTACAGGGGCGAAAGTTTCGTCAAAGTCTATACCTTCTACTTGAGAGTAGCCTTGAGCAACTAGTCGTGCCTTGTTCCTGATGATAGTACCATCTTCATCTTTCTTGTTCTTGAAGATCCATTTGGTACCTATCACATTATGTTGCTTTGGAGGCTTCGTTAATTCCCAGACTTTGTTTCGCTCAAATTGATGGAGCTCTTCCTGCATTGCTTTAATCCAGTAGTCATCCTGAAGAGCTTCATCTATTGTCTTTGGTTCGATTAAAGATACGTAGCAAGCAAATCCGCAAACCAACTGCCTTCGAGTTCTAACTCCTTCTTGTGGATCTCCAATGATGTTCGATTCCGGATGATCCTTGGAGATTCGTAGCGTTTGTTGAAACGGAGTACTCGGAGGTACACGAGATGATTCCTGCACATCAGATAAACTAGAAGAACCATTAGATGCATCATTATATTGGAAGTATTATTATGAGAAGATGCACTAGCAGGAGAATCATCATCTAGAGAGATATCGAGGGTAGATTTTTCAGATTCAAAATGAGAAGCTTCATCTACTTTAACATTTATAGATTCTACGATCGTCTTAGAATCAATGTTAAATACTCGATATGCTCTGCTATTCGTAGAATAACCCAAAAAGATCCCTTCTTCACTTCGAGAGTCGAACTTTCCAAGATTTTCACGGTCACGTAAGATGTAACATCGACTCCCGAAGATACGAAAGTACTTGATATCCGGTTTTCTACTAAACCACAGCTCATATGGTGTATTCAAGGTTCCTGGGCGCAAATACACTCTGTTAATGACATAGACAGCGGTGTTCACAGCTTCAGCCCAAAAATGTAGCGGTAATTTCCGGCTATGAAGCATCACACGCGCCATCTCTTAAACAACCCTGTTTTTGCGCTCAACAACACCATTCTGCTGAGGTGTATAGGGTGCCGAGAATTCATGTTTAATGCCATTTGAAGTACAAAAGTCAATGAATTTTGAATTTATGAATTCTCCACCCCTATCACTTCTAACACGAATGATCTTTTCATTCTTTTCAATCATAATACGATGGCAAATCTCATGAAAAGAGTCAAACGTATCAGCTTTCTCTCTCAAAAATGCTACCCAAGAAAACCGAGAGAAATCATCAACCAATAAAAAGATGTACCATTTACCTCCCAAAGATGGTTGACGGGTCGGCCCCATTAAGTCCATGTGCAAAAGTTCCAAGGGCCGTTTTGTACCAACGTGGTTCAAGTTCTTGTGTGCAGTCCTAGACTGTTTTCCCTTTTGGCAACCACCACACACAACGTTTTGTTTAAATAAAAGCTTTGGAATCCCCTTGACCACGTCCTTGTTTGAAATTCTAGTAAGTTCCTTAAAATTTAAGTGACCTAGCCTTTCATGCCAAAGAGTTTCATTATTCAAAGCGGCTAAGTTACAATTTTCAGAAAATTTATTAGGAACAACATAACAATTGTTTTCAGATCTAACCCCTTTTAGAAAGAAAGCATGGTCCTTATCAGTTACAACGCATTCAACCGATGAAAAGTTAACTGAAAAACCATTGTCGCAAAGTTGACTTATGCTTATGAGGTTAGTCTTAAGGCCATCAACAAATAAGACGTTTTTCAAAATCGGGCCATCTGGAATAGCTACCGTCCCTTTTCCAACAATTTTGGAAGATCGACCGTCTCCGAAAACAACGTGTCCTCCGGAGATTTTCTCAAGATTTTGAAAACTATTTTTGTCACCGGTCATGTGACGGGAACACCCGCTATCCAGATACCAAGACGAGCTATCATATGCATGCAAGGAAATATTGGAAACAAGACAAGGGAAAATTTCACCTTTGCGCACCCAAACCTTTTTGGAATGCGTCTGTAATGGTCGTGAAGTTTTGTGCCTAGGTGAAAGCGTCTTGTTAAAACGATTGTTGCTCCTTGATGAAGTCGTCTTGCGCGGTGAACTACCAAGTCTCTTTTCATTTGAAAAGTTTTGCTTTGATTTCCGGAAAGGAGCCTTTTTGGTAGTTGATGCAAGAGGTGCTTGAGATGAGCGTTCGACTCCCGTCTTGCAATATCTTCTTATGTGCCCTGAAACACCACAACGAAAACATACCTTAGATCTTGACGATCCCAAAGAGGATGAAGTAGGTTTGTTGTCGTTGTTTGTCTTGAATTCCGGTGTCGGAGGAGGAGATACCGACTGAGGCACAAAAACTGTCTCACTCGAACTTGGACTGTTTCCAGTTTGAGTGTATCCGAGGCCGAACCTATTTGATTGACCAAGACCAAGAAGTCTATCCAACTTACTCCTTCCTGAAGAGAATCGCTGTAAGTCATCCTTGAGTTGGAGAATGGTCTCTGTCATTTCCCGTCTTTCCTGTCGGCCCTCGCCATAGAGCTTCAAGAAGTAGTTTGCTTTGTTCACCATATCTATATAGTTCTTCTCGAGCTGCTCATTGGACTCTTGAAGGGAAACATTTGCTTTTATCAAACTATCCCTTTCCACTTCAAGATCGGTCGAGAGAGAAGTTACCCTTTTTACTTCTTCTTCGAGATCCTGCAATCTCCCTCTCAACCCCTTGTTTTGCTTAGCCGGTTTCTTTAAATCCTGTAAAGATCTGTGATAGGCTAGAGCAAACTCTTCACCTTCCGAATCATCCGATTCATTGTCCATTGCATTCTTTTCAACAGTGGAGTTGGACAATGATTCAGACGTACTTGCCATAAAGCACATGAATGGTGAAGATGTGGACGCGTGGAATGCCGTGGAGCTCTTTTCTTCATCACTTGAAGACGACTCATTTGACGTTGAGTTGTCATCCCAAGTGACGACTTGCATCGCCTTCTTCTTTGCCGGATACTTGTTAGGACACTCCGTTGCAATGTGGTCGTAGCCTCGACATTTGAAGCATTGCAGTTGTCCTTCTGAACTTTTCTTATCCTTTGAGAAGTTCTCCTGCTTTCTTGACTTGTGACTTGGAGTACCCTTGCCTTTGTTCCACTTTCTGAAGGATGGAGATTTGCTTGAATTACCCCTTCGAAAGTTGCGGCGAAAATTCCTTGTCAAGAGAGCGAGCTGCTTCTCAAATTCCTCCATAGAAAGGTTCTCGTCATCGTCCGAGGAGGATGTATCCGCGTCTTCTTCCTTAGTTGTTTTCAACGCATAACCTGAAGACTTAGAAGTGGATGCTTTTCCAGAAGAATTGTTAGTATTAAAAGTCATTTCATAAGTTTGTAATGAACCAACTAATTCTTCTACACGTATTTCGTCCGGGTGTTTAATAGTTTCAATGGCAGTAACCTTTGGGCGAAATCGTTCAGGAAGAGTTCTTAAGATTTTTCTTACAATCTTAAATTCTGGAATCTTCTCTCCCAGATTAGCACATGAGTTTACGATGTCTTGCAATCGTGTATAGTAGTCCGTGAAAGATTCATTTTCTGCCATCAAAATAGAGTCAAACTTGCTCGTAAGCATCTGCAGTTTCTGAATCTTCACGAGGTTAGTTCCCTCATGTGTAACCTGGAGAACATCCCAGATTTCTTTCGCAGTCTCACATGCCGAGACGCGAGAGAATTCAGTTTGAGATAAGGCATTAAAAATAGCATTAATTCCCTTGCCATTGTAAGAAGATAACTCAAACTCTTCCTTGGTCCATTTCGACCTAGGTTTTAAGGTGTGAACATTAGAGATAAGTTCAGTTGGATTAGTCCATCCTGATTCAATTGAATGCCACACCCTTTCGTCGATGGAAGATAAAAGGCTTTCATTCGTACTTTCCAGTACGCATAATTTGTTCCATCAAAGAAAGGGGGTCGATTGATGTTTCCACCTTCAACCATTGTTCACAACCCTATTCCCGCTCTGATACCACTTGTTGGGTCGTATATAATACGGATCTAAATAGGGGAAGAAACACCTAGAGGGGGGTGAATAGGTGTAAACGTATAAACACTCAAAAATCGTTGCGATAAAAAACCCAATGCGGAAATGAAAATAACTCGCAAGATTTTTACGTGGAAAACTCCATCACCGGAGTAAAAAACCACGGGACCGATAACACGGCAGAAATCCACTAGAATTAAAACAAGTACAAGGTGATTTACCGTACACACTTACGACTCAACCTTTTCCATACGCTCCTAGAGGATCTTCTCCGCTGGCTCCAGACGCTTCTCGAATCCACGATCTGCGCCCAACGCCGAATCCACGGCGTCCAACGTCGAATCCACGACGTCCGACCGAATCCACGGTCTTCACCCAATAGCACCCTTCGAATCCACGAACGTGCCTCGCTCCGAATCCACGAGAGCGAATGAACCTTGAATCCACAAGGACACGCGAATCCACGCGCCGATTTTGGGGTAATCGTTGTTTTTTGGGTGGTGATGATCCGCCGAATACTTAGATCAAAGATAGATCGGAAATACCATCTAAGTATTCATTAGTTTGATTCAACTCAAGATGTGAGTATGAAAACCTAGAATCAAACTAATCAATATAGATGAAGAAACATAGAGTATTCTCTAATGATTTCCTTTCTTCTCTATATGTGGATCTATAGCCGTAAAAGATGATATATGAAAATGACGGCTATGTGGATTGACCCTAGAAAGAAAGACATAGGGTCTATTTATAGGTTAGAAACCCTAGGAAGGAGATAACAATCAAAAACCTGCCATTTCTGGAATTTTACGGACGGCGATCCGGATCGTGATAACTGAGATCCGGATCGTCATAACAAAACAGCCAATTCCAGAAAAACGAAGGTTCGGGATCCGGATCATGTAACTACGATCCGGATCGTTCATACAGTTCACCAAACATCAACGTTCGGGATCCGGATTGCGAAGCAAGATCCGGATCGTTCAAGGTAGATGGTAAACTCAACGTTCGGGATCCGGATCAAGAGACTACGATCCGGATTGCGACGATGTATGAACGAACCACCTTCGGGATCCGGATCGAACAGCCTGATCCGGATCCTGAACATGTCCCAAGTCCAGTTTTTGATTTTTATGCAATGAAAGATTCTTCCAAGTGTTTCTACACTACAAGAAGTATTCGGATCACACAAATTCTTTAGTTAAACATACCTGATCCTTTTGAATTCTTCTTTCTTGAGATTGAGTTAAATGATTCAACTTTCTTCACCTTCAATCTTCAGGACTTGAAACTTTCACGAAACTACGCCAACTCAAATTCCGTAACAGTTGCAACACCCGCCAATACGCAACCGCCTCTACATGCACCTTTTCTTGTAGTGTTCCCTACGTCATCTGGTCAAGGATGGCACGATATGTGGAGCAAGCTCATCCGTCAGAGAGACTACCTTATCCAATGATCATCATGCGCATTCTTCGCAAATTTAAAGCTGACACAAATGCGAGTTCCTATCTGCACAGTCTAGGAACGATCAATGACACAACAATTGTAAAGTCTCTTTCGACGAAGCCAGATGAACCTTTCATACCTCTTCACCAGCAACGAGCACAACGACAACAAGCAACAACCTCTGCACCGGCAGCAGCTCCTCCAGTCCAACCAGCACCACCATCACAACCAGCACCTCCGGCACAACAAGCACCGCAATCAACTTCTGATGATGATGCATCTGTTACCTCAATCTATAAAAGACAGCAAAGGCTCTCCAACGAGCAAGAACGTATATCAAATGAACTAATTGAGGTAAAGGAAGAAATAAAGAAGGTAAATAAGAATCAATTATCAATGAACAAGCGATTAAAGAAGATATTCCAAATCCTCGGCTGTATCAGTTCAGACGAGTCTGAATAATCCGTATCCTTCCAATTTCTGTTTATTATGCATATGTTTAAATCCTTCTTTTGTGCAGGTTTTTAAGTTCTAATTTGAGTCTTTAGTTCTCCAACTTGAACTGTTAACCATTCTCTCCACTTTTGGTAATCTTTGGCTTTGTTTGTGACAAAAAGGGGGAGAGAGTTTAGAGAACTTGAACAATGATATTGTGAAAATTGTGATCTTGTATACATCAATGATGAACAATGATGACTGCATCAAGGTACAATGATGATGTGAATGAACATCAAGGTAAGTGAACATCAAGGGAACTTGAACAATGATTGTGAAAATCTTGCTGAAAATCTTGCTGATGAAGATTTTGTATACATCAAGGTAAGTATCACTTCAACTTCAACTTTGGTTTTCATCTTGTGATTGTTTGCATGTCTCGACTAACTATTCGACTAACTATTTGGGCATGTAATATGACTAACAAGTTGATGTTGGACTAACTTTTTGTGACATTTGGTTTTTAATTGCATAGAAGATATGTTGGTTTTTGACTATGATTCTCTTACATATCTGAATTCTCAAATGTCATGATGATTAGATAAACTCTATCTCAGTACTAGGTTTTGTATGCTAAATATTCTTGAGGTATCTAACGATCTCTTTTTGTCAAGAATGATTTCTTTGTGCAGAGAGTACAGATGTCTAAGTCTAGAGTCTGTTTTAGGAGTTTATCTCATGTTTTTAAATTTTTGGATCTCCATTGTAAATTTTTGTTGTATGGTGATAGCAACAAAAATATCTTTTTGAATTTTCTTTAGTGGATCTGTGTTTTGTCACGAAACCGCCAAAGGGGGAGATTGTTACGGAATTTGAGTTGGCGTAGTTTCGTGAAAGTCTCAAGTCTTGAAGATTGAAGGTGAAGAAAGTTGGATCATTTAACTCAATCTCAAGAAAGAAGAATTCAAAAGGATCAGGTATGTTTTACTAAAGATTTTGTGTGATCCGAATACTTCTTGTAGTGTAGAAACACTTGGAAGAATCTTTCATTGCATAAAAATCAAAAAATGGACTTGGGACATGTTCAGGATCCGGATCAGGTTTTTCGATCCGGATCCCGAAGGTGGTTCGTTCATACACCAGTTCAATCCGGATCGTAGCCTCTCTTGATCCGGATCCCGAACACTGAGTTTACCATCTTCCTTGAACGATCCGGATCAGGCTTCGCAATCCGGATCCCGAACGTTGATGTTTGGTGAACTGTATGAACGATCCGGATCAAGCACTTCGATCCGGATCCCGAACCTTCGTTTTTCTGGAATTACCTGACTCGTTACGACGATCCGGATCACAGCTAATCCGATCCGGATCGCCGTCCGTAAAATCTCCAGAAATGTTAGGTTTTTGATTCTTATCTCCTTCCTAGGGTTTCTAACCTATAAATAGACCCTATGACTCTTTTTCTAGGGTTAATCCAAATAGCCGTCATTTTCATATATCATCTTATACGGCTCTAGATCCACATATAGAGAAGAAAGGAAATCATTAGAGAATACTCTATGTTTCTTCATCTATATTGATTAGTTTGATTCTAGGTTTTCATACTCACATCTTGAGTTGAATCAAACTAATGAATACTTAGATGGTATTTCCGATCTATCTTTGATCTAAGTATTCGGCGGATCATCACCACCCAAAAACAACGATTTACCCCAAAAATCGGCGCGTGGATTCGCGTGTCCTTGTGGATTCAAGGTTCAACCGCTCTCGTGGATTCGGAGCGAGGCACGTTCGTGGATTCGAAGGGTGCTATTGGGTGAAGACCGTGGATTCGGTCGGACGTCGTGGATTCGACGTTGGACGCCGTGGATTCGGCGTTGGGCGCAGATCGTGGATTCGAGAAGCGTCGCAGAGCGAGCGGAGAAGATCCTCTAGGAGCGTATGGAAAAGGTTGAGTCGTAATTGTGTACGGTAAATCACCTTGTACGTGTTTTAATTCTAGTGGATTTCTGCCGTGTTATCGGTCCCGTGGTTTTTTACTCCGGTGATGGAGTTTTCCACGTAAAAATCTTGCGTATCATTTTTTTATTTCCGCATTGGGTTTTTATCGCAACGATTTTTGAGTGTTTATACGTTTACACCTATTCACCCCCCTCTAGGTGTTTTTTCCCCTATTTAGATCCTTATTACATATAACCCAACAGACAACCCCCGGCCACAACGAATCAAGACAACCCAAAATCCAGCGATTTTGGATTCGGAAAGGTGATATCTTTCCTTGTCTTAAGTTCTAAATAGCTTATGACTGTATGTAATGCTTTGATTGGTTTTCTCCTCATATTTTTCTGAATCTTTGCATTACATGTTTTTTCAATGCTCTTGGTTTTATGTTTTGTTCTTGAACAAAAGATTTTTAACGAACAAGTACATTGAATAAAAGGGGTTTCACGTTCATTCACTCCAAATGAATTTTATATGGATTATCAACTTTACTCCATAATCATAATCTTGGAGCATTGGTCATATTGACTCTAATTGCATCTTTTCATGCATTTAGAAATCTATTATGCTTTTGACATCATAATATTTCGATGTTGCAATGATCATTTATGTTAATTAAGTCATCTTTTAAGTAATCAAAGTCAATTTCTCTCTCGATGATCTCTTGGTATAGTTTTTATCTTATTTGACTGTTTAGTCGAGTATGAAATCGAGATCAATATTTGGCTGAATACTTTATATCTTAAATAATTGATAGCCAATTGAGGGGGAGTCAAAGAAAAAGTATTATGCTCAAAAGATGTGGAAAGAGTTACATCCCAATGAGGAGTGTGAAAACTACCACCACATGGAGGAAAGAGCTACCACCTCGGTCGTCCGAGTACTGTGTGCAGCTACCACATGTATACCAAGCAAGGTTTTTCAAGTTTGATTAAATAAAATGCATGTTGAAATACTTGACTCTGTCAAAATTTCAAGGTTGGTATAAGGTGGGATTTTTAATGAAAGATGCTCAAAGAGCCACTCTCTTTAATAAATTGACTAGATACATTATCTAATTTATCTGGGATGTTAGACATCTATTGATCTTGGTATTTCATTTTCTTTACCAAATTGATGATTTGATAAAGGCATTACGCATAAGATCATGTTAGATGTGATTGAAGTTGTTCAACTTTAAGGGTTTTAATTTCTATAAATTTTCGTTTCATTTTTGAGTATTTTTGATAGATTTGGTATAATCTATTTCTTGTTGCATGAAACGATGACTTTTGTTTAAAGTTGATGCGCTAAAGTGCTTACATACTTTTTCTGGTTCTTATGGACAACATGAAAAACTGCTTATAATGCTTTATCTTTGTTTTTCATGATTGAGGAGTAAATCTTTTTAATTTCGTGAAATTAATTGGATCGAATTCATTGTTTAAAGCACTTAAATTGATTTCTTGATGGAATACAAATCGGTATTTGAAAAGATTCCAAAATCTGGATTTGTTTCAAGAAATTATTTTTTTTCTGGTACAGGTACGCAATCTGCATTTTTGTTATATACCGGAACTGAGCTTTTATCTCTCTTTCTCTATGAACTAATGCTGTTAGTGATTTTCTTTTGTCTAGTATGTTCACTGTTTGACAATTTGTGACAAAAAGGGGGAGAACAGAAATTAATGATCGTATCACAAAGGGGGAGAACATAAATGCTCAAGACAAGGGGAGAACAGGGAGAACATGGAGAACATGGAGAACATGTGAGAGATGCTCATAACAGGGAGAACATGGAGAACATGGAGAACATGTTAGAGATGCTCATGATAGGGGGAGATAAAGAAAGGACTAGAGCCGAAAAACAAAAGAACCAAAAGGACGAATCAAATGTAGGATTCTAATTTCTAACGACTAACGTTTGATTTTGTTTGGAGTTTTGTTTTGCAGGAATTACATCACTTTAAGACTCCAAGTCCTAAGTCATAGAGTACGCTCTAGGACTGTTTGGTTCAAATGTAATTTTGTATTTATTGGATCTTTCACGCAAAGAAAATCAATGTTTTGGTGATAACATTGAATTTCGACTTTTTGGTTTAAGATGAGTGGCTTGAGCGCTTTTATGTATTTTTGGGTTTTGTCACGAAATTGCCAAAGGGGGAGATTGTTACGGCATTTTGGTGTTGGCATATTTCGTGAGTCAAGTCAGTGAGTTGAGTCGGAGTCTTAAAGGGATCAAATTGTCAATCAGCAATCAAAGACTTAGAGAAGATTCAACAAGAGCTCAAGTTGACACTCAGTGTCTTGAGTCTTGAAGATTGAAGTTGAAGAATTGTGGATCAGTTACATCAATCTCAAGAAGAAAGTATTCAAGAGGATCAGGTATGTTTAACTAAATAATTGTGGTGATCCGAATACTTTCTTATAGTGTAGAAACACTTGGAAGAATTTTTAATTGCATAAAAATCAAAAGCTGGACATGGGACATGTTCAGGATCCGGATCAGACCTTGCAATCCGGATCCCGAAGGGTACTTGTTCATTGGCAATTTCAATCCGGATCCTAGGCCATTCCGATCCGGATCCCGAACATGGGACTTTGCTGAATTGCATGAACGATCCGGATCGGACCTTGCAATCCGGATCCCGAACCCTTGGTTTTCTGGAATCGTCAATCTCGTTACGACGATCCGGATCGCATTAAATCCGATCCGGATCGCCGTCCTGAAAATTTTCAGATAAGGTATGTTTTTGATTCTTATCTCTTTCCAAAGGTTTCTAAACTATAAATAGACATTTAGGGTTTCTCAAAAACATGGGTTCTCTACCGATCAATTTATAAAACTCTTGAGAGCAACCCTAGAGGCTAGGTTTTCATCGTTCTTCTTAATAGCCTCTTTTAGGTCAATTCGACGGTTCTTTTAAGAACATATCGTTTGTCGAATTGATCTAATCTTTGCTTAGAGATTTTTTCTACGGTTCTTCAATGAGAATCTAAGCAAAGGATCACCATCGAAGTCAATATTCTTATCGACTGAGTTTGCGTCGTGGATTCGACGTGGCATCGTGGATTCGGTGTGCTAAAGGCGTTTCGTGGATTCGAAACATGTGCTCGTGGATTCGAGTGGCGTTCGTGGATTCGAACGTGTGCAGTGGACGTGCAATCGGTGGAGCGCGAGGTCCGAAGAAATTGAAGGAGGGGTTAAATCCGTGGAGACGGTAATCACCTTGTTATTCTTCTTTTCTTAGTGGATTGTTATTGCGTGGACATCCAACCGGTCAGCGCAAGGTCCGAAGAAGCTGAAGGAGGGGTTGAGTCCGTGGAGTCGGTAATCACCTTGTTATTCTTCTATTCTTAGTGGATTGTTATTGCGTGTTGGTCCCGTGGTTTTTCTCCTGGATTGGAGTTTCCACGTAAATCTCGGTGTGCTGTTTTTATTTTCCGCATTGGTTTTTATTTTGCTCTGAGATTGAGTTTTTAAGTATTACACCTATTCACCCCCCCCTCTAGTTGTTTGATAGTACCTATTTAGATCCTTCGGGATATATAAAAACCTACATACAACCCTATTCCCGCTCTGATACCACTTGTGGGTTATGTTAATAATGGATCTGAATAGGAAAAAAACCACCTAGAGGGGGGGTGAATAGGTGTAAACAATAAACACACCAAATCGTTGCGTAAACAATAACCCAATGCGGAAAATAAAAATATACGCAAGATTTTCCGTGGAAAACTCCATCACACGAGTAAAAAACCACGGGACCGATAACACGGTGAAATCCACTAAGATTAAACACGTACAAGGTAATTTACCGTAACCCTACGACTCTACCTTTTCCATACGCTCCAAGTAGATCTTCTCCGCTCGCTCCACAACGCTCCTCGAATCCACGATTTGCGTCCAACGCCGAATCCACAACGTCCAACGTCGAATCCACGACGTCCAACCGAATCCACGGTCTTCACCAATGTAGCACGTATCAATCACACGAACGTACCTCGCTCCGAATCCACGAGAGCGGTAGCACCTTGAATCCAAAAGGCCACGCGAATCCACGCGCCGATTTTGGGAAATCGTTGTTTTCTTTGTGATGATAATCCGCCGAATACTTAGATCATAGATAGACATGAAATTACTATCTAAGTATTCTTCAATTTGATTCTACAAGAAATAAGAGTTTGGAAACCCTAGAATCAAATTGAACAATATAGACAAAGAAACATGAAATTAATCGTGTTTTCCTTTCTTCTCTATATGTGTGGATTTTTTATATTTTTTCCGGTTTCATCGATTAACCCTAGATATGAAATTAGAGTTTATTTATAGGTTAGAAACCTTTGGAAAGAGATAAGCATAAAAAACTGACTTACCAAACTTTTTCCCGCATGGCGGTCCGGACAGGATTTTGGCTGATCCGGACGGTCGTCTTTTTCAGAGAATTTCCTGAAAAAACAGTTCGATGTCCGGACTGGAATTTTCTGATGCGGACTGTACATGCGATTTCAGCAAACACAAGGTTCGGGGTCCGGACTGACTGGGGACTGTTCCGGACTGGAGTTACGCATGTACTCAATTTTGTTCGGGGTCCGGACTGGAATGTCCTGATCCGGATCCTGAACACTCAAATTGTCCAGTTTTTCATTTTTATGCAATAAAGAATACTCCAAGTGTTTCTAAACTACAAGAATGTATTCGGATCACCAATATTATTTAGTTAAACATACCTGATCCTTTTGAATTCATTCTTCTTGAGATTGATGTATGTGATCCTCAATTCTTCAACTTCAATCTTTAAGACTCAAAACACTTCACAAAATACGCCAACACAAATTCCTTAACAGCAACTCCACAAACCAATTGTCTCCGAGTTTTAACTCCTTCTTGATGATCTCCAATGATGTTTGATTCCGGATGGTCCTTGGAGATTCGAAGCGTTTGAGGTAATGGAGTACTCGGGGTATTTCCGATGATTCCTGCACATTGGATCAACTAGAAGAACCATGAGATGCATCTAAATTTTTAGAAGAATTATCATGTAAGGATGCAATATCATTAGCAGGAGGTTCATCATCAATAGACATATCAGGAGTAGATTTATCAGAAGAAAAATGAAAAGCTTCATCTAATTTAACATTGAAAGATTCTACCATCATTTTAGATTCAAGGTTAAATACCTGATATGCTCTATTGTTTGTAGAATAAACCATAAAAATTCCTTCATCACTTCGAGAGTCGAATTTTTCAAGATTTTCTCGATCGTGTAAAATGTAACAGCGACTCCCAAAGATACGAAAATATTTTATATTCGATTTTTTACAGAACCAAAGTTCATAGGAGGTATTCAAAGTACCCGGGCGCAAATATATTCTATTGATCACATAGACAGTGGTGTTAACTGCTTCAGCCCAAAAGTGTAACGGAAGTTCCGGCTATGAAGCATAACACGTGCCATCTCTTGAACAACTTTATTTTCGTGCTCGACTACACCGTTCTTGTCACGCCCCGGAGTCGGAACTGCGACCCGGGCTCGCCAACAGATCCGCCACCTATGCAAAATCCCGCATAGGCGAAGCGTCTAACCTGCAAAAGATAGTACTATAGCTACGCAAATATCAGAGCGGAAATAAAAATACTGTAAAATAAAAATCCAATCACTGTACAACATGAAATAAAGTACAATATCCATCTCCTCAAATACAAATAATCATCATACAATGTCCTCAGTACAGCATCTCTCAAACTCCAACGAGGGAGAAAAACTAAAACTATAGTACATCAGTCTCTCCAAATACAAAAGATCCCTCTCGAAGTAAACAATAAAAACCAGCTGGCAGCTACAAGGAATCTCCAACCAGGGGATACAGCTACGCTCCTCGGCGGTATGGATCTAGCTCGTGACTCTCTCACCTCGAACAACGACCGAAAGATCAGCGACTCCCGCAGAAGACTCTGCAAAAACAGGAGGAAGAAAAGAGGGAAACAACAATGGGGGTGAGAACCACTAGTAAACCAGTAGCCTCCCCCTGTGGGTAAAGCCTCAAACTCCGGCATACCCACTAAGTCTACCAGAGGCAAGAAAAGGAATAAATGGTAAAGCTGTAAACAGAACTGCTGAATAAAAGGGGAAACCACCACTAGTATGCCTCTAAATGCAATACCGAAAGAAATGACTGTATGAATGCATCAGGAAATAGTATCTGACCAAATAAACCCAATGTAGTCACCAGTAAAACTGGTACTGCCTGCTCTGCTGTCGAACTCAAGAACTCAGTATCTCTACTGTCCAAATGACCGGAACCCAACACGGTCTGATCGGAACCCAACACGGTCTGAAGCCTACTCCGGAGTGGCACTCGAGGGGAGCGACCCGCACGAGTAAAGTAACTCTGTCATCAGTATCATAAGTATCTCTATCAAGTATCTCAATAGCAGGACTGGATCATGACAATGATCAAAGTGGGAAACTCCGTCCACTAATGAAACCCCGATCTGATGCAATAGTACTCAATCAGTGGGAAACACCATCCACTAGAGAAATCTGATACCCAATCTGATGCATAAGTAAACATCCGGTCAACCGCCCAATATCCGCGGTCGCTGCAACATCCCACAAGACCAAAATCTGATAAAGTAATCAACATCTGGTTAACCGCCTAATGTCCGCGGTCACCGCAATAACCCACAATCCACCATCGGGTAAAATAATCAATATCCGGTCAACCGCCTACTGTCCGCGGTTGCCGCAATTCCCCCACCAATCCATAATCAAGTACCACCTGTCCCGGACTCCAAGATCCCGACTACACTATCCCAAACCCCTGCTCGAACCCGAGCAACTAGACTCAAAAGTCTAAATGAGAAGGAGAAAGGAAACAATCATGGTTTCTCCTCAGTCAAATCCCAATATGATAGTGTAGCAATAAATAGTGGCCTATCTAGATGTCCATACAAGCATGCAAAAGTCCTCATGCAAGATGAAAGAGGGAATAAAAAATAACAGTTCCACATGTGTAACAAATAATAAATCCACATAAATATAACCATCATGCTAAAATCATCAGTCAACTACACATGTATATAATCCCTGATCCATAATAATCCCAAAGTGGTACCCGCACATAGATATGTCATCATGTCCCAATAATTAGTCCATTTAACCAACTTTCATAAAGAACTCTCCCTCTCATTCTCTCTCTAAGTCTCGGAAAAATCAGAAAAGAGAGAGAGGGAGAAGCATTTATAGGCCAGCCCAAAGAGCCCACTATGCTTAGCGGATTTGGGCGCTCGCGGGTTTGCGGGCCCCGAATCCGCACCCGGCCCGCCTCCGCACAGCGCCCGGACCAACCCGGGCGCGACACCTGTCCCCGAACAGGGGACTGTGGCCTGGCCGAATGGGCCGCTGCCACGTGGCCCAGGCGTCGGTGGCGCCCGCCAATGGAGCGGCGCCACGTGGCGCCGCGTGCGCCGCCGCGCCCGACACGGCGGTCGGTCGCGCCGCCCACGCGCGTACGGCCGCAGACGCGCGGCCCCGCGTGCACCGCGTGCACCTGAGCCCTCCAATCCGAGGCCGCCACGTGGCACGCCCCGGTTTACCGTGCACCGCGCTCCCCCGCGCTCCTGCCCGGCCTGCCCGCGCACTCCCCCGCGCGCCGCGCGCACTGCACCGGGCCAACAATATGCTGCCACGTGGCCCGCCGGTCCACCGTGCACCGGCGGCCAACAACCATGGACCGGGAGTCGTGCGCCGGCCCAATGAGAGCTTGCCGCGTGTCCCAAGCCGGTCCACGGCTCCCCCCTGCACTATTTGCACCAGAAAACTTCCGGGTCTCCGTTTTTGGGCGTCCGGACTCAGAAAAATACAAATAAATAGCCGTTTTTCAACGTTTTTCCGTGCTGAATCCAAATACGGCCTCCGCTTTGCCCAAAGCTTCTTCCAAAATTTGACGAGGGTACCCGAATACACTCGGGATCCATTCAACGCACTGAGTCCATTTCTTGAGTCCGATACACACCCAAACACTCCCCTCTCCCAAGATAGTCCTCCAGAAACCACCGATTAAGCCATAAACCTCCAATGAAAATCCGGATCATCACAGTTCTGTTGCGGTGTATAAGGTGCAGAGAATTCATGTTTTATGCCGTTTGAAGTGCAAAAATCAATGAATTTAGAATTGATGAATTCTCCACCTCTATCACTCCGAACACGAACGATCTTTTCATTCTTCTCAATCATAATACGATGACAAATCTCATGAAAAGAATCGAAAGTATCGGCTTTCACTTTTAAAAATGTTACCTATGAATATCTAGAGAAATCATCAACCAAAAGAAAAATGTACCATTTTCCACCCAAACTTGGTTGACGAGTCGGCCCCATTAAGTCCATATGCAGTAATTCTAGCGGTCGTTTGGTTCCCACGTGGTTCAAGTTCCGGTGCGTAGCTCTGGATTGTTTTCCTTTTTGGCAACCACCACACACAAGGTTTTCTTTAAAACTCAATTTAGGAACACCTCTAACCACGTCTTTATTAGATATTCTAGATAGTTCCTTAAAATTTATGTAACCTATTCTTTCATGCCAAAGTGTTTCATTATCAAGTGACACTAGGTTACAATGTTCAGAAAATTTGTTAGGAACTACATAGCAGTTATTTTGTGATCTAACCCCTGTCAAAAAGAATGAATGGTTTTCGTCAGTTACAATGCATTCAACAGAAGAGAAATTAACTGAAAAACCATTATCACACAATTGACTAATGCTTATGAGGTTAGTCTTAAGGCCTTCAACAAATAAAATATTGTTCAAAACCGGGCCATCTGGAATAGCAATTGTTCCTTTGCCAACTATTTTTGAAGATCGACTATCTCCGAAAACTACAAATTCTTTGGAGATTTTCTCTAAAGATTGAAAATAGTTTTTATCACCAGTCATGTGACGAGAACAACCACTGTCCAGATACCAAGATGAATTGTCATATGCATGTTGTGATGTCTGAATGACAAGACAAGGGAAGAGTTCACCTTTGCGCACCCAACCCTTACGAGTTTTGGAATACGTCGACAATGATCGTGATGTTGATCTCTTTGGTGAACGCGTCTTGTACATTTGATCACTTTTCTTTACGTTCCATGACGATGTCGTCTCGGGTGGTGTACTACCATTGTTCTTCACCTTTAGATGGTTCTTGCGAAATTTCTGGTGGATGAACTTGTTGGTAGTTGTTGCAAGTATTGCTTGATTTGACCGCTTGACTCCATACTTGCAATTCCGTCTTATGTGCCATGCAAAACCACAACGATAACATACCTTTGTAAACGTTGGTCCTGAACGAAATGAGGTAGGCTTGTCAACGTTGGATGCGATGATTTTCGTCGGAGGAGGAGCAACCGACTGAGGCACAAACTTCGTACCACTCGAACTTGGATCCTCACCAGTTCGAACGTACCCAAGGCCCAACCTGTGAGGACCTGGTTTCCCCGCGGGGAGTTTTCTGGTTGTTTGGCAGCTTTCGATGGCCTGCGTGGTGTGTTGGGGGTGTTTGTGCGCAATTTGGACACAAGTGGTGGACTTCGGGCTTATAAATGGATCACGGGAGTATTTGGAGGACCCGTCGAGTGTTTAGAAGTGATTTCGCGCGACACGGATGTCAAATTTGGACTCAGAGCGAAGTTTGGTTAAAAGATCACCTCTCCGGATGCCTTCGGGAATTTTTAGAGATGGAATTTGGCAAATTGGATTTTTGAAATGGACCCGGCGCGAAAATCGAATCAAGTGGGCTTTCCGGGGGCCTTCAGCAAATTTTCGGATGAGAATTTGGAGAAACTGACATCGGATTTGGATTCAGCGCGCGAAAACGATGAAGATGGACTATTTATTTGCTTTTTTCGGAGCCCGGATGTCGTGCACAGTTTTCGAGGCAGCTTGGTACTGTTCCGGCAGGCGGCGGCCGGCGGCAGGCGGCGGAGCGCGGCGGCGCGGACGCAGGCACGACGGCAGGCAGGCGCGGGCAGCACGCAGCGCGCGGGCAGGCGCGCGGGCAGGTGCGCGGTCCACAGCGCCTGCGTGCACCGGAGGGTGGACACGTGTCGGTCTTCTGTTGGCGCGGTGTTGCGCACTCGGTGCACCGAGCTGGTGCGCTCGCTTCGGGACGCATGCCTGACACTGTGCGCAGGCGGCGCTGGCGCGCGCACGTGCGCGCGTCAGGCGCGCGTTGACCAGCTGTCGCGACACGTTTCGCCTTCCGGGACGGGCCACGTGTCAAGCGGTGACTGGACCACGTTGCTGTCTCCTGTTCGGCGGGGTACGTGGAGGCCCGTGGAGGTTTCGGGCCTGCACAGTGTTGGGCCGGGCCCAACACTGTAGCAGCCCGGAACTTCCGGGCGCCCGGAAATTGGGACTCAACCGTCATTTCTTGATTTGTTTTCTGGGCCTATTTAAACGATCCGAGCCGCCTTGTTCACCCCTTTTCCTCCACTTCCGAGCTTCAAACCGACGGGAGGTCTTCAGCAAAGTTGTTCCTCTCGCAGAGTAACTTCCATCTGCAGAGTTTTGGGATTTTTGGGGGCACGCTTTTCGAGATTCTCATTTTCTTGGCGCGGCGCGACGCTCTTTCTTCGGTGCTTCTTCCGTCGCTCTTCGGTGCACGAGCTCCCCCGGCCTACTCCGACCATCTTTTCAAGCGATTTCTTCGCTGTTGGATTCGCAACAGGTAAGGCTACGATTTTGGTTTCTCGCACATTTTCTAGTTTCACGTTTTTCGAGGAGTTCTACCTTGCTCTCTGAGGACCTTGTTTGCTGTGTGGATTTTTGAGGGCAGCAGATTGATGGAATTTTATCTCCGCAACCGGGCATCGGATTGAGACGCTCTTATAGACATTTTTCATCTACTCGACGCAAGGATCATCGTGGATTTTTCTTGGAATTTTTGGAGACCTTCCCAGAGGTATACACTATTCTTTTTATTTGTACAAGAGTTTACAGTTATTTGGTTTTGGGATTTTTGCGCACAGATACTGTGGAATTTGTAACTTGGCCTACGGTGCTCGGAATTTGGCGTGCAGGGACCCGTTTCGAAGCTATCGACGCGAGGAACGCTGTAGTATTTATTTCAGAATTTTTGAAGCTCTTTCAGCAGGTGAAATAATCGCATCTTTGCGGCTGAATTTACAGTGTGTTTTTGGGCAGATTTTTGGAAATTGTGTATAACTGTAGCCCTATGTTGTACCCAGGTGGGATTTTGGACTATACTGGACCTATTGGATTGTGAGTTGCTGTTTTTCTGTTTTCTCAGCTGTGTGACCCCGGACAGTTAGCACCTTCAGGTGGGTGGCTTTGCTTTCAGGATCTATGGACTGTGCTCTAATTCTATTGATATAGAATCATGCATGATAGTGATTGGTCTTGGTAGCATGCTAGAATTTGTGTTAATATTCTTTGTAATTATCTGATGATCGTATGTTCTCTTTTGCTTTCTACCATCTGTTTAATACTTGTTCTCTTGGAACCTGACCTAGCACCCCCGTCATATGTTGCATGTGTAACCATACCAGTAGAAAACCCTCACTTGGGCTAGGGTTCTTTATGTTTAGACATCCACACTTTATGTTTCATTCCTGGACTTAGTGTTATCCTCGCCCGGGTAGTGGACCGAGCGGTCGGGACTTCTTTTAGTGTGGGATGCATTTGCACTCGTGCTTGGGAGCAGAGTGGAGTCTGGTTGATGTAGTGGATCGCTTGTCTGTACCGGGAACCGTTTGGGGTAAACGGTGGTCCCGGGAGGTCTTGTTTTTCCCCTGTTTGGGTTGTCGCCACTGTGTTAGTGGCAGTAGTTTACTAGTGTTAGCCGAACCTAGAACCCGGAACCCTTTTCGACATACACATGATTTTAGTCTACCAATGCTTTCTTCCAAGCATCGAAGGGCCGCTGGAGTCTGTTCTTGTTTGATTGGACAAAGGCATCTGCCCTTCGGGGTTTGGGTAAAACATTTATTTTCTAACTATTTTTCTAAAAAGAACTAAAATCATTAAATATGGATTTCTTCCAGATCAAAATGGTTTTCAATAACAAATGTCACATTTTTTCCTGTAAATTTTCTCCACTCGAAAGGATTCGAGTGGTCTGGGTTCTAGGGGCCGTTCCTTGTCGGGACGAAAGCCACGGGGGCCGAACCTGGAACCTGTTCTTGTTTGATAGGGTTGTAGGTGTAGGTCTCCCGGGACTTTCGGGCCCTGTTTGGTGTCTTCTGCGTGTTGTACCGAGGTTGTTGTGTCCCCGAACTATAAGGGATCAGGAACTTCGATAGGCGGAGCCTAGGGTCTGTTCTTGTTTGATAGGGTTCTAAGCACCGGCCTACCGGGTTTTCGAACCCTTATGGTGTCGGTCTTTTCTGTGAGTTTAGTGTTCTGCTGTGGGTCGTTCTTGGCTGTGGAGTATCTCCAGCCAGTGTGTTTTGTGCCGTGAGTTATTGGAGAGGCATGTGTCTCGTGTTTCGCGTGAGCTGATCAGCTGAGTCGTCGAGAGTGCTCCGACTGTTGTGCGAGATGTTTGAGGATTGAGTCTTTCCGTTCAGTGCGTGAGCGTGGATTTTGACTATAGCCTGCAGTGCCACTTTGAGCTCGACAGAGTGCGCGGATACCTTCTTCCTCGATGGGGTCGCTCCCCTCGAGAGCCACGCCCGGGGTGGATTTGTTACTTTTGTATCGCGACTTGTCGACGCCGTCCCTCTGACTGGGCCAGTTAGTGGCAGTTACGGACGCAGTCCCTCTGGCTGGGCCAGTTAGTGGCAGCCACGGATGCCCTACGTAAGTCCGGTCCTCCTGGATGTCACGGCAGTAGGTAGGCGCAGGTTTGACTGGACCCTATGCGACAGTCAGTGTAGATTGGGTGGCTGTACTGTGTGGGTTAGTAGATGCATCATGTTTCCATCTGTTTCATTTTCTTGAGCATCTAGATAGAGGCATAGTAGCTGTAGAGTTACTTTTCCAGCCCTGTCCTTTCAGTATTATTATGTTACTTTTTGCCTCTAGTAGACTTAGTGGGCAGACCGTCGGGCTTGTTGGCGGCACCCACTGAGAACTACTTGGGACGTAGTTCTCACACCCGTCGTGGTGTCTTTTCCCACAGGGACTTCTACTCCTGTTCTAGTTGCTCCTGTTGCTGCTTCTTCTGATCGAGGTAAGGTAGTCGCGAGCTAGATCCCTACCAGTCGTCGTCCTGAGAGTAGATGTACCCTTATTACTTTTGAGAGTTCATGTTGAGAGAACTTTGTAGTGAGGTATAGAGTTGTATTTATTTTACTGCTCGAGAGATTTCTGTATTTTGGTGAGGTTGGATTGTATTATTTGAGGGTTGTAGTTGTTCACTTAGTTTTTATTTCTAGCAGTTTTACTTTCAGCTCTGATATCTATATAGTATAGTTGATCTTTTGCAGGTTAGTCGCTTCGTCTATACGGGGCTTCCCGTATGGGCGGCGGATCTGTTGGCGAGCCCGGGTCGCAGTTTCGACGCCGGGGCGTGACAGATTAGGTGGTATCAGAGCCTAGGTTGTAGGTCATTGTGGACTTAGAAATCCTAGGCTTGTGGTTGGACATTAGGATGACTGCGTGAGAGTCGTGACTTTTAGCGAGAGTCCTGATTGAGTGTTATACCTCTCCCAAGGGACGGGATGAGTGATTGGCATGTTTATTCTCCTAAGCGATTATGTTGGCTGCAGACAACATAATGCTAGGGAATGGATGACATGTCGTAGACTTTCGCTGGATTGGGTCGAGTGTTGTTTGGTACTGTCCTGATGTTGGCTTGTGTGTTGCAGGTGGGCACGATGCCTCCCCGACGCAGGGTTCAGACGCGTTCACAGCCTTTCCCCGCCGATGAGCCTGGGCATGAGGAGCCAGCACAGGGTCAGCAGAGTGAGGTGCAGGAGCTTCGGGCTCAGATGGCCCAGGTGTCAGAGGCTGTTCGGCGCCAGGAGGAGGCTTCTCGGTGCCAGGAGGAGGCCATGGGTCGGTTAATGCTTATGTTGGAGTAGAGGGTACAGCTAGTTGTAGCACCCCTAGGGAGTTCCCCCGCACCTTCGTCGCCAGCTGTGGCACCCCCAGTTGTACCAGCAGTGCAGACAGCCCCTATTGCACCAGATACCGGTAGACAGCCGTTCGGGACGGCAGGGCAGTTGACCCGAGCAGAGCAGCAAGAAGTGGTGGATCTGTTGTTGAGATTCCGTCAGTTTAACCCACCTCGTTTTTCGGGGCAGAGTTCGGAGCCGTGGGAGGCAGAGTCGTGGATCACGGCTATGGAGCGCCATTTCGAGAGCTTATTTATCGAGGAGCGGTTTCAGGTCCATTTGGCGACTCACTTTTTGGAGCGCAACGCCGAGGCCTGGTGGCGGCGTGTTCGACCTGTAGGTCCACCTGGGACCCAGCTGCTTACTTGGACGGAGTTCCGCGGTCTACTTCTTGGAGCATTTTTCCCGGAGAGCGTCAGGCAGAGGTTGGAGGAGCGGCTGAGGAATCTCCGACAGGGAGATCGGCCCGTGCATGAGTACATCGCAGAGTTCAACCAGTTGTTGGCTTGTGTACCCCACGCGGCTAGGGATGAGGCGCACCGGATCTACATGTTTGAGCGAGGACTGTGCCGTGATATCTACCAGTTTGTCCGCTCGCAGAGATTGCAGACTCTGGATGCCTCTATGGAGCAGACCCTCTATGTGGAGCACGGAGAGGCGGTTATGGTCGGGCTGGCCCCAGCCCCCGTAGAGATTTCGGGGGCGAAGCGCCCAGCACTGGATGATGAGGGTCAGACGAGCCAGCAGGGACCTCCGAGACCTCCACGATCTCATCCTGAGGGTCGTGGGTTTCGTAGGCATCAGAGATCAGGTGGGTCGCCGCAGCAGCAGCAGTATCGGCAGCAGCGACTAGAGCGGTGTGTCATCTGTGGCGGGCCTCATCCACCGTCGCAGTGTGATCAGAGACAGGGGCGGTGTTTCCTCTGTGGAGAGTTGGGACATTTCCGCGCAGCTTGCCCCCATGCCATTTTGTCAGTGCGGTCGATTGCGACAGCACCTCCCTTGCCTATTCTTGCAGCGGAAGCCCCTCCGGCACACCGTCAGACAGAGTGGGCCATGACGTTGGGACAGACGAGACGACGATCTGCAGCACCCAGTGGACGGGTTTATGCAGCCCTGGTGGAGGACGCCCCGGCAGCAGATCGTGTCGCGGTAGGTATGATTTTATATTCTGTTAGCTGAGTTGTGTATTCGTTACTGCTGCATCCTTCTGCATTATTAGTAGAGCATCTGCATCAGCATCTTTGCATGGGTATGGGTTAGCAATTTTGCTACCTGTTTTAGCGATTGGATTCTTCCCTGTATCCCACGAGTAGAGGAGGATCGCGGTGTATGATCAGTGCAGTTGAGACTTGGGACTTTACCTGCTGATGTGATGATTCAAGGACAGCTCCAGAACTTGGATTGAGCACACAAGTTGGACTGGTTGGTGCGGTGCCGTGCTACGACTGATAATGGAATGAGAGCAGTTACCCTTCTGCGAGTTGGACAGGAGGAGTTCATTTTCTCGGATTGCCGACGTATCCTTCCAGCAGCATTGGCTTCAACGGCATCGGACAGACGCCACCCCGGGAGCAGATGTGAGGTTTAGGACTAGAGGTTGTGTCCTTAGGAGTCTCTGTTAGTGATAGCTTTCGTTTTTGTAGCCACAGCAGGAACGGCACCAACACTTCTCTCTCTTTTAACGCCTTTGTGCTGAAATTTACAAACAGGACGAAAACTTCGAAAGATTGCTCTAGAAATGGAGACAGTGTCCGAACCTGTTCTTGTTTGATTGGGGCGAAGGCACTGATCTTTCGAAATTTTCGGACTTTTCGCTAATTTTAGCTGTTTTCTCAATCGAGGGTTGGGGTTGATGACTTTCCTGCTAGTGGAGCCGTACCTTTCTTGTTAGTTTAGTGTTTGCGTCTTTGGTTGATTTGATTGTTTTAGTTTTGTTGTGGGTTGTTTTAATTTCGGGGACGAAACTTCCTTTTAGTGGGGGAGGATGTGAGGACCTGGTTTCCCCGCGGGGAGTTTTCTGGTTGTTTGGCAACTTTCGATGGCCTGCGTGGTGTGTTGGGGGTGTTTGTGCGCAATTTGGACACAAGTGGTGGACTTCGGGCTTATAAATGGATCACGGGAGTATTTGGAGGACCCGTCGATGTTTAGAAGTGATTTCGCGCGACACGGATGTCAAATTTGGACTTAGGGCGAAGTTTGGTTAAAAGATCACCTCTCCGGATGCCTTCGGGAATTTTTAGAGATGGAATTTGGCAAATTGGATTTTTGAAATGGACCCGGCGCGAAAATCGGATCAAGTGGGCTTTCCGGGGGCCTTCGGCAAATTTTTGGATGAGAATTTGGAGAAACTGACATCGGATTTAGATTCAGCGCGCGAAAACGATGAAGATGGACTATTTATTTGCTTTTTTCGGAGCCCGGATGTCGCGCACGGTTTTCGAGGCAGCTTGGTACTGTTCCGGCAGGTGGCGGCCGGCGGCAGGCGGCGGCGGCGGCGGCGGAGCGCGGCGGCGCGGACGCAGGCGCGGTGGCGGGCAGGCGCGGGCAGCTCGCAGCGCGCGGGCAGGTGCGCGGTCCACAGCGCCTGCGTGCACCGGAGGGTGGACACATGTCGGCCTTCTGTTGGCGCGGTGTTGCGCACTCGGTGCACCGAGCTGGTGCGCTCGCCTCGGGACGCGTGCCTGACACTGTGCGCAGACGGCGCTGGCGCGCGCACGTGCGCGCGTCATGCGCGCGTTGACCAGCTGTCGCGACACGTTTCGCCTTCCGGGACGGGCCACGTGTCAAGCGGTGACTGGCCCACGTTGCTGTCGCCTGTTCGGCGGGCTACGTGGAGGCCCGTGGAGGTTTCGGGCCTGCACAGTGTTGGGCCGGGCCCAACACTGTAGCAGCCCGGAACTTTCGGGCGCCCGGAAATTGGGACTCAACCGTCATTTCTTGATTTGTTTTCTGGGCCTATTTAAACGATCCGAGCCGCCTTGTTCACCCCTTTTCCTCCACTTTCGAGCTTCAAACCGACGGGAGGTCTTCAACAAAGTTGTTCCTCTTGCAGAGGAGATTCCATCTGCAAAGTTTGGGGATTTTTGGGGGCACGCTTTTCGAGATTCTCATTTTCTTGGCGCGGCGCGACGCTCTTTCTTCGATGCTTCTTCCGTCGCTCTTCGGTGCACGAACTCCCCCGGCCTACTCCGACCATATTTTCAAGCGATTTCTTCGTTGTTGGATTCGCAACAGGTGAGGCTACGATTTTGGTTGCTCGCACATTTTCTGGTTTCACGTTTTTCGAGGAGTTCTACCTTGCTCTCTGAGGACCTTGTTTGCTGTGTGGATTTTTGAGGGCAGCAGATTGATGGAATTTTATCTCCGCAACCGGGCATCAGATTGAGACGCTCTTATAGACTTTTTTCATCTACTCGACGCAAGGATCATCGTGGATTTTTCATGGAATTTTTGGAGACCTTCCCAGAGGTATACACTTTTCCTTTTATCTGTACAAGAGTTTACAGTTATTTGGTTTGGGATTTTTGCGCACCGATACTGCGGAATTTGTAACTTGGCCTACGGTGCTCGGAATTTGGCGTGCAGGGACCCGTTTCAAAGCTATCGACGCGAGGAACGCTGTAGTTTTTATTTCGGAATTTTTGGAGCTCTTTCAGCAAGTGAAATAATCGCATCTTTGCGGCTGAATTTACAGTGTGTTTTTGGGCAGATTTTTGGAAATTGTGTATTACTGTAGCCCTATGTTGTACCCAGGTGGGATTTTGGACTATACTGGACCTATTGGATTGTGAGTTGCTGTTTTTCTATTTTCTCGCTGTGTGACCCCGGACAGTTAGCACCTTCAGGTGGGTGGCTTTGCTTTTAGGATCTATGGACTGTGCTCTAATTCTATTGATATAGAATCATGCATGATAGTGATTGGACTTGGTAGCATGCTAGAATTTGAGTGTTAATATTCTTTGTAATTATCTGATGATCGTATGATCTCTTTTGCTTCCTACCATCTGTTTAATACTTGTTCTCTTGGAACCTGACCTAGCACCCCCGTCATATGTTGCATGTGTAACCAGACCAGTAGAAAACCCTCACTTGGGCTAGGGTTCTTTATGTTTAGACATCCACACTTTATGTTTCATTCCTGGACTTAGTGTTATCCTCACCCGGGTAGTGGACCGAGCGGTCGGGACTTCTTTTAGTGTGGGATGCATTTGCACTCGTGCTTGGGAGCAAAGTGGAGTCTGGTTGATGTAGTGGATCGCTTGTCTGTACCGGGAACCGTTTGGGGTAAACGGTGGTCCCGGGAGGTCTTGTTTTTTCCCTGTTTGGGTTGTCGCCACTGTGTTAGTGGCAGTAGTTTACTAGTGTTAGCCGGACCTAGAACCCGGAACCCTTTTCGACATACACATGATTTTAGTCTACCAATGCTTTCTTCCAAGCATCGAAGGGCCGCTGGAGTCTGTTCTTGTTTGATTGGACAAAGGCATCAGCCCTTCGGGGTTTGGGTAAAACATTTGTTTTCTAACTGTTTTTCTAAAAAGAACTAAAATCATTAAATATGGATTTCTTCCAGATCAAAATGGTTTTCAATAACAAATGTCACATTTTTTCCTGTAAATTTTCTCCACTCGAAAGGATTCGAGTGGTCTGGGTTCTAAGGGCCGTTCCTTGTCGGGACGAAAGCCACGGGGGCCGAACCTGGAACCTATTCTTGTTTGATAGGGTTGTAGGTGTAGGTCTCCCGGGACTTTCGGGCCCTGGTTGGTGTCTTCTGCGTGTTGTACCGAGGTTGTTGTGTCCCCGAACTATAAGGGGTCGGGAATTTCGATAGGCGGAGCCTAGGGTCTGTTCTTGTTTGATAGGGTTCTAAGCACCGGCCTACCGAGTTTTCGAACCCTTATGGTGTCGGTCTTTTCTGTGAGTTTAGTGTTCTGCTGTGGGTCGTTCTTGGCTGTGGAGTATCTCCAGCCAGTGTGTTTTGTGCCGTGAGTTATTGGAGAGGCATGTGTCTCGTGTTTCGCGTGAGCTGATCAGCTGAGTCGTCGAGAGTGCTCCGACTATTGTGCGAGATGTTTGAGGATTGAGTCTTTCCATTCAGTGCGTGAGCGTGGATTTTGACTATAGCCTGCAGTGCCACTTTGAGCTCGACAGAGTGCGCGGATACCTTCTTCCTCGATGGGGTCGCTCCCCTCGAGAGCCACGCCCGGGGTGGATTTGTTACTTTTGTATCGCGACTTGTCGACGCCGTCCCTCTGACTGGGCCAGTTAGTGGCAGTTACGGACGCAGTCCCTCTGGCTGGGCCAGTTAGTGGCAGCCACGGACGCCCTACGTAAGTCCGGTCCTCCTGGATGTCACGGCAGTAGGTAGGCGCAGGTTTGACTGGACCCTATGCGGCAGTCAGTGTAGATTGGGTGACTGTACTGTGTGGGTTAGTAGATGCATCATGTTTCCATCTGTTTCATTTTCTTGAGCATCTAGATAGAGGCATAGTAGCTGTAGAGTTACTTTTCCAGCCCTTTCCTTTCAGTATTATTATGTTACTTTTTGCCTCTAGTAGACTTAGTGGGCAGATCGTCGGGCTTGTTGGCGGCACCCACTGAGAACTACTTGGGACGTAGTTCTCACACCCGTCGTGGTGACTTCTCCCACAGGGACTTCTACTCCTGTTCCAGTTGCTCCTGTTGCTGCTTCTTCTGATCGAGGTAAGGGAGTCGCGAGCTAGATCCCTACCAGTCGTCGTCCTGAGAGTAGATGTACCCTTATTACTTTTGAGAGTTCATGTTGAGAGAACTTTGTAGTGAGGTATAGAGTTGTATTTATTTTACTGCTCGAGAGATTTCTGTATTTTGGTGAGGTTGGATTGTATTATTTGAGGGTTGTAGTTGTTCACTTAGTTTTTATTTCTAGCAGTTTTACTTTCAGCTCTGATATCTGTATAGTATAGTTGATCTTTTGCAGGTTAGTCGCTTCGTCTATACGGGGCTTCCCGTATGGGCGGCGGATCTGTTGGCGAGCCCGGGTCGCAGTTTCGACGCCGGGACGTGACACAACCTGTAGTGGTCCTGGTCCCCATGCAGTTTTTCCCGTGAATCCATAGTGTGAAACACCTATTATTGGTGTGTCTGGCCCATAGTGCATCAAGGGATGCCACAGATGGACCCAGTGAGGTACCTAGAGATGGATTGGCCTTCGGCTGCTTTTGTCGAAATTTAGAAAGGGTTTTGGACCAAACAGAGGTTGGATTTTGATTCAGCGCGGAAAAACACTTGAAAACGGCTATTTGCTTATATGTTTCTGAGTCCGGATGCCCAAAAAGGGACTCCCGAAAGTTTTCAGTGGATTCTGGTGCATCGGGGGGACCGTAGACCGCCGAAATGCCACGTGGTGGCCTATCATTGGCCAGCTTGCAGCGCTCGGTCCACAGAGCGGCGCGGCTGGGTGTATAGACCCGGCGCGGGACACGTGGCGCTTCCGGATTGGCCGGCTCTTGATGCGCGGTCTACAGTGAGGGGCGCGGCGGTGTATGGACCGAGCGCAGGGACAGGTGGCAGCGTCTCTTTGGCGGGCTCACCGAGCGCGGTTCACGGAGGCACGGGCAGGCGCCTCGAGGCGCGTGCGTGGCAGGGCTGCCAGGCGGCGCCGGCCCGCACGAGTGGCCTGTCACCGCGGGGGACACGTGGCGCCCCACTATTCGCGGCGCCACCTACCCCCGCTGACCGCCGCAGACGCGTGGCAGCGCCTGGCTGGGCTTGCACGGTTGTCCCATATTCGGGACACGTGTCAAGCCCAGGTTATCCGGGCGCTCCCTACGAGGGATTATTCACGTAGATTCGCGCGCCCGAATCCGGTCCGAGCACCCGAATCCGGGGACCCATCCGGTATTACTGGAATTGTTTTTTTTGGGTCTATAAATAGGCCCGAATGACTCATTTCTTCTCTTTTCCTCCTCTTCTGGACTGTTTCTCATAGAGACTCCCTCAGCAAACTTCATCCTCCACCTGTGCTGCAGCCACTGGAGGTTTTCTGGGATTTTAGGAGGCACGTACTTCGAGGTCTACAGTATTTCGGCGCGTCGTGACGTTTCTTCACCGTAGATCTTCTCCGTCGCGTTTCGGTGCGCGGGCTCCCCCGGGCTACTCCGACCATCTTTTTGGATGATTCTTGCGCCGTTGGCTTAGGTAGGGCTATGATTTTTATATTTTTGGCTCTCCCTCATTTCGAGTGTAGAGTCCTGGCGTCCCCTTGCCCGGGTAGGCCTCCCCTTTATTTCTGACGGGACTGTTAGGAAAACTTTTAACTGCGTTTTCTACAATGGGCTGGCCTGGACCGCGAGTATTTTTTCTGCGATTGAGCTCGAAAAACGGAGGACGGCAAAGCAAACAGATTCGGTTTCCGATTTACGGATCTTCCGGAATGGGGGTCAAAGCGTTTGCTTTGAGTGGTGCATCGAAACCCGCGCTAAGTGGCTGTCATGCTTTTCGAGGCGATCGGACGAGATCCTGCTGTGATCAGACCTTTCATCTTTTTATGTCAGTGGATTATTTTATTTATTTGGTGGTACCTCGACCTTACGATTTCCGTTTTGGGTCCTAATTGATTTTTTTTTTTCAGTCGATTATGGAGGGGATGAAATTTGAGAATTTCTGGGCAGACCGTCGGGACACGCGGGTATTTTTTAGATGTTAGAGCTCGCGAAACGGTGAACGGTGGCGCAATCGGATTTGAATTCCGACCCCGGGATCTCCCAGAAATAATTTTTGAAGTTTGCTATCTGCTTGGGTGCATCGGAATGCGTGCCGACGATCGTCACATTTTCCGAGGCGATCTAGACCCCTCGTTCAATTTCAATAGGCTAAGGTTGTTGACATGGGTTTAATTCTAAAGTCTCTTCGTATAAGTTAAACCGATCGGGGTGCGGGGGGAACCCTAGAAACCTTTTTTTTCCCCTTTTTCCAAGAAACGGCGGAGGAACCGAGACTGAGAATCGGGCAGAGAAAGGGAAAATCGTCCATCCTCTGCGGGATTGATCGGGCGTGGAGGGGACGATCTTCTTCCTTCATCCTCCTCCGGCGGAATCAAGGTGAACGGTTGGAGTTTTCCTTTTTGTGCTTTTTGCAATTTCTGTGGGGACGAGGGGTGGTGGTCGTTCGGGTGTCGCACGCCGGGTGGGTTGTGTGGGTAACGGGAAGCCGCCGCCGCCGTTGTTAAACGGGAGGCAGCCGCCGCCGTTATCATGCCCACGGGGTCGTTGCCGCAGTCGCGGTGTTCGCGGGGTCGTCACCGGAGCCGCGGGGAAACGAAACGGGAGGTTACTGTTCACCCGTACGGACCACACCCCGCGCGGTCCACCGGAGCGGCGTGCGCCCGGCGCACGTCTCGCAGCCCGAAGGCGCGGAACCAGGCGCACGGTCGCGTGCGCCAGCCCGGCCCGCGCATCGCGGTGCACGCCTCCAGCGTGCACCCGGTGCGCGTCGCCGCGGCCCGTGGGGGTGAGCCCGGTGCGCGCCCTGCGCGTGCACCGGCCCGGCCCGCTTACCGCGGTGCACGCCTCCAGCGTGCACCCGGTGCGTGCCGCAGCGCCCGTGGGGGTGAGCCCGGTGCACGCCCTGCGCGTGCACCGGCCCGGCCCAAGATGCCTGGTGCACGCGCCCGGGTGAGCCCGGTCTGCACCGCGCACCCTTTGCACTGTGGACCCGGTCCACGCCTCTGCCCGTGCACTAGCCCCTAGCCCAAAAGCCCGGTAACTCCGTTTTGGCCCGTTTTTGGCCCGTTTCGCCCCGTTGTTCAGTGTTTTTGACCACGACGATGTTTTTAACATCATTACTTACTGTAGCTTTTTCAGGCACAGGGTGGGAGTGTTTTAGCGGGAGTTCCGTACACCTTCTTCTTCGCATTTCAGGTGGGTACACCCTTAGAAACCCTTTGTGCACAATCTCGTTTCTGTTATGGTTATCATATTGTGAGTACTTGTCCTGAGGGTTAGGGTCGGGCTTTGAAAACTGGAAATATATTTAAAATGGTGGGTTTTACTTTGGTACTTAGCGTCGATTTCCGGCGGTTGCTTTACTCTTGTCTTTACCTTATATTGCTAACAGGATAGCGGTTATAGCTTTTCCCTTGGTTATACATTATGTTGCTAACACGTTAGCGGTTATAGCTTATTCTTGTGTACTATTGTTATTGTTGGTTACGATGCTCGGGGCTGCAGCACGCGCACCCGCGGTTTGGCCACCGCAAAGGGTGCGCTTTTCCGGAAAAGTGGTCCATGACCCGTGTATACCCACAGGACGGAGTGGGGCCTCTTTAGTTGTGGGGCTTGGATGCGCCAATGTGTGAGCGGTGCGACCCGTCGGTTTAGTTGTCCGACGTGGGAGCGGTGCGACCCATTCGGTTTAGTTGTCCGACTTGGGCGCGGTGCGATCCGTCGGTTTAGTTGTCCGACGGGATCGGGTATTGCAGGTTTGCAGGTGTTTGATTTTACTTTTCCCCTGCGAGGGTGGTTGCTCCGGATAGGCTACGGTTGGACGTTTTCTTTACCTGCTTTGCTATTATCATTTTTGTTTAGTCGCTGACTTCCCACTTTGCGACAGGGTCCTACAGGGGGGGGGAGAGTTAGGCGACGGTGAGGCCGCGGCAAGGGATTCTGGGTCCCTGGAGACCTGAACAGTACTTTATCTCTTTCTTTCACATTCCATTTATTATTTGTAGACTGTGGATGGTTCTCGATACCCTCGTGGGGTCGGTGTGGATGTCGGTATGGTGACAAATAAATTGTTTAGTTTTCTTTACATCTCTGTGGGCCGCTTTGGAAAATAAAAGAGCAAACAAAAGAAAAGATTGCGAAAACTACTATTTCAAAAACTCGGGTGTCGTGTGGGCACCGTTTTCAAAACCTTGTGGATTTATGGTTTGCGAAAATGGATTTCAAAACCTAAGTGTCGTGTGGGCACTGTTTTCCAAAACCCCTGAGTTTATGTTGCTTTCAAAAAGGGTTTTCAAAATGTGGGTGCCGGGTGGGCGCCGTTTCAACAATTATGGGTTTATCCTTTCAAACTAATCGGCCGTGAGTTTTATTCAGCGCATTGTGAATGGTTGTATGTCTGGATTGTTGTGATTGAATGTTTACCCGTTATTGGACATTGTACAAACCGTGACGCCGTGCATATACAGGGGAGACTCTGTCCGTTTGTAGAGTGATCCTGTATATGTGGCGGATCTGGGCACGCGCTGGGGAAGAAGGTTTTCAAAAAAAAATAAATACATACCTTTTGCAATATACATACCTTTTGTAATTCGTTTCCGCTAAAAAAATAATCCCCCGGGGCGTGACAGGTTTTTCTTGGAGTTTCCGAGCCTTCTTGTGACCTCTTTTCTACGGCGGAGTTTTTGGACAGCATTAAGGTTTTTATGCGATTTCTTCGCGCTCGAGCATCAGATTGAGGCGTGCGAGTACTCGTTTCGCATCTACGCTTCGCAAGGAACATCATTGTAATTTTTTTGGAATTTTCTGAGGCTTTCCCGAAGGTATAAATCCCATCTTTTCTGGGCGGAGTGCTATAGTTTTCGTGCTTGTGGTATTTCGCGCTCACCGCGTTGCGTATTTTGTAACTTGGCCTACAGGACTTGGTTTGGGACTTGCAAGTACTCATTTCGATCGGCTCGACGCGACGATCGCAGCGGCGATTTTTTTGGAATTTTCGGAGTCCTTTCGATAGGTAAAAACCGAGCTTCTTCTGGACTGGTTTTGTGGACAGCATATATGTTTGGAATGGTATGTTTAATTAGGCACCGTTTGGACACTTTTGCAGTTATCACGGCGGGCGACGTTCTTCTTGGGCGAGAGTGCTTCCTGGATTTGGATTTAGCGATCGAGGTGGGTGTTGTTGCGAACCTCTTACTTTTGACTACCCACTAGGGCATATTGGAGTAATTCCTATGTTAAAAGGCTAATTGCATGCTTGTTTGAGATCAAAGGACATTATGTTAGAACTTGCTTTTATGGGGGTTTTGGTTATTGGAAGTGGTAATATCATGTTAAAAAGAGAAGGCCAATTTATATCTTGTGAGCATGGTGCATGTGGTATGGTAGGCATAGGCTATTTTGTACTTAATGTTCTTATGCAATTATCAATATCTTGGAATAGCATGCTCAAATAAATGTAAGAACATCGATACCCGTTTTCCTTTTGTATCATCTTGGGACATTTGCATGCTTGTATGGTCATCTAGATAGGCCACCTTTTTCTGCTACACTATCATACTGGAACTTGACTTAGGAGAAACCATATTTCCTGCTTTTCTCCTTTCATGCTAGACTCTGGGTATTTTTAGCTCGTGCGCGAGCAGGGGGTTTTGGGATAGTGTAGTCAGATTCTTGGGATCTGGGACAGGCTGGCTTGAGGGCAAGGTATTACGGCTGCCGCGGATATTGGGCGGTTGGCCGGGTGTTGGTTGTTGTACCAGGTTGTGGATTGTGGATTATGGGGTATTGCGGTGACCGCGGATATTGGGCGGTTGACCGGATATGTACTATTGTATCAGATTGGGTATCAGATTTCTCTAGTGGACGGAGTTTTCCACTTATTGAGTACTTTTGCATTTGATTGAGGACCGGGGTTTTCTTTAGTAGATGGGTTTTCCCACTTTGATCAGAGTCGTGATCTAGTCCTGCTGTTTTATGATACTTATGATACTTGTTACTGAGATACTTTACTCGTGTGGGTCGCTCCCCTCGAGTGCCACTCCGGAGTGTGCGATAGGTAGGCTTTGAGTCCTTGAGACTCCTTCTTTACATCGGTATTATGCGTTGGCCAGCATACCCGATACGGCAGGCACAGCAGGCAGTACCAGTTCTTACTGGTCCATCGATTGGGTTTATTCAGGCAGGCATGTTAGATACTGACGCATACATTTAGTTATTCTTTTTGGCTCGCCATTTAGAGGCATATTAGTGGTAGCTTTTTCATCAGCAGTTATATTCATAGCATACCACCTCTCTTTCCTTTCCGCCTCTGGTTGTCCTAGTGGGCTTGTTAGAGTTTGAGGCTTAACCCACTAGGGGAGACTACTATTTTTATAGTAGTTCTCACCCCCCATTGTCCTTTTTCTTTTTATTCTCCCCTATTTTGCAGAGTCCTTTGCGAGAGTAGCTGGGCCATCTTCGGCAGATCGAGGTAAGAGGATAGCGGACTAGATAGTCGTCTATCCCGTCTGCGAGCATAGCAGTATTTTGATTGTATCCCTTATACACTCAGACAGTTGTATTTTCTTTTATTTTGGGTCTGGCTTCGGCCAGCTGGTTGTATTTATTTGGTGAGCTGGGAGAGACATATGTACTTATTTGAGAGTTATTGTACTTTTATTTCCAGCTTTGGTCTGAGATGTATTAGTTTTAGTTCAGCTCTGTTTTTATGCTCCTTTATTATATCTCTTATATCTGAGCAGGTTACCAGCGCTTCATATACACGGAAAATTCCGTGTGCACGGCGGATCTGTGGACGGGCCCGGGTTCTAGTTTACACCCGGGGCGTGACACAACCGATTTGTTTGACCGAGACCAAGCAATTTATCCAACTCGCTCCTTCCTGAATAGAATCGCTTCAAATCTTCCTTAAGTTGGAATATGGTCTTTGTCATCTCCAATTTTTCTTGTTGAGCCTCGGAGTGGAGCTTTAAGAAGTAATTTGCTTTATCCACCAATTTGATATGTTTCTTCTCGAAATGCTCGTTCTTCTCTTGAAGGGAAGTGTTTATCTTGATCAAATTGTCCTTTTCCTCTTCAAGAGCTTTTGAGAGAGAAATTGCTTTGTTGGATTGTTGTTCAAGATCCCACAAATTTCTTCTCAAATTCTTGTTATGCTTTTCCAATTTCTTTGAATCCTTTAACAATTTATGATAGGCAAAAGCAAAATCTTCACCTTCGGAATCGCTTGGTTCATCTTCCGTTGCAGTTTTGTCATTCAAGGAGGAGATGGATAATGAACTAGAGGAAGTCGCTGAAAAACACACGAAAGGTGAAGTTGTGGACGCAATAAATGCTGTGGCGTTGCTATCCTCATCACTAGAAGATGACTCATCGGAAGTGGAAGTATCATCCCACGTGACGGCTTGCATAGCCTTCTTCTTTGACGGATTCTTGTTGGGACACTCCGTTGAGATATGGCCAAAACCTCGGCATTTGAAGCACTGGATTTGTCCCTCGGTGTTCTTCTTGTCCTTTGTAGAACCCTCTTGCTTTTTTGATTTAAAGCTTGAATTTTCTTTGCCTTTCTTGGACTTAACGAAGGAGGATGGTTTGCTTGAATTTCCCCTTTGAAAGCTTCGGCGAGATTTCCTTATCAAGAATGCATTTTTTTCTCGGAATCCTCCATGGATAGATTATCATCAGCGTCTGAGGAGGATGAATCCGCGTCTTCTTCCTTTGTTGATTTCAATGCAAAACCTGAAGACTTAGAAGAAGAGGAAGGCTTTCCAAAAGAATAGTCAGTAGGAAAAGTCATTTCATAAGTTTGAAGTGCACCAACTAATTCTTCTACTTTGATTTCGTCCGGGTGTTTTACTATTTCAATGACTGCGACCTTAGGGCGAAATATTTTAGGAAGAGTTCTCAAAATCATTCTTGCAACTTTCGATTCTGAAATTTTCTCTCCCAAGTTAGCACATGTATTTAAGATATCTTGCAATCGTGTATAATAATCTGTGAAAGATTCATTTTCTGCCATATGAATTGAATCAAATTTGCTCGTAAGCATTTGCAGTTTTTGAATATTCACTAAACTCGTACCCTCATGTGTAACTTGTAGAGTATCCCAGATTTCTTTTGCGGTCTCACAAGCCGAGACGCGAGAGAACTCAGTTTGTGACAAGTCATTAAATAGAGTATTAATTCCCTTGTCGTTGTAAGAAGAAGCATCAATCTCTTTCTTGGTCCATTTCGACCTAGGTTTGATGGTGACAACATCGACAATAATATCAGTAGGATATGACCATCCAAACTCAATTGATTGCCAAACCCGTTCATCGATGGAAATTAAAAATACTCTCATGCGTACTTTCCAATATGCATAATTTGTTCCATCGAAGAACGGTGGTCTATTGATGTTTCCACCTTCAACCATTATTTACAACCGTATTCCCGCTCTGATACCACTTGTGGGTTATGTTAATAATGGATCTGAATAGGGAAAAACTACCTAGAGGGGGGGTGAATAGGTGTAAACAATAAACACACCAAATCGTTGCGTAAACAATAACCCAATGCGGAAAATAAAAATATACGCAAGATTTTACGTGAAAAACTCCATCACACGAGTAAAAAACCACGAGACCGATAACACGGTGAAATCCACTAAGATTAAACACGTACAAGGTGATTTACCGTAACCCTACGACTCTACCTTTTCCATACGCTCCAAGTAGATCTTCTCCGTTCGCTCCACAACGCGCCTCGAATCCACGATTTGCGTCCAACGCCGAATCCACGACGTCCAACATCGAATCCACGACGTCCAACCGAATCCACGGTCTTCACCAATGTAGCACGTATCGATCACACGAACGTACCTCGCTCCGAATCCACGAGAGCGGTAGCACCTTGAATCCACAAGGCCATGCGAATCCACGCGCCAATTTTGGGAAATCGTTGTTTTGTTGGTGATGATAATCTTCCAAATACTTAGATCATAGATAGACAAGAAATTACCATCTAAGTATTATTCAATTTGATTATACAAGAAATAAGAGTTTGGAAACCCTAGAATCAAATTGAACAATATTGACGAAGAAACTTGAAATTAATCGTGTTTTCCTTTCTTCTCTATATATGGATTTTGATTATCTCCGTTATTTGGATTAACCCTAAAAGATGAAAATAAGGGTCTATTTATAGGTTAGAAATCTTTGGAAAGAGATAAGAATCAAAAACTAACTATCTGGAATTTTCATGCTCGACGGTCCGGACTGGATTAGTCTGATCCGGACTGTCGTCTTTTGACAGAATTTTTTTCCAGAAAAACAAGTTCGGGGTCCGGACTGAAATTGTCTGATCTGGACTGTTCATGCGATTTCAGCAAACACATAGTTCGGGGTCCGGACTCACAAGAGACTACTCCGTACTGGAATTTCGCATGAATTCAACTATGTTCGGGGTCCGCACTGGAATTGTCACGCCCCGGGGTCGAAACTGCGACCCGAGCTCGCCAACAGATCCGCCATCTGTACGGAAATTGCCGCACAGACGAAGCGTCTACCCTGCAAAAGATCTATAGCTAAGAATGTATCAGAGCTGAAATAAAACTAATAGCTACATAATCAAACACTGAACATCTGAATAACAATAAATCCTCAATACAAAGTCTCTCACCCTCACTAAGTAAATAAATACAAATCTCTCAGACTGTCCAGTACAAAAGTGGAAACATGAAAATACAGGGTACATCTACCTCTGACTCTCAAATAAAAAGGGGTAAGGAACTACTCGGCCACGTCCTCACCTCGATCAGCTGTCTCCGCGCGAACCAAGCCGTAACAGCAACCTGTCACCGCAGCGGGTGTGAGAACTACTGTAGAAGGTAGTTCCCAGTGGGTACCGTCACCAATATCCATGGTATGCCCACTAAGTCTACTGGAGGCAAACAGATAGGTATGCAGATAGATAATAGGAAAGCAGGAAATAAACTACAGCTAATATGTCTCAAACATCATGCTCAAGGAAATCTCTACTATGAACATGCTATGCATACACTCGCTACTGCTAAAATGTGAGGACCCGAAAATCTCACGTAAGGATTGCTGTTACATCTGCAGCTTCTGGAGGACTTTGTGGTGAGTCGGCGGTGTTTATGCTCAAATTGGACACAAGTTATGGACCTAGTGTGTTAAATGGATCACGAGAGTAGTCGGATGACCCCGTCGAGTATTTTAGAAGTGGTCTCGCGCGGAACAGACATCAGAATTGGAATCAGCGTGAAAATTTGGGTTAAGATGACTTATCTGGATGCCTTCGGAAAATTTTAGAAGTGGAATTGGGCAAAACGGACAGCGGATTTGGATTCAGCGCGCGAAAACGATGAAAATAGACTATTTACTTGCATTTTTCGAAGACCGGATGCCCTGGCACGGATATCGAGGCACCTTGGTACTATTTCGGCTGCCGGGGCAGCACCGGCGGCAGCGGGCAGCGGCGGAGCACGGCGGCAAGGGCGCAGGCAAGCGGCGGAGCAGGCGCGGGCAGGCTTGCGGGCGCGGGCAGGCGCGGTGCAGCGCGGGGGGCGTGTGCGACGTGGCGTTTTCTTATTGGGAGAGGTGGACACGTGGCGGCAGGTGACTCGCTGGTGCAGTGGGCGTGGTCCACGGAGCGGGTAGTGGGTACCTCGGGGCGCGTGCGTGGCGAGGGCGCCGACAGCGCGGGGTGCGCGCACGTAGGCGCGCCGACCGAGGCGTTGACGCGGTCGGCGGGTTGCCGGGGAGCGGCCACGTGTCGGGAGCTGAATGGCGGGGCTCGCTGTTTGCTGTGTGGGGACACGTGGCGCGCTGTGGATGATTCAGGCGCTAGTACTTTGGGGTACATTCTGGGTTACTGTAGCAACCCGAATAATTCGGGCGCCCGAAACCAGGGACATGGATGGCATTTTTGGATTTGTTGGGTTTTGGCTATATATACCTCCCTTGAGCTGTGATTTCGGGCCCTTTCCCGAGCTCCCCTTCGACAGAGCCTTGAAGTAACATTTCTCCTCTCCCTGTGCTCCATCTTGTGAGGAATTTTCAGAATTTTTGGAAGCCGCGACATCAGCGTTTTCTGCGACGCGGCGCACTTCGACACTTCTTCGATTTTGGGTTTCTACCGTCGCTCTTCAGTCCGCGAGACACACCGGATCACCCCAATGGAATTTTGAGCCTATTTTCATGGCAGCGCATTCACGAGAGGTAAGGCTTCGATTTCAGTGATGATCACTTCTCCTCGTTTTGAGTTTTCGGCACTATTCCCAAGGTGTTTCTGTGACCCCTTTTTCTACTGTGAGATTTTTGACAGTGGAGGCTTGTCGATTTTCTATCTTGATCTAAGAGCATCGGAACGAGGCATTTAAGGACTTGATTGACATCTACTCTTCGAGAGGAACGCGCTCGTATTTTTATTAGATTTTTTTGAGGATTATTCGAAGGTAAGATTTAAGCTTCTTTGGGGTTGTATTCCGCAGTTTTTGCAGTGTTGTGGATTGCCGGCGCCCCGCATTGTTTAATTTGTATCTTGGCCTACAGGTGTCGGAACGGGGTGTATAAATACTCGTTTTGGGGCAACTCGTCGCGAGGATCGCAACCGTGAATTTTTTGGAATTTTTGGAGCGCTGCTTGGCGGTGAGAAATTCCCTTCTTAGTGCTGTTTTGGAAAAATAGCAAGTGCTTGTGTGGGGTTTTGATTAGAGTGTTGTGATGTTGATTATTGTTGTGGTGTTGCATTGTTGAGGTGATGTTGTTTGGAGCGGAGGCTTGCGCGACATGTACCGAGGATGCGGGTTCAGCAGATTTTGTTAGCAAGTGGCCACGCTATTCACCGACTTCAGCTTTGCCTGCAGAAAGCGTTTCAGGTGGGTTGCTTCATCTCCAGAACCGGTGGAAGGTTCTCTAATTCTTTATGTTAGAAAGCATGCATGTTTAGGGTACATTGTATGTTATTGTAAGGTAAGCCAGGAAGGATGATTGTATCAGGGAATTGCAAGATTAATATTCATGTTAAATATTATCGAGGACTTGCGGGATTTGGATATTCATGATGGTGAATAGTAAATGCTTACCTAAGAGATTTACCCTATGTGATTGTTAGCATGCTTGTTTAATTGTACAATATTTAGCATCGAGATGGAAGCTTGTGGAATGGCCTAGATCATGCAGATTGATATACTATAGTAGTGATCTTTTAGCATGCCTTGTTGCACATAGTCTTTTATGTTATGATTACTCGATGGAGTAGGAGGCTATATCTATGTGCGGGTATTATTCTGATCATTCTTTTGAGGGACCCTGGATTATGGACAGGTGTAGTTCATTAGGGATTCTGGCATGTTGTTTATACCCTAGTGGATCTATTATATGCTTTACTCCCTTTCATTTCCTTGAGGACAATTGCATGCTCGTATGGACATCTAGATAGGCCATCATTTACTGCTACACTACATATTGGAACTTGACTTAGGAGAAACCATGTATTTCCTTTCTCCTTCTTTGTTAGTCAGGCGGCCCGTGTTGCTCGGGTGCGAGCGGGGGTTTGGGGTAGTGTAGCCTGGACATTGGTGTCAGGGACGGGTTGTGCTAGATTGTGGTTGGCAGGGTTTCGCGGCGACCGCGGACTTTGGGCGGTTGACCGGATATTTACTTATGCATCAGATTTGGGATCGGGATTTTCTTTAGTGGAGGGATTTGTTCTACTTAGGCATTGTAGTGATCCAGTCCTGCTTTTATGATAGTTATCACAGCGGCGCGGCTTTTTATGCCCGGTGATGATTTACTCGTGTGGGTAGCTCCACTCGAGTCCCCTCTAGAGCGTTGGGGCATTCCCCTCTAGAGCGTGGGGGTCAGACAGCCATTTAGTTTTGCTATCACACCGGCGCGGCTTTTTATGCCCAGTGATGATTTACTCGTGTGGGTAGCTCCCCTCGAGTCCCCTCTAGAGCGTTGGGCCATTCCCCTCTAAAGCGTGGGGGTCAAACAGGCATTTAGTTTTTGCTATCACATCAGTTAGACTGCATTGGTTATCTTATGCCTCTAGAGGACTTAGTGGGCAGATCGTCGGGCCTGGTGGCGGTCCCCACTGAGAACTCCCTTTTTGGTGTAGTTCTCACACCCGTTGGGGGTTTTCCCCCTCCCTTTCTTTTCTCTCCTTTGTTTTGCAGAGTCTTAGCGGGTGTTGCTGATTCTGCGATGGTTGATCGAGGCGAGGGAGTCGCGATCTAGATCCCTACCCATCGTTGGAGAGTAGCGGTAACCCTTCAGAGAAGATCTTCAGTAGATTAGTTATTTTATTTCCTCTGTTGAGAGTCTGATGTAGTGAGGATATGTTATGTATTGAGAGCCTGTACACTGATGTATTTATTGGAGATACCTCCCTGTTGAGTTCTGGGTTTTGTATCTGAGGATATTGTATGAATATCATTTTTGGGAGATGGACATTATTGTATTATTTCCAGTTGTACAGTGGTTGATTTTAGTTTTACAGCAGATTTTTATTTATAGCTCTGATATCTGTTAGCTGTAGTGTGATGACCCGGATCTTCATTGGGGATTATGGCTTGATCAGTGGCTTCTGGAGGTCCATCTTGGAAGATGGGAGTGTTTGGGTGTGTATCGGACTCAAGAAATGGACTCAGTGCGTTGCATGGATTCCGAGTGTATTCGGGTACTCCCGTCGAATTTTGGGAGGAGCTTTGGGCAAATCGGAGGCCGTATTTGGATTCAGCACGGAAAAACGTTGAAAAACGGCTATTTACTTGTATTTTTCTGCGTCCGGACGCCCAAAAACGAAGACCCGGAAGTTTCTGGTGCATTTCGGTGCATGGGGGAGCCGTGGACCGCCGGCCGGGACACGTGGCAGCTCCGGATTGGCCGGCGCACGCTTCCCGGTCCAAGGAATGGAGCGCTGGTGCAGTAGACCGGGCGGGATGACACATGGCGGCCCCGGATTGGCGGGCGCAGCGCGCTCGGTTCACGGGAGAGCGCGGGGTGTACGGTGGATCGGAGCGCGGACACGTGGCATCTCTTCATTGGTTCGGTGCAGTGGGCGCGGCGCACGCGGGGGTGCGCGGGCAGGCCGGGCAGGTGCGCGGGCAGGCGCGGGGGTGCAGGCTAGTGGTATGCCACGTGGCAATTTTCTATTGGTTGGGATGTGGACACGTGGCAGTCTGTGGTTCGTCAGGTGCACGGAGTGTGTGCACCGGGTGCAGCGAGCGCGGGGCCTTGACACGTGGCGCGCGGGGATTGGGCGCGTCACTATGCGCGTACGGCGGGAGCAGGTGGCGTGGCAGACGGCGTGGCAGCGGGGGCGGCTGGCATGGCGGCCACGGCGCCGACGTGGCGCACGCGTGCGCCACGTGGCGGCCCGCCATTGGCGAGCGCAAACCGTGTCGTTGACTAGTGCGGGCCACGCGGCGGCACGAGAGCGGCCGGATCCGGTGTTCGCTGTTTGGGGACACATGGCGCCATCCGGTGGATTCGGGCGATGGATCGACGGCCCAGATCGGCGCACTGTGCGCGCCCGAAATGTTTCGGGCGCCCGGAATTTGGGACACAGTGGGCATTTTTGGATTTGTTTGGAATGGGCCTATAAATACCACCTCCTCTCCCTCTTTTTCTCCCTTTTTCGAGCTTTAGAGAGGGAATGAGAGGGAGAGCCCTATATGGGATTTGTTCCCCTTGATGTTCTTGAGCTCGTGGTGGATCCTCGGAATTTTTGGAGGCTCGGCAACGGCGATATCGATTTTACAGTTCGCCTCGGTTTTTCCCCCATTTCGGCCCATTACCGTCACAATTCAGTCAAAAATTCACTGTGGGCAAACCAGGAGGAATATTTGGGCGATTTCTTCGACAGCGCATTCCTAAGAGGTAAGGCTTCGATTTTTGTGTTGATCACTTCGCTCTGTTTCACACTTTTGGCATGGTTCCCGAGGCATTTTTGACCCCCCTTTTTCTGTGATGGATTCTGGACAGCACAGGCTTGTTCGATTTATATCTTGGCCTAGGAGCATCGGATCAAGGCATTTAAGGACTCGATTTTGATCTACTCGTCGCGAGGAACACAGTGGTGATTTTTCTGGGATTTTTGGAAATTCATTCGAAGGTGATAATTAAGCTTTTCTTGGACTGTGTGCCACAGGATTTTTGGTTAGGTGACGTTGCGCTTACCGCGGTGTTTTATTTGTAACTTGATATACAGGTATCGGATCGGAACGTGCGAGTACTTGTTTCGATCGTATCGACGCGACGATCGCAGTGGTTATTTTTTGGATTTTTCCAAAGGACTGCAGTGAGGTGAAATGCCTCATTTTTCATGCTGGTTGTAAAAAGACAGCAAGAATGCCTTTTTGTATTGTGTTTTTACACCGTGCGCATTGTTATGTGCAGTGGGACACAGTTTTGGTGGATACTGGTGCTAGAGGACAGCGGGCAGCGAGAGGTTTCTTTTGGTGTTGTGCGCGCTTTTCGAGGTGGGTGGTTATTGTATACCTCTACTTCTGACTTGCTCACTAAGTTTATTAGAGAAGTCCTCTATTGGACATGTTGATTGATTACCATGCATGATTGAATGATATAAATATGAGCCTATCATTTGAGATTAATTGTGTGGATATAGCATGTTGGGAATATTATTGGGATAATATTATTGTTGGAACATGATCATTGGGATATTTTAATAGTGATAATTAACATGCCATGTTAACACATAGATTTTATGAAGGTTGGTTAAATGTACTAATTATTGGGACATGATGACATATCTATGTGCGGGTTCCACTTTGGGATTTATTATGGATCAGGGATTATATACATATGTAGTTGGCTGATGATTTTAGCATGATGGTTATATCTTTGTGAATTTACTATTTGATACACATGTGGAACTGTTATTTGTTATTCCCTCTTTCATCTTGCATGAGGACTTTTGCATGCTTGTATGGACATCTAGATAGGCCACTATTTATTGATACACTATCATATTGGGATTTGACTTAGGAGAAACCATGATTGTTTCCTTTCTCCTTCTTATTTATACTTTTGAGTCAGGTTGCTCGGGTTCGAGCAGAGGTTTGGGATAGTGTAGCCGAGACCTTAGGGTCGGAGACAGGATGTACTTGATGTTGGATTTGTGGGTTATTGCGGCAACCGCGGACAGTAGGCGGTTGAGCGGATACTGATTATTTTACCCGATTGTGAATTGTGGGTTATTGTGGTAACCGCGGACATTAGGCGGTTAGCCAGATGTTGATTACTTTACCAGATTTTGGTCTTGTGGGGTGTTGCGGCGACCGCGGACATTGGGCGGTTGACCGGATATTCACTTATGCATCAGATTGGGTATCAGATTTCTCTAGTGGATGGAGTTTCCCACTTATTGAGATTATTGCATCAGATCGGGGTTTCATTAGTGGACGGAGTTTTCCACTTTGATCATAGTCTTGATCCAGTCCTGCTATATTGAGATATGTGTGACAGGGTTACTTTACTCGTGTGGGTCGCTTCCCTCGAGTGCCACTCCGGAGTAGGCTTTAGACCGTGATAGGTACCGGTCCATCTGATTGGGATTTCGAGCCTTGTGTGCTGGTCCCCTACTGAGTTCTTGAGTTCGACAGCAGAGCAGGCAGTACCAGTTTTACTGGTGACTAGATTGGGTTTATTTGGTCAGATACTGTTTCCTGATGCATTCATACAGTCATTTCTTTCAGTATTGCATTTAGAGGCATACTAGTGGTGGTTTCCCCTTTTATTCAGCAGTTCTGTTTACAGCTTTACCACTTATTCCTTTTCTTGCCTCTGGTAGACTTAGTGGGTACGCCGGAGTTTGAGGCTTTACCCACAGGGGGAGGCTACTGGTTTACTAGTGGTTCTCACCCCCATTGTTGTTTCCCTCTTTTCTTCCCCCTGTTTTGCATAGCCTTCTGCGGGAGTTGCTGATCTTTCGGTCGTTGTTCGAGGCGAGGGAGTCACGAACTAGATCCATACCGCCCGAGGAGTGTAGCTGTATCCCCTGGTTAGAGATTCCTTGTAGCTGTCAGCTGGTTTTTATTGTTTACTTTGAGAGGGATCTTTTGTATTTGGAGAGACTGATGTACTATAGTTTAATTTATCTCCCTTTTATAGTTGAGAGATGCTGTACTGACGACATTGTATGATGATTATCTGTATTTGAGGAGATGGATGTTGTACTTTATTTCGTGTTGTACAGTGATTGGATTTTATCTTACAGCATTTTATTTCCGCTCTGATATTTGCGTAGCTATAGTACTATCTTTTGCAGGTTAGACGCTTCGCCTATGCGGGATTTTGCATAGGTGGCGGATCTGTTGGCGAGCCCGGGTCGCAGTTTCGACCGCGGGGCGTGACATGTAGCCCCTTTCTTGCAGGTTGGACGCTTCGCCTGTGCGGGGTTTTGCATAGGCGGCGGATCTGTTGGCGAGCCCGGGTCACAGTTTCGACCCCGGGGCGTGACATAAAATGCCTCAAGTACCATGCTCAAAGGAAAACTCATCTAAGAACATGCCATGTACCCATCAGCACACGAAGTGCTCACAAACTCAAATCTCAATGACTGCCACATCGGGTCCAGTCAAGCCTGCGCCTACCTACTGCCACTGGCCCACAAGGAACTTGGACTTACGTAGGGCGTCCCACACGGACTATCTCAATCTCACGCAAAGTGACCCCTGGTAACTCAGCCAGGGGTATCATCACGCATCCATAGCGTAACTCGAGAGGAACGACCCCACCGAGCTGAAGTGTATCTCATCTGTCTCAACAAGCGGCACATGCAGGCTATGATCCACGATCAAATAGATCGAAAGCTCAATGCTCAATAACACAACTCAGTAGGGAAACCCTCCATGACTCAATCAGGAAATGCCCAAACACACTCACAACTATGCCGGAGAACCCTTCACGACTCAATCTGATAATGCACAACCCATGGCTAAGTCGGGAAACCTCCACGACTCGATCTGCCAGAGCCCAAAACTCTCAAAGCTAAGTGGGAGAATCACCTCCATGACTAAATCTGATATGCACGATCCATGATCAAATAACCTCATCAACCTTAACAAGGAAGCTCACACTCACATGACACTAGAAACTCAACACACAGAGCTCTAAAAATCCACTCGGCCCCCTGGCACGAGAACACATGCATCCTGAACCTACTCAACCCCTCTGGAAGATCTCAATATTTTAAAATTATTTTCAAAGCCCAGTTTTCATTAAAACAGGTCCGACGATTTTTAAAACGGTTCAGATGCCAATCTAATGCCAACTAATCATGCAGTCTAGTGTCAAATCGCCTCTAGATCATGCTAAAAATATCTGGTGCTCAGGAAAGTCTTCCTACAATTTTCTAGGCAACTATCAGATTTACCAACTATAAAAACAATCAAGCTAGACATGCTAAACATGCATACAATAGCTTTAGAAGGCATTCCATACATCTTGAAGAATTTCCAACCCACCTGGATCGCTTTCCGTAGGCAAAGCCGAAGTCGGGGAAGCGCCGAATCCTCAAACTGACGAAACTCTGAAAATCGCGCCGCGCGCGCGCACACTACCGCGAACCACGGAAAAATCCCCGGAAGCTCAAACAAACTCTGCGTCTGCCGCAAAATCTGCGCACACACACCGGCTCACTCCACAACCAACTAGCAGCACAAACTCGAGCCACCAAGCTCCCTCGGCTCCGCGCGACGAAAGCAACCCAACCGGCCAAGCAGCACACCAAACTGCTCTACAAAAAGCTAGAAAAAAGGAAAAACCCAACAATCAGTCAAACACGGCCAAACATGCGCGATCGCCGACAAAAACCACCCCCCGGCCGTCGAAAATGCCGCGCGCCGCGCGAGAAGCTCCCTGCGCACGCGCCGCTGCGCGTAGCCTAGCCGCTGCCCGCATGGCTCCCGCGCCAGCCGCCTGCCGCGCGGCGCCCGCGCGATGACGCGCGCTGCCCTGGCGCATGCGGCGCGGCACCAGGTGCCAGCCGCGCGGTGCCAGCACACCAGCCGCGCGGCACCCTGCCTGCCACGCGGCGCCCCACTCCTGCAGCGCGGCGCCCAGGCGCGCCCGCCAGGCTGCACGGCGCCCTGGCGTGCCCGCACTGCTGCGCGGCGCCTTGCTGTGCGCCCGCAGCTGCTGCGCGCGGTGCCCTAGCGCTCCCGCGCAGCAGCCTGCGCTAGCCGCGCGCGGCGCACTTGCGCACCCGCGCGGCTCCCCTACTGCTGCCTGCTGTACCCCGAGGCATGGACGAGCAGTCCACTCCCAGCCTAATCCTCACACATCCATCATCAACACTAACCTCAACTCCAAGAGCCAAACTCAAAAATAAAATCCCAAGCTCTCAAAAAAAACTGCTCTAACCACAAACCTTGTTGAAGCTCGTCGCGCTCTCCGCTCGGCTCCGCACAATATCTAACAGCAGGTCCACACCATCACCACTCTCAAACTTTTCTTCTCTTCACAAATTTCTTCAATCCTTCTTCCTCTACTTCTTCCTTCCTTCTCTATTCTCTGTTTTCTTTGCTTTACTCTGCTTGCAGGGAAGAAGAAGACGATGAGGTGGCACTTAATTAAGTGTTGGCTAATTAGGGTGGTGGCCTAGGTGCTTGACAGCTAATTAAAGCAATTAATTAAAATCCAATTAACCCTCCAACACAAATAAAATCACATCCAAACCTCATTTCTCACTTTCTTTAATCTTCTACTACACAGGCTAAAATTACAAATTAATTAAATTAATTAATTAATCCCTTAATTGCCAACTCCAACTCACTTTTCGTCTTCGGGGCCTCCGCATCAGTCCGAAACCTCCCGAACTCCGCTGTAATATGAAAATACACGTGTTCCAAATATTTTCCAATTTTTCTACGCACAGCTGTGGAGTCGAGGCTCTAACAAAACCAGTCCTCTATCGGCGAACAATGCCCGGAAAACTCCGATTCAAGCTGGGCCTTCCGCGTCGATCCGACTCAACCCGAACTCATCTGTAAACATATATGGAACACGCTCGAGGCGATTTCTCCGCACCACGCCATCTTGCGAGGTCGGTGCACTCTACAAAGTCCCGGTACTCAACAGGAATGCCCTGATCCGGATCCTGAACATCCAACTTGTCCAGTTTTTTATTTTTATGCGATGAAAAATATTCCAAGTGTTTCTAAACTACAAGAATGTATTCGGATTACCAAAATTGTTTAGTTAAACGTAACTGATCCTTTTGAATTCATTCTTCTTGAGATTGATGTATGTGATCCACAATTCTTCATCTTCAATTTTCAAAACTTGAAATACTTCACGAAATACGCCAACACAAAATCTTTAACATTAAAGTCTATAGAGATAGACCTAAGAGGATGCTAGGCCTCTCACAGAAAATGTACATAGAGGAGGTGCTGAAGAAGTTCAGCATGGAAAACTCTAAGAGGGGACTTCTACCCCTTAGGCATGGAATTTATCTCTCCAAGAAAATGTGCCCCAATACATCTGAAGAGATTCAACGAATGAGCCAGATCCCATATGCTTCAGCTATAGGGAGCCTCATGTATGCCATGCTATGTACTCGACCTGATATCGCACTTTCTGTGAGTGTCACAAGCAGATATCAGTCCAATCCAGGTGAGGAGCACTGGACTGCTCTGAAAAACATACTTAAGTACTTAAGAAGGACTAAAGATATGTTTTTGGTCTTTGGAGGAGGAGAGTTGAAAGTACAAGGATACACTGATTCTGACTTTATGTCTGATGTTGACGATAGAAAGTCTACGTCAGGATACGTGTTCTTGTGCAATGGTGGTTCGGTGTGTTGGAAGAGTTCCAAACAACCAATTATCGTTGACTCTACTATGGAAGCATAGTATGTAGTGTTCTGGTTTTTCCCATGCAACTTTCCGATGAATCCACTATGTAGAACACCTAGTGTTGGTGTGTCTGGCCCATGGTGCATCAAAGGGGTGCCACGGATGGACCTTGTGAGACTTTGATAGCTGATTTGGCCTTCGACTACATTTGCCGAATTTTAGAAAAGGTTTTGGGCCAATCTGAGGTTGGATTTGGATTCAGCGCGGAAAAACGCTTGAAAACGGCTATTTGCTTGTTAGTTTTGGAGTCCGGATGACCAAAAGCGGGCTTCCGGAAGTTTTCGGAGATTTTCGGTGCATGGGGGAGGCTCGTGGACCGGCCTGAGCCACGTGGCGGCCCATTATTGGCCGGCTCATGCAGCTCGGTCCACGGGGGGAGCGCGGTGGGTGCATGGACCGCCGTGCGGGCCACGTGGCGCGTCCGGAGTTGCGGGTGCGCGCGGCGCGGTCCAGGGAAACTGCGCGGCTGCGGTGGACCGGGGGCACGATGCGTGGCGGCCTGGCATTGGCTGGCCCACGAAGTCCCGGTCCACGGCGCGCGCAGTGGAGGCGCCTCGGTACGGAGCGCGCAGGGTTGGCAGACGTGTGGTCGGCCGCACTCGAGTGCCGCCACGCGTCGGCCCGCGGTTGGCGGGCCGTACCTACCCCCGCTGACTGCGGGGGGACACGCGGCGCGCAGTGAAGGCCCTTGCTTTGCTGTCCCCTGTTCGTGCACACGTGGCCGCTCCTGGGCGTTTCGGGCACGTCGGATGGAAGCCGTCCGACCGGGTTTCCGGGCGCAGTGCGCCCGAATGTTGCGCCCGAAAACCCGGCCCATTAGAGTTTGGGCTGAGCCTATAAATAGGCTACCTTGTTTCGTTTGGGGGCTTTTTGGACTCCATTTCTCAGAGAACCCTTCAGAGAAAATTTCCCTCCCTCAGTGTACTACCCTTTGGAGGACATTGGAGATTTTTGGTGGCACGTTTCCCGAGGTTCACTATTTTACGGCGCGGCGCAACTCTTGTTCTCCGGCGACCCGCTTCGCCCCTTCTCAGTGTTTGGACTCCCCCGACTCACCCCGACTTCGGATTTCGCCGATTTTCACGCCGTTGGACTCATGACAGGTAGGACTTCAACTCCTGTGTTTTGAGGTTCTTCGTTTTCCATGCTGATCTTGGAGTTTTCGGAGCACCCATTTGACCCATTTTTCTTCGCGGACTTTTGGACAGTACCGCGGTGTTCTTGCCGTATCTTTTCGCTCAGACGTCGGATCGAGGCGATTCAAGAGGCATTTTTCATCTACATTTCGCAAGGAGTCTCCTGGATTTTTCTTAGATTTTTCTGGATTTCTCTAGAAGGTGAAAATCTCCTTTCACTGTGGATCTTTGACACAGATTTTCTGGACAGATTGGTTTGAGGTGTTCCACTTGCAGAAATTGTAACTCAGCGTAGAAAAATCGGATTTGAACGTGCAGGTACTCGTTCCGACGGGCTCGTCGCAAGGATCGCGATAGTATTTTTATTGGAATTTTCCGGGCATTTTATGCAGGTGAAAATTGTGGAACTTTGGACTGTGGTATTAGTGGACAGATTTTGTAACTGTGAATGTTTAATTTATGTATGTTCCTTTGGGGTGTTTGTACAGAGTTGTGGTGACTATTTTGGACTGAGCGTGGGATACGCTTTTGGGTCAGGGATTCGCGCTTGAGGTGGGTGATGTTTAAACCTCCTACTTATGACTTGTCACTAGGCCTATTGGTATGCTCTTGATCATGTTGTTAGTAGAACTGTGAAATGGACCTAGCATGCTTGTATGAGATCATGATTTCTTTGTTAATATTTGCATTGTCAGAAAACTACAAGTTAGTAGGTTGTGTTTCCATGCTTAGATATGTAGTATAATTACTTGGAAATTATGCTAAATCCATAACATGTTGAATGTTTAATAAAAGGTTGGGACATGCGGTTAGAATACTTAAAATGGTTTCATCAAGGGAAGGACTTGTGCATGCTTGAATGGTCACCTAGATAGGCCACTATTTTTCTGCTACGCTATCATGCTGGAATTGACTTAGGAGAAACCATGTTTCATTCTTTCTCTAGTCACTTAGACATAGGGGATAGTATGCTCTGATTAGAGCAGGGACTGGGAAAGTGTATCAGATTTGGGGATAGGGGACCGGGACTTCTTTAGTAGATGGGTTGTTCCCACTTAAGTAGAGTCTTGGTCCAATCCGACTATATCGGGTTACTGGAGACCGTGCCGGTCAGGAGCCGGTCTGTTGCTGTATTTATGACCGTGCCGGTCAGGAGCCGGTCTGTTGCAGTACTTATGACCGTGCCGGTCAGGAGCCGGTCTGTTGCCTCGGGGATGGGACCGTGTCGGTCAGGAACCGGTCTGCATCCCGCAGCGGAGATGGGAGTTAGTGGGCATAGTAGGCAGTACCGATGTTCACCGGTGTCTAGATTGGGTTACCCGGGCAGGCATATGTATACGCTGACGTATGCATTTAGCTACTCCTTTAGCTTATTACTTGAGAGGCATCTTCGTGATGGCTTTTATCAGTTGTTGTACGTATAGCTCTCCCCCTTGTTTTATCTCTCCGCCTCTTGTAGTCCTAGTGGGTAGGTCTGTGGTAGAGGTTTACCCACTAGGGGAGGCTACTATTTTTATAGTAGTTCTGACCCCCACTGTTTTCCCTTTTCTTGTCCCCTTTGTTTTGCAGAGTCATCTGTTGGAGTTGCGGGACCCTCTTCCCAGGATCGAGGTAACAGGATTGCTGACTAGATAGCTGCTACCCTGAGCTTGAGTTTGGTAGTTTTGTTGTATCCCCTGTACACTCAGATGGTTGTATTTTCTTTTATTTTGGGTCTGGCTGCGGCCAACTGGTTGTATTTATTTCGTGAGCTGGGAGAGACACATGTATATTTCATGAGAGATTATTGTACTTTTATTTCCAGCATTTGTCTGAGATGTACTAGTTTTAGTTTAGCTCTGTTTTATGCTCCAGTATTATTTCTTTTATATCTGAGCAGGTTACCAGCGCTTCGTGTACACGGGGAATACCGTGTGCACGGCGAATCTGTGGACAAGCCCGGGTTCTGGTTTACACCCGGGGCGTGACAGATTAGTTTGGTATCAGAGCTTAGGGATAAGTCAGTTGGATTAGTCCTCTATATAAATGATATAATAGGACTAAATCTCTAACCCGGCTATAGCATTTTGGATGGTAGCAAGATCCAAGAGGAACATGAGAGTTAAGCGTGCTAGAGCTAGAGTAGTTCTAGGATGGGTGACCCCCTGGGAAGTAGGGCGTCACAGTTGGTATCAGAGCCATTCACCAGTCGAAAATGTGAGATGAGTCTCGGCTGAGCCAGGGTTATATAGCGGGTAGAGCGAGGCTCCCCGGCTAATGACCGTTGTGAGTGGAGTGCAGCTCCTCACAAGGTCGGCTAAGGCTAGCGAGACGAGTCTCACATCGCCTGGTGCTTGAGCCTGACGTGGACGTCAGGGCTTAAAGGGGGGAAGAATGTGACACCCCCGGAATTTGGATTAGTCCTCTATATAAATGATATAATAGGACTAAATCTCTAGCCCGGCTATAGCATTTTGGATGGTAGCAAGATCCAAGAGGAACATGAGAGTTAAGCGTGCTAGAGCTAGAGTAGTTCTAGGATGGGTGACCCCCTGGGAAGTGGGGCGTCACATAGTATATCGCCGCATCTGAGGCTGCGAAGGAAGCCTTCTGATTCAAAAGGTTTGTCGCAAAACTAGTTGTGATGCCATAGGATGCCATTCCACTTTATAGTGACAACAATGGCCCCATAGCCCTGGCTATGGAGCCTAGGTCTCATCAGAGGTCCAAGCACATAGAGCGGCGGTTTCATATTATACGCGACTATCTTGAGAAGAAATTTATTGAGGTGTAGAGAGTAGACTCCACGGATAACGTGGCAGACCCACTGACTAAGCAGCTGAGCCAGCAGAAGACTAAAGCCCACCTTGAGAAGATAGGGCTTAGGTATATGGCTAATTGGCTTTAGTGCAAGTGTGAGATTGTTAGATGTATGCCCTAGAAGCCAACCTGGCCGACAGATGTATTCTTTCTAGGAGATAAATTTGTATTTGGCATTTTACATTATGAATGTTATTGGGTTTTTATTTATATTCATGTTGTGTATGTGTCCATGAATTGTCCAAAGAATTAATAAGATGATGATACGTATTCTCAAGAGTTGAGAATTTGAGACATGTATCATTAAAGATTAATTCCTAAATGCTCTCGATCGATGGATCATCACGAGGACAGTGATTGGTCCGGTGAGATTGGTGCATAGGTCGCTTCCCTTTTAGGGTAGACGAGTCTCGAGTCAACAGTGCGGGGACACTGGAACGAATGTGCAGGTGGTTATTGGAGAACAAGGGTACCGAGCGTGACCATCACGAGAAGTCACTTGGATGTCTACTCACTCGTCAGTGACTTACTCGATGTTGCAATAGTGTGACTGGTCCTTTGACCTGCGGTGTCTCGACTATTCACAATGGGGTTACTATAGTTTGACTGTACATACACTTGGTCCCTAGCCATTCGGGTCCTTGCAGTGCATGTTGGCTACAGTAGGTTCGTTGTAGGAATAGGGTGTACACCTATATGGAATCTATCGCCCTTAGTAGATAAGGGAGTTAGTCTTATGTGATTTATGAGACCGAGTTTAGAAGACCTTGGTCAAGGCGTAGTAAATAACGGAAAGGGTATCCGATATTAGAAACTCGAGTCGAATAAATTTGACATATGACAGATGGTAGGGTTTGACGAGCAATTCCATGACCTTCGTCTAGTTGGGACTCCGGATAGAAGGATTGTATCACACGTTAACTGCACCTAGAGGTTCAGTATTCCATTCTACTAGAATGCCACTATATGCTGCTAGGCGTCACTGGTGGATTGTGAAACTCACGAGAATTATCTGGATGATCGATAATTCTTATTGGGCTGAGTTTGAACTGTTCTAACCCACTGAAAAGAGTTTCAGCGATATTGTTGATGGTGATCACAATATATCTCACTACCAGATAGAATAGAACCTATGGGGTCACACACATAAGAGGTTATGACTGATCGGATAGTTGGATCGCGATTTTTGAATCGCCTGAGGACTTAATTGTCAATATGTTGATAATTGGACTAATTTGTAATTGTTACAAATTAAGGATATTAAAGTGCAAATGTTGCAAGAGGGGACTTACTAATAGTTAGTAAGTTGTGAGAGGACTTAAGTGCAAATGTTGCATTAATGATTTGATTTGATCAAATTAGGATTGAGTTCAAATCGAATTAAATTAGGATTTAATCGATTGAACCAATTAGGGATAAGATAAACTTAAATCTAATTTTAAGTTTATCTCAATGTTTATCTTAATAATTATAAAAGATATTATATCCCTCTTTATACGTATGGGTTTTTCTTTAAGAGAAAAAAAAAAAGAAAACACTAGCCGTCATCTCTTTTCTCGTTTTCCTTTTTTAAAATATCCACGATTGAAAAAGAAGATTCTCTGCAGGGGAGCTAGCACCCCAATGAGAACTTCGATCAAGTCGACAACCTCGTGTGGATACCCGTAGAGGCCGGACGCGTGTGCGGCTTCAAGAGAACCAAATTCAACGATCATCAAACTGCGGTGTAGATCTCCCCGTGCAAAGGTGAAGATTAGATCTTCGTTCTTCGTTTAATCTTAAATACATGAGGGATCCTATTTTGCGTGGTTTTTGATATCAGATCTCAAGTTTTTTAAATATTTGTTTATTTGATTTCTTTTCCGCTGCGTTTATTTATGCGCAAATCCTAACAAGATTTAATGGGGCCAACTCGTCAACCTAGTTTGGGTGGAAAATGGTACATATTTCTCATGGTTGATGATTTCTCTAGATTTTCATGGGTTGCATTTTTAAAAGAGAAAGCGGATACTTTTGACTCTTTTTGTGATGACCTGGATCTCCGCAGAGCTGTTGTAGAGTGATTAGTGGCTTCTGAGGGGCTTGTACTGTGTGTTGGAGGTGTTTGTGCACCAATTGGTCACAAGTGGCGGACTTTGGGCTTAAATGGATCACGTGGGTGATCAATTGACTCCGTCGGATCTTTAGAAGTGGTTTCGCGCGAAACGGATATTAAAATTGAGCTCAGCGCGAAGTTTGGACAAAAGAACACCTTTCCGGATGCCTTCGGCAAATTTTGGAGTTAGAATTTGGCAAAATAGACATCAAATTCGGATTCAGCACGCGAAAACGGTAAAAATGGACTATCTACTTGATATTTTGCGCAACTGGTTACTGTTCACGCCGGAACAGTAACTCCGGCGGCCGGCGGGCAGCAGCGGCGGCGGCGGGCAGCGGCGGAGCACGGCAGGCAGCGGCGGAGCAAGGAGGCGCAGCGTCGCAGGCAGCAGCGCGGGCAGCGCGGAAGCGCGCGGGCAGGCCCGCGGTCCACGGGCCGGCGTGCACCTGAGGGGCAGGACACGTGGCGTGTTTGGATTGGACGGTTCTGTGGGCGCGGTTCACGGAGTGGAGCGGGTGTACGGTGGACCGGGCGGGGCCACGTGGCGACCGTTGGTGGGCCGGTCCACGTGTGCCCGGTCCACGAAAATGGTGACGCGGCCTCGGGATGCGGGCCTGGCAGGTGGCACAGGCGGTGGGCCCAGCGCGCACGTGGGGCTGTCGGCGCGCTGACCCGCGTTTTCCCGCGCATGGGCTTGCCACGCGTCGGCCTCTCGGTGGGCCACGTGGCGCGAGGTTAGTGGCGGCATCGGCTGTCGCCTGTTTTGTGGGTGTCGTGGCGGCCTGTGAGCGTTTCGGGCGCGCACAGTGTTGGGCCGGGCCCAACACTGTAGCGGCCCGATTCTTGCGGGCGCCCGGAAATTGGGACAAAAGTGTTATTTCAGGATTTGTTTTCCGAGCCTATAAATAGGCCGAGAACAAGCTGTTGTATCTCTTTCCCTGCTTGGATTCTCATAGAGCAACCTTCAGCAAGATTTCTCCTCCTTCAGAGCCGGTTCCATCTGCAGATTCCAGGATTTTTCTGCAGCACGCATCCCAAGGTTTTCATTTTTACGGCGCGGCGCGACGCTCGTTCATTTGTGGCCTTCTTCGTCGCGGTTTCAGTGCGAGGACTCCCCCGGCTTACTCCGACCTCCGATTAGGCGATTCTTGTGCCGTTGGCTTCACGACAGGTAGGGCTACGTTTCCCATGTTTACTGGTTTTTCCTATTCCGAGCTTTTCATGGGTTTTTCGGATCATCTTGTGACCTCATTTTCTGGGGCGGATTTTGGATAGTGCTGCAGTATTTTGACGATATCTTCGCGCACAGGCATCGGATTGGGGTGATTCAAAAGGCGTTTTGTATCTAAACATCGCGAGGAATATCTCCAAATTTTATTGGAATTTTCTGAGTTTTCCCCGAAGGTGAAAAGTTCCTGTTTACAGAACCTTGTGATTCAGATTTTGTGATTGGTTTATTTCGGGGTGGTTCCCTTGTCGAATTTGTATCTTGGCGTAGGAAACTTGGATTTGAACGTGCAGGTGCTCATTTCGACCGGTTCGTCGCGAGGATCGTGACAGTATTTTTCCTGGAATTTTTCGAGCAGATCTCGCAGGTGAAAAAGGCAAAACTGTGGACTGTTGTGTTTGGGACTGATTTTGTGTGAGCATTGTATGTTAATTGTGTATGTCCTTTTGGGGTGCTTTGTGCAGTGTTGTGGTGATTGCTTAGACCGGGCGTGGACTTCACTGTTGGGACCAGGACTTAGCGCTCGAGGTGGGTGGTTGTTGCTTACCTCTATTTTGACATGCTCACTAGGGATATTTGAGTGACCCCCTTTACTTGGACATCTTGATTAATCATGATCGGGGTTGGGTTTACGCATGCCTGTGTGGGGATTGGGTTGCTTTGATAGCGTTTAACCTTGCATATGGAATGGAATATTTATTTTGGACTATATGATTATCCTGTTAGTGGTTCTACTTGAGGGTAGGTGACATGCATAGGTGGATGATTTAGGTGAGGAAAAATTGTGGATTTTAAACATGTGTGGTTGGATAATGATTTAGCATGATGGTTATATCTATGCGGAGCTATTAATTGATACACATGTGGAGCCATTATTTATCACACTATCTTTATCTTTCATGAGGACATATGCATGCTTGTTTGGACATCTAGATAGGCCATCTTTTATCGCTACACTTTCATGCTGGAACTTGACTTAGGAGAAACCTTGTTTGCTTCTTTTCTCCTTTTCGTTAGTCAGGTGGTTCTTGTTGCTCGGGTTTGAGCAGGGGTTTGGGATAGTGTAGCCGGGGCCTGGATTATGGATTATGGGTTTTGGTGGCGACTGCGGATATTGGGCGGTTGACCGGATGTCCGTTATAGGACATCGGTGATAGGGCATGATTATGGACTAGAGGGTTTCATGGCAACCGCGGATAGTAGGCAGTTGACCAGATGTCGGATGTGGGACATGATTATGATTGTGGGTTATTCCGGCGACCGAGGATATTGGGCGGTTGACCGGAGGTCGGTTGTTAGACCTGGTCGTGGATTTTGGGGTATTGCGGCAATCGCGGATATTGGGCGATTGACCGGATAGTTACTTTCGCATCTGATTGGGAATCAGTTTTCTTTTAGTGGAGGGTTATGTTCCACTGGGGCTTTTTAGTTGTGATCCAGTCCTGCTTTTGTTACTTATCACACCGGCGCGGTTATTGCCTGGTGATGCTTTCCTCGTGTGGGTCGCTCCCCTCGAGATCCCCTCCGGAGGCCGGGGCCAGACAGTTATGGACAATTTTGCTATCACATCGGCGCGGCTTATTTGCCCGATGATGAGGGCGGCAGCAGGAGTTTTGCTATCACATCGGCGCGGCTTACTTCCCCGATGATGAGGGCGGTACAGATTGGGTTCATCTGGGACGGTTGGTTATTGTTGCATACGGTTATTCCAGTCTAGGACTGTATTTTAGAGACATAGTAGTGGTAGATTTCCCTTTTTCAGCAGTTTCATTTCTTACCACTCTTCTTTCCTTTTTGCCTCTGGTAGACCTAGTGGGTGTGTCAGAGTTTAAGGTTTTACCCACTAGGGGAGGCTACTGGTTTACTAGTAGTTCTCACCCCCATTCTTCTTTCCTCTTTTTCTTCTCCCTTGTTTTGCAGTGTCTTCTGCGGGTGCTGCTGGGCTTTCAGCGGCGGGTCGGGGAGAGAGGACGGCTGAGTATATAGATCTCGAGGCAGGATGAGCGGGTTAGCTGGACTGTTGATGTACCCATGTTTCCTCAGACGGTTGTACTTTTACTTTGGGACTGGCTTTTGCCAGCAGTTTGTATTTATTTTGGTGAGCTGGGAGAGACAGATGTATCATTTATACAGATGTATTGTATTTTATTTCCAGCTTCAGTCTGAGATGTATTAGTTTTTAGTTCAGCTCTATTTTTATTGCTCTTTTATTATTATCTCTTATATCTGAGCAGGTTTGGCGCTTCGTGTACGCGGGAAATACCGTGTGCACGGCGGATCTGTAGACGGGCCTGGGTTCCGGTTTACACCCGGGCCGTGACACTTTTCATGATATTTGTCATCGGATTATGATTGAGAAAAATAAAAAGATTGTCCGTGTTCGCAGTGATAGAGATTGAGAATTTATAAATTCAAAATTCATTGATTTTTGCTCTTCAAACAGCATAAAATATGAATTCTTCGCACCTTATACGTACACCGCAACAGAACGGTGTAGTCGAGCGCAAAAATAGAGTTGTACAAGAGATGGCGCGTGTTATGCTTCATAACCGGAAACTCCCTTTACATTTTTGGGCTGAAGCATTTAACACTGATGTCTATGTGATCAATAGAATATATTTGCGCCCGAGTACCTTAAATACACCATATGAGCTATGGTTCTGTAGAAAACCGAATATCAAATATTTTCGTATCTTTGGGAGTCGTTGCTACATTTTACGTGATCGTGAGAATCTTGGAAAATTAGACTCTTGTAGTGACTAAGGAATTTTTATGGGTTATTCTACAAATAGTAGAGCATATCGGGTATTTAACCTTGAATCTAAAACGATGATAGAATCTATCAATATTAAAGTAGATGAAGCTTTCTATTTTTCTTTTGATAAATCTACTCCTGATATGTCTCTTGATGATGAATTGCCTGCTAATGATATTGCATCAGGTACATGATAAATCTTCTGAAAATTGTGATGCATCTCATGGTTCTTCTAGTTCATCTAACGTGCAGGAATCATCGCAAATTCCCCCGAGTACTCCGTTACCTCAAACACTTCGAATCTCCAAGGACCATCCTAAATCAAACATTATTGGAGACCCTCAAGAATGAGTTAGAACTCGGAGACAGTTAGAATGTGGAGTCTCCTGCTACGTCTGTGACGCCCCACTTCCCAGAGGGTCACCCATCCTAGAACTACTCTAGCTCTAGCACGCTTAACTCTCATAACCTCTTGGATCTTGCTACCATCCAAAATGCTATAGCCGGGTTAAGAGATTTAGTCCTATTATATCATTTATATATAGGACTAATCCAAATTTCGAGGGTGTCACATTCTTCCCCCCTTTAAGCCCTGACGTCCACGTCAGGCTCGAGCACACTCACAAGCACCAGGCGATGTGAGACTCGTCTCGCTAGCCTTAGCCGACCTTGTGGGGAGCTGCACTCCACCCACAACGGTCATTAGCCGGGGAGCCTCGCTCTACCTGCTATATAACCCTGGCTCAGCCGAGACTCATCTCACATTTCCAGCTGGTGAATGTCTCTGATACCAACTGTGTTGCCCCACTTCCCAGAGGGTCACCCATCCTAGAACTACTCTAGCTCTAGCACGCTTAACTCTCATAACCTCTTGGATCTTGCTACCATCCAAAATGCTATAGCCGGGTTAAGAGATTTAGTCCTATTATATCATTTATATATAGGACTAATCCAAATTCCGAGGGTGTCACATTGAGAAATGACAACCATGTCCGAGGAATTTTCCCGGTGCGCCTGGACCACGTGCGCCAACCACCCATCGAACGCCACGTGGCCGACACGCCTGCTGCTCCCGCTGCACCCGGCCAATCGCGGGGCGCCACGTGGCGCCCCCACGTCGTCCCCAACCACCGTACGGCCACCCACTCCGCCACTGCGTGGACCGCGCGCACCAAGACCGGCCAACCACAAGGTGACACGTGGCCAACCCTCGGTCCACCGTGCATCCCGCCAAGGCCCGTGGACCGCGCCTGCTGCGCCGGCCAACTAGAGCGCGCCACGTGGCCCGCGCCTGGTGCACGCCTCCCGCGGTGGACCGGCCGGCCTCTCCTCGGCCCGCCACCGCGCTCCGCCGCCCGCCGCCGCCGCCGCCGCCTCTCCGGCGGCCGGAACAATAAATCCACACCTCGAAATCCGTGTTTTCGCGTCCGGGCTCCGAAAAATTCAAGTAAATAGTACATTTTGACCGTTTTCGCGCGCTGAATCCAAATTCGAAGTCCGATTGGCCAAATTCCACTTCTAAAATTTCCCAAAAATTCTCGAAAAAGTAAACTTGATCCGTTTTTCATGCCGGGTCAAATCCTTGGTTCCAATAAGCGCGCAAAAACCTCAATCACCCCGAATGGGCTTCCAGAAAAGCAAACAAGCTCCAATTTCACCAGAAATCCAATTCTTGGGCCCGACACGCGCACACACACTTCCAGAAGCCACTAATCCATCAATAAATCCTTAAGTGGGGATTCGGGTCCTCACAACGTCTCTATGGTAGAACCGAAGAATATTGATGAAGCTCTTCAGGATGACTACTAGATAGAAGCAATGCAAGAAGAGCTTAATTAATTTGAAAGGAACAAAGTCTGGAAATTAACGAAGCCCCCAAAGCACCAAAACATCATTGGTACTAAATGGATCTTTAAGAATAAGAAAAATGAAGACGACACCATTGTGAGGAACAAAGCACGTTTGGTTGCTCAGGGCTACTCACAGATTGAAGGAATAGTCTTTGATGAGACATTCGCCCCGGTTGCCCGTCTCGAGTCCATTCGTATCCTTTTCGCAATTGTTTGTTATTTTAAAATTAAGTTTTTCAGATGGACGTTAAGAGCGCGTTTTTAAATGATTTTTTAAACGAAGAAGTTTATGTGGCTCAACTGAAAGGTTTCATTAATCATAAATTTCTAAACCATATTTTTCAATCGAAAAATGCTCTTTACGGACTAAAACAAGCACCGCGAGCATGGTACGAAAGATTAACGAAATATATTTTGGAAAAAGGCTATACTCGAGGGGGAGCCAATCGGACACTCTTTGTGAAGCATTCTCAGGATAACTTCATTGTGGCTCAAATCTATGTGGATGACATCGTGTTTGGTGCTACAAGAAATAATGATGCTTAAAAATTCGGCGAGACAATGAAAAGCGAATTTGAGATGTCAATGATGGGCGAGCTTACGTATTTTCTTGGATTGCAGGTTAAGCAAAGCGTTGATGGCATTTATTTGTGTCAATCCAAGTATATGAAGGAGTTGGTTAAGAAATTCAGATTGGAAGATTCTAAAGACCATCCGACTCCTATGGGAACTAGCAATAAGGGTTTAGGAAGTGAATCTTACGGAAAGAGTGTAGACGAGAAACTTTACAGAAGTATGATTGGAAGTCTACTCTACCTTACTGCTAGTCACCCGGATATTTCCTTCAGTATTGGGATTTGCGCGAGATATCAGTCAGCATCGAAGGAAATTCACATAAAAGCGGTGAAAATGATCATCCGGTACGTCAAAGGTACAATCAATTTCGAAATTTGGTATCCTATGGGCACATCTCTCGATATTATAGGATATTCAGATGCCGATTGGGCTGGATCAGTGGATGATCGAAAGAGCACGAGTGGTGCATGTTTTCATCTTGTCCATTGTTTGGTTGCATGGCATAGTAAAAAGCAAAACTGCATTGCTCTCTCTACTGCCGAGACGGAATACATTTCTACGGGAAGTTGTTCAACTCAATTGATCTGGACGAAGAGTGTATTGAGTGACTTCCGCATTCCTGCAACCTCGGTAACTATTTTGTGTGACAACACTAGTGCCATTAATATTTCCAAAAGTCTTGTGTTGCACTCTAGAACAAAACACATTGAACTTAGATATCATTATTTAAGAAAGGTAGTTGAATCAAGTACTTTGCAAATTGCTTATGTTTCAACTGATGATCAATTAGCCGATATTTTAACAAAATCTTTGGATCAAAAACGTTTTATTCATTTGCGAAAAGCAATTGGTATGCTTTCTTTGAAATAACCAAATTTTGAACCATTGCTTAGGTTAGGTTTTGTTTTGTGTTTTTGTTCTTTTTGTTTGTACTATAGAACATTAACTGAGCATTAGCATAATTGACTTTAATTGCATTCTTTCATGTTTAGAGAAGTTTATTATGATTTAACATCATTATAACTCATTTGATGCAATGATCATTTATATCAATTATTTCATCTTTAATTGATCAAAGTCAATTCCTCACTCAATGATCTCTTAGTATTGTTTTTATCTTATTTGATGATTGAAATAAGTATGAACACGAGATCAATTTTTGGTTAAATACTTAATATCTCATATAATTGATAGCCAATTGAGGAGTCTATTTAAATTTTCATGCTCAAAAGATGTGGAAAGAGTTACATCCCTTAGTGGAGTGTTAAAACTACCACCATATGGAGGAAAGAGCTACCACCTCGGTCGTCCGAGTACTGTGTGCAACTACCACATGTTTACCAAGCATGGTGTTACTGTTTATTTGATAAAATGCGTTTTGGAATACTTGATTCTGTCAAATTCCAAGGTTGGTATAAGGTGTGATTTTATATTGAAAGATGCTCAAAGAGCCACTCCCTAAATATATTGGCTAGATAAGATTATTTGACATATTTGGGATTTCAAACATCTATCGATCTTGGTGTTTCATTTTCTTTGCTCAATTGATGATTCAATAAATTCATTACTCATAAGATCGTGTTTGATGTTTTGAGCTTGCTCAACTTTAGAAGTTATAAATTTTATAAATTTTCGTTTCTTTCTTTGAGATATATTGATAGATTTCTCATAATCTAATTCTTTTCATATGAAACGATATTTTTTGTATAAAGTTGATATGTAAGAATGCTTACATACTTTTTCTAGATTTTTTGAAATTTTTATGAATTTTTCTGAAGAAAAAGTTGCAGGCAGTCCGGACTGGATGAATCAGTCCGGATCCCGAACGATGGGATTTTCTGTGCGAAGTCGATCCGGACTGACCTCCTAATCCGATCCGGACCGCGGCTAGGGCTTTTATCAAAACGAGAGGGTATGGATTTCTCATTCACTCAAAGTTTTTTTTCTGTTTTCCTTAGTTTCTCTCTCTAGAACATTGGAGATTTTGGATCTTTCCTCACTTCATTTCACTCGATCCAAGTAAGTTCTATGATCAAATCTCGGCTTTTCACAGTTTTTGCTTGTGTTCTTCAAAACGTGATGGATTTCATGCTACGATTTCATTTTTACACTGTTTTTGATCAAATTTCTTTTGAAATCTGAACTCTGAATGCCTAAGAATTGTTTCTATGCGTGTTGTTGATTTTCTAAACGGAATTTTTGGGATTCGATTTCAGAAATTTCGATTTTAGGACAATTTTTGAATTTTTCAAAAATCATGGAATTGATCTATTTTTAAAATTCTTTTTGCAAAATTGTCTTGATTCCTAGGCTCTATACATGCTAAGAATTTTTTAGGTATTTTCTTTCGAATTTTTGGAATTAAATAATTTTTTTCATGTTCTTGAGTTCCTACTCACAGGGGAGTTGTTGACAAACTTTTAAGATGGTGTTTGAATGGGTAATAGTTTTCATCTCTGCTCTTGTGAGTACAAGGATTACGAACAAGTTAAAAAGAGCTAGGAAGGATTAGAAAGAAGTAGAATGTATTCCTTTGGATGAATCCGAGACTGACTCGGAAGATTGGGAGAAGACGGTCGAAGGAGCACAACAAATTGCAGCAGCAAAGGCATCGGCTGCTTCTAAAGGGAAAACCCCAGTTTCTGGAAAAGCTAGGACTCCACCCACAGCTGCAGAGAAAGGAAAGGCTCCGATGGAACCAACGTCAATGAAGAGGAAAAGCGTTGCACGGAAAAGGGGTCGATCTCGTGGAATTGAGATTGAAGAGCCACTTGCGAGTGAGCCACCTCCGCAGGATTTTGTTCATATCAGTACCGAGAGGATGAAAGACTTTGAGAAACGAGAGTGCATCGGTGAGAGACATGTAAATGTCGTGGCTCTCAGGGAACGCTCTGCAGCGTTTGGAACTTTATTTGATAAAGCCCGACTTGCCCAAGTCTGCAAGTTTTCTAAAACTACAGGGTATTGTCTCCATCTTATCAGGACTTTCTACATGTGTGCTACGCAGCTTCAAGATCATGAGGGCGGACCTAGAGAATTTAACACAACGGTCCGGAACACCAAGCTTACGATCACTCCTAAACTAATTGGAGAAGTGCTAGGTATGAGTGCCCAAGCCGAAGGGACCCATTACATGAAGGGACACGTTATGACAAATACAACTTGGAGGACGGTTGTTGATGGAATTTGCATGCCGGATACTCGGTCGGCGAGAAATTCTGTATTTTCAAAAGAACTTCGACCTGAGTATAGGTTCTTGAACTTTATTGTTTGTTATAATATTTTACCTAACATGCAAACGAAGGTATTACGGTGGGATAGAATGTTATTTCTATATCTTTTTGGACAACCCGCAGCTTCTTTGGGATCAAATTTCAATATTTCGTATCTTATCTAGTCAAGGATGGCAAGATATGTGGAAAATGCTCATCCTACCGAGCGACTTCCATTCCTGTTGATTATAATGCGGATTTTAAGAAAGTTTGATGTGGATATTCGTTCATCAACTTATATGCATAGTCTGGGAACTATCAATGATTCTACAATTGTGAAGTCTCTCACAAGTCAACCGGATGAGACACCAACACCATCTCGAAGCAAGAAACCTTCGACCAACAACACAACTAGCAGCAACAGCAACAACACAACTAGCAGCAACAACAACAGCAGCAGCAACAACAACACAACCAGCAGCAACAGCTTCAGGTCTTTGACCTTTTGATACATCAGAGGATGAAGCCTCTGTCACCTCCATTTATAGGGAACAACAACATTTGTCTTCAGAACAAGAAAGGATTTCTATTGAGCAAGGTCGGATTTCTTTGGACCTTCAACGAATCACCGCCACCCAACTAGAATTGAAGAAGAAATACAAGTCTTTGACGAAATTGGTAAAGAAGATTTTTGCGAAGTTGGGTTGCAGCAGTTCTGAAGATTCCGATTCTGAATGAGATTAGATGGATTTTTTTTTTTCTAACGTTGTTTTGCAGGTTACTTTTCCTTTAAGTTCTCATTAACTCTTGAAATTTTCCCTTTTAAATGTTTTTCTTTTTTTTGGCGATTGTGACAAAAAGGGGGAGAGAATTATAAGAACAAGGAACAAGAAACTTTTGATGACTACCTAACTAACTATTCTACTAACTATTCGATTTGTAATATTCTAACTTTTACCAAGTTGGTAGATAGAACATGAACAAGTGACAGGAAGGTTTGAACTTGAACAAGTGACAGGTAGGTATGGACATTTGAAACTTTTTGAATCCGAACTATGACATTTGAAATTCTATTGATATATTATGATATGTGAACCTTGAATTGTCAATTTGTCATACATATCTGATATGTAATGTCATAAGTTAAATATATAACTCTCTGGTTACTTATTGAATTAAAATTCTTAAGGTATTAATAATTTTTTTGTCAAGAACTGTTTCTTTTGCAGAGAGCACAAGATTTGAACACTCCTTGGTTTTGTCTAAGTCTAGAGTTTGTTTTAGGAGTTAAATCTTGTATTCATTCATTTTTGGATCATTCTTGTGTATTTTTGTTGTATGGTGATAGCAACAAAAATTATTTTCTATTTTGTTAAGTGGATTACATGTTTTGTCACGAAACCGCCAAAGGGGGAGATTGTTAAGAATTTTTGTATTTGCGTATTTCGTGAAGTGTTTTGAGTCTTGAAGATTGAAGTTGACGACTTGAAGATCACATACATCAATCTCAAGAAGAATGGATTCAAAATAATCAGGTACATTAAATTAAATATTTTTGATTATTTGAATACATTCTTATAGTTTAGAAACACTTGGGATAATTTTCATTGCATAAAAATAAAAAACTGGGCACTTTATATGTTCAGGATCCGGATCAGCCACATCCATTCCGGACCCCCAACATGGTTTGGTTCATGCGAAATTCCAGTCCGAATCAACCTCTATCTAGTCCGGACACCGAACCTTGTTTTTGACATATCGCATGAATCAGTCCGGATCCGGAAATTCCAGTCCGGACCCCGAACTATTTTTCAGGAAATTTTTATGAAAAAGACGACAGTCCGGATCAGCCAAAATCCAGTCAGGACCGCCGTGCGGGAAAAATTCTGTTAAGGTTGTTTTTGATTCTTATCCTCTTCCAAAATATTTCTAACCTATAAATAGACCCAAAAGTTTATCTTTTAGGGTATTCCTAATATTCCGAAGGTTCCTAAATTTCTTATATCCCAAAAGAAATAAAAAGTAATCCACATATAGAGAATAAAAGATAAACACCGTTTATTTTAGGTTTTCTTTCTCTATTGATCGATTTGATCTAGGGTTTCAAAACTCTTTATTTCTTGTAGAATCAAATCGATGAATACTTAGATGGTATTTTTTAATCTATCTATATTGATCTAAGTATTCAAATATCATCACCACCAATAAACAAAACAACGATTTCCGAAAGGATAATCGGCGCGTGGATTCGCGTGGCCTTGTGGATTCAAGGTGCTATCGCTTTCGTGGATTCTGAGCGAGGTGCGTTCGTGTGATCGATTCGTACCAAAATTGGTGAAGACCGTGGATTCGGTTGGACTTCGTGGATTCGAAGTTGAAGACGCAAATCGTGTGATCGAGGCGCGTTGTGGAGCGAGCGGAGAAGATCTACTCGGAGCGTATGGAAAAGGTTGAGTCGTAGTGTTACGTTATATCACCTTGTACGTGTTTAATCTTAGTGGATTTCACCGTGTTATCGGTCCCGTGGTTTTTTACTCCTGTGACGGAGTTTTCCACGTAAAATCTTGCGTACTTTATTTATTTTCCGCATTGAGTTATTTTTACGCAAAGATTTCTGAGTTTTATTGTTTACACCTATTCACCCCCCATCTAGGTGGTTTTTCCCCTATTTAGATCCTTGGATCCCATAACCCACACAAGAGACATATTAGGAGTAGATTTATCAGAAGAAAAATGGAAAGCTTTATCTACTTTAACATTGATAGATTCTATCATCGTTTTAGATTCAAGATTAAATACCTGATATGCTCTACTATTTGTAGAATAACTCATAAAAATTTCTTCGTCACTAAGAGTGTAGTGTCACGACTTTTTTAGGTGTATTTAAACTCTGTTTAAATATGGTTAGCCCTAATATTGTTTTTATCGAATCGTCGCTTGTGAATCTGTACTCGTGAGTATTTTTCAGGTTTAGAGCACGGAAAACGGTGAACAGAAAAGCGATCGGATCTGAAATCCGATTTACGGATCTCCCGAAAAGGGGTTTTGAAGGTCTCGATATTCGTAGTGTGCGTCGGAATCCGTGCTAAGTGATTGGCACGCTTTTCTAGGGGATTGGAATCTCTCGCTCTATTTAAAACGACTAAGGGGTTTTATTTTTTTGTACGTACAAGAGAAAATAGTATTTTATATTATACGTTTTATTTTATTTATCTCTTTCAAGAAACGAAAACCCTAGTCGGAGAGAAAAAAAATAAAGAGAGAGAATGTAATGCACCGATTTTCGCAAAATGACGAAACCCAGCAAAAATACTTGTAACACATTTCAAATATAATTACAAGTGAGTTGGAAGTATTTCGAATCGATGCAAAAGTCATCGAGTCGAAAAGTGAGTTGGAGTTGAGAATTTGAAGCTTCAATTGTGAAGCTTAAGTCCTTGTTGGGCGATTTTCGCGAAATGGCGAAACCCAGCAAAAATACTTATAACACATTTTAAATATAATTACAAGTGAGTTGGAAGCATTTCGAATCGATGCAAAAGTCATCTAGTCGAAAAGTGAGTTGTAGTTGAGAGTTTGAAGCTTCAAATTGCAAAACTAAAGTCCTCGTTCGCCGAATTCGCAAAATGGCAAAATGCGGAGAAAAGACTTGTAACATATTTTAAATATGATTACAGTCGAGTTCGGTGCGTTTCGGACCGACGTGAAGAGCATCGGGTCGAAAAGTGAGTTGAAGCTCAAGGACTCGCAAAATTCAGGAATTCTGAATTCGGTTATCGGCAAGCTTTTTCGGAGCCCTCTTTCGAGCGCTTAGAGCAGCCTAAAAATTTAAAATAAATTGTGGGCTGTCTCATAAAAGTTTGCTGATTAAAGGGGATGAAGTGCCGAGGTGAGAGATTGAAAGAAAATAGGAGAACGAAGCGAAGAAAAATGCTTCAAGAATTCTGAAACTGCAGTTTTTGCTGATGCAGTTTATCGCGAAGCTTTTTCGGGGCTCTCTTTCGAGGGCTTAGAGTAGCTCAAAAATTTAAAATAAATCGTGTAGAGTTTAAGAAAAGTTTGTAGAATGAAAGGGAGAAAGAAAATTTCAGTTTCGATTTCCCAGTTGACGGCAAAACGCGGAGAAAGAGGGGTATCCGAATTTGTTCTCTGCAGGTGCAAAACTGCAGAATTGGAGGGCATTTTGGGAAATAATGGGAAACTTGGGGGCATTTTAGTAAATTCACTATTTCCCCCCAACTAACCACCTGCAGGAATTTAATTCTCTCTCTCTCTCTCTCTCTCTCTCTCTCTCTCTCTCTCTCTCTTTTCTCCTCTTTCTTGACAGGAAAGGGGGAAAACAAAAAAAAAATAAATAAATAAAAAGAGGGCAGCTGCACATGCAGCTGCCTTGTGCAGCTGCAGGGGTGGCTGCAGCTGCTGCTGCTACAAGCAGCAGAAGCTGCTGCTTGGGCAGCAGCTATGCATGCTGCTGCCCAGCAGCAGGGGCAATTGACAAAAAAAAAAATAATAAAAAAAAGAGGAGAAATTGGAGAAGAGATGAAGAAGGAAAATTTGAGAAAAATAAGTTTAGGAAGAAAAAGTTTTCCTCTTCTCTTCTCCAATGAGCAAATCACACAATTGAGAAAAATTATTCAAATTGAGTTTCTCTCAAATTTTTTGGAGCATTTTGCCCTAGGCCAAAGAGATCAAAAAAATTTCTCTTTGGCAAATATGTCAAGATGGGATTTTCTTCCCTATTCTTTTAAATTGAGCCAATAAGAGCCCATCGAGAGGGAATTGACTAAATCGGGGATTTTCTCTTTTCATATTTTAAAGGGGTTTCTAATTTATAAATTCTATGGAATTAGCGAACCATAAAAGTAATTGCTTCATGATTTTCCTCTCATTTTAGGAAAATCTTGGAGATCAAAGAGCAAATTTTGTCTCTTTCAAGAACAAGGCGAAACATCGAGGTGGGGGATTCTACCGAAAATGGGTGACTCTCTCCTTTGTCCTTTGATTTTCTGACCTAGAAGCATGCTAGTAAGCATGTAGGGTGTTAGGATCAAGAATGAGAATGATTAGGGTTTAGCCCTAAAAGCAGTTATGTTAAACCAATTGTAGGTTAAATTTGCATTAGTATAAATAGTAAAGGATAAATATGAGAATGATCATGTTCGGGTATAACCCTAAGAATCATGTAAAAGCATAAGAGAAATGCATGATGGATATAAGACCTAGGAGAAAACTGTTAGAGATAATACTAATTAGTTAGAATTAGATTATCTAAGATATTTGGTTGGTTAAATTTTGATAAAGATAAATCTAATTAGATAGGATATCTAATTGGAATAGGATTTTGTATAATAATCTATAAATAGATAGGTCGGGCTATTATGATTGTCAAATGAAGTCGGAGTCGCCTTAATTAATTAGTGAGGCCAAAGAAAGACGTGAGGACATGAAGTTATTTTTTCAATGAAGGCACATTTAGTTTGCTTCCACCAAAACGTACCAGATTCTTTATTATTTGTCTTTCTCTCTTCTCTTTTCCATTCTATTTTTGTGGAGATTCCTATATACCATAACAAGTATATAGAAAATATTTGGAGGCCCATCACCGTAATAAGTGGTATCAGAGCCTTGTTTTCAAGAGAAGAAGATACCGATGGTATTTAACAGTGCCAATGGAGTTGCACAAGGATTCCCAATATTCAAAGGAGACAATTATGATTTTTGGTGCGTGAAGATGCGGACGTTGCTGCGATCCCAAGATCTATGGGATTTTGTTGAAAAAGGATGTAAGGAAGCAACTGGAGAGAATCTGAAAAAAGATGCGAAGGCGTTTTTCTTTATTCAACAATCTATTGACGACTCAATATTTTCCCACATTGCCGGCGCTACCCGATCGAAAGAAGCATGGGATATATTACAAAAGGAATACCAAGGTAACGAAAAGGTACTCAGAATTAAAATTCAAACTTTAAAAAGAAAAATTGAGACTTCATTTATGGAAGAAAAAGAAAATATTCATACCTTTTATTCTAGAGTTATGGAATTAGTTATCTTGATGAGTACCTATGGTGAACAAATTTCTGATCAAACAGTAGTTGAAAAAATTTTAAGAAGTTTGACGAAAAAATACGGTGATGTAGTTTCTACTATAGAAGAAGCAAAAGATTTATCTAAATTGTGTTGTAGCGAACTTCTTGGTTCTCTCTTAGCACATGAGGAACGAAAATATAAAACAGAAAATTTTTCTGAGCATGCTTTTCAAAGCGAATCGAAAGGCAATGAAAAAGATAAAGCAGATACTTTTAATCGCCAAGCTTCAGCATCTAGAGACCATGGTAGAGGTCGTGGTCGTGGTCGTGGCCGTGGTAGAGGTCGCGGCGGTAGATCGGGTGGATACAATAACAGAAACGGTGAAGGATCAAGTAATCAAAATCAGAGAACCTACAGAGGTAATGATCAGCCCCATAATTATAAAAATATTCAATATTATTATTGTAAGAAATTTGGCCATATCGAGCAATTTTGTCGATTGAAACAGCAAAACGCTAATTTTGCTCAAGGAAATAATGAAAACGATAATGTACTTTTTGCATGTCGTTCATCAAAAAAAGCTGCTAACAGTATTTGTTATGTCGATAGTGGTTGTAGCAGTCACATGACAGGAAAAGAAGAGAACTTTATTAATTTGGATAAATCTGTTAAAGGCCGAGTGACGATGGGTGATGGCTATGTTCAGGACGTGCATGGAAGAGGTACAATTGAGGCAAATATTTCAGGAATTCAAAAAATAAATAATGTTTTATATATTCCTGGTTTGAATTCCAATCTTTTTAGTGTGGGCCAATTTTTGAAAGAAGGTTATTCGCTTATTTTTGAAGATTCTAAGTGCACTATTTATAAAGATAAATATAAAAGGGATTTATTTTTTGAAGTTCCGATGACAGAAAATAAAGTTTTTCCTGTTCATGTTGCAATGAAAGTAGTGCTAGATGATGATTGGTTATGGCACTATAGATATGGTCACTTGAGTTTTAAGGGGCTTGATTTATTACATAAAAAGAATATGGTTGATGGTTTGCCTTAGGTGCATAATAATGGTTCTGTATGTGAAAGTTGTGTGTTAGGAAAGCATCACAGAGACTCTTTTCCAAGAAACAACAATTGGAGAGCCAAAGAACCACTAGAATTGATATATGCTGATGTTTGTGGGCCGATCCAGACACCGTCGCTCAGCAGCAATTATTATTTTGTGGTTTTCGTGGATGACTACAGTCGGATGACTTGGATTTATTTTATTAAAAATAAATCCGAAGCTTTTGATGTTTTTCGAAAATTTAAAAATTTGGTCGAAAACGAATCCGGTTATTATATTAGGACTCTCCGTACAAATCGAGGGGGAGAATTTATTTCTAATAAATTTGAAAATTTTTGTGAATCAAATGGTATTCGCAGGCAGTTGACAACCAGTTACACGCCTCAACAGAATGGCGTTGCTGAGCGCAAAAATCGAAGTTTAGTAGAGATGGCAAAAAGTATGTTGAAAGCGAAAGGACTTCCAAATAAATTCTGGGCAGAAGCGGTATCTACTGCAGCATACATTCTTAATAGAAGTCCAACTTTGGCACTGGATAATATTACACCTTATGAAGCATGGACAGGTTGGAAACCGAAGGTAAAGCATTTTAAAATTTTTGGATCGGTTTCTTTTGTTCATATTCCATCACAAAATAGGCAAAAATTGGATAATAATAGTAGCAAGTGCATTTTTGTGGGCTATAGCGAAAGAAGTAAAGCCTATCGATTTTATAATCCTGTTACTAACTCCTTAATTATAAGTCGTGATGCTATATTTGATGAACAAAAAGGTTGGAATTGGAGTGCAAAAGTAAAGGATAATCCACTTCCGATGTTAGGAGATGAAACTACTATTGAGAATAAGAACAATGGTGAAAATACTATAAGTACTGAAACAACACCACATGCTTCACCACGAATTTCTCCAGGAACTTCGCCTGAGACAACACCGAGAAAGGTAAAATTGCTTAGTGAAATATATGAGCAGCGCATGTACACACAATGTGGAGAACCACAAACTTTCGAGGAAGCGGCAAAATCTGATGATTGGTGTAAAGCTATGAATGAAGAAATTGCAGCGCTAGAGAAAAATAATACATGGGAGCTTGTTGAACCATCCACAGAAAAAGAAGTTATCGGGCTGAAATGGATATACAAGACAAAATATAAATCAGATGGATCGATCTAGAAATTAAAAGCACGTTTAGTTGCAAAAGGTTACTTACAGCAAGCAGGTATTGATTTTAATGAAACCTTTGCGCCCGTAGCTAGATTTGATACTATCCGAACTGTTTTGGCTTTGTCTGCACAAAATAAATGGAAAGTTTTTCAATTTGATGTTAAATCAGCTTTTCTTAATGGATTTTTGGATGAAGAAGTTTTTGTTGAGCAGCCGCAGGGCTACAAAATTAAAGGACAATAAGATAAAGTCTACAGACTACGAAAGGCGTTATATGGATTAAAACAGGCACCAAGAGCCTGGTATAGTCGGATCGATTCGCACTTTATTCAAAACGAATTTTCTAGAAGTGAAAGTGAACCCACACTTTATATCAAATCTCGAGGTATGGAGATTTTGATTGTTTGCCTTTATGTTGATGACTTGATTTACACTGGAAACAGTATAGATTTGATCAATGATTTTAAGAAAAATATGATGATTGAATTTGAGATGACTGATCTTGGCCCCATGAGTTATTTTTTGGGTTTAGAGGTAAAACAAGAAGATAATGGAATTTTTATCTGTCAGAAAAAATATCTTGATGATTTACTTGAGAAGTTTAATATAAAAAATTGCAATCCTGTGCAAAATCCAATGGGTACGAATATGAAGCTATCATTGGATGATGGAGAAGAAAAAATTGATTCGAGTTTGTACAGAAGTCTGATTGGGAGTTTACTCTATATTGGTAACAGTAGACCGGATATTATATATGCGACATCTTTGTTATCGAGATTTATGCAAAGCCCAAGTAAAATTCATTGGGGAGCGGCGAGAAGGATATTGAGATACTTGAAAGGAACAAGAGACCACGGACTGTGGTATACTAACGCTAACGTTTTTTATTTTTTTGGTTGTTCTGATAGTGATTGGGCAGGTTCGGTAGATGATCGATGAAGCACGAGCGGGTTCGTCTTCAATTTTGGTGCAGGAGCAATATGTTGGTCTTCCAAAAAACAGCAGTCGACGGCTCTATCATCTTCTGAAGCCGAATACATAGCGGTTACGACTGCTACATGTCAAGCAATCTGGATGCGGCGAATCTTAACAGATTTGAAGTACGAGCAAAAAGATCCAACTGTAATTTATTGCGATAATCAATCGACTATCGCAATGGCGAAAAATCCAGTTCATCACAGCCGAACCAAACACATCGAACTGCGACATCATTTTATTCGTGAACAGATCGCTAACGGTCAAATCGAGTTGATACACTGCTCTACCGAAGAACAAATGGCCGATATTTTTACAAAGCCGCTACCATTGGAAAAATTCATATTTTGCCAAGAGAAGATCGGTGTGAAGAACATTAGCATTATGGGGGAGTGTTAGAGATAATGCTAATTAGTTAGAATTAGATTATCTAAGATATTTGGTTGGTTAAATTTTGATAAAGATAAATCTAATTAGATAGGATATCTAATTGGAATAGGATTTTGTATAATAATCTATAAATAGATAGGTCGGGCTATTATGATTGTCAAATGAAGCCGGAGTCGCCTTAATTAATTAGTGAGGCCAAAGAAAGACGTGAGGATATGAAGTAATTTTTTCAATAAAGGCACGTTTAGTTTGCTTCCACCAAAACGTACCAGATTCTTTATTATTTGTCTTTCTCTCTTCTCTTTTCCATTCTATTTTTGTGGAGATTCCTATATACCATAACAAGTATATAGAAAATATTTGGAGGTCCATCACCGTAACAAAAACAAGGACAAGTGAATAGATGCAAAACTAGGAGAAAACCTAGATTAAAGGTTTAACGAGTGGTATGATAACCTAGGAGTTAAACATAGATGAACGAGTGACATTGTCTTAGGGAATAACCTAAGGTTGATTATAGAGTGTACAACATAGAGTTAAATGTACTCTAGGTTATGTGGAAAAGGGAAAACATAGAGTCAAGGGTACTCTAAGCTAAAGGAAGAATGTAATTAGAGTTAATAGACTCTAAGCAAAAAGGAATGGAATTAGAGTTAATGAACTCTAGGTTAATGTGAAAGATTGAAGCAGAGTTAATAAACTCTAGGCAATGTCTAGTGTCCTTGTGACATAGTAGAAACCCTAAGGCTAATTAAGACATAGGGTTGTGAAATGAGAACAAGTAAGTAGGATAAAGTTAAAATGGGCTAAAGAGCTAAGAAAAATTGCCAAGTGGCAAGATTAAGTGTAAAAACAAATGAACAAGAGGTTCAAATCTAAATTGGTGTTAGAGACACCCAAGCTATCCTAGAGTAAAAGAACTTAGGATAAAAGAGAAAAGTAAAAGAGAAAGCATTGAGGCATAAATGCTAACGGGAGGGTTGAGCATATGTCACTCCCGGGTAGATGAGTGCCAAGGTGCTTTAAACTCATCTGAAACCAAAGTGTAAAGAAAATGCTTAAAGAGCAAAGAAGCTAAAGGCTTAATTGAACAAAAGAAGATAATGCTTAAAGAAAGGTAAAAGAGGAAAAAATAAAGTACATTAGGCCGAGCACTACGGGAGGCGGTGCTACAACCTGTTCTTGTTTGATTGGGGTTGTAGGCATCCGTCTTTTGGAACCCTCGGACCCGGTAAATGTAAGCTGCAAAAGAAAAGTCTAAATGACTAATGGGAGAGTTGAGCATATGTCACTCCCAAGTGAATTAAAGAATTAAAGACAAGTTGCCATCGGGAGGGTTGAGCATATTTCACTCCCAAGGGGAAGTGTGTGAGCAAGACTCAGCTTCCAAAGTGAAAGGCAAGTAAAGAGTTAAAAACTAAATGAAAAGAAAAGAGAATATAGAGTGGCCTATGTGGCCGGGTTAGCAAAACCCCTTTTGTAGCAGCATAGTGGCCGAGCTTTTTGGTAGTAGCCAGAGTGGCAAGTTTTTGGTAGAAATGAGACAAGGAGCATACACAAATAGTGTAGAGTTATTCATACATGTTATGATCATGTTAGTTGGCATCTGCAGTTATTTTTAGCATAGATTATCTTGCTATCTTGCTTCCATTGGACCAAGTAGTGTAGAACATTCTTTCTCGGTGGTTGAACCCACTAGGAACTTTAAGTAGTTCTCACACCCTTGGGTGACCATTTTTCCAGGTCCAGGTACATCGAGCGAGGTGCGCGACAGGGGCAAGGGCCCAACAGAGTAGCGACCTAGCAGTCTAGAGTCGCCAGCACCCTTTTGGAGTATTTTTCTTTTGAGCGAAATTTGTATGTGAGGAACAATGTAAAATTTAAATGTTTTAAGTTTCATTTGGAAATAAAAAAAATAAGTTGTAATTTTTGTATAGTAGTTGTATGTTAAAGAGAGTTGTAACATAAGCAAAGTTTAATATTTCGCTCAAGTACGGTATCTTTCATTATCATCTAACTGTTTGTTGAATGAATGAAAGTTTTTAATTTCATAGTTTAGTTCTCTGATTGATTACTCTTCCGCTACACTAAACTGTGATTGTTGGAATGAACCGTTCCTTTCGGGTCTTGAAAGGTCATGCCCGATTGGCGGGTCTGTTAGCGCGCCCGAACTGTCCAAATTGGCGGTCTCGGGGCGTGACAGATATGAGTGGTATCAGAGCCTAGGAATAGTCCTTGGTGGTTAGCGAACCTTAGGGAGACCCTAGGGATTAGCACGAGAGAGTGTGTGGATTTTTGGGCGGAAGTAATTGATTGGTTATTATTGTTCCCACAAAGGATGTTGGGACTGATCGAGGGTAATGAGCTTTCATTCTTCGGACAATTACGTTGGCGGCCGACAACGTAATGTTGGAGGTGAAAGGAAGTGCCCTCCTATACTTTCGCATGATTGGGTCGACGAGTCCCTTTGTTCGGTATTTAGCTCACGCTTTGTCCAAATTGTTAAATTTGGGCTTATCTTTTTGTTGTGGTGTGCAGATTGACAATGGCACCACGTAGGGAGACGCAGTTGTCCCGACTCGAGCCCGGAGAGGGCACTAGGTCGAACGAGGTACACGAGCTGTGAGAGCGGTTGGCAGCGCTTGTCGGCGTGGTCCAGCAACAGGCGAAGATTTCTCGCCAACAGGAGGAGCAGATTGATAGGCTCCAGGGACTGTTAGCACAGCAAACTGAGGCTGCATGGACAACGCGCGGGCGTGCGGCGTCGCCACGTGTAGGGGCGACTGTTGAGGATACGACTGTGACCGCCGAGCCTATGTCGGCACGCCCTACACATCCAGTTAGGGTAACAAGGGAGGTGCCCCACCGGGCTGACTTGGTTGCATTTGACGCCGAGTATGCGGCCCAGAAGGCGGAACAAGATAGGGCGATGGAGGGCCTCGCAAGTTTTCAGAGGTTCAACCCGCCTACGTTCACCGGCAAGGGTTCAGACCCTATGGTTGTGGAGTCTTGGGTTGACTCCATGGAAAAGTTGTTCTCGAACCTGCGGATACCAGATCGTGATCGGGTCGTGAGGGCGGTTCCCTTCCTTGATAGAATGGCACACCGCTGGTGGAAGACAGAACTTGAGGGGCGGACTAGGGCCGCCTTGCCTACACCGACGTGGGAGGGGTTTAAGGAACTCCTTTTTGCAAAGTATTTTCCCGACAGCGCTAAGCAGCAGATGGAAGAAGATTTTAGGGGTCTTCGCCAGGGGAGTCGCTCCGTGCAGGAGTACGAGTACGAGTTCGCTCGCATCGTCAGCTGCCTTCCCTCCGTTGTGCGTAGCGAGTGGGATAAGACATGGTGTTTTGAGCGAGGCCTACAGCCCAGTATTTACTCGAAGGTCCAGTCGTTTAGCATCGCGACCTATCGAGTGATTGTGGATCGCGCCCGCTTGGTTAAGCAGGGTGAGGCGGTGATGCGCCAAGAGCATGAGGCTTACAAGAGGGGCAAGGGGGAGATAAGGCACCAGGGTGGCTCTGGGGGTTCGGTTGACTACCAGTGGCCCCCTAAGCAGCAGCGGCAACAGTGGCACTCTCAGGAGTTCCGAAGGTCGATGGCATACGGGTGGTGCGTCATTTGTGGTGGACCACATCGAGCGTCGCGGTGCAAGGAGCGCCATGGAAGGTGTTATAGGTGTGGCCAGCCGGGCCACATGTCCTCGGAGTGTCTTGAGGGCGTACCTCTAGCCACAGTGACTGCGACGGTTCGGGAAGCCCCGTGGCAAGATTCGGGGGCTGTATTGGCCCTACCAGCAGGGCGACCAACTACGCCAAGCCAATCACCGGGTGGACAGGCTTTCGCCACGTGGGTGATGGAGGAGGAGCCTGCCGTAGACGACGACGTTGTGGCAGGTATGAATTATTTAATGCAATTGCATAAGGTATAACTATTATGAGCATTGTATCATGGTTAGACTAGTCGTTGCAATTGTGTGCGAGAAAGTGTTAGCTTGTCTGCTGGCAAAGTGCGACCGATTAGGTTCGGTGATGACTCGGTGAAAGACCGACTCACGAGACGATGGTGATCGCTGTGTTGCGAAAGCCAAGTTGTTGTGTCCTCAAATTTTGGGCCACCGGTCCAATGGATCGGTGTAACGACAAGGGGCTGCCACCGTAGAGTTACGTGTCGATCGTCAGGTTTAGAGAATTATTGTTGTGGTGCCTCGGCCCTAGTTGGGGGAGTGCACATGAACCATAAGGGGGTGTTTAGGCAAATTGCTTAACACTAAGGATTTTGCGAGTTGGCATAGGGGCGTAGGATGCTCAATCTCTTGGGTGCTCAGGAAGAATATGTGTCGTTCAACCAGAAATGGTTGGTTAATGGCACCTTAGCAGTTGCTAAGTGTGACAAGAATTGGTAAAAAGTTCAGGTCGTAGAGTGACGACGATTAGTGGGTTCGCTGGGGACGACCCGTGCCTGGACCATAGATGTGGACTGTGGGCCTTTTGAAATCTTGGAGCGCGTTGGCCCGGTAGCTTATCGTTTAGCCTTGTCGCGAAATCTCGATCGGGTGCACAACGTGTTTCATGTTTCGATGCTCCGGAAATACCTCCCTGATCCTTCGCATGTTCTCGATGTTTCTGCTTTTGAGCTTCGAGAGGACTTGAGCTTTGAAGAAACACCGGTACGAATCTTGGCATGTGAAGACAAAAAGTTGCACAACCGGATTATTCCCTATGTGAAGATGCTGTGGAGTAATTATGAAGAGCGTGAAGCGACTTGGGAATTGGAATCGAAGATGAGAGAGTGTTTTCCATACTTGTTTCGCATGGCTTGAGGTTAAGTTTCGAGGACGAAACTTCTTTTAAGGGGTGTGTGGTGTAGTGTCACGACTTTTTTAGGTGTATTTAAACTCTGTTTAAATATGGTTAGCCCTAATATTCTTTTTATCGAATCGTCGGGGCTTGTGAATCTGTACTCGCGAGTATTTTTTTGGTTTAGAGCACGAAAAACGGTGAACGGCAAAGCGATCGGATCTAAAATTCGATTTACGGATCTCCCAGAAAGGAGTTTTGAAGGTCTCGATATTCGTAGTCTGCGTCAGAATCCGTGCTAAGTGATCGACACGCTTTTCGAGGGGATTGGAATCTCTCGCTCTATTTAAAATGACTAAGGGGTTTTATTTTTTTGTACGTACAAAAGAAAATAGTATTTTATATTATACTTTTTATTTTATTTATCTCTTTCTAGAAAAATGAAAACCCTAGTCGGAGAGAAAAAAAAAGAGAGAGAGACAGAATTTCCCTTCTTTTTCGTTGATCAAGCATGTCGGAGGCGGGGAGCGGAATCAGATTCTCATCGCCTGTGAGGAATGAGTTCTTCTTCTTCTTCCTCTTCTTCTCCACGAGATCAAGGTTAGCAGTTTGATGTTTTAGTTTTCGTGTTTGTTTTCCGTTTCGTGCGTCGGGGGTTTTCGCCGTTTTGCTTTGCTTGTGCCGTTCGTAGCGCCGCCGTCTTGCCCTTGCGCGCCGCCGCCGTGATGCCCTAGAGCGCCGCCGCCGCGGTGTACGGGCGCGCCGCCGCCATGAGGGCGTGGGGCTGCACTGCATGCGGGGGAGGGTGTGGGGCTGCACCGCATGCGGCGCGCGCGCGGGGCCGCTGCCCGCGCAGGGCCGCACGGCATGCGGTGCGTCACGCGGGGCTGGTGCCCACGCGGGCCCGCACTGCACGCGGCGCGTCGCGCAGGGCTGGTGCCCGCGCGGGGCCGCAGCGCATGCGGCGCCCACGCGGGGGCTACACCGCATGCGGCCCGCGCGGGGCCGCAGCGCATGCGGCGCCCGCGCGGGGGCTACACCGCATGCGGCGCCCGCGCGAGGCTGGCGCCCGCACGAGGCTGCCGCCCGCGCGGGGCTGCACCGCATGCAGCGCGGGGCCGCACCGCATTCGGCGCGCCCGCGTGGTTCTAGTGCCAGCGCAGGGCCGCACCACTTGCGATGCGCCGCGTTGGGCTGCACCGCATGCAGCGCGCCCGCACGCGACCACACCGTCCGCCGTTGCGCCGCCGCCGCCGCTCGGTTTCCGCCTTTACCTTTGCCTGTTTGGGACCTTAGTTTTTCACAGGCAAGTCTAGTCTTACATGTTGCTTCTTTTGGGGACTTTTTAGGTCTGGGAGTCGTTCGAGGGCGCGGGTCGATTTCAGGTGTTCCGGTCGACGCGATTCACGGTGGTACCCCATTCTGTCATCTTTGGAGTTTGGGTTTATCTTCATTATGCAAAAGTAAATTAATTACACTTTTGAAATCTTGTCTAACCCCCTTTTCACATAAGTATCATTATTGCTATTATCTGTTGCGACTGAGTGTCGTTGTGCTTTATGTTGCACTTTGACTATGGTTACTATGCTCACGGCTGCTTGCACGCACACCAGCGGTTTGGCCACCGCATCGGTGTACTTTTTCGGAGATGTGGTACGTTGACCCGTGAATCCCCCATAAGGTGACGTAGTGGGGGCTCCTTGCGGTTGCTTACGGTGCTGCACAAGTGCCGCGAGGGGTTAAAAGCACCAAGGTGAGAGCGGTGTGTATCTCTGAGGTAGGTGCTCAGTTCTGCTTTTATAGGGGGTTACGATTGACTGAGGTAGGTGCTCAGTTCTACTTTTACAGGGGGCTACGATTGACTGAGGTAGGTGCTCAATTCTGCTTTTACAGGGGGTTACGATTGACTGCATGATGGGGAGTGTGGATGCTCTGGTCTTTCGGTTTGCGTTATTTTTAGTTTTTATAGCATCTTACACTTTTTATGTTTTACCTCTTACTCTTTGTGTCACTGACTTCCCACACTATGACAGGTTCGGTCAGGGGTGGGATCTGGGACGACGGTGAGGCCACGACTTGAGGACTTTAGCCTTGTTCTGGGCTGGTGACTTTTCCCTTTTATGTTTTGATTATTTCGGTTAGTTAGCCTATGTGCGTATGTTACCTTATTGTGGATGATGCGGATGTCGGGATTGTTTTATGTTCATGTGGATGAACGGTTTTTCTTATTACTTGCTGGTATGGCCAATTCTCAAATCAAAGAAAGATATTGCGAAAATGTTTTTAAAATTAGGTGTTGTGTGGACGCTGTTTTGCAAACCCGTGGATTTATCCTTTCAAAATATGGTGGTCTTATTGGATATGGTGTATGTTTACTTTTTCCCTTCTCTTTTCATACTTGACTAGTGTGGTTAAAGTGAAGTTGTATAATCTACGCCGTGCATACGCAAAGGTCGCTCTGTTTGTTTCGTCGAGGACTCTCGCGTATGTGGCGGATTTGTGCACGTGTCTGGCGGGTGTCCTTTAAAAAAAAAAAAAAAAAATAAAATAATACATGTTTTTTCGCTTAATTAAACCTCCGGGGCGTGACAGATTAAGATGGTATTAGAGAAAAACAACTTTAACCACGGTAGTCGGTGTCCAACATCCACAAAGTACATTACCACTAGCTACTAACCAATGAGATGATCAAGGTATAGGTGCGTAGAGCGCGAGTGTTTTGGGGGGGGGGGGGGATTTTTGAGTCCCTGTTTGATCGTAGGTTATGGTGCTAGACCATTTAAGTCTAGGGTTGACTTGGTTTCTATGTATGCACTATAATGGCCCGGACTAGATCGTCAACTGATGACGCGTGGACAGGCGGTACGGCGTCGACGGTTGCGGAGAATCAGCTTCTTCGACAACAACTACGAGAGATGGTCGGGCGGTTAGTAACCCTCATGGAACATGTACGTCAGTTGACGCAACAACCAGCTACGCCGGTGGTGGTAGCCTAGGTTCCTCCACCCGGATCAACCGCACCTACGACGGGACTGCCGATAGCAAACGGCGAGACTTTGGCCGCCCCTCCTCAGACCATGACAACCAGGGTGCCGTTGGTTCAGCCAACAGCACCTTCAGTAGCCCCAACACCAGCGGCTTCGGGACCTATGCCGGGAGCCACTGCCGGGGGCCCTTTGAGAGAGACCGTGACAACACCTACTCCCGTAGTGTCCGCCGTTGCTGCGGGGGAAGCTTCTATCCAGCAGACCGAACGGGACAGGGTGAGAGCGAATTTGGCAAAGTTTCGAAAATACGACCCACCTGTGTTTGAGGGGGAGACGACATCCTTGGGTCGTGGAAAAAATGGGTGGGTACCATGGAAAAGCTTTTTGAAGATCTGGTGATGGAGAAGAGCGTGCGGGTTCCCTTAGCAGTCCACTTCCTCGAGGGAACTGCCCGCATTTGGTGGAAGACGGTGCGCCCTGACCCCTCGGGGAGCACTGCTCTTCCATCGTGGATTACCTTCCAAGAGCAGTTTTTCAGGGCGTTTTTCTCTAACAGCGTCAAGCAACAGCTCGGGGATGATCTGAAGCATATTAAGCAAGGAAACCGATCAGTTATGGAGTACCAACGGGAATTTGTGAGGTTGGCCAACTGCGTCCCCTTTGTCATAAGGGACGAATCCCACAAAGCCCGCCTTTTTGTGGATGGTTTGCGGAGCGATATCTTCGAAGTTGTGCAAGCGGCGGATTTGCACACCTTCCAGAAGGTAGTTGATAGAGCCACCATAGTGGAGCGCGGATTTGCGGTTACACGTGCCCGACGGGAGGGCTCTGAGCATAACCGGGATAAGAAGCGATCTCAGTCTTATTCCGGAGGAGGCTATTCCAGCGGGAGCCGACCCCCTAAACATTCGAGATCGCAATAAGGAACCAGGAGTGCGCCGACGGGAGGACAAAGGCCGGGGGACAGGTCTTGCATCATTTGCGGTGGAGCACACCGGGTGACTGAATGTTCCAAGAGGCACGACCACTATTTTCGTTGCGGCAAGCCGGGGCACTTTCGTTTCAACTACCCGTTGAACATAGGGACAGCATCCTCAGCACCTTCTTTTCAACCGTTATCTCCGCATCACGGGCCAGAAGACTAATGGAAGGCGGATGTGTAGCTTACTTAGCTTCAGTGGACTTAGCGACTCGACCCTCAACACCGCTCTCCGGGATCCCGGTTGTAAGGGATTTTCCAGACATTTTTCCAACCGAACTCCCGGGGATGCCCCCCGAGCGAGAGATCGTTTTCCCTATCGAGCTTCTTCTAGGCACGCAATCTATCACAAAGGCACCGTACATGTCACGCCCCGGCGTCGAAACTGCGACCCGGGCTTGCCAACAGATCCGCCGCCCATACGGGAAGCCCCGTATAGACGAAGCGACTAACCTGCAAAAGATCAACTATACTATACAGATATCAGAGCTGAAAGTAAACTGCTGAAAATGAAAATATATACAACTCAAAATCCTCCCAAAAATGCAAATCTCTCAAGCAGTAAAATAAAAATACAACTCTATACCTCACTACAAAGGTCTCTCAACATGAACTCTCAAAAAGTAAGGGGGTACATCTACTCTCTGGACGACGACTGGTAGGGATCTATCTCGCGACTCCCTTACATCGATCAGCCATATCAACAATTGGAGCAGCAGGAACAGGAGTAGAAGTCCCTGGGGAAAAAGACACCATGACAGGTGTGAGAACTACATCCCACAGTAGTTCTCAGTGGGTGCCGCCAACAAGCCCGACGGTCTGCCCACTAAGTCTACTAGAGGCATAAAGTAACAATAATATAATACTGAAATGAAAGGGCTGGAAAAGTAACTCTACAGCTACTATGCCTCTATCTAGATGCTCAAAAAGTGGAACAGATGGAAACATGATGCATCTACTAACTCTCAAAGTACAGTCACCCAATCTACACTGACTGCCGCATAGGGTCCAGTCAAACCTGCGCCCACCTACTGCCTCACATCCTCAACAGGACGGGTCTACCGTAGGGTGTCCGTGACTGCCAAAACTGGCCCAGCCAGAGGGACTGCGTCGACAAGTCGTGTAGCAAGTAACAGGCCCAACTCCGGAGTGGCACTCGAGGGGCGCGACCCCACCGAGGAAAGTATCCGCGCATCTCTGTCGAGCTCAATATGGCTCATGCAGGCTATAGTCCAAACCACGATCAACAATATCGACAACAACACCAACGCTCACTCACAGGCTGGAAAACCACACAGCCGGGACCACCGTCCGCCAGACGGCTCCCACAACAGAACACTAAACTCACAGGAAAGACCGACACCATAAGGGTTCGGAAACCCGATAGGCCGGTGCTTAGAACCCTATCAAACAAGAACAGACTCTACGCTCCGCCTATCGAAGTTCCCGACCCCCTTATAGTTCGGGAACACAACAACCTCGGTACAACACGCAGAAGACGCCAACCAGGGCCCGAAAGTTTCGGGAGACCTACACCTACAACCCTATCAAACAAGAACAGGTTCCAGGCTCGGCCCCCATGGCTTTCGTCCCGACAAAGGAACGGCCCCTAGAATCCAGACCGCTCGAATCCTTTCGAGTGGGGAGGTTTATAGGAAAAATGTGACATTTGTTATTGAAAACCATTTCCACTCAACCCACACAGGGTGAGGATTAAAGTAGTTCCCTTTTTCAAAACTATCTTGATTTGAGGAGAAACCCATTTTTAATGATTTTTAGTTCTTTTAGGAAAAACAGTTAGAAAACAAGTATTTTACCCAAACCCCGAAGGGCTGATGCCTTTGTCCAATCAAACAAGAACAGACTCCAGCGGCCCTTCGGTGCTTGGAAGAAAACATTGGTAGACTAAAATCATGTGTATGTCAAAAAGGGTTCTGGGTTCTAGGTCCGGCTAACACTGGTACACTACTGCCACTAACACAGTGGCGACAACCCAAACAGGAGAAACAAGACCTCCCGGGACCACCGTTTACCCCAAACGGTTCCCGGCATAGACAAGCGATCAACTACATCTACCAGACTCCACTCTGCTCCCAAGCACGAGTGCAAATGCATCCCACACTAAAAGGAAGTCCCGACCGCTCGGCCCACTACCCGGGCGAGGATAACACTAAGTCCAGGAATGAAACACAATGTGTGGATGTCTAAACATAAATAACCCTAGCCCAAGTGAGGGTTTTCTACTGGTCTGGTTACACATGCAACATATGGTGGGGGTGCTAGGTCAAGTTCCAATAACTATAATTTAATAGGTGGTAGGAAGCAAAAGAGATCATAAGGTCATCAGATAAATACAAGGAATAACAATTCCTACATTCTAGCATGCTACACAAGAATCCACTATCATGCATGGTCCTACTATAGCAGATTTAATGTCCAGTCCATCAAACTTGGAGACAAGGCCACCCACCTGAAGAGCTGAACTGTCCAAAATCCCACAGCTGAAAATACCAGGAAAACAATAAGTCCAAATCCAACGGGTCCAGCACTAACCGCAAACCCTCCTGGGTACAACACAAGGCTAACAATTACACTTCATTCCCAAAATTTACCCAAATTATCACAATCTGAAATCAGCCTCAAAGATGCTAATTTTTCACCTATAGAAAGGGCTTCGAAAATTCCGATAAAAATACCACAGCGATCCTCGCGTCGAGACCTTCGAAACGGGTACCTGCACGCCCAAATCCGAGCACTGTAGGCCAAGTTACAAATTCCACAACACAGGGTGCTCACAACCTCACAACAACACAACTGTAAAACCATGCACAGTTAAGGGAGAAAATTATACCTCCGGGAAAGCCTCAGAAAAATCCAAGAAAAATACTATGATGATCCTCGCGACGAGAAGATGCAAAAAGTGTATAGGCTCGTCTCGATCAAATGCTCGAGCGTGCAGATAAACCCGAAACAATCCGCTGTCCTCAAAATCCTCACAGAAAATAAGGTCCCCAGTGAGCATGGAAACACTCCTCGAAAAGCGTGAAACGAGGGAAAACTAAAAATACCAAGATCGTAGCCTTACCTGTCGCGGATCCAAAGGCGAAGAAATCGCTCGAAAAGGTGGTCGGAGTAGGCCGGGAGAGCTCGCGCACCGAAACGCGACGGAAGAAACACCGGCGAAAGAACGTCGCGACGAGCCAAGAAAAAGGGAATCTCAAAAAGCGTTCCACGAAAAATCCCCAAAATCCGCAGATGGATGCCGCACTGCACGAGGATCAACTTCTCTGAAGAAATCCGAGAGAGAAAAGGCATAGAACAGCTAAAAAGCCCACTGTGAAGTGAGTTCGGGCTATAAATAGGCCCACAAAACAAATGGGTTACTTCCACCCATGTCCCCGGTTTCGGGCGCTGGACCACTTTTGGGGCGCCCGAAACCGGCGGAACAACTTAACGCAAAAACCCGCCCGAAACGCCCGGGAGCCGCCACGTCACCCGCACAGCAAACAGCTGTGCGAGGCGTGCCGGGAGCGGCCACGTGGCCCTCCCGGAGACCGACACGTGTCCCGCACAGCAAACAGATGTGCGGGGCGCGTGTGGTGCCGCCGCGTGGCGCCTCCCCCGATCAAACGGGTAGGTGGCGCCCGCGAATAGCGGAGCGCCACCTGTCCCGCACTACTGTCGCGGTCACACGTGCGGGCAGGCGCCGCTGCCACGTACGCGCCCCGAGGCGGGGTCCCGCTCTTCCGTGCGCCGCTCCCGATGAGCCAGCCAACGACGCGTCGACACGTGTCCCCTGCACCCGGTCCACGCACCCTACTTCGGGATTCCGTGGACCGCGCCGCGTGCACCGTCCAACCGGGGGCCGCCAAGCGTCCCCGCCCTGGTCCATGCACCGCGCGCCCGTTCAGTAGATCGCGCCCTCTGAGCCTACTAATCAGGCGGCGCCACGTGTCCTTGCGCTGGGCCTATGCACCCAGCCGCTGCGCCCTGTGGACCGAGCACTGCACACCGGCCAATGATAGGCCGCCACATGGCAGCCGGCGGTCCACGGCCCCTCCCATGCACCGAAATTCAGCGAAAACTTCCGGGAGTCCGTTTTTGGGCCTCCGGACTCATAATTAAACAAGCAAATAGCCGTTTTCAAGCGTTTTTTCGTGCTGAATCCAAATCCAACCTCTGTTTGGCCCAAAACCATTTCAAAATTTTGGCAAATGCAGCCGAAGGCCAATCCAGCTGTGGATAACACACAGGGTCCATCTGTGGCATCCCTTTGATGCACTATGGGCCAGACACACCAACACTAGGTGCTCTACACCACGGTTCATGGGAGATGACATCCTGATTTACTCACGTACGAACAAGGAGCATGAGGAGCATTTGCGGATAATTCTTCAGACTCTCATGGACCAGAAATTGTTTGCTAAACTTAAAAAGTGTGAGTTCTGGCTTCGTGAGGTGGACTTTTTGGGACATATAGTTTTGGCGACAGGAATTGCGGTGGATCCAAAGAAGGTGGAATCAGTAACTAACTGGCCCCGACAGACTACAGTGACGGAAATCCGAAGCTTCTTAGGTTTGGTAGGATATTATAGGCGCTTCGTGGAAGGTTTTCCAAAAATTGCCACCCCTCTAAATTGTAGGTTTTTTATTAGGATCCACAAGGATCTAAATAGGTTGTGATGACTTGGATCTCTGCAGAGCTGTGGTAGAGTCATTGGTGACATCTGGGGAGCTTGTACTGTGTGTTGGAGGTGTTTGTGCACCAATTGGACAGTTGTGGCGGACTTCGGGCTTACTGGATCACGTGGGTGATCAATGGACTCCGTCGGATCGTTAGAAGTGGTTTTGCGCGATACGGATGTTAAAAATGGACTCAGCGCGAAGTTTGGACCAAGGGATACCTTTCCGGATGCCATCGGCAAATTTTGGGGTTGGAATTTGGCAAAATGGACATCAAATTCGGATTCAGCGCGCGAAAACGGTCAAAACGGACTACCCACTTGTTATTTTTGAGCATCGGGTACTGTTCATGCCGGAACAGTGTCTCCGGCCGCCGGCGGGCAGCGGCGGCGGCGGCGGGCAGCGGCGGAGCGGCCGCGGGCAGCGCGGCGGGCAGAGGCGCGGGCCGCCCGGTCCACGCGGCAGGCGTGCACCGGGGGCGGGACGCGTGGCGGCACGGGAGTGGGCCGGTCCGTGGGGCGGGGTCTACGGAGAGTGCGGGGCGCACGGTGGACCGGGGTGGACACGTGGCGGTCTCTGGTTGGCGGGCTCACGCAGGCGGGGACCACGGAGCGTGGAGTGCCTCGGAACAGTGCGCGGCAGGGGGCGACAGGCGGCGCGGCAGGGGGCGACAGGCGGCGCGCCAGGGTTGGTCGGAGAGGATAGTGCGGGCCAGGTGGCGCCCTGTGATTCGCGGGCGCCACCCACCCGCGTTGACCAGGCGGGCCACGCGGCACTGCGCGGGAGGCGGGGAAGGCTGTTGCCTGTTCGGGGGGCGACGTGGAGGCCCGTGGGGATTTCGGGCGCGCACAGTGTTGGGCCGGGCCCAACACTGTAGCCGCCCGAAAATCGGGAGCGCCCGAAAGTGGGGACCCATTGGTCATTTCCCCAATTGTTTTTCCTGGCCTATAAATAGGCCGAGTTCTGCAGTGAAGAACTCTTTCCCTGTTCCTCCTTTCACAGCGCCACCTTCACGAGATTTCTTCATCTCCCAGAGCCGGATCCATCTGCAGAGTTCCGGATTTTTCTGCAGCATGCATCCCGAGGTTACCTTTTTTACGGCGCGGCGCGACGCTCGTTCGTTTGTGGTCTTCTTCGTCCCGTTTTGGTGCGAGGACTCCCCCGGCTTACCCCGAGCACCTTTTTCTGTGATTCTGGCGCCGTTGGCTTCACGACAGGTAGGGCTACGTTTCCCATGTTTACTGGTTTTTCCCATTCAGAGCTTTTCATGGGTTTTTCGGATCATCTTGTGACCTCATTTTCTGGGGCGGAGTTTTGGGACAGCGGTGCGGTATTTTGACGATATCTTCGCGCACAGGAATCGGATTGGGGCGATTCAAAAGGTGTTTTGCATCTACACATCACGAGGAATATCCCCAAATTTTCTTGGAATTTTCTGAATATTTTTCGAAGGTGAGAAATCTCTGTGTACAGAAGTGTTTGCTACAGTTTTTGAGAGCAGTTTATTTCGGGGTGGTTCCCTTGCCGGATTTATTTCTCAGTGTAGGAAACTCGGATTTGAGCGTGCAGGTACTCGTTTCGACGGGTTCGTCGCGAGGATCGTGAGAGTATTTTTCTTGGAATTTTCTGGGCACTTCTCGCAGGTAAAAACAGGGCATCTTTGGGACTGAATTCTGGACAGCATGTATGGGTACTTGTGTGCTTATTTGTGTGTGTATTGGGGATATTTTGTACAGTGATCGCGGCGGTTTGGCTTGTTTGGGCGAGAGCACTTTTTGGACAGGAAATTAGCGATCGAGGTGGGTGGTTGTTATACTCCTCAATTTTCTGACATGCCCCTAGGAATATTGGAGAGATCCTCCAATTGGTTTATTGAATGATTAATTATGGACATGCATGCTTAAAGTAAATGATTGTGAGCCTATCATATGAAAATTATTATTGTGGAACTTTGATAGTGGTTGGGACTTATACATGTTAGTATGGATGGAATGTTAGCGGTTAACCTTGCATGTGGATTGGGTTATTTATTTTGGGCTTTATGATTATCCTGTTAGTGGTTGGTGCTATTGAGGATTTTATGACATGCATAGGTGGATAGTGATACTTTATTATGGAACGTGGATTATAGACATGTGTGGTTGGATAATATTTTAGCATGATGGTTATATCTATGCGGATCTATTAATTGTTACACATGTGGAACCACTATTGGTCACCTTTTCCTTTATTTCCTTGAGAACATTTGCATGCTTGTTTGGACATCTAGATAGGCCATCTTTTATCGCTACACTTTCATGCTGGAACTTGACTTAGGAGAAACCTTGTTTGCTTCTTTCTCCTTTTTGTTAGTCAGGTGGGTTTGCTCGGGTTTGAGCAGAGGTTTGGGATAGTGTAGCCGGGGTCTGGATTATGGATCAGGGGTTTTGGCGGCGACCGCGGACATTGGGCGGTTGACCGGATGTCGGTTATAGGACATCGGTGATAGGGCATGATTATGGACTAGAGGGTTTTGTGGCAACCGCGGATAGTAGGCGGTTGACCAGATGTCGGATGTGGGACATGTTCGTGGTTTGTGGGGTATTGCGGCAATCGCGGATATTGGGCGATTGACCGGATGGTTACTTTTGCATCTGATTGGGGAATCAGTTTTCTTTTAGTGGAGGGTTGTGTTCCACTGGGGGCTTTATAGTTGTGATCCAATCCTGCTTTTATCACCGGCGCGGTTATTGCCTGGTGATGCTTTTATCTTACCGGCGCGGTTATTGCCCGGTGGTGCTTTACTCGTGTGGGTAGCTCCCCTCGAGATCCCCTTCGGAGGCCGGGGCTGGACAGTTATGGACAGGGTTTGCTCTCACATCGGTGCGGCTTATTGGCCCGATGATGAGGGCGGCAGCAGGAATTTTGCTATCACATCGGCGCGGCTTATTTGCCCGATGATGAGGGCGGCACAGATTGGGTTTATCTGGGACGGTTGGTTACTGTTGCATACGGTTGTACCAGACTAGGACTGTATTTTAGAGGCATAGTAGTGGTAGATTTCCCCTTTTGCAGCGGTTTCTCTTCTTTCCTTTTTGCCTCTGGGAGACCTAGTGGGTGTGTTAGAGTTTGAGGTTTTACCCACTAGGGGAGGCTACTGGTTTACTAGTAGTTCTCACCCCCATTCTTCTTTTTCTTTTCTTCTCCTTTGTTTTGCAGAGCCTTCTGCGGGTGCTGCTGGTTTTACAGCGGCGGGTCGAGGAGAGAGGACGGCTGAGTAGCTAGACAGCGGGCCCGACAGTGAGTAGCTAGACTGTACCTCTTATGTATCCTATCTCAGACGGTTGTACTTTTACTTTTGGGGTCTGGCTTTAGCCAGCTGGTTGTATTTTGTGGTGAGCTGGGAGAGAAACTTGTACTTTATTCTACAGTCTTTTTTTTGTATTTTTACTTCCAGTTCAGTCTGAGATGTAGTATTTTTCAGTTCAGCTCTGTTGTATTGCTCTATTTTGTATCTTTATTATTTGAGCAGGTTACCGGCGCTTCGTGTATGCGGAAAATTCCGTGTGCACGGCGGATCTGTAGACGAGCCCGAGTTCTGGTTTACACTCGGGGCGTGACATAGGTACTATCAAACAACTAGAGGGGGGGTGAATACGTGTAATACTCAAAAACCAATCTCAGTGCAAAATAAAAAACCAATGCGAAAAATAAAAACAGCACACCGAGATTTACGTGGAAACTCCAATCCAGGAGAAAAACCACGGGACCAACACACAATAACAATCCACTAAGAATAGAAGAATAACAAGGTGATTACCGACTCCACGGACTCCAACCCCTCCTTCAACTTCTTCGAATCTTGCGCTCCACCGATTGCACGTCCACTGCACACCTTCGAATCCACGAACGCCACTCGAATCCACGAGCACACGTTTCGAATCCACGAAACGCCTTCAACACACCGAATCCACGATGCTACGTCCAATCCACGACGCAAACTCAGCCGATACAGAATATAGGCTTCGATGGTGATCCTTTGCTTAGATTATCATTGAAGAACCATAGATGGCATCTCTAAACAAAGACTAGATCAATTCGACAAAAAGTATATCTTGGAAGAACCGTCGAATTGACCTAAAAGAGGGCAAAAGATGAACGATAAAAACCTAGCCTCTAGGGTTGCTCTCAAGTGTTTCTGAAATTGGTCGGTACCTCTTGATAAACCCTAAGTGTCTATTTATAGGTTAGAAACCTTTGGAAATAGATAAGCATCAAAAACTGACTTAACAGAATTTTTTCCACACGGCGGTCCGGACTGGATTTGGCTGATCCGGACTGTCATCTTTTTTCAGCAATTTTCCTGAAAAAATAGTTCGGGGTCCGGACTGGAATTTCCTGATCCGGACTGTTCATGCGATTTCATCAAACACATAGTTCGGGATCGAGACTGAAACAGGGGAGGTCCGGACTGGATTTCCGCATGAACTAAACTATGTTCGGGGTCCGGACTGGAATGCCCTGATCCGGATCCTGAACATATTACATGTCCAGTTTTTTATTTTTATGCAATTAAAAATTCATCCAAGTGTTTCTACACTATAAGAAAGTATTCGGATCACCAAAATTATTTAGTTAAACATACCTGGTCATTCCGAATTCTTTCTTCTTGAGATTGATGTAATTGATCCACAATTCTTCATCTTCAATCTTCAAGACTCAAAACACTGAGTGTCAACTTGAGCTCTTGTTGAATCTTCTCTGAGTCTTTGATTGCTGATTGACAATTTGATCACTTCAAGACTCCGACTCAACTCACGAAATATGCCAACACAAAAAGCCGTAACAATCCCCCCATTTGGCAATTTCGTGACAAAAACTAAAAATACATAAAACGCTCAAGACACACATCTTAAACCAAAAAATCGAAACTCAATGTTATCACCAAAACATTGACTTTCTTTCTGTGAAAGATCCAATAAACAAAAATTACATTTGAACCAGTCTTAGAATAAACTCTATGACTTAGGACTTGGAGTCTTAAAGTGATATAAATCCTGCAAAACAAAACTCCAAACAAAATCAAACGTTAGTCGTTAGAAATTAAATGTAAATCCTACATTTGATTCGTCCTTTTGGTTCTTTTTGTTTTTCGGCACCTTTTTCATCATCTCCCCCTATCTCGATGATCTCATCTCCGTCTCCCCCTATCTCGATCATCTCATCTCCGTCATTTCTCTTCTCCCCTTTTTGTCACAAATTGTCAAACAGTGAACATACTAGACAAAAGGAAATCACTAACAACATTAGTTCATAGAGAAAGAGAGATAAAAGCTCAGTTCCGGTATATAGCAAAAACGCAGATTGCGTACCGGTACTCGAGAGCAAAAATCACAAAAATTCTTGAAACAAATCCAAATTTTGAAATCTTTCAAATACCGATTTGTGTTCCATCAAGAAAACAATTTAAGTCCTTTGAAATATAATGAGATCACATAGATGTCATTCAATCCAATTAATTTTACAAAAATTAAAAAGATTTACTCCGAAATCATGAAAAATAAAGATAAAACATTATAAACCGTTTTTCATGTTATATGCGTCAAACATAAGTCATCAAAAATAATCTAGAGATCCAAACTCTATCAAGATGTAACGGATTTACAAACATGACTTACAGAGATTTCCAAATGACATCAATTTGTTTTCTATCCTTTCAAATTTGAGATAAACACTAAAATACCTAAGAGTGGCTCTTTGAGCATCTTTCAACTATCCCACCTTATACCAACCAGGAGATTGTTCAAAATATAAGAACTTTAAAAATGAATCTCCAAATGCTTCAACTAAAGATTTTCTCATAAAATACTATCAAGCATCCATAACATGTGCTAGCTTCATACACAAACCGGACGACCGGGGTGGCAGCTCTTTCCAACATGCGGTGGGAGTTTTCACACTCCTTACGGATGTAACTCTTTCCACATCTTTTACAATTCATTTATTTACCCTTGTAAGAATGCAATCTCTTACGTGAAAGAATTAAATCCCAAATTTTAGTCTATCGGTTGTCTCATATTTATCACAAAGAATTCACACAACCGAGATAGGTTAAGCACCTTAAGATCACACATGATTACTAAAATTTGATGTATATAACTATCAAAAACTCCTATAATGAAATATCTTCAAAGATTATGATTATGGAGTAAAGTTGATAATTCATATAAAATTAAATTGGAGTGAGTGAAAGTAAACCCTTTTCAAATTCAATGCACTCGATCGTTAAAACCCTTTTGTTCGAAAACAAAACATAAAAACGAAGAGCATTGAAATCATGTAATGCAAAGATTAAGAAAAATATGAAAGGGAAAACCAATCAAAGCATTACATATAGTCATAAGCTATTTAGAACTTAAGACAATGAAAGATATCACCTTCCCGTATCCAAAATTGTCGGATTTTGGGTTGTCTTGATTCATTGTGGCCGTGGGTTGTCCGCTTTGACTGTTGGTCCACCTTAGGTATTTGCGTTGCAATGATCCACTTGTATGATTGATGTTGTGGCTCGGACCTTTGGTGGATTGAGGGAACTCCATTAGATTGATGTGTCGTTTGAATCCGTTGAGTTCACTCCGTAGATGAAGTTGCCGAAGAATTCTTCTTTCTCTTTTTCGGGCACGTCTTCATCAAGTATCCTTCAAGTCCACATTAGTGACAAGTTTTTCCTCTGAATTTAGTTGTGGAACTTGAAGCCTTCACAGTTTGGTTCTTTTTGAATCCCAAACCAGCTTTGCTTGTTTGACCTAATCCGGACATACGGTCAAGTTTTTTGGAACCGGTTGAAGGCCTTTGTATGTCGGATTTGAGTTGATGAACTTGCTTGGTCAAAGCTTGGTTGGTGACATGAATTTCCTCAAACTGCTTTTCAAGAAAATCAATCTTGTTAATATGGGAATTAACGATCGTTTCCGATTGATTTATCTTTTCTTGGAGGATTTTATTGTTATCCAATAAAAGTTCTCATTCCTCCTCAAGATCATGAAGTTTGATCTTTAACACATGGTTCTCGTCCTGAACCTCAAGTCGTTGCTTCCTCAACTTCTTAATATGCTTGGCCATCTTCTTTGATTCCGTAAGAAGTTGTTGATATACCTCAACGAGTTCTTCTTCGTCCGACTCCCCCTCACTTGATGACTCTCCGTCGGATGTTGATATTTCATACAAAATCAAAGGAGTAGAGTCAGTAATTAATGATGACAAGCAGAAATTAGAAGAGGGAATTTGAGAAGCATGAAAGGCAACAACTTTTTCCTCTTTACTTGAGGTCGATTCATTGGAAGTAGAATCGTCCCAAGTTTTCGCTTGCAAAGCCTTCTTTTTGTATGATTTCTTAGAAGGACAATCCGTTGAAATATGACCGTAGCCTTTGCATCTATAACATTGGATTTCCCCTTCGAATTCATCTTTTTCTTTAGAAGGTTTTGCAACGACTTTGTGATTAGAGGATTTAGAACCCAATGATCCTTTAGATGGTTTCGTGGATGAAGATCCATCGGTTCGATTCTTCCAATACTTCCGACAAAATTTCTTTGTGATCCGCGCCAATTGTTCTTCAAAATCGGCAAAAGAGATTTCATCGTCGGAACTCGATTCGCCATCTTCTTCCTTTGTTGATTTGAATGCAATACCTGTAAGCTTAGAAGAAGACTTGGAAGAAACTTGATTAGTAGGAAAAGTCATCTCACAAGTTTGCAAAGCACCTACTAATTCCTCTACTCTCATCTCATCCGGATCACTAACGGTTTCAATGGCGGCAACCTTTGCCCTAAACCGTTCCGGAAGAGTCCGAAGTATCTTTCTTACAACTTTCGACTCCGGGATCTTTTCTCCTAAATTAGAACATGTATTGATTATATCTTGAAGTCTAGTGTAATAATCAGTAAACAATTCATGCTCATCCATATGAATAGAGTCAAATTGACTTGTAAGCATCTGGAGCTTTTGAATTTTTACTAGATTAGTATCCTCATGTGTGATTTTGAGAATATCCCAAATCTCCTTTGCAGTTTCACACGCGAAAATACGTGTAAACTCGGTCGAGGAAAGAGAATTAAATAAAGCGTTCATACCTTTCTCGTTGTAAGAAGATTTTTCAACTTCCTCTCTGGACCATCTAGAGCGAGGTTTTGGGGTAGTAGAATTTACTACTTCCTCAATTGGATGCTCCCAACCGTATTCCACGGTTTGCCATACCCGCTCATCAATTGCGATGAGAAAAGCTCTCATCTGCACTTTCCAATACGCATAATTGGTCCCATCAAAAAGATGAGGTCTATAAATATTACCACTTTCACCCGACATGATAGAAAAACCTAAAACCCTCTCTGATACCACTTGTAGGTTTTTTATTAGGATCCACAAGGATCTAATTAGGTACTATCAAACAACTAGAGGGGGGGTGAATACGTGTAATACTCAAAAACCAATCTCAGTGCAAAATAAAAAACCAATGCGGAAAATAAAAACAGCACACCGAGATTTACGTGGAAACTCCAATCCAGGAGAAAAACCACGGGACCAACACGCAATAACAATCCACTAAGAATAGAAGAATAACAAGGTGATTACCGACTCCACGGACTCCAACCCCTCCTTCAACTTCTTCGGATCTTGCGCTCCACCCATTGCACGTCCACTGCACACCTTCGAATCCACGAACGCCACTCGAATCCACGAGCACACGTTTCAAATCCACGAAATGCCTTCAACACACCGAATCCACGATGCTACGTCGAATCCACGACGCAAACTCAGCCGATACAGAATATAGGCTTCGATGGTGATCCTTTGCTTAGATTATCATTGAAGAACCATAGATGGAATCTCTAAGCAAAGACTAGATCAATTCGACAAAAAGTATATCTTGGAAGAACCGTCGAATTGACCTAAAAGAGGCTAAAAGATGAACGATAAAAACCTAGCCTCTAGGGTTTCTCTCAAGTGTTTCTAAAATTGGTCGGTACCTCTTGAGAAACCCTAAGTGTCTATTTATAGGTTAGAAACCTTTGGAAAGAGATAAGCATCAAAAACTGACTTAACAGAATTTTTCCCGCACGGCGGTCCGGACTGGATTTGGCTGATCCGGACTGTCGTCTTTTTTCAGCAATTTTCCTCAAAAAATAGTTCGGGGTCCGGACTGGAATTTCCTGATCCGGACTGTTTATGCGATTTCAACAAACACATAGTTCGGGGTCCAGACTGAAACAGGGGAGGTCCGGACTGGATTTCTGCATGAACTAAACTATGTTCGGGGTCCGTACTGGAATGCCCTGATCCGGATCCTGAACATATTACCTGTCCAGTTTTTGATTTTTATGCAATTAAAAATTCATCCAAGTGTTTCTACACTATAAGAAAGTATTCGGATCACCAAAATTATTTAGTTAAACATACCTGGTCATTCCGAATTCTTTCTTCTTGAGATTGATGTAATTGATCCACAATTCTTCATCTTCAATCTTCAAGACTCAAAACACTGAGTGTCAACTTGAGCTATTGTTGAATCTTCTCTGTGTCTTCTATTGCTGATTGACAATTTGATCACTTCAAGACTCCGACTCAACTCACGAAATATGTCAACACAAAAAGCCGTAACATAAATCGTTTAACCCGGAAAGGGGAGAGTTTTGTTCGGACGGCTCAATGCCAGGAGAGCTTCGAGGAACTCAAGGACAGGCTCACACGGGCACCCGTGCTTGCACTACCGAAACCCGGTGAGGATTTTGAGGTTTACTGTGAAGCATCACGGAACGATCTTGAAAGTGTGCTGATGCAACAGGGGAAAGTTATAACTCAAGGATTACGAGCAAAACTACCCTACGCACGATCTGGAACTCGCAGCGGTCGTTTTCGCTTTAAAACTTTGGAGGCATTACCTTTACGAAGCTCATTACAACGTGTTTTCTGATCACCAGAGCCTTAAATATTTATTCACGCAGAAGGAATTGAACTTACGGCAGAGACGTTGGTTGGAGTTGTTGAAGGACTATGATTTGTCCATTCAATACCACCCCGGAAAGGCAAACGTAGTAGCTGATGCCCTGAGCAGGATGGGTCAGACGGAAGAGTTACCGGTGAACGCTATTACTCAGCAGGACTGTTTAATCGCGGATTTCTCGCGATTGAGATTGGAGGTTGTACCGGCAGGTACGGTTACGCGACTTTTGTCCTTGGTAGTCAAGTCTACCTTGTTTGAGAAAATCCTGGAAGGTCAAAAGACAGACGCTCAACTACAGCTTGTACGGGACAAGTTTTCTTCGGACCAAGAGGGCGATTTTTCGGTTGGTGCGGACGACGCAATACGGTTCCGAGGACGTATTTGTGTGCCCGATCTGCCAGATTTGAAGGATGAGATATTGTCAGAGGCGCACTGTGCTCCCTATGCGGCGCATCCTGGTGGCACGAAGATGTACAAAGACCTTAAGCAGACTTTTTAGTGGCCTGAACTAAAGGGGGACATAATGCGATTCGCGGCACACTGTTTGGTTTGTCAACGGGTAAAAGCCGAACATCAGCGCCCGGCGGGGAAACTACAACCTCTACTAGTCCTAGAGTGGAAGTGGGAGCGGATCACCATGGATTTCGTCACTGGTTTCCTGCGATCGCAGCAAGGTCACAACGCGATCTGGGTCATAGTGGATCGATTGACGAAGTCGGCTCATTTCCTACCTCTTCATACGACATGGACTCGGGACCGTTTGGCGCAAGTCTACATCAACGAGGTTGTGAGATTGCATGGGGTGCCGGCATCGATTACTTCGGACAGAGACACTCGGTTTGAGTCGAAATTTTGGCAGAGTTTGCAGCGGGTTTTGGGGACCAAATTGCATTTCAGCACGACTTTCCAATTCCAGAATGACGGACAGACGGAACGGGTGATCCAGATTCTTGAAGATATGCTCCGAGCTTGCGTGCTCGATTTGGGTGAAGGATGGTCATGCTATCTACCTCTCGTGGAGTTTGCCTACAACAACAGTTACCAGGCTAGCATTCAGATGGCGCCGTACGAAGCCTTGTATGGGCGTCTATGTCGATCACCTATTTATTGGGATGACTTAGGGGAGCACGTGTTGCTCCGGGTTTCGCCATCCAAGGGGATTAAACGGTTCGGTTTGAGAGGCAAGTTGGGCCCGCGGTTCGTTGGACCTTTTGAAATCTTGGAGCGCGTTGGCCCGGTAGCTTATTGTTTAGCCTTGTCGCCAAATCTCGATCGGGTGCACAACGTGTTTCATGTTTCGATGCTCCGAAAATACCTCCCTGATCCGTCGCATGTTCTCGATGTTTCTGCTTTTGAGCTTCGAGAAGACTTGAGCTTTGAAGAAACACCGGTACGAATCTTGGCACGTGAAGGCAAAAAGTTGCGCAACCGGATTATTCCCTATGTGAAGGTGCTGTGGAGTAATTATGAAGAGCGCGAAACGACTTGGGAATTGGAATCGAAGATGAGAGAGTGTTTTCCAGACTTGCTTAGCATGGGTTGAGGTTAAGTTTCGAGGACGAAACTTCTTTTAAGGGGTGTGTGGTGTAGTGTCACGACTTTTTTAGGTGTATTTAAACTCTATTTAAATATGGTTAGCCCTAATATTATTTTTATCGAATCGTCGGGGCTTGTGAATCTGTACTCGCGAGTATTTTTTTGGTTTAGAGCATAGAAAACGGTGAATGGCATAGCGATCGGATCTGAAATCCGATTTACGGATCTCCCAGAAAGGGGTTTTGAAGGTCTCGATATTCGTAGTGTGCGTCGGAATCCGTGCTAAGTGATCGGCACGCTTTTCGAGGGGATTGGAATCTCTCGCTCTATTTAAAACGACTAAGGGGTTTTATTTTTTTGTACGTACAAGAGAAAATAGTATTTTATATTATACGTTTTATTTTATTTATCTCTTTCAAGAAAAATGAAAACCCTAGTCGGAGAGAAAAAAAAAAAGAGAGAGAGAGAGAATTTCATCGGGGGTTTTCGCGTTGATCAAGCATGTCGGAGGCGGGGAGCGGAATCAGATTCTCATTGCCTGCGAGGAATGAGTTCTTCTTCTTCTTCCTCTTCTTCTCCACGAGATCAAGGTTAGCGGTTTGATGTTTTAGTTTCCGTGTTTGTTTTTCGTTTCGTGCGTCGGGGGTTTTCGCCATTTTGCTTTGCTTGTGCCGTTCGTAGCGCCGTCGTCTTGCCCTTGCGCGCCGCCGCTGCGATGCCCTAGAGCACCGCCGCCGCGGTGTACGGGCGCGCCGCCGCCATGAGGGCGTGGGGCTGCACCGCATGCGGGGGAAGGCGTGGGGCTGCACCGCATGCGGCGCGCGCGCGGGGCCGCTGCCCACGCGGGGCCGCACCGCATGCGGTGCGTCGCACAGGGCTGGTGCCCACGCGGGTCCGCACCGCATGCGGCGCGTCGCGCAGGGCCACAACGCAAGCGGCGCCCGCGCGGGGCTGGTGCCCGCGCGGGGCTACACCGCATGCGGCGCCCGCGCCGGGCTGCGGCGCATGCAGCGCGCCCGCGCGGGGCTGGTGCCTTCCCGGGGCCGCACCGCATTCGGCGCGCCCGCGCGGGTCTGGTGCCAGCGCAGGGCCGCACCACTTGCGACGCGCCGCATGGGGCTGCATCGCATGCAGCGCGCCCGCACGCGACCACACCGTCCACCGTTGCGCCGCCGCCGCCGCTCGGTTTCCGCCTTTACCTTTGCCAGTTTGGGACCTTAGTTTTTCACAAGCAAGTCTAGTCTTACATGTTGCTTCTGTTGGGGTCTTTTTAGCTCCGGGAGTCGTTCGAGGGCGCGGGTCAATTTCAGGTGTTCCGGTCGACGCGATTCACGGTGGTACCCCATTCTGTCGTCTTTGGAGTTTGGGTTTATCTTTATTATGCAAGAGTAAATTAATTACACTTTTGAAATCTTGTCTAACCCCCTTTTCGCAAAAGTATCATTATTGCTATTATCTGTTGGGACTGAGCGTCGCTGTGCTTCATGTTACACTTTGACTATGGTTACTATGCTCATGGCTGCTTGCACGCACACCAGCGGTTTGGCCACCGCATCGGTGTACTTTTTCGGAGATGTGGTACGTTGACCTGTGAATCCCCACAAGGTGACGTAGTGGGGGCCCCTTGCGGTTGCTTACGGTGCTGCACAAGTGCCGCGAGGGGTTAAAAGCACCAAGGTGAGAGCGGTGTGTATCTCTGAGGTAGGTGCTCAGTTCTGCTTTTATAGGGGGTTACGATTGACTGAGGTAGGTGCTCAGTTCTACTTTTACAGGGGGCTACGATTGACTGAGGTAGGTGCTCAGTTCTTCTTTTATAGGGGGTTACGATTGACTGCATGATGGGGAGTGTGGATGCTCTGGTCTTTCGGTTTGCGTTATTCTTAGTTTTTATAGCATCTTACACTTTTTACGTTTTACCTCTTACTCTTTGTGTCACTGACTTCCCACACTGTGACAAGTTCGGTCAGGGGTGGGATCTGGGACGACGGTGAGGCCGCGACTTGAGGACTTTAGCCTTGTTCTGGGCTGGTGACTTTTCCCTTTTATGTTTTGATTATTTCGGTTAGTTAGCCTATGTGCGTATGTTACCTTATTGCGGATGATGCGGATGTTGGGATTGTTTTATGTTCATGTGGATGAACGGTTTTTCTTATTACTTGCTGGTACGGCCAATTTTCATATCAAAGAAAGATATTGCGAAAACGTTTTTAAAATTAGGTGTTGTGTGGACGCCGTTTTGCAAACCCGTGGATTTATCCTTTCAAAATATGGTGGCCTTATTGGATATGGTGTATGTTTACTTTTCCCCTTCTCTTTTCGTACTTGACTGGTGTGGTTAAAGTGAAGTTGTATAATCTACGCCGTGCATACGCAAGGGTCACTCTGTTTGTTTCGTCGATGACTCTCGCGTATGTGGCGGATCTGTGCATGTCACGCCCCGGGGTCGAAACTGCGACCCGGGCTCGCTAACAGATCCGCCATCTGTACGGAAACTGCCGTACAGACGAAGCGTCTAGCCTGCAAAAGACAAAACTACAGCTACACAGATATCAGAGCGGATAAAAAGCTGTACTATAAAATTTCACAACTACAAAGTTACAACAACACATAGCCTATCTCCCAAAAATAGATGATACAAATAGAAGTCCGCCTATACAACATCTACGAATCCAAATGGGAGATAGCTAAACAGGAAACATAACCAACTCCCACAATCCGGGATGGTACATCTACCTCTCTCTAAAGTAACAATGCTGGTAGGGAACTATCACGCGACTCCCTGTCCTCGGTCCGTCCAGTCAAGCCCAGCAGGAACGGAAGAAAGCCTCAGCAACCTGTCACCGACAGAGGGTGTGAGAACTACATCCTACAGTAGTTCTCAGTGGGTACCGTCTCCAAGAACCACGGTCTGCCCACTAAGTCTACCAGAGGCATAAGATAACAGATAAGACTGATAATGAAAAATAAGCTGGAAAAGAATCTACAGCTATCATGCCTCTATCTACTATGCTCAAAAAGAAGAGACTATGGATGATGGTATGCAGCCACTCACCGCTGACAATATGTCACAAGTACTACTCAAGACACTCCACAATGACACATGCTACGCCATCACTCTCTCAGTGTATCCCAAATCTCAGCGACTGCCCCATAGGGTCCAGTCGAGTCAAGCCTGCGCCCCCTGGTGTATCAACCAGGGTGTCCAAACGGACAAACTCGATATCTCACACAGTGACCCCATGGTAGCTCGGCCAGGGGTATCAAGCGACCTCTAGTATATGAACTAGGCGCATCATCGCAGCCTCGTCAGGCTCGGTATCATCATCGCAGCCTCATCAGGCTCGGAATCATCAACGCACCCGGGGCGTAGCTCGAGGGGTGCGACCCCACCGAACTCAAGTATCTCAACAGTAACACTGTCTCACAAGTGGCTCCTGCAGGCTATATTCCTCGATCAAACAGATCGGTATCTCGATGCTCAAAGCACATCTCAGTCGGAGAACCCTCCACGACTCAATCTCACAACACTGACCCGCTCAACGAAAGTACCTCACAGCTGGGACCACCGTCTCTCCCAACGGCTCCCACAAGAACACCCTACTGAACTCAACACACAACTCATGGCCGGAGATGCTCCACAGCCAGATCTACGAAGGGTCCGAAACCCCAGGAGACTAACACCTACGCCCCCAAGAAAGAGAACAGCCCTTAGAACCCAGATCGCTCGAATCCGCTCGGGTGGATAAGTTTATAAGAAACCATGTCATTTATTTCAGAAAACCATTCAATCTGAGAGAAATCCATCTTTTAATGATTTTTAGTCTTTTTAGGAAAACCCTTTGAAATCAAGTTTAATGCCCAAGCCTCGAAGAGCTAATGCCCTCGTCCTATCAAACAAGAACAGACTCAGGCGACTTGCGAGGCTTGGAAGAAATCACAGCCTGACCAAAATCATGTATTCGTCCAAAAAGGTTCTGGGTTCAAGGTCCTGCTAACACAAGTGCACCACGATCACAACACGGTGGTGACGAGAAAAACAGCGGAAAGTAAAACCCCGGGACCACCGTTTATCTGAAACGGTTCCCCACGCACTAACACTGGCCTAACCCAGCCACCTGACCCCACTCGGCCCCCCGGCCCGAGTGCAACACCCGTCCCACAATACTCTGACCACTCAGCCCACTACCCGGGCGAGGAACACTATGTCCAGAAGAGTATGCAACGTGTGGGATGTCTAAAGCATAAAAGAACCTAGCCCAGATTAAGGTTCTCTATCGGTCTGGTCAAACACATGCACATATGACGAGGGTGCTGGTTAAGTTCCAAGAAAACACTTAAACTAGCATGCAATCCTATCACAATAGAATTAGAAGGAAGTCCGCAGACTTGGAGGGAAAAACCAACCCACCTCAGAATGCCACCAATTGCTTGTCGACACTTGCAATTGGGCTCAGCGGGACTTACCTTGCCTCCACGAGGTCCGCACGCAAAACGGAGCACGCTGCGTCCAACCACACGACCGCGCGCTCCGCGGATGTCCCGAAACAAGCCGGCGGGTCCACGCGACGGAAAAACCAACAACCGACCCCGGCGGAAGCTAAAAACCACACCGCAAGCTGCCAGAAGCGAAGAAATCGCAAAATCAATCAACACAGTCAAAACCGAGCATCCGACGGCGAAAAATAGCTTCCGTCGGCGAAAACAGCCTCCGTCAGCGAAAACCAGCGCCCGACGGCGAAAAACAGCACGCGGCGGCGAAAAACAGCTCCGTCGGCGAAAAACTGCGCCTGACGGCGAAAAACAGCACGCGGCGGCGAAAAACAGCTCCGTCGGCGAAAAACTGCGCCCGACGGTGAAAAACAGGCAAAATCTGCTAGCGAAACAATTCGCGAAAACCCTGCGAAACTGCTCGCGAAAACTGCTCAAAATCTGCTCACAAACTGCTTGCAAAAACTGCTCAAAACCGGCTTGTGAAAACAGCTTGCGAAAAACTGCTCCGTCGGCGAAAAACTGCGCCCGACGGCGAAAAACAGCTCGAAAATCAGCTTGCGAAAATCCTGCGAAAACCGCTCGCAAAAACAGCGGAAAACAGCGAAACCTGCGCGCGAAACCGCTTGCGAAATCTGCTTGAAAACCAGCGAGAAACGGCTTGCGAAAAACAGCTCCGTCGGCGAAAAACTGCGCCCGACGGTAAAAGCGGCGCCGGCACGCGAACCAAGGTGCCGCCGCTGTCCCGGGGCACGCCGAGCGGCGAAAAACACAGCCGCGCGACGAGGGAGGCCCGCCGCACGGAGCCAAACCAAGCAGCACCGCGCAGCGACCGGCTGCGCGGTGCCGGAGCGCGCCGCGCAGCGCCCAGCGGCGCTGCGCGCGGCGCCCTGCGGCGCTGCGCGCGGCGCCCTGCGGCGCTGCGCGCGGGCCCGCGCGCAGCCCGCTGCACTGCGCGCGGCCGCGCGCGCCCGCGCGCCCGTGCAGGCCCGCGCGCAGCCCTGCCGCGCGGCCAGACGGTGCCGCGCGCGCCCGCGCGCAGCCCTGCCGCGCCCCCCCGCGCGCGGCCAGGCGGTGCCGCGCGCGCCTGCGCGCGGCCAGGCGGTGCCGCGCGCGCCTGCGCGCGGCCAGGCGGTGCCGCGCGCGCCTGCGCGCGGCCTGGCAGCGCCGCGTGCAGCACTTTGCTGCACGCGGCGCCGCGCCCAGCGGCATGTCGCCGCAGGGTGCTGCCAACAGCAGCACCCTGGCGCCGCGCGTGCGCCGTTGCGCGCGCGCGCGGCCGCCGACGACGGAAAATCTAAAAAGAGCCCCGATAAAAAATCCGACAAATCCAAAATCCAAATTGCTCTTTAAAAAATCCAACAACAATCCAAAAGCTCTCCAAAACCAAAATCCAAATTCAAAAACTGCACAAACCTCCAAAAATCCCAAAAATCTGAATTTTGCATACCTTGACGATGCTCGCCGCATGCCCACGAGCTCCACGCGGCCTCCAACGGCGAGTCCAAAACCCGAGAACGGTCCAAACCCTTTTTCTTTCTTCTTCTTCTTCTTCCTTTTCCTCTCTTTTCCTTTCCTTTCTTTCTTTCTTCCTTTTCTTTCTTTCTCTGCTGCAGAGGGTGAAGGTGGAGGCTTTTAAATAAAGCAAAAGCTTTATTTAATTAATTAACTAATTAATTAATTCCAAAAATCCAACTCCAACTCACTTTTTGCCTTCGGGCTCTCCGCCGCTGCCCGGAACCTCCCGAACTCCGCTGTAAATCGAAAATACACGCGCTCACAGCTTTTTCTCTTCAAAAAGCTCATCCGTTGAGTCGGGGTGCTCAAATCAATTACCGGCTCCAAAATTGCCAGTTCCGACTCACTTTTTGCCTCCGGGTCCTCCGCGTCAGTCCGGAACTTCCCGAACCTCGCTGTAAATCGAAAATACACGTGTCCACAGCTTTTTCTCTTCAAAAAGCTCATCCGTTGAGTCGGGGTGCTCAAATCAATTACCGGCTCCAAAATTGCCAGTTCCGACTCACTTTTTGCCTCCGGGTCCTCCGCGTCAGTCCGGAACCTCCCGAACCTCGCTGTAAATCGAAAATACACGTGTCCACAGCTTTTTCTCTTCAAAAAGCTTATCCGTTGAGTCGGGGTGCTCAAATCAATTACCGGCTCCAAAATTGCCAGTTCCGACTCACTTTTTGCCTCCGGGTCCTCCGCGTCAGTCCGGAACCTCCCGAACCTCGCTCTAATCTGAAAATACACGTGTTCCAAGTGTTCCTGAATTTTTGGCACTCCACGGTGAAGTCGGAAATTTCCAATCTCATCCTCAATAGGCCTACAAAGCCCGGAACAACCCCGAATCGAGCTGGAGCTTCCGCGTTGATCCGAATCAACCCGGCATCAACTGTGAACTCAGATGCAACATGCTCAAGGCAACTCTCTGCTCCAAGTCATCTGTGTGGTCGGCGCGCTATCCAAAGACCCGGTACTCTACATTCTCCCCTCCTTCAAAAGGTTTCGTCCTCGAAACCAAAACACACACCCTACGACAAGAAACCCACATCAGGACTATCCTCAACTCCAATCTCTCTCAATAAGAAAAGCAACCGAAAATAGTGAAAAGTCCAAAATTTCCAAAGGACCGATGCCTTCGCCCCGATCAAACAAGAACAGGTTCCAGCATCGCCTCCATTTCTGGAGTAGTCCTTCGAAATTTTTCGCTTCGTTCGCTACTTTCGGTGTTAAAACGGGGTGACAAAGAGAGAGGTGTTGACGTTGTCCCTGCTGTGGTCGCAACCCAAAACCACAATCCAACAACTCAACCATGTAGAGGTGCAAAACTCTGATCTCAACCACTAGGAAAGGAAGTCATACCAAGTACCAAGCGATCCGCTAACCTGGCGCCCACCAAACGAGCAGCCCAAACTCATCCTCTCGATGTGGGTGATCGTCGTCCTGTCTGCCTCGACGTCGTGGCCTCATCTGGCTGGTGGTAAGTCGGAGGAGCTCCTTCCTCCGGAAGAGGTAGCGGGAGTGCCGTCGCAAGCGGCATCACCGAAAGTACTACCTGAGGGCATGCTGCTTGGAAATGCCCCGGCTGTCCACACGAAAAGCATCGCCCCTGCCTATGGTCACACTGCTGCACTGCATGCGGTCCTCCGCAAATGACACACACATCCTGATGCTGCTGCTGGTGCCTCGGCTGTGGGGGACCTCCTGATCTCCGTCTCCTCTGAAATCCACGACCCTCAGACTGGGATGGTGGCGGCCCCGGGGGTCCCGATCTACTAGACTGTCCACAATCAGGCGGCACTGGATGTCTCTCCCCGGAGCTGGTCCCTGGCGCTCGCTCCATCTCTGACATAACCACAAATCCTCGGTCAACCCACCGAGCATGCTCAATTGCCGCATCCAGAGTCGGCGCTCTACGCGAATGCACAAGGGGATAAATATCCGGATGCAACCCTCTCTCAAAAAGCTCAACCCTCTGGACCTCATCCCGGGCAACATGAGGCACACTGCTCAATAACCGCTGAAACTCATTAACGTACTCATGAAGTGGTCGATCACCCTGCTGCAATCGTCGAAGATCCCCTTCTAGTTTCTGCTTTGCACTGTCAGGAAAATAGGCTGAGTAGCAAAGCTTGAAACTCCGCCCACGTCAATAACTGTACTCCCGGTGGTCCCACTGGACGAACTCGACGCCACCAAGTCTCGGCGTCCTTCTCCAAAAAGTGCGCCCCCAAATGTACCTGATGTTCTTCCTTGATGAAGAGGTTCTCAAACAATTTCTCCATGGCCGCGATCCAGTTCTCAACCTCCCACGGCTCCGAACTCTCACCTGAGAACCGCGGGGGATGAAACTTGCGGATAAAGGATAGTCGATCCATGAGCTCCCTCTGCTCTGTTTCCGTCAACGGAGAAATCTGTGATGAGGTCGAGGATGTCATAACCGGAAGTACTGATGGTGGTGCCACAGGAGGTGCTCTCTGCTCCAGCATGCGCATCATGCGCTCCATATTTTCCTCCTGGCGCCTGGCCACCACCTCCTGGCGCCGCAACGCCTCAGACATCTGGGCCACCTGAGCCCGCAGCTCCTGTACCTCGCTCTGCCCGGCCTGCTCGGCCTCCTCACCCAAGGTCGAACGCCCACTCGTCGCTACACGACGTCTCGGCGGCATCGCAGGTAACTGAAACAAAAACGAATGTCAGGACATAACAACCATCCGACCCAATCCAGCGAGAGTCTAAAATTTGTTATCCTTCCTAAAGTATTATGTTGTCTGCAGCCAACATAATCACTTGAGAGAATAACATATCAAATCACTCATCCCAACCCGAGGGAGAGGTAAAAACTCAATCTGGACTCTCACTAAAAGTCACGACTCTCACGTAGTCATCCTAATGTCCAACCACAAGCCTAGGGTTTCTAAGTCCTCAATGACCTACATCCTAGGCTCTGATACCACTCTAATCTGTCACGCCCCGGGGTCGAAACTGCGACCCGGGCTCGCTAACAGATCCGCCATCTGTACGGAAACTGTCGTACAGACGAAGCGTCTAGCCTGCAAAAGACAAAACTACAGCTACACAGATATCAAAGCGGGTAAGAAGCTGTACTATAAAATTTCACAACTACAAAGTTACAACAACACATAGCCTATCTCCCAAAAACAGATGATACAAATAGAAGTCCGCCTATACAACATCTACGAATCCAAATGGGAGATAGCTAAACAGGAAACATAACCAACTCCCACAATCCGGGATGGTAAATCTACCTCTCTCTAAAGTAACAATGCTGGTAGGGAACTATCACGCGACTCCCTGTCCTCGGTCCGTCCAGTCAAGCCCAACAGGAACGGAAGAAAGCCTCAGCAACCTGTCACCGACAGAGGGTGTGAGAACTACATCCTACAGTAGTTCTCAGTGGGTACCGTCTCCAAGAACCATGGTCTGCCCACTAAGTCTACCAGGCATAAGATAACAGATAAGACTGATAATGAAAAAATAAGCTGGAAAAGAATCTACAGCTATCATGCCTCTATCTACTATGCTCAAAAAGAAGAGACTATGGATGATGGTATGCAGCCACTCACTGCTGACAATATGTCACAAGTACTACTCAAGACACTCCACAATGACACATGCTACGCCATCACTCTCTCAGTGTATCCCAAATCTCAGCGACTGCCCCACAAGGTCCAGTCGAGTCAAGCCTGCGCCCCCTGGTGTATCAACCAGGGTGTCCAAACGGACAAACTCGATATCTCACACAGTGACCCCATGGTAGCTCGGCCAGGGGTATCAAGCGACCTCTAGTATATGAACTAGGTGCATCATCGCAGCCTCGTCAGGCTCGGTATCATCATCGCAGCCTCATCAGGCTCGGAATCATCAACGCACCCGGGGCGTAGCTCGAGGGGTGCGACCCCACCGAACTCAAGTATCTCAACAGTAACACTGTCTCACAAGTGGCTCCTGCAGGCTATAGTCCTCGATCAAACAGATCGGTATCTCGATGCTCAAAGCACATCTCAGTCGGAGAACCCTCCACGACTCAATCTCACAACACTGACCCGCTCAACGAAAGTACCTCACAGCTGGGACCACCGTCTCTCCCAACGGCTCCCACAAGAACACCCTACTGAACTCAACACACAACTCATGGCCGGAGATGCTCCACAGTCAGATCTTTGAAGGGTCCGAAACCCCAGGAGACTAACACCTACGCCCCCAAGAAAGAGAACAGCCCTTAGAACCCAGATCACTCGAATCCGCTCGGGTGGATAAGTTTATAAGAAACCATGTCATTTATTTCAGAAAACCATTCAATCTGAGAGAAATCCATCTTTTAATGATTTTTAGTCTTTTTAGGAAAACCCTTTGAAATCAAGTTTTATGCCCAAGCCTCGAAGAGCTAATGCCCTCGTCCTATCAAACAAGAACAGACTCAGGCGACTTGCGAGGCTTGGAAGAAATCACAGCCTGACCAAAATCATGTATTCGTCCAAAAAGGTTCTGGGTTCAAGGTCCTGCTAACACAAGTGCACCACGATCACAACATGGTGGTGACGAGAAAAACAACGGAAAGTAAAACCCCGGGACCACCGTTTATCTGAAATGGTTCCCCACGCACTAACACTGGCCTAACCCAGCCACCAGACCCCACTCGGCCCCCCGGCCCGAGTGCAACACCCGTCCCACAATACTCTGACCACTCAGCCCACTACCCGGGCGAGGAACACTATGTCCAGAAGAGTATGCAACGTGTGGGATGTCTAAAGCATAAAAGAACCTAGCCCAGATTAAGGTTCTCTATCGGTCTGGTCAAACACATGCACATATGACGGGGGTGCTAGTTAAGTTCCAAGAAAACACTTAAACTAGCATGCAATCCTATCACAATAGAATTAGAAGGAAGTCCGTAGACTTGGAGAGAAAAACCAACCCACCTCAGAATGCCACCAATTGCTTGTCGACACTTGCAATTGGGCTCAGCGGGACTTACCTTGCCTCCACGAGGTCCGCACGCAAAACGGAGCACGCTGCGTCCAACCACACGACCGCGCGCTCCGCGGATGTCCCGAAACAAGCCGGCGGGTCCACGCGACGGAAAAACCAACAACCGCCCCCGGCGGAAGCTAAAAACCACACCGCAAGCTGCCAGAAGCGAAGAAATCGCAAAATCAATCAACACAGTCAAAACCGAGCATCCGACGGCGAAAAACAGCTTCCGTCGGCGAAAACAGCCTCCGTCAGCGAAAACCAGCGCCCGACGGCGAAAAACAGCACGCGGCGGCAAAAACAGCTCCGTCGGCGAAAAACTGCGCCCGACGGCGAAAAACAGCACGCGGCGGCGAAAAACAGCTCCGTCGGCGAAAAACTGTGCCCGACGGCGAAAAACAGGCAAAATCTGCTAGCGAAACAGTTCGCGAAAACCCTGCGAAACTGCTCGCGAAAACCGCTCAAAATCTGCTCACAAACTGCTTGCAAAAACTGCTCAAAACCGGCTTGCGAAAACAGCTTGCGAAAAACTGCTCCGTCGGCGAAAAACTGCGCCCGACGGCGAAAAACAGCTCGAAAATCAGCTTGCGAAAATCCTGTGAAAACCGCTCGCAAAAACAGCGGAAAACAGCGAAACCTGCGCGCGAAACCGCTTGCGAAATCTGCTTGAAAACCAGTGAGAAACGGCTTGCGAAAAACAGCTTCGTCGGCGAAAAACTGCGCCCGACGGTAAAAGCGGCGCCGGCAGGCGAACCAAGGTGCCGCCGCTGTCCCGGGGCACGCCGAGCGGCGAAAAACACAGCCGCGCGACGAGGGAGGCCCGCCGCACGGAGCCAAACCAAGCAGCACCGCGCAGCGACCCGCTGCGCGGTGCCGGAGCGCGCCGCGCGCGGGCCCGCGCGCAGCCCGCTGCACTGCGGCGGCCGTGCGCGCCCGCGCGCCGGCGCACCCCCGCGCGCGGCCCTGCCGCGCGCGGCCATGCCGCGCGCGCCTGCGCGCGGCCAAACGGTGCCGCGCGCGCCTGCGCGCGGCCCAGCAGTGCCGCGCGCACCTGCACGCGGCCCTGCCGCGCGCCCCTGCCGCGCGCCCCTGCGTGCGGCCAGGCGGTGCCGCGCGCGCCTGCGCACGGCCAAGCAGTGCCGCGCGCACCTGCGCGCGGCCTTGCCGCGCGCCCCCCCGCGCGGCCATGCCGCGCGCGCCTGCGCGCGGCCCTGCCGCGCGCGCCCACGCGCGGCCAGGCAGTGCCGCGCGGCCCCGCCGCGCGTGCCTGCGCGCGGCCTGGCAGCGCCGCGTGCAGCACTTTCCTGCACGCGGCGCCGCGCCCAGCGGCATGTCGCCGCAGGGTGCTGCCAACAGCAGCACCCTGGCGCCGCGCGTGGGCCGTTGCGCGCGCGCGCGGCCGCCGGCGACGGAAAATCTAAAAAGAGCCCCGATAAAAAATCCGACAAATCCAAAATCCAAATTGCTCTTTAAAAAATCCAACAACAATCCAAAAGCTCTCCAAAACCAAAATCCAAATTCAAAAACTGCACAAACCTCCAAAAAACCCAAAAATCTGAATTTTGCATACCTTGACGATGCTCGCCGCACGCCCACGAGCTCCACGCGGCCTCCAACGGCGAGTCCAAAACCCAAGAACGGTCCAAACCCTTTTTCTTTCTTCTTCTTCTTCTTCCTTTTCCTCTTTTTTCCTTTCCTTTCTTTCTTTCTTCCTTTTCTTTCTTTCTCTGCTGCAGAGGGTGAAGGTGGAGGCTTTTAAATAAAGCAAAAGCTTTATTTATTTAATTAATTAATTAATTAATCTCAAAAATCCAACTCCAACTCACTTTTTGCCTTCGGGCTCTCTGCCGCTGCCCGGAACCTCCCGAACTCCGCTGTAAATCGAAAATACACGCGCTCACAGCTTTTTCTCTTCAAAAAGCTCATCCGTTGAGTCGGGGTGCTCAAATCAATTACCGGCTCCAAAATTGCCAGTTCCGACTCACTTTTTGCCTCCGGGTCCTCCGCGTCAGTCCGGAACCTCCCGAACCTCGCTGTAAATCGAAAATACACGTGTCCACAGCTTTTTCTCTTCAAAAAGCTCATCCGTTGAGTCGGGGTGCTCAAATCAATTACCGGCTCCAAAATTGCCAGTTCCGACTCACTTTTTGCCTCCGGTCCTCCGCGTCAGTCCGGAACCTCCCGAACCTCGCTGTAATATGAAAATACACGTGTTCCAAGTGTTCCTGAATTTCCGACACTCCACGGTGAAGTCGGAAATTTCCAATCTCATCCTCAATAGGCCTACAAAGCCCGGAAAAACCCCGAATCGAGCTGGAGCTTCCGCGTTGATCCGAATCAACCCGGCATCGACTGTTAACTCAGATGCAACATGCTCAAGGCAACTCTCTGCTCCCAGTCATCTGTGGGTCGGCGCGCTATCCAAAGACCCGGTACTCTACAGTGCACGTGTCTGGCGGGTGTCCTTTAAAAAAATAATAATAATAAAATAAAATAAAATAATACATATTTTTCCGCTTAATTAAACCCCCGGGGCGTGACAGATTAAGATGGTATCAGAGAAAAACATCTTTAACCACGATAGTCGGTGTCCAACATCCACAGAGTATATTACCACTAACTACTAACCAATGAGATGATCAAGGTATAGGTGGTGCGTAGAGCGCGAGTGTTTTGGGGGGCGGGGGGGTTGAGTCCCTGTTTGATCGTAGGTTAGGGGGGGGGGATTTTTGAGTCCCTGTTTGATCGTAGGTTATGGTGCTAGACCATTTAAGTCTAGGGTTGACTTGGTTTCTATGTATGCACGATAATGGCCCGGACTAGATCGTCAACTGATGACGCGTGGACAGGCGGTACGGCGTCGACGGCTGCGAAAAATCAGCTTCTTCGACACCAACTACGAGAGATGGCCGGGCGGTTAGTGACCACCCTCACGGAACATGTACATCAGTTGACGTAGCAACCAGCTACGCCGGTAGTGGTCGCCCAGGTTCCTCCACCTGGACCAACCGCACCTATGACGGGACGGCTGGTAGCAGACGGCGAGACTTTGGCCGCCCCTCCTCAGACCACGACAACCAGGGTACCGTTGGTTCAGCCAACAGCACCTTCAGTAGCTCCAACACTAGCGGGTTCGGGACCTATGCCTGGAGCCACTGCCAGGGGCCCTTTGAGAGAGACCGTGACGACACCTACTCCCGTAGTGTCCGCCGTCGCCGGGAGGGAAGCTTCTATCCAGCAGACCGAACGGGACAGGGTGAGAGCGAATTTGGCAGAGTTCCGAAAGTACGACCCACCTGTGTTTGAGGGTGGAGATGACCGATCCTTAGGTCGTGGAAAAAATGGGTGGGTACCATGGAAAAGCTTTTTGAAGATCTGGTGATGGAGAAGAGCGAGCGGGTTCCCTTAGCAATCCACTTCCTCGAGCGAACCTGCCCGCATTTGGTGGAAGACGGTGCGCCCTGACCCCTCGGGGAGCACTGCCCTTCCATCGTGGATTACCTTCCAAGAGCAGCTTTTCAGGGCATTTTTCTCTAACAGCGTCAAGCAACAGCTCGAGGATGATCTGAAGCATATTAAGCAAGGAAACCGATCAGTTATGGAGTACCAACGGGAATTTGTGAGGTTGGCCAACTGCGTCCCCATTGTCATAAGGGACGAATCCCACAAAGCCCGTCTTTTTGTGGATGGTTTGCGGAGCGATATCTTCGAAGTTGTGAGGTCTGGGTGTTTTACTGTTTCAATGGCTGCAACCTTAGGGCGAAATCTTTCCGGAAGAGTTCTCAAAATCTTTCTTACAACTTTTGATTCTGGAATTTTCTCTCCCAAGTTAGCACATGTATTAACGATATCTTGCAATCGTGTATATACTTTGTGAAAGATTCATTTTCTGCCATAAAAATAGAGTCAAATTTGCTCGTAGACATTGCAGTTTTTGAATCTTCATTAAACTTGTTCCCTCATTTGTAACTTGTAGAGTATCCCAGATTTCTTTCGCGGTCTCACATGCTGAGACGCGAGAGAACTCGGTTTGTGACAAGGCATTAAATAAAGCGTTAATTCCCTTGCCGTTGTAAGAAGAAGCATCAATTTCTTACTTAGTCCACTTCGACCTAGGTTTTATGGTGACAACATCGACAATAATCTCAGTAGGATTTGTCCATCCAAACTCAATTGATTGCCAAACTCGTTCATCGATGGAAATCAAGAACGCTCTCATGCGTACTTTCCAATATGCATAATTTGTTCCATCGAAGAACGGTGGTCTATTGATGTTTCCACCTTCAACCATTGTTTACAACCCTATTCCTGCTCTGATACCACTTGTGGGTTATGAATAATATGGATCTGAATAGGGAAAAACCACCTAGAGGGGGGGGGTGAATAGATGAAAACAATAAACACACCAAATCGTTGCGTAAAAAAATAACCCAATGCGGAAAATAAATAAAGTACGCAAGATTTACGTGGAAAACTCCGTCACATGAGTAAAAAACCACGGGACCGATAACACGGCGAAATCCACTAAGATTAAACACGTACAAGGTGATTTACCGTAACCCTACAACTCAATCTTTTTCATACGCTCCTAGTTGATCTTCTCCGCTCGCTCCGAACGCTCCTCGAATCCACGATTTGCGTCCCAACGCCGAATCCACGACATTCAACGTCGAATCCACGACGTCCAACCGAATCCACGGTCTTCACCAAAGTAGCACGTCTCGATCACACGAACGCGCCTCGCTCCGAATCCGCGAGAGCGGTAGCACCTTGAATCCACAAGGCCACGCGAATCCTCGCGCTGATTTTTGGTAAAATCGTTGTTTTTGTTTGGTGATGATAATCCGCCGAATACTTAGATCAAAGATAGATAAGGAATACCATCTAAGTATTCATCAATTTTATTCTACAAGAAATAGGAGTTTGAAAATCCTAGAATCAAATTTATCAATATAGACGAAGAAACATATGATTGATCATGTTTTTCTTTCTTCTCTATATGTGGACTTTGATTATCTTCGTTTTAATTCCTTTTTCTCGGTTTTTTTCGGTTACCTAAATGTGAAATTAGGGTTTATTTATAGGCTAGAAAACCTTTGAAATAGATAAGAATCAAAAACTACCTTATCTGGAATTTTCCCGCTCGGCGGTCCGGACTGGATTAAATTGATTTGGACTGTGTCTTTAGATAGAACTTTCCAGAAAAACAAGTTCGGGTCCGACTGGAATTCTCTGATCCGGACTTCATGCGATTTCAGCAAAACATAGTTCGGGGTCCGGACTGAGCAAAGACTGGTCCGAACTGGAATTCCGCATGACTAAACTATGTTCGGGGTCCGGACTGGAATGGTCTGATCGATCCTGACATCCAAGTGTTTCTACAACTACAAGAATGTTTCGGAT
>CM055068.1:42630065-42670728 GCA_029204045.2 Tillandsia leiboldiana | reverse complement strand
TGCCCACTAAGTCTGACCAGAGGCATAAGAAACAGATAAGATGATAATGAAAAATAAGTGGAAAAGAATCACAGCTATCATGCCTCTATCTACTATGCTCAAAAGAAGAGATATGGATGAGGTATGCAGCCACTCACGGGACAATATGTCACATAGTACTACTCAAGACAACTCCACAATGACACATGTCCTACGCCATCATCTCTCAGGGTATCCCAAATCTCAGCGAGCCCATAGGGACAGCGAGGTCACCTGCGCCCAATGGGGTTCAACCAGGGTTGTCCAAACGGACAAACCTCGATATCTCACACGTGACCCATGGTAGCCGGCCAGGGGTACTCAAGCGCGACCTTATATAGAAATAGGCGCCATCATCGCAGACTCGTCAGGTCGGTATCATCATCGCAAAGCCTCATCAGGCTGGAATCATCAACGCACCCGGGGCGTAGCTCGAGGGGTGCGACCCCAACGAACTCAAGTATCTCAACAGTAACACTGTCTCACAAGTGGTCCTGCAGGCTATATCCTCGATCAAACAGATCGGTACTCGATGCTCAAACACATCTCAGTCGGAGAAACCCTCCACGACTACAATCTCACAACACTGACCCGCTCAACGAAAGTACTCACAGCTGGGACCACCGTCTCTCCCAACGGCTCCCACAAGAACACCCTACTGAACTCAACACACAACTCATGGACGGTGAGATGCTCCACAGCCAGATCTAGAAGGGTCCGAAACCCCAGGAGACTAACACCTACGCCCCAAGAAAGAGAACAGCCTTAGAACCCAGATCGCTCGAATCCGCTCGGGTGGATAAGTTATAAGAAAAACATGTCATTTATTTCAGAAAACCATTCAATCTGAGAGAAATCCATCTTTTAATGATTTTAGTCTTTTAGGAAAACCCTTTGAAATCAAGGTTAATGCCCAAGCCTCGAAGAGCTAATGCCCTCGTCCTATCAAACAAGAACAGACTCAGGCGACTTGCGAGGCTTGGGAAGAAATCACAGCTGACCAAAATCATGTATTCGTCCAAAAAGGTTCTGGGTCAAGGTCCTGCTAACACAAGTGCACCACGATCACAACACGGTGGTGACGAGAAAAACAGCGGAAAGTAAAACCCCGGGACCACCGTTTATCTGAAACGGTTCCCCACGCACTAACACTGGCCTAACCCAGCCACCTGACCCCACTCGGCCCCCCGGCCCGAGTGCAACACCCGTCCACATACTCTGACCACTCAGCCCACTACCCGGCGAGGAACACTATGTCCAGAAGGTATGCAAGTGTGGGATGTCTAAAGCATAAAAGAACCTAGCCCAGATTAAGGTTCTCTATCGGTCTGGTCAAACACATGCACATATGACGAGGGGTGCGGTTAAGTTCCAAGAAAACACTTAAACTAGCATGCAATCCTATCACAATAGAATTAGAAGGAGTCCGTAGACTTGGAGGGAAAAACCAACCCACCTCAGAATGCCACCAATTGCTTGTCGACACTTGCAATTGGGCTCAGGGGACTTACCTTGCCTCCACGAGGTCCGCACGCAAACGGAGCACGCTGCGTCCAACCACACGGACCCGCCGCGCTCCCGCGGATGTCCCGAAACAAGCCGGCGGGTCCACGCGACGGAAAAACCAACAACCGACCCCGGCGGAAGCTAAAAAACCACACCGCAAGCTGCCAGAAGCGAAGAGAAATCGCAAAATCAATCAACACAGTCAAAACCGAGCATCCGACGGCGGAAAATAGCTTCCGTCGGCGAAAACAGCCTCCGTCAGCGAAAAACCAGCGCCCGACGGCGGAAAAACAGCACGCGGCGGCGAAAAACAGCTCCGTCGGCGAAAAACTGCGCCTGACGGCGAAAAACAGCACGCGGGGCGAAAAACAGCTCCGTCGGCGAAAAAATGCGCCCGACGGCGAAAAAACAGGCAAAATCTGCTAGCGAAACAATTCGCGAAAACCCTGCGAAACTGCTCGCGAAAAACTGCTCAAAATTGCTCACAAACTGCTTGCAAAACTGCTCAAAACCGGTGTGAAAACAGCTTGCGAAAAAACTGCTCCCGTCGGCGAAAAAACTGCGCCCGACGGCGAGAAAAACAGCTCGAAAATCAGCTTTGCGAAAATCCTGCGAAAACGCTCGCAAAAACAGCGGAAAACAGCGAAACCTGCGCGCGAAACCGCTTGCGAAATCTGCTTGAAAACCAGCGAGAAACGGATTGCGAAAAACAGCTCGTCGGCGAAAACTGCGCCCGACGGTATTAAAGCGGGCGCCGGCACGCGAACCCAAGGTGCAGCCGCATGTCCCGGGGCACGACCGAGCGGCGAAAAAACACAGCCGCGCGACGAGGGAGGCACGCCGCACGGAGCCAAACCAAGCAGCAACGCGCAGCGACCGGCTGCGCGGTGCCGGAGCGCGCCGCGCAGCGCCCAGCGGCGCTCGCGCGCGGCGCCCTGCGGCGCTGCGCGCGGGCCGCGCGCAGCCCGCTGCACTGCGCGCGGCCCGCGCGCGCCCGCGCGCCCGTGCAGGCCCGAGCGCAGCCCTGCCGCGCGGCCAGACGGTGCCGCGCGCGCCCGCGCGCAGCCCTGCCGCGCCCCCCCTGCGCGCGGGCCAGGCGGTGCCGCGCGCGCCTGCGCTAGCGGCCAGGCGGTGCCGCCGCGCGCCCTGCGCGCGGCTGGCCGCGCCGCGTGCAGCACCTTTGCTGCACGCGGCGCCGCGCCCAGCGGCATGTCGCCGCAGGGTGCTGCCAACAGCAGCACCCTGGCGCCGCGCGTGCGCCGTTGCGCGCGCGCGTCAGCGGCCGCCGACGACGGAAAATCTAAAAAGAGCCCGATAAAAAATCCGACAAATCCAAAATCCAAATTGCTCTTTAAAAAATCCAACAACAATCCAAAAGCTCTCCAAAACCAAAATCCAAATTCAAAAACTGCACAAACCTCCAAAAATCCCAAAAATCTGAATTTTGCATACCTTGACGATGCTCGCCGCATGCCCACGAGCTCCACGCGGCCTCCAACGGCGAGTCCAAAACCCGAGAACGGTCCAAACCCTTTTCTTTCTTCTTCTTCTTCTTCCTTTTCCTCTCTTTTCCTTTCCTTTCTTTCTTTCTTCCTTTTCTTTCTTTCTCTGCTGCAGAGGGTGAAGGTGGAGGCTTTTAAATAAAGCAAAAGCTTTATTTAATTAATTAACTAATTAATTAATTCCAAAAATCCAACTCCAACTCACTTTTTGCCTTCGGGCTCTCCGCCGCTGCCCGGAACCTCCCGAACTCCGCTGTAAATCGAAAATACACGCGCTCACAGCTTTTTCTCTTCAAAAAGCTCATCCGTTGAGTCGGGGTGCTCAAATCAATTACCGGCTCCAAAATTGCCAGTTCCGACTCACTTTTTGCCTCCGGGTCCTCCGCGTCAGTCCGGAACCTCCCGAACCTCGCTGTAAATCGAAAATACACGTGTCCACAGCTTTTTCTCTTCAAAAAGCTCATCCGTTGAGTCGGGGTGCTCAAATCAATTACCGGCTCCAAAATTGCCAGTTCCGACTCACTTTTTGCCTCCGGGTCCTCCGCGTCAGTCCGGAACCTCCCGAACCTCGCTCTAATCTGAAAATACACGTGTTCCAAGTGTTCCTGAATTTTTGGCACTCCACGGTGAAGTCGGAAATTTCCAATCTCATCCTCAATAGGCCTACAAAGCCCGGAACAACCCCGAATCGAGCTGGAGCTTCCGCGTTGATCCGAATCAACCCGGCATCAACTGTGAACTCAGATGCAACATGCTCAAGGCAACTCTCTGCTCCAAGTCATCTGTGTGGTCGGCGCGCTATCCAAAGACCCGGTACTCTACATTCTCCCCTCCTTCAAAAGGTTTCGTCCTCGAAACCAAAACACACACCCTACCACAAGAAACCCACATCAGGACTATCCTCAACTCCAATCTCTCTCAATAAGAAAAGCAACCGAAAATAGCGAAAAGTCCAAAATTTCCAAAGGACCGATGCCTTCGCCCCGATCAAACAAGAACAGGTTCCAGCATCGCCTCCATTTCTGGAGTAGTCCTTCGAAATTTTTCGCTCCGTTCGCTACTTTCGGTGTTAAAACGGGGTGACAAGGAGAGAGGTGTTGACGTTGTCCCTGCTGTAGTCGCAACCCAAAACCACAATCCAACAACTCAACCATGTAGGGGTGCAAAACTCTGATCTCAACCACTAGGAAAGGAAGTCATACCAAGTACCAAGCGATCCGCTAACCTGGCGCCCACCAAACGAGCAGCCCAAACTCATCCTCTCGATGTGGGTGATCGTCGTCCTGTCTGCCTCGACGTCGTGGCCTCATCTGGCTGGCGGTAAGTCGGAGGAGCTCCTTCCTCCGGAAGAGGTAGCGGGGGTGCCGTCGCAAGCGGCATCACCGAAAGTACTACTTGAGGGCATGCTGCTTGGAAATGCCCCGACTGTCCACACGAAAAGCATCGCCCCTGCCTATGGTCACACTGCTGCACTGCATGCGGTCCTCCGCAAATGACACACACATCCTGATGCTGCTGCTGGTGCCTCGGCTGTGGGGGACCTCCTGATCTCCGTCTCCTCTGAAATCCACGACCCTCAGACTGGGATGGTGGCGGCCCCGGGGGTCCCGATCTACTAGACTGTCCACAATCAGGCGGCACTGGATGTCTCTCCCCGGAGCTGGTCCCCGGCGCTCGCTCCATCTCTGACATAACCACAAATCCTCGGTCAACCCACCGAGCATGCTCAATTGCCGCATCCAGAGTCGGCGCTCTACGTGAATGCACAAGGGGATAAATATCCGGATGCAACCCTCTCTCAAAAAGCTCAACCCTCTGGACCTCATCCCGGGCAACATGAGGCACACTGCTCAATAACCGCTGAAACTCATTAACGTACTCATGAAGTGGTCGATCACCCTGCTGCAATCGTCGAAGATCCCCTTCTAGTTTCTGCTTTGCACTGTCAGGAAAATAGGCTCTGAGTAGCAAAGCACGAAACTCCGCCCACGTCAATAACTGTACTCCCGGGGGTCCCACTGGACGAACTCGACGCCACCAAGTCTCGGCGTCCTTCTCCAAAAAGTGCGCCCCCAAATGTACCTGATGTTCTTCCTTGATGAAGAGGTTCTCAAACAATTTCTCCATGGCCGCGATCCAGTTCTCAACCTCCCACGGCTCCGAACTCTCACCTGAGAACCGCGGGGGATGAAACTTGCGGATAAAGGATAGTCGATCCATGAGCTCCCTCTGCTCTGTTTCCGTCAACGGAGAAATGTGTGACGAGGTCGAGGATGTCATAACCGGAAGTACTGATGGTGGTGCCACAGGAGGTGCTCTCTGCTCCAGCATGCGCATCATGCGCTCCATATTTTCCTCCTGGCGCCTGGCCGCCACCTCCTGGCGCCGCAACGCCTCAGACATCTGGGCCACCTGAGCCCGCAGCTCCTGTACCTCGCTCTGCCCGGCCTGCTCGGCCTCCTCACCCAAGGTCGAACGCCCACTCGTCGCTACACGACGTCTCGGCGGCATCGCAGGTAACTGAAACAAAAACGAATGTCAGGACATAACAACCATACGACCCAATCCAGCGAGAGTCTAAAATTTGTTATCCTTCCTAAAGTATTATGTTGTCTATAGCCAACATAATCACTTGAGAGAATAACATATCAAATCACTCATCCCAACCCGAGGGAGAGGTAAAAACTCAATCTGGACTCTCGCTAAAAGTCACGACTCTCACGTAGTCATCCTAATGTCCAACCACAAGCCTAGGGTTTCTAAGTCCTCAATGACCTACATCCTAGGCTCTGATACCACTCTAATCTGTCACGCCCCGGGGTCGAAACTGCGACCCGGGCTCGCTAACAGATCCGCCATCTGTACGGAAACTGCCGTACAGACGAAGCGTCTAGCCTGCAAAAGACAAAACTACAGCTACACAGATATCAGAGCGGATAAAAAGCTGTACTATAAAATTTCAAAACTACAAAGTTACAACAACACATAGCCTATCTCCCAAAAACAGATGATACAAATAGAAGTCCGCCTACACAACATCTACGAATCCAAATGGGAGATAGCTAAACAGGAAACATAACCAACTCCCACAATCCGGGATGGTACATCTACCTCTCTCTAAAGTAACAATGCTGGTAGGGAACTATCACGCGACTCCCTGTCCTCGGTCCGTCCAGTCAAGCCCAGCAGGAACGGAAGAAAGCCTCAGCAACCTGTCACCGACAGAGGGTGTGAGAACTACATCCTACAGTAGTTCTCAGTGGGTACCGTCTCCAAGAACCACGGTCTGCCCACTAAGTCTACCAGAGGCATAAGATAACAGATAAGACTGATAATGAAAAATAAGCTGGAAAAGAATCTACAGCTATCATGCCTCTATCTACTATGCTCAAAAAGAAGAGACTATGGATGATGGTATGCAGCCACTCACTGCTGACAATATGTCACAAGTACTACTCAAGACACTCCACAATGACACATGCTACGCCATCACTCTCTCAGTGTATCCCAAATCTCAGCGACTGCCCCACAGGGTCCAGTCGAGTCAAGCCTGCGCCCCCTGGTGTATCAACCAGGGTGTCCAAACGGACAAACTCGATATCTCACACAGTGACCCCATGGTAGATCGGCCAGGGGTATCAAGCGACCTCTAATATATGAACTAGGCGCATCATCGCAGCCTCGTCAGGCACGGTATCATCATCGCAGCCTCATCAGGCTCGGAATCATCAACGCACCCGGGGCGTAGCTCGAGGGGTGCGACCCCACCGAACTCAAGTATCTCAACAGTAACACTGTCTCACAAGTGGCTCCTGCAGGCTATAGTCCTCGATCAAACAGATCGGTATCTCGATGCTCAAAGCACATCTCAGTCGGAGAACCCTCCACGACTCAATCTCACAACACTAACCCGCTCAACGAAAGTACCTCACAGCTGGGACCACCGTCTCTCCCAACGGCTCCCACAAGAACACCCTACTGAACTCAACACACAACTCATGGCCGGAGATGCTCCACAGCCAGATCTACGAAGGGTCCGAAACCCCAGGAGACTAACACCTACGCCCCCAAGAAAGAGAACAGCCCTTAGAACCCAGATCACTCGAATCCGCTCGGGTGGATAAGTTTATAAGAAACCATGTCATTTATTTCAGAAAACCATTCAATCTGAGAGAAATCCATCTTTTAATGATTTTTAGTCTTTTTAGGAAAACCCTTTGAAATCAAGTTTTATGCCCAAGCCTCGAAGAGCTAATGCCCTCGTCCTATCAAACAAGAACAGACTCAGGCGACTTGCGAGGCTTGGAAGAAATCACAGCCTGACCAAAATCATGTATTCGTCCAAAAAGGTTCTGGGTTCAAGGTCCTGCTAACACAAGTGCACCACGATCTCAACACGGTGGTGACGAGAAAAATAGCAGAAAGTAAAACCCCGGGACCACCGTTTATCTGAAACGGTTCCCCACGCACTAACACTGGCCTAACCCAGCCACCAGACCCCACTCGGCCCCCCGGCGCGAGTGCAACACCCGTACCACAATACTCTGACCACTCAGCCCACTACCCGGGCGAGGAACACTATGTCCAGAAGAGTATGCAACGTGTGGGATGTCTAAAGCATAAAAGAACCTAGCCCAGATTAAGGTTCTCTATCGGTCTGGTCAAACACATGCACATATGATGGGGGTGCTGGTTAAGTTCCAAGAAAACACTTAAACTAGCATGCAATCCTATCACAATAGAATTAGAAGGAAGTCCGTAGACTTGGAGAGAAAAACCAACCCACCTCAGAATGCCACCAATTGCTTGTCGACACTTGCAATTGGGCTCAGCGGGACTTACCTTGCCTCCACGAGGTCCGCACGCAAAACGGAGCACGCTGCGTCCAACCACACGACCGCGCGCTCCGCGGATGTCCCGAAACAAGCCGGCGGGTCCACGCGACGGAAAAACCAACAACCGCCCCCGGCGGAAGCTAAAAACCACACCGCAAGCTGCCAGAAGCGAAGAAATCGCAAAATCAATCATCACGGTCAAAACCGAGCATCCGACGGCGAAAAACAGCTTCTGTCGGCGAAAACAGCCTTCGTCAGCGAAAACCAGCGCCAGACGGCGAAAAGCAGCACGCGGCGGCGAAAAACAGCTCCGTCGGCGAAAAACTGCGCCCGACGGCGAAAAACAGCACGCGGCGGCGAAAAACAGCTCCGTCGGCGAAAAACTGCGCCCGACGGCGAAAAACAAGCAAAATCTGCTAGCGAAACAGTTCGCGAAAACCCTGCGAAACTGCTCGCGAAAACCGCTCAAAATCTGCTCACAAACTGCTTGCAAAAACTGCTCAAAGCCGGCTTGCGAAAACAGCTTGCGAAAAACTGCTCCAGTCGGCGAAAAACTGCGCCCGACGGCGAAAAACAGCTCGAAAATCAGCTTGCGAAAATCCTGCGAAAACCGCTCGCAAAAACAGCGGAAAACAGCGAAACCTGCGCGCGAAACCGCTTGCGAAATCTGCTTGAAAACCAGCGAGAAACGGCTTGCGAAAAACAGCTCCGTCGGCGAAAAACTGCGCCCGACGGTAAAAGCGGCGCCGGCACGCGAACCAAGGTACTGCCGCTGTCCCGGGGCACGCCGAGCGGCGAAAAACACAGCCGCGCGACGAGGGAGGCCCGCCGCATGGAGTCAAACCAAGCAGCACCGCGCAGCGACCCGCTGCGCGGTGCCGAAGCGCGCCGCGCAGCGCCCTGCGGCGCTGCGCGCCGCGCCCAGCGGCGCTGCGCACGGTGCCGAGCGGCGCTGCGCGCAGCGCCCTGCGGCGCTGCGCGCGGGCCCGCACGCAGCCCGCTGCACTGCGCGCGGCCGCGCGCGCGCGGCCCTGCCGCGCGCGGCCATGCCGCGCGCGCCTGCGCGCGGCCAGACGGTGCCGCGCGCGCCTGCGCGCGGCCCTGCCGCGCGTCCCCGCGCGCGGCCAGGCGGTGCAGCGCGCGCCTGCGCGCGGCCAAGCAGTGCCGCGCGCACCTGCGCGCGGCCCTGCCGCGCGCCCCCGCGTGCGGCCATGCCGCGCGCGCCTGCGCGCGGCCCTGCCGCGCGCGCCTGCGCGCGGCCCTGCCGCGCGCGCCCGCGCGCGGCCAGGCAGTGCCGCGCGCGCCTGCGCGCGGCCTGGCAGCGCCGCGTGCAGCACTTTGCTGCACGCGGCGCCGCGCCCAGCGGCATGTCGCCGCAGGGTGCTGCCAACAGCAGCACCCTGGCACCGCGCCTGCGCCGTTGCGCGCGCGCGCGACCGCCGGCGACGGAAAATCTAAAAAGAGCCCCGATAAAAAAATCCGACAAATCCAAAATCCAAATTGCTCTTTAAAAAATCCTACAACAATCCAAAAGCTCTCCAAAACCAAAATCCAAATTCAAAAACTGCACAAACCTCCAAAAATCCCAAAAATCTGAATTTTGCATACCTTGACGATGCTCGCCGCACGCCCACGAGCTCCACGCGGCCTCCAACGGCGAGTCCAAAACCCGAGAACGGTCCAAACCCTTTTTCTTTCTTCTTCTTCTTCTTCCTTTTCCTCTCTTTTCCTTTCCTTTCTTTCTTTCTTCCTTTTCTTTCTTTCTCTGCTGCACAGGGTGAAGGTGGAGGCTTTTAAATAAAGCAAAAGCTTTATTTAATTAATTAACTAATTAATTAATTCCAAAAATCCAACTCCAACTCACTTTTTGCCTTCGGGCTCTCCGCCGCTGCCCGTAACCTCCCGAACTCTGCTGTAAATCGAAAATACACGCGCTCACAGCTTTTTCTCTTCAAAAAGCTCATCCGTTGAGTCGGGGTGCTCAAATCAATTACCGGCTCCAAAATTGCCAGTTCCGACTCACTTTTTGCCTCCGGGTCCTCCGCGTCAGTCCGGAACCTCCCGAACCTCGCTGTAAATCGAAAATACACGTGTCCACAGCTTTTTCTCTTCAAAAAGCTCATCCGTTGAGTCGGGGTGCTCAAATCAATTACCGGCTCCAAAATTGCCAGTTCCGACTCACTTTTTGCCTCCGGGTCCTCCGCGTCAGTCCGGAACCTCCCGAACCTCGCTGTAAATCGAAAATACACGTGTCCACAGCTTTTTCTCTTCAAAAAGCTCATCCGTTGAGTCGGGGTGCTCAAATCAATTACCGGCTCCAAAATTGCCAGTTCCGACTCACTTTTTGCCTCCGGGTCCTCCGCGTCAGTCCGGAACCTCCCGAACCTCGCTCTAATCTGAAAATACACGTGTTCCAAGTGTTCCTGAATTTCCGGCACTCCACGGTGAAGTCGGAAATTTCCAATCTCATCCTCAATAGGCCTACAAAGCCCGGAACAACCCCGAATCGAGTTGGAGCTTCCGCGTTGATCCGAATCAACCCGGCATCAACTGTGAACTCAGATGCAACATGCTCAAGGCAACTCTCTGCTCCAAGTCATCTGTGTGGTCGGCGCGCTATCCAAAGACCCGGTACTCTACAGTGCACGTGTCTGGCGGGTGTCCTTTAAAAAAATAATAATAATAAAATAAAATAAAATAATACATATTTTTCCGCTTAATTAAACCCCCGGGGCGTGACAGATTAAGATGGTATCAGAGAAAAACATCTTTAACCACGATAGTCGGTGTCCAACATCCACAGAGTATATTACCACTAACTACTAACCAATGAGATGATCAAGGTATAGGTGGTGCGTAGAGCGCGAGTGTTTTGGGGGGCGGGGGGGTTTGAGTCCCTGTTTGATCGTAGGTTAGGGGGGGGGGATTTTTGAGTCCCTGTTTGATCGTAGGTTATGGTGCTAGACCATTTAAGTCTAGGGTTGACTTGGTTTCTATGTATGCACGATAATGGCCCGGACTAGATCGTCAACTGATGACGCGTGGACAGGCGGTACGGCGTCGACGGCTGCGAAAAATCAGCTTCTTCGACACCAACTACGAGAGATGGCCGGGCGGTTAGTGACCACCCTCACGGAACATGTACATCAGTTGACGTAGCAACCAGCTACGCCGGTAGTGGTCGCCCAGGTTCCTCCACCTGGACCAACCGCACCTATGACGGGACGGCTGGTAGCAGACGGCGAGACTTTGGCCGCCCCTCCTCAGACCACGACAACCAGGGTACCGTTGGTTCAGCCAACAGCACCTTCAGTAGCTCCAACACTAGCGGGTTCGGGACCTATGCCTGGAGCCACTGCCAGGGGCCCTTTGAGAGAGACCGTGACGACACCTACTCCCGTAGTGTCCGCCGTCGCCGGGAGGGAAGCTTCTATCCAGCAGACCGAACGGGACAGGGTGAGAGCGAATTTGGCAGAGTTCCGAAAGTACGACCCACCTGTGTTTGAGGGTGGAGATGACCGATCCTTAGGTCGTGGAAAAATGGGTGGGTACCATGGAAAAGCTTTTTGAAGATCTGGTGATGGAGAAGAGCGAGCGGGTTCCCTTAGCAATCCACTTCCTCGAGCGAACTGCCCGCATTTGGTGGAAGACGGTGCGCCCTGACCCCTCGGGGAGCACTGCCCTTCCATCGTGGATTACCTTCCAAGAGCAGCTTTTCAGGGCATTTTTCTCTAACAGCGTCAAGCAACAGCTCGAGGATGATCTGAAGCATATTAAGCAAGGAAACCGATCAGTTATGGAGTACCAACGGGAATTTGTGAGGTTGGCCAACTGCGTCCCCATTGTCATAAGGGACGAATCCCACAAAGCCCGTCTTTTTGTGGATGGTTTGCGGAGCGATATCTTCGAAGTTGTGAGGTCTGGGTGTTTTACTGTTTCAATGGCTGCAACCTTAGGGCGAAATCTTTCCGGAAGAGTTCTCAAAATCTTTCTTACAACTTTTGATTCTGGAATTTTCTCTCCCAAGTTAGCACATGTATTAACGATATCTTGCAATCGTGTATAATACTTTGTGAAAGATTCATTTTCTGCCATAAAAATAGAGTCAAATTTGCTCGTAGACATTTGCAGTTTTTGAATCTTCATTAAACTTGTTCCCTCATTTGTAACTTGTAGAGTATCCCAGATTTCTTTCGCGGTCTCACATGCTGAGACGCGAGAGAACTCGGTTTGTGACAAGGCATTAAATAAAGCGTTAATTCCCTTGCCGTTGTAAGAAGAAGCATCAATTTCTTACTTAGTCCACTTCGACCTAGGTTTTATGGTGACAACATCGACAATAATCTCAGTAGGATTTGTCCATCCAAACTCAATTGATTGCCAAACTCGTTCATCGATGGAAATCAAGAACGCTCTCATGCGTACTTTCCAATATGCATAATTTGTTCCATCGAAGAACGGTGGTCTATTGATGTTTCCACCTTCAACCATTGTTTACAACCCTATTCCTGCTCTGATACCACTTGTGGGTTATGAATAATATGGATCTGAATAGGGGAAAAACCACCTAGAGGGGGGGGTGAATAGATGAAAACAATAAACACACCAAATCGTTGCGTAAAAAAATAACCCAATGCGGAAAATAAATAAAGTACGCAAGATTTACGTGGAAAACTCCGTCACATGAGTAAAAAACCACGGGACCGATAACACGGCGAAATCCACTAAGATTAAACACGTACAAGGTGATTTACCGTAACCCTACAACTCAATCTTTTTCATACGCTCCTAGTTGATCTTCTCCGCTCGCTCCGAACGCTCCTCGAATCCACGATTTGCGTCCCAACGCCGAATCCACGACATTCAACGTCGAATCCACGACGTCCAACCGAATCCACGGTCTTCACCAAAGTAGCACGTCTCGATCACACGAACGCGCCTCGCTCCGAATCCGCGAGAGCGGTAGCACCTTGAATCCACAAGGCCACGCGAATCCTCGCGCTGATTTTTGGTAAAATCGTTGTTTTTGTTTGGTGATGATAATCCGCCGAATACTTAGATCAAAGATAGATAAGGAAATACCATCTAAGTATTCATCAATTTTATTCTACAAGAAATAGGAGTTTGAAAATCCTAGAATCAAATTTATCAATATAGACGAAGAAACATATGATTGATCATGTTTTTCTTTCTTCTCTATATGTGGACTTTGATTATCTTCGTTTTAATTCCTTTTTCTCGGTTTTTTTCGGTTACCCTAAATGTGAAATTAGGGTTTATTTATAGGCTAGAAACCTTTGGAAATAGATAAGAATCAAAAACTACCTTATCTGGAATTTTCCCGCTCGGCGGTCCGGACTGGATTAAATCTGATTTGGACTGTCGTCTTTAGATAGAACTTTTCCAGAAAAACAAGTTCGGGGTCCGGACTGGAATTCTCTGATCCGGACTGTTCATGCGATTTCAGCAAACACATAGTTCGGGGTCCGGACTGAGCAAAGACTGTTCCGAACTGGAATTCCGCATGAACTAAACTATGTTCGGGGTCCGGACTGGAATGGTCTGATCCGGATCCTGAACATCCAACTTGTCCAGTTTTTGATTTTTATGCAATGAAAAATCTTCCAAGTGTTTCTAAACTACAAGAATGTATTCGGATGACCAAAATTATTTAGTTAAACGTACCTGATCCTTTTGAATTCATTCTTCTTGAGATTGATGTATATGATCCACAATTCTTCATCTTCAATCTTCAAGACTTAAAACACTTCATGAAATACTTCAATATAAATTCCTTAACAATCTCCCCCTTTGGCGGTTTCGTGACAAAGCAAAACGTCCTCTTAAAAATTCAAAAAGATATTTTTGTTGCTATCACCATACAACAAAAATTTACATGAATGATCCAAATAAAAATGAATACAAGAGATAAACTCCTAAAAAAAACTCTAGACTTAGACGTTTGTACTCTCTGCAAAAGAAATAATTCTTGACAAAAGAAATCGTTAGATACCTCAAGAATTTAAATATTCAACAAGCAATCAGAGAGATAGAGTTTATACTCACCATGACATTAATTATCAGATATGTATGAAAATTTAGCAAACAAAGATCCACATATCCCTAATCATTAAAATCCAAATGTCATGTCATGTTCAAACAAGTTTCAAAAGTCGCAAGTCAAATATAACATGCCACAAATAGTTAGTCGTTGTTAGCTTATCTTGACGTGCATATTACTTTCTACTTACCTTCCTTTCTACTTACCTTCCAAAGTTCTTTTTCTTCTCCCCCTTTTTGTCAACAAACACGCCAAAAGAAATATGAGGGAAAGAAAAGCGTAATGTTCAAAAAGGATTTTAATAACTTGACGATCTAATGTCGACGTCAAATTTCCTCAAAATCCGCATAACGATCATAGGGAACGGAAGTCGCTCCGTCTGATGAGGATGCTCCACATACCGAGCCATCCTGTTCCAGATGATATATGGAATGTTGATGTTCATGTCCTCCGCGGCAGTGGGATGTCCCAAGAGATACAGAAATAGCATGCGATCCCATCTTAGGACTTTGGTTTGCATGTTTGGTATAATGTTGTAGCAAACAATGAAGTTCAAAAACCGATACTCAGGTCGAAGTTCTTTTGAAAATACAGAATTTCCAGTTGAACTAGTATCGGGCATGCAAATTCCATCCACGACTACTCTCCAAAGCGCTGTTGTCAATATTGGAGACTTCATGTAGTGCGTGCCATCCAGCCTAGCCTTTATTCCAATTACTTCTCCAATCAACTGAGGAGTAATTGTCAGATGAGTGTTCCGAACCGTTGTTCGAAACCCCATTGGTCTGCCTTTATTGTCCTGAAGGTTGTTAGCACAGAGATAGAAAGTTCGTACAAGATGAATACAATAACCTGTCGATTCCGGGAAGTTGCAAATGGGAGACATGCCAATTCTATCAATAAGACGACCAAAAGTCGTAGATCGGTCTCGCAAGTTCCTGATATTGACATGACATTCCCCAATGCACTCTCTGTTTTCAAAAGCTTTCATCCTATCCGTGTTGATGTGAACAAAATCTTGCGGAGGTGGCTCACTTGCTAGTGGCTCGTTGATCTCAATACCTCGCGCTCGTCCCCTTTTTCGAGTAACACTCTTCCTCTTCATTGATATCTGCTCCATAGGAGCTTTTCCTTTTTCTGCAGCAGTAGGAGGAGTCTTTGATTTTCTAGAAACTGGGGCTTTGCCCTTTGATGCTGCTGCAGCTAATGCGGCGGTCTCCTCAAGGACTTTATCCCAGTCCTCTGATTCGGTGTCTGACTCATTCAAAGACATGACCTCTTCTTCCTTTTGATCTTTCCTAGCTCTCTTGAGCTTGTTCGTTGCTCAAGTGCCAACCATTGCCACAATAAGCACTATTAACCAACCAAATACCATCTTGGTTGAGGGTGTTAAAAAAAACGCCTGTGAACAAGAACTCAAAGAACATGACAAATTGTTTAATTTCAAAAATTTGAAAAAACATACCCAAACAATCTTTATCATGTATAGAGACTAGGAATCAAGTTAGATTTGCAAAAAGAATTTTAAAAATAGATCAATCCTATGATTTTAGAAAATTCCCAAATTTTGCCTTAAAACCAAATTTTTAGAAATTGGAGCCCAAAAATTCGTTAATCAAATGAATACAAGACATAGAAACAAAACTAATGTATCCGGAGTTCTTATTTCAAAAGAAATTTGACCAAAAACCGTTTAAAAATGAATTCATAGCATGAAATCCACTCACGTTTTGAAAAACAATAGCAAAACAGTGAAAAACAGTGGTTTTGATCAAAAGAACTTACTTGGATCGAAAGAAATCGAGTTGCAAAAGATCCAAAACCCTTTTGATTCTATTGAGAGAAACTCTAGGAAGCTAGAAACAAAAGTTTTAAAAAAATAGAAATAAAAAAAAAACCTTTCGTTTCCATTAAAACCTAGCCGCGGTCCGGATCAGGTTGGAATCCAGTCCGGATCGGCTACCCGCAGAGAAATCCCAACGTTCGGGATCCGGACTGAGTCCATCCAGTCCGGACTGCCTGCAACTTTTTCTCCAGAAAAATTTGTAAAAATTTCAGAAAATCCAGAAAAAGTATGTAAGCATTCTTGCATATCAACTTTAAACAAAAAGTATCGTTTCACATAAAAAGAAATAGATTATACTAAATCTATCATTAATACTCAAATTATGAAACGAAAATTTATAAAAGTTATATCCTCTAAAGTTGAGCAAGTTCAAAACATCAATCACGATCTAATGAGTAACGTATTTATCAAATCATCAATTGAATAAAGAAAATGAAGGCACAAAGATCGATAGATGTTTGACATCCCAAATAAATTAGATAATGTATCTAGTCAATATATCTAGGGAAGTGGCTCTTTGAGCATCTTTCAATTTGAAATCCCACCTTATACCAACCTTGGAATTCGACAAAGTCAAGTATTCCAAAAAGTATTTTATCTAATAAACAAGAAACACCATGCTTGGTAAACATGTGGTAGCTGCACACAGTACTCGGACGACCGAGGTGGTAGCTCTTTCCTCCATGTGGTGGTAGTTTCACACTCCACTAGGGATGTAACTCTTTCCACATCTTTTGAGCATGAAACTTTAAATAATACTCCCCCTCAATCGGCTATCAATTATGTAAAATATTAAGTATTCAACCAACCATTGATCTCATGTTCATACTTAACTCAATTATCAAATAAGATAAAAACTATACCAAGAGATCATTGAGAGAGGAATTGGTTTTGATCAATTAAAGATGAAATAATTGATATAAATAATCATTGCATCAAATGTATTATAATGATATTCAAATCATAATAGATTTCTCAAAACATGAAAAGATGCAATTAATGTCAATTTAACAAATGCTCAGTTAATGTTTTATATACAAACACAAAACACAAAACAAAACCTAACCTAAGCAATGGTTCAAAAAATTGTTATTTCAAAGAAACATTCCAATTGCTTTTCGCAAATGAATAAAACGTTTTTGATCCAAAGGTTTTGTCAAAACATCGGCTAATTGATCTTCAGTTGAAACATAAGAGATTTGTAAAGTACTTGATTCAACTAGCTCTCTAAGAAAGTGATATCTAAGTTCTATATGTTTTGTCCTTGAGTGCAACACAGGATTTTTTGAAATGTTAATGGCACTAGTGTTGTCACAAAGTATTGTTACCGAGGTCGCCGGGATGCGGAAGTCACTCAATACACTCTTCATCCAAATCAATTGAGTTGCACAACTTCCCGCTGAAATGTATTCCGCTTCGGCAATAGAGAGAGCAATGCAGTTTTGCTTCTTACTATGCCATGCAACAAGATAATGGCCAAGGTAAAAGGATGCACCACTCGTGCTCTTTCAATCATCCACTGATCCAGCCCAATCGGCATCCGAATATCCTATTATGTCGAGAGATGTGCCCATAGGATACCAAATTCCGAAATTTAACGTACCTTTGATGTACCGGATGATCCATTTCACCGCTTTTAGGTGAATTTCCTTCGGTGCTGATTGATATCTCGAACAAATCCCAACACTGAAGGCAATGTCCGGGCGACTAGCCGTAAGGTAAAGTAGACTTCCAATCATGCTTCGGTAGAGCTTCTCGTCTACTTTTTCTCCGTGAGATTCACATCCAAGTCCCTTATTGCTAGTTTCCATGGGAGTCGGAAAGTCTTTAGAGTTCTCTAATCCGAATTTCTTGACCAACTTCATTGCATACTTTGTATACATAAATGAATGCCATCTTCACTTTGCTTAACTTGCAATCCAAGAAAATATGTCAACTCGCCCATCATGGACATCTCAAATTCGCTTTCCATCGTTTCGGCGAATTTTGAAGCATCATTGTCCCTTGTAGCACCAAACACAATGTCATCCACATATATTTGTGCTACAATGAAGTTATCCTGAGAATGCTTCACAAATAATGTCCGATCGGCTCCCCCTCGAGTATAGTCCTTTTCCAAAAGGTGCTTTGTCAATCTTTCGTACCATGCTTGCGGTGCTTGTTTTAGACCGTAAAGAGCCTTTTTCAATCGATAAACATGGTTAGGAAGTTTATGATCAATGAAACCTTTCGGTTGAGCCACATAAACTTCTTCATTTAGAAAACCATTTAAAAACGCGCTCTTTACATCTATTTGAAAAAGTTTAATTTTAAAATGACAAGCTATAGCAAATAAGATACGAATAGACTCGAGACGGGCTACCACAGCAAAAGTCTCATCAAAGTCTATACCTTCAACTTGTGAATAGCCCTGAGCAACTAAACGTGCTTTATTCCGTACAACGGTGTCATCTTTATTTTTCTTGTTCTTGAAAATCCATTTTGTACCGATTATATGTTGTTGCTTTGGGGGCTTCGTTAATTCCGAGACTTTCTTCCTTTCAAATTGATTGAGCTCTTCTTGCATTGTTTCAATCCAATAGTCGTCCTGAAGAGCTTCATCAATATTCCTTGGTTCTACCATGGAGACGTAGCATGCGACTCCACATTCCAATTGTCTCCGAGTTCTTACTCCTTCTTGAGGATCTCCAATGATGTTCGAATGGGGCACAAATTTCGTACCACTCGAACTTGGATTCTCACCAGTTCGAATGTATCCAAGACCCAAACGGTTCGTTTGACCGAGACCAAGCAACTTGTCCAACTTGCTCCTTCCAGAAGAGAATCGCTTCAAATCTTCCTTAAGTTGGAGTATGGTCTTCGTCATCTCCAATTTTTCTTGTTGAGCCTCGGAGTGGAGCTTCGAGAAGTGATTTGCTTTATCCACCAATTTGATATTTTTCCTCTCGAAATGCTCGTTCTTCTCTTGAAGGGAAACATTTATTTTGACCAAGTTATCCCTTTCCTCTTCAAGAGCATTTGAGAGAGAAGTTGTTTTTTTAGATTGTTTTTCAAGATCCTACAATCTTCTTCTCAAACTTTTGTTTTGCTTTGCCAATTTCTTTGAATCCTTCAATAATTTATGGTAGGCAAAAGCAAAGTCTTCATCTTCAAAATCGCTCGGTTCATCATCCGTTGCATTCTTTTTGTTTAAGGAGGAGTTGGATAACGAACCAGAGGAAGTCGCTGAAAAGCACATGTAAGGTGAAGTTGTGGACGCGTGGAATGTTGTGGCGTTGTTATCCTCATCACTGGAAGATGACTCATCAGAAGTGGAAGTGTGACACCCCCGGAATTTGGATTAGTCCTCTATATAAATGATATAATAGGACTAAATCTCTAACCCGGCTATAGCATTTTGGATGGTAGCAAGATCCAAGAGGAACATGAGAGTTAAGCGTGCTAGAGCTAGAGTAGTTCTAGGATGGGTGACCCCCTGGGAAGTGGGGCGTCACAGTTGGTATCAGAGCCATTCACCAGCCGGAAATGTGAGATGAGTCTCGGCTGAGCCAGAGTTGTTTAGCGGGTAGAGCGAGGCTCCCCGACTAATGACCGTTGTGGGTGGAGTGCAGCTCCCCACAAGGTTGGCTAAGGCTAGCGAGACGAGTCTCACATCGCCTGGTGCTTGTGAGTGTGCTTGAGCCTGACGTGGACGTCAGGGCTTAAAGGGGGGAAGAATGTGACACCCCCGGAATTTGGATTAGTCCTCTATATAAATGATATAATAGGACTAAACCTCTAACCCGGCTATAGCATTTTGGATGGTAGCAAGATCCAAGAGGAACATGAGAGTTAAGCGTTCTAGAGCTAGAGTAGTTCTAGGATGGGTGACCCCCTGGGAAGTGGGGCGTCACAGGAAGTGTCATCCCACGTGATGGCTTGCATAGCATAGCCTTCTTCTTTAACGGATTCTTGTTGGGACACTCCGTTGAGATATGGCCATAACCTCGGCATTTGAAGCACTGGATTTGTCCCTCAGAGTTCTTCTTGTCCTTTGAAGAACTCTCTTGCTTTCTTGACTTAAAGCTTGAAGATTCCTTGCCTTTCTTGGACTTAACGAAGGATGAGGATTTACTTGAATTTCCCCTTCGAAAGTTTCGGCGAAATTTCCTCGTCAAGATTGTAAGTTGTTTCTCGAAATACTTCATTGATAAATTCTCATCAAGGTCTGAAGAGGATGAATCCGCGTCTTCTTCTTTTGTTGATTTCATTGCAAAACCTGAAGACTTAGAAGAAGAGGAAGGCTTTCCAGAAGAATAGTTAGTAGTAAAAGTCATTTCATAAGTTTGAAGTGCACAAACTAATTCTTCTACTTTGATTTCGTCTGGGTGTTTTACTGTTTCAATGGCTACAACCTTAGGGCGAAATCTTTCCGGAAGAGTTCTCAAAATCTTTCTTACAACTTTTGATTCTGGAATTTTCTCTCCCAAGTTAGCACATGTATTAACGATATCTTGCAATCGTGTATAATACTCTGTGAAATATTCATTTTCTGCCATAAAAATAGAGTCAAATTTGCTCGTAAGCATTTGAAGTTTTTGAATATTCACTAAACTTGTTCCCTCAAGTGTAACTTGTAGAGTATCCCAGATTTCTTTCGCGGTCTCACATGCTGAGACGCGAGAGAACTCGATTTGTGACAAGGCATTGAATAAAGCGTTAATTCCCTTGCCGTTGTAAGAAGAAGCATCAATTTCTTACTTAGTCCACTTCGACCTAGGCTTGATGGTGACAACATCGACAATAATCTCAGTAGGATTTGTCCATCCAAACTCAATTGATTTCCAAACCAGTTCATCGATGGAAATCAAGAACGCTCTCATGCGTACTTTCCAATATGCATAATTTGTTCCATCGAAGAACGGTGGTCTATTGATGTTTCCACCTTCAACCATTGTTTATAACCCTATTCCCGCTCTGATACCACTTGTGGGTTATGAATAATATGGATCTGAATAGGGAAAAAACCACCTAGAGGGGGGGTGAATAGGTGAAAACAATAAACACACCAAATCGTTGTGTAAAAAAATAACCCAATGCGGAAAATAAATAAAGTACGCAAGATTTACGTGGAAAACTCCGTCACAAGAGTAAAAAACTACGGGACCGATAACACGGCGAAATCCACTAAGATTAAACACGTACAAGGTGATTTACCGTAACCCTACGACTCAACCTTTTTCATACGCTCCTAGTTGATCTTCTCCGCTCGCTCCGAACGCTCCTCGAATCCACGATTTGCGTCCCAACGATGAATCCACGACGTTCAACGTCGAATCCATGACGTCCAACCAAATCCACGGTCTTCACCAAAGTAGCACGTCTCGATCACACGAACGCGCCTCGCTTCGAATCCACGAGAGTGGTAGCACCTTGAATCCACAAGGCCACGCGAATCCTCGCACCGATTTTTGGTAAAATCGTTGTTTTTGTTTGGTGATGATAATCCGCCGAATACTTAGATCAAAGATAGATAAGGAAATACCATGTCACGCCCCGAGTTCAAAAACCAGTGTATAAATTTTTTTTTTTTTTTTTTTAAATCAGAGTTGCAAAAACAGCCAGGGAAATGACAGACCGCCACATATATAGAAAAGTCCCAATCCCTTTTGGGATTGAGCCTTTTCTATATATGCACGGCTAGCTTGGCAACAACATCAGAGTACTAACTACGTACAACAAATAACAACAACAAGTAAACTTTACAGCTATCTTTACAATTATACAACTGAAATACAAATTCCTTTTTCTCATACATCTATTACATAACTTTTCGGCTGTCCAGGGTCAACATCTAACACGGAACCTCACCAAACACGTCCCGACATCCCAGCACCCGATCGACCTAAAAAATAGTCACCCGAGGGTGTGAGATACACTGTAAATGTATTCCAGTGGGCACGACGAGCCGAGAAATAGCAGATCGTACCTACTGGTATACAATACTAGCGGATAGTAAAGATCACATTAGGTAAGCATTTATGAAGCGAATGAATAACCAACAGGAATATGTATAATCTTGACAGGAATATAATGAACCAAGCATGCTGAATAATTATATAGGCATGTATCAAACAAATGAATATGTTGACCAAAGAATATCTTCAAACCGAATCAGGAATCAGACTAAAAGCAACATACGCATCAAATAAATGATATATCAAATTACCCAATTACAAGCCACCATATTGGTCCCACAAGACCTCAGGCAAAACTGCCACCATATTGGTCCCACAAGACCTCAGGCAAAACTGCCACCATATTGGTCCCACAAGACCTCAGGCAAATTTGCCCACTTGGCACCACCTGGTTGACATTCCCCCCACAAGGGGTAACGGGTCGCTATTGCTAACCACTTTACCGGTAAAGAACATCTACACGGGTCATGACTCCGCTGATGTTCGTGAAGTACAACGGTGCGGGCGATCAAATGCAAATGCTCAAACTCACGGTCCACTGACCGGGTAATCGGCAACAAACCGGGAAATCCCCACTGGGATGCAATAACAAAATCAACTGAATCTCAACTCTCATGCAGGAATAATCAGCAACTAATCAACTAAATCTCAACTCATATGCAAGATCAAAGCAAATCTCAACTCAACATAAGATCAACAGCAAATCTCAACTCAATCATGCAGATCAACCAAACATACAAAACTAAACACATATTTTTGAGGAAACTATTTTGAAGACAGGTTTTAGGCCCAAACTTCGAAGAGCAATGCCTTTGTCCTATCAAACAAGAACAGACTCAGGCGACCCTACGACGTTCAGTAAAACATTAGTTGATTAAAATTATGTGTTCAGCAGTGTAATATTTGATCAACAGGAAAGCAAGCTCAACATCTAATAACCAATCAGGCATGGCAATGTCCAGAATAATGATATGAATACTGGAAGCACTATGATTAATCATGTAAGGCAACAGATAACTGAAAAAAGTTATAACTCAGGCATAAAGCAGCATAAACTGAATCAAAAGGAAGGCAAGCTCAAAGTAATAGTTAAGCTACCAAAAACAGGGGTCCAACCAATACCGTACACAGAGGGCCGAAATGATAAAACCCGGACCGAAGATAAACCCACCTGTCAAATAGCAGGCGACTAACTGTAATCCACTGTATGCTCAAGGACCAGAGACAAATCGAGCCAACCTGGATCAAACATAATAATCAACCTCGAACTCACTAACCACAACTTAAAACCCAGATCAATTTTAAAACCTCTAATTATTTAAACATCAGTGTTTGTCAACACAACTAGCCCAACTTGATCTTAAGTTTATTCTTTGGTAAAATTACCAAATTGCCCCTCCGAAAATTTCCTTTTTGAATTTTCGGAAAAACTCGGCTTAATCTTGCCGCTGGCTCAACCAGATTCTACTGGGACTCAACAGTCGGCTTGGTGAAACCGCCGTAATTTCTCAAATTACGTGATTGCCACCCGGATACCGTAAAATCGACGATTTTGCCGATTCTCGGATCGTTATCCGATTTCCGCTCAATGAGAGCCGTTGGAATCCTAACGAAAAGCTTAGGAATCACCAACACACTGTCCTAAACAGTACACGCTGTCACTTTTGCATTTAGACCCTTAGGGATTTCAAAAATCGCATGTTTAATGTCTTTTTAGCACTGTTTTCGCTCGTTCTTTCTACTGGAAACTCATTTTAACGAGCTGTCACTTCCAGCAGGTGACTTTTAACTTGCTGAACACCGTGCTCACACATTTGTGGCAGCACGCATTCCGAGGAAAACTTTGGGCCATAAAACACTCCTCTAAATAGCCATTTTGCATTTTTGTTTCTCCAGATCATCGAAACCTAAATCTAACGCGAGCATCGCGTCCAGTGACCCCAAATTAGTCTAGAGCTCACTGTAACAGTTTTTTTCAAACAGTCCAAAAACAGGACTTTGGCCAAACATTTCTTCTAGAGCTTGATTACATTAGAACTCAACTTCTACTTAACCAGAACCAATTCTGCATGAACCACATGCTTAAAATACCTCAAGAATCACTGTGCTTGCCCTAGTGCAGCACAGAAGTTGCTGGATCAAAAGATCCAACACCTTAGCTCTCTACCATCAAGCACCATGCTCCAAACATCAATCCTCACAGATCTTGTTTGATCTGAAGTGAGCATCAAGCTCAGGGAACTATTTAGAGAAAGTTTCATATTTAAATCAAAGTCTAATTATATTTAAAACTTCTCTGTGGCATTTAGGCAAACAGGTGGTGTGCACAATTTCACACAACACACACAAGCCCAAACTCGAGTTCATCCTCAGCCTATACTGCCCCAAATGCCATGCAACTTGAAGGGAAATGCTCTACAGAGCTTAAGCAATGTTTCCAGCAACTTGGATTCGATCTTGCAACCTCGGATTGCCGGAGCCCAAGGTTGAAGATGATGCCACTTGTATTGAAAATCGTGACCACTAAGCCAAAGCATCTGGGACCAAATAACTTGGCCTAATGGATGCTAAATCACATATCAAATTCACCTGGACCCGTGCCCGACGACAGGACACGGCGGCGACAGCGGCGGAGCAAGCTCGGATTGGAGCCTCTTCACCAACAATGGCGGATTTTCACAGAAGCAATTTGAAGCTCCCCAACATGGATGGAAAGTTTATAATGGACCATAGGAAGCTTCCCGACCATCCCTCCCCGGCCAGAGATGGCCGGAGCGTCGGCGGCCGTGATTGAGCTTGAATTCGGGTCAACCATGGCATCTTGATTTTCAAGATGGATGGAAGCCATGCAAGTGCATGGATGAAGTCCTCTTGGCCCCAGCAAGTACTTTGGGTAGGTGGCCGGCGTCGGAGAAGCTCGCTGGCGCCGGAGCACAGAGCTCGGCCAACAAGCAAAACCTAAAAAACTAGGGTTTTGATCTGCAATTTCCGTACTTGACCAAACCTCACCAATTTTGGTGGAGATGATCACTGGCTCCTACAGTCCAAGCCCATCATTTAATTTCCCATTTTGGTTCATCGGTTGCAAAGTTCTCTCGAGGCGGAGCTATTCTAGGTTTCCGGCGAGACCTTGCTCCCGCCGGCCAACCAACATGCATGGGGGCTCGGGCTTGTGCAGGGAGAATCCTAAGAGCCAAATTAGGCTTCTGCTATCGGTCTAGGGTGCAATCATCCATTGGTTTGGAATCCTTACCTTAGCCGGAGTTGTGGAAGAGAGGAAGAAGCCGGTTCTTGGTCCCTCCTCCACGCGCAACCTCGGCAAGCTCCAGAACACTCCACAGGCACCAGGGAATCCTCAGAGTATTCCAGATCAACTCAGGGAAAACTTTGGTTCAACCTTCTCTTTCTCTCTCTCTCTCTCGGGTTCTTCTCTAATGGAATTTGTCTCTTCAGCCTCCCAGCACTCAGGCATCCAATGAAGATTACAGAGACAAGGTTGATGCTTTGTATTCCTCACTGTCCCCTCGAGTTCTGGCCCAAGGTAGACCAAGAGACATTCACACTTAATGCTTTTAATTTTGCAAAATAATCCCAAATCGGGTTCACACTCAACCCTAGCCTCCGAAATCCTCTCAATAGGTGTAATATGCACCCAACACCTCAATGGATTAAGCTTGAAGTATTTGGTACATAAAATACATAGGTTCTTTAGAAAATAATTGATCTTTCGACACTTTTCACGCAATTCGAGAAAATTCGCTCAGCGAATTGCGAAACCGACTTCGCCACGACGTCCAGCTCGTCGAGACCTGTCAAGTAGCGTATTCATTTGTTTAGTTTGGCACTCGTATAAAATCTCGGGCCATCTAATTCGATAGATTACAGTCTGACGCACACACTTCGATGCACCCGGATCGCCAAATGCGAAAACCGTCAGTGCCATTGCGCTCAGAACGTCGAAATTATTTAGGTTCGACTACTCATACCCCTATGTCAAGGTTCCGGATAGTAAATCGGCCAATAGTGGTCGAAAGGGGATTTGAAACATAGGGTTACTATTCACAACTTAAGTTGTGAGACCCGTTCTTCTTCGCTGTTTTGCGGAAGATCCGACCGTTGGATCGTCGACAAGTGAATATGAACTTTTCATGTTTCGTCGAAACGATCGCAATGGTGCTATCGGATTTTCGAGATCAGGCCCCGATCAAAAGTCAATATTTCTAGGCCACTATTGATCCACTAAGTCCCTATTTTGCCAAAATTATTAATTAAATAAATTCCAAAAGTATTTCAAAGTTTTTAAATTTTTAGAGTACTACATACCATCTAAGTATTCATCAATTTTATTCTACAAGAAATAGAAGTTTGGAAACCTTAGAATCAAATTGATCAATATAGACGAAGAAACATATGATTGATCATGTTTTCCTTTCTTCTCTATATGTGGACTTTGATTATCTCCATTTTAATTCTTTTTTCTCGATTTTTCTCGGTTACCCTATATGTGAAATTAGGGTTTATTTATAGGCTAGAAATCTTTGGAAAGAGATAAGAATCAAAAACTAGCTTATCTGGAATTTTTCCGCTCGGCGGTCCGGACTGGATTAAATCTGATCCGGATTGTCATCTTTAGACATAGCTTTTCCAGAAAAACAAGTTCGGGGTCCGGACTAGAAATCTCTGATCCGGACTGTTCATGCGATTTCAGCAAACACATAGTTCGGGATCCGGACTGAGCAAAGACTGCTCCGGACTGGAATTCCGCATGAACTAAACTATGTTCGGGGTCCGAACTGGAATGGTCTGATCCGGATCCTGAACATCCAACTTGTCCAGTTTTTTATTTTTATGTGATGAAAAATCTTTCAAGTGTTTCTAAACTACAAGAATGTATTCGGATCACCAAAATTATTTAGTTAAACGTACCTGATCCTTTTGAATTCATTCTTCTTGAGATTGATGTATATGATCCACAATTCTTCATCTTCAATCTTCAAGACTTAAAACACTTCACGAAATACGCCAATACAAATTCCTTAACAGAAGAACCCTCTTGCTTTCTTGATTTAGAACTCGAAAATCCTTTGCCTTTCTTGGACTTAAAGAAGGATGATGATTTACTTTAATTTCCCCTTCTAAAGCTTTGGCAAAATTTTCTTGTCAAGAGTGCAAGTTGTTTCTTGAATTCCTCCATTGATAGATCATCGTTAGTGTCTAAGGAGGATGAATCCGCGTCTTCTTCCTTTGTTGATTTCAATGCGATACCTAAAGACTTAGAAGAAGAGGAAGGCTTTCCAGCAGAAGAGTTAGTAGGAAAAGTCATTTCATAAGTTTGAAATGCACCAACTAATTCTTCTACTTTGATCTCGTCCAGGTGTTTTACTGTTTCAATGGCTGCAACTTTAGGGCGAAATCTTTCGGAAAGAGTTCTTAAGATCTTTCTTACAACTTTTGATTCTGAGATCTTCTCTCCCAAGTTAGCACATGTATTCACGATGTCTTGCAATCGTGTATAATAATCTGTGAAAGATTCATTTTTTGCCATATGAATAGTGTCAAACTTGTTCGTAAGCATCTGCAGTTTTTGAATCTTCACTAAACTTGTACCCTCATGTGTAACTTGTAGAGTATCTCAGATTTCTTTCGCAGTCTCACAAGCCGAGACACGAGAGAACTCAGTTTGTGACAAGACATTAAATAAAGCATTAATTCCCTTGCCGTTGTAAGAAGAAGCATCAATCTCTTCCTTAGTCCATTTCGACCTAGGTTTGATGGTGACAACATCATCGGCAATAATCTCAGTAGGATATGTCCATCCAAACTCAATTGATTGTCATACTCGTTCATCGATGGAAATCAAGAATGCTCTCATGCATACTTTCCGGTAAGCATAGTTTGTTCCATCGAAGAACGACGGTCTACTGATGTTTCCACCTTCAACCATTGTTTACAACCCTATTTCCGCTCTGATACCACTTGTGGGTTATGGGATCCAAGAATCTAAATAGGGAAAAAACCACTTAGAGGGGGGGTGAATAGGTGTAAACAATAAAACTCGGAGATCTTTGCGTGAAAATAACCCAATGCGGAAAATAAATAAAGTACGCAAGATTTTACGTGAAAAATTCCATCACATGAGTAAAAAACCACGGGACCGATAACATGGTGAAATCCACTAAGATTAAATACGTACAAAGTGATATAGCGTAACACTACGACTCAACCTTTTCCATACGCTCGGAGTAGATCTTCTCCGCTCGCTCCACAACACGCCTCGAATCCACGATTTGCGTCCAACTTCGAATCAACGAAGTCCAACCGAATCCACAGTCTTCAACAATTTTGGTACGAATCGATCACACGAACGCACCTCGCTCCGAATCCACGAAAGCGATAGCACCTTGAATCCACAAGGCCACGCGAATGAACGCGCCGATTGTCCTTTCGAAAATCATTGTTTTGTTTATTGGTGGTGATGATATTTGAATACTTAGATCATATAGATAGACAAGGAAACACCTTCTAAGTATTCATCGATTTGATTCTTCAAAAGAAAAAGGAGATTGAAAAAATCTCGAATCAAATCGATAAATATAGAGAAAGAAAACCTAAAATCAACGGTGTTTACCTTTTCTTCTCTATACGTGGATTACCTTTGATCCTTTTTCCGGATACCCTAAAAGATGAACTTTTGGGTCTATTTATAGGTTAGAAACGTTTTGGAAAGAGATAAGAATCAAAAACAACCTTAACAGAATTTTTCCCGCACGGCGGTCCGGACTGGATTTTGGCTAATCTGGATTGTCGTCTTTTTTTAAAAAAAAAATTTCCTGAAAAAAGGTTCGGGGTCCGGGCTGGAATTTTCCGATCCGGGCTGATTCGTGCGATTTATCAAAAACAATGTTCGGGGTCCGGATTGGATAGAGGTTGATCCGAACTGGAATTTCGCATGAACCAAACCATGTTCGGGGTCCGGACTGGATGTAGCTGATCCGGATCCTAAACATATAAAGTGTCTAGTTTTTATTTTTATGCAATGAAAATTATCCCAAGTGTTTCGAAACTACAAGTGTAGTGGTCCAAGTTCCCATGCAACTTCTCCAGTGAATCCACTGTGTAGAATACCTAGTGTTGGTGTGTCTGGCCCATAGTGCATCAAAGGGATGCCACAGATGGACCCTGTGAGGTATCTTTAGCTGGTTTGGCCTTCGGCTACATTTGCCAAATTTTAGAAAAGGTTTTGGGCCAAACAGAGGTTGGATTTGGATTCAGCACGGAAAAACGCTTAAATACGGCTATTTGCTTATTAAATTCTGAGTCCGGAGGCCCAAAAACGGACTCCCGGAAGTTTTTAGTGGATTTCGGTGCATGGGAGGGGCCGTGGACCGCCGGCATGCCACGTGGCGGCCTATCATTGGCCGATTTACAGAGCTCGGTCCACAAAGCGTCGCGGCTGGGTGCACAGACCCGGTGCAGGGACACGTGGCGCCGCCTGATTGGCGGGCTCATGGTGCGCGGTCTACAGAGTTGGCGCGGCGGTGCATGGACCAGGGCGGGGACACGTGGCAGTCCCCGGTTAGTCGGTGCACGCGGCGCGGTCCACGGAACCCGAAGTAGGGTGCGTGGACCGGGTGCAGGGGACACGTGTCGGCGAGTGATTCACGGGCTCACGAGGCGCGGCGCATGGGACGCGGGCGAGCGCCTCGGGGCGCGTGCGTGGCAGGCGGCCAGGCGGCGCCTGCCCGCACGTGTGACCACGACAGGAGCTGGACAGGTGGCGCCCCGCCATTCGCGGGCGCCACCTACCCGTTTGACCGGGGAGGGCCCACGTGGCGGCACCGGACGCGCCTCGCACAGCTGTTTGAAGTGCGGGACACGTGTCTGATCCCTAGTGCGCCACGTGGCCACTTCCTACGCGCCCCGCACAGCTGTTTGCTGTGCGGGACACGTGTCAGCCCAGGGGAGATTCGGGCGCTCCCCTGCGGTACCTTGTGCCGCCGGATTCGGGCGCCCGAAACCTGTCCGAGCGCCCGAATCCGGGGACACAGGCATCATTTTTTGATTTATTTCGAGCGGCCTATTTAAAGGCCGAGCCACCTTCTTTTGCAGATTTTCCGCATTTCCGAGCCTCCTTTCACCTCGAAACCTTCTGTAAAGTTGCTCCCCGTGCTGTGCTGCATCTATCTGAGGATTTCTGGGATTTTACGTGGTGCGCTTTTTGAGGTTTCCATTTATTTGGCGCATCACGACGTTCCTTCGCCGGTGTTTCCTCCCGTTACGTTTCGGTGCGCAAGCTCCCCCGGCCTACTCCAACCACCTTTTCGAGCGATTCTTGCGCAATTGGATCCGCGACAGGTAGGGCTACGATCTTGGTAATTTCAGCTTCCCCTCATTTCGGGTTTTTCTTGGAGTTTTTCCATGCTTACTGAGAGCCATTGTTTTCTGTGAGGATTTCGGGGACAGCAGGTTGTTGCGTGGAGTTCTCTGCGCTCGAGCATCGTTTTGAGGCGTGACTATACACTTTTTGCATCTACGCGTCGCGAGGATTATCGCCGTATTTTTCTGGGATTTTTCTAAGGCTTGCCCGGAGGTATTTTTTTCTCCCTTTATCTGTGCATGGTGTTACAGTTATGTTGTTGTGGGGTTTTGCGCTCCCCGTGTTGTGGAATTTGTAACTCGGCCTACGGGGCTCGGATTGGGACGTGCAGGTACTTGTTTCGAAGGGCTCGACGCGACGATCACAGCAGTATTTTTGTTGGATTTTTCGGAGTCCTTTCTGTAGGTGAAAATTTCACATCTTCGAGGCTGTTTCCGCAGATTGTGTATACTTGGAATATTTTTGGGAATAAGTGTAACTGTGGACCTTTTGTTGTACCCAAGAGGGTTTGCGGGTATTCCTGGACCCGTTGGATCTGGAGATATTAGTTCCTGGGTATTTTCAGCTATGGGACTTTGGACAGTTCAGCTCTTAAGGTGGGTTGCCTCGTCTTCAAGATCTATGGATTGTGCATTAATTCTATCTGTGTAGGAACTTGCATGTTGTGAAAATATATATATAGCATGCTAGAATGTAAAAATTGATGTTCCTAATGTATTTAGATGATCATGTGATTTATTGTTTCCTACAACCTGTTAATTTATTGTTATCTTGGGACTTGACCTAGCACCCCCGTCATATGCTGCATGTTCAACCAGACTAGTAGAAAACTCCAACTTGGGCTAGGATATTATTGCTCTAGACATTCCCACACTGACATTTATTGTTTCATCCTGGACTTAGAGTTTCCTCGCCCGGGTAGTGGGCCGAGAGGTCAGGTTGTTGTGGGATGCATGTTACACTCGTGTCTGGGGACCGAGTAGAGTCTGATAGCAGTCTATAGATCAGTGTTTCTTTTGGGAGCCGTCTGAGTGACAGTGGGTCTCGGCTGTGTAGTTTTCCAGCCTGTGAGTGAGAGAGTGTTTTGTTGGTTACTGCCGATCTTGTTGATTGAGGATTTGGATTATAGACTGCATGAGCCACATTTGAGCTTGATAGAGATGCGCGGATACTTTCCTCGGTGGGGTCGCGCCCCTCGAGTGACACTCCGGAGCTGGGCTTGATATTTGCTATCGCGACTTGTCGACGCAGTCCCTCTAGCTGGGCCAGTTTTGGCAGTCACGGACGCCCTACGTAAGTCTGGTCCCTTTTCGGATGTAACAGCAGTAGGTAGGCGCAGGTTTGACTGGATCCGATGTGGCAGTCAGTGTAGATTGGGTGATCTGAGTTGAGGGATAGTAGTTGCACCATGTTTCTTTCTGTTCCACTCCTTGAGCATCTAGATAGAGGCATAGTAGCTGTAGAGTTTATTTTTCCAACTTTCCCTTCCAGCACTGCATTTGTTACTTTATGCCTCTAGTAGACTTAGTGGCCAGACCGTCGGGCTTGTTGGCGGTACCCACTGAGAACTACTGTGGGATGTAGTTCTCACACCCGCTGTAACACCCCCGGAATTTGGATTAGTCCTGTATATAAATGATATAATAGGACTAAAAATCTCTAACCCGGCTATAGCATTTTGGATGGTAGCAAGATCCAAGAGGAACATGAGAGTTAAGCGTGCTAGAGCTAGAGTAGTTCTAAGATGGGTGACCCCCTGGGAAGTGGGGCGTCACAGTTGGTATCAGAGCCATTCACCAGCCGGAAATGTGAGATGAGTCTCGGCTGAGCCAGGGTTATATAGCGGGTAGAGCGAGGCTCCCCGGCTAATGACCGTTGTGAGTGGAGTGCAGCTCCTCACAAGGTCGGCTAAGGCTAGCGAGACGAGTCTCACATCGCCTGGTGCTTGTGAGTGTGCTTAAGCCTGACGTGGACGTCAGGGCTTAAAGGGGGGAAGAATGTAACACCCCCGGAATTTGGATTAGTCCTCTATATAAATGATATAATAGGACTAAAAATCTCTAACCCGGCTATAGCATTTTGGATGGTAGCAAGATCCAAGAGGAACATGAGAGTTAAGCGTGCTAGAGCTAGAGTAGTTCTAGGATGGGTGACCCCCTGGGAAGTGGGGCGTCACACCCGCCGTGGTGTCTTTTCCCCAGGGACTTCTACTCCTGTTCCTGCTGCTCCAGCTGTTGCTTCTTCAGATCGAGGTAAGGGAGTCGCGAGCTAGATCCCTACCAGTCGTCTGCCAGAGAGAGTGTAGAGGTACCCTATTTTGGTGATGTATTAGTCTTGTTAGTGTTTCCTTTGGGACTTATGTACTTTTTCTTTTACTGTTGAGAGACTTATGTATTTGTGAGGACTTGGGTTGTATATTGGTGGAGTTGTATTTATTTTATTTTCAGCATTTACCTTTCAGCTCTGATATCTGTATAGTGTAGATGATCTTTTGCAGGTTAGTCGCTACGTCTATACGGGGCTTCCCGTATGGGCGGCGGATTTGTTGGCGAGGCCGGGTCGCAGTTTCGACTCCGGGGCGTGACAACAAGAATGTATTCAAATCATCAAAAACATTTAATTTAACGTACCTTATCATTTTTGAATCCATTCTTTTTGAGATTGATGTATGTGATCTTCAAGTGTTCAACTTCAATCTTCAAGACTCAAAATACTTCACGAAATATGCCAATACAAAAATTCTTAACATAGAGCACCTGGGAGCTTGGAAAAACTTGAAGAGAACCTTGTAGAGCACCTCCATCAAGCTCCAACAACCTCCTTTCACCTCTTTTTTGGTCAAGAGGCATCAAAAGAGGTAAGACCAAAAATCTAGAGTTCCATTTTTGGAATTTCTTTGGGTTCAAAGGGGTTGGAAAACCTCTCAAATAGGGTTTTCCACCAATTCTAAGACATTTTCTTGGAGAAGAAGAGATCAAATATCTCTTTTGTAGAAACACCTCAAATGAGGAGTTTTTACTCTTTTCTTGATCTTTGGTTAAAGAACCCATGTGAGAAACAAGAGTAAAATCTTAAGGTTGTTGGGTTATGTATAATTGGATCTAAATAGGGGAAAAAACACCTAGAGGGGGGTGAATAGGTGTGGTGACCCTGATCCCCGTGTGGCTTCTCCCATGAACCGTGGTGTAGAACACCTAGTGTTGGTGTATCTGGTCCATGTGCATCAAAGGGATGCCACAGATGGACCCTGTGTGTTATCCACAGCCGGATTGGCCTTCGGCTGCATTTGCCGAAGTGTCGGATTTGTTTTGGGCCAATCGGAGGTTGGATTTGGATTCAGCGTGGAAAAACGCTTGAAAACGGCTGTTTTCTTGTTAAATTTGGAGTCCGGATGCCCAAAAACGGACCCCCGGAAGTTTTCGCTGAATTTCGGTGCATGGGAGGGGCCGTGGACCGCCGGCTGCCACGTGGCGGCTTGTGATTGGGCCGGTCCGCAGCACTCGGTCCACAGAGGGGAGCGGCTGGGTGCACGGACCCGGCGCATGGACACGTGGCGCCGCCTGATTGGCGGGCTCGTGAGGCGCGGTCTACAGATTTTGCGCGGTGGTGCATGGACCGGGGCGGGGGGGACACGTGGTATCCCCCGGTTGGTCGGTGCACGCGGCGCGGTCCACGGAACCTGAATTGGGTGCGTGGACCGGGTGCACGGGACACGTGTCGTCACGCCATTCGCGGGCTCACGAGGCGCGGCGCACTGGGTCGCGGGAGGGCGCCTCGGGGCGCGTGCGTGGCAGGCGGCCAGTGCGGCGCCCTGCCCGCACGTGTGACCGCGACAGTGGCAGGGGACGCGTGTCGCCCTGCCACTAGCGGGCGCCACCTACCCGGTTTGACCGGGTAGGCGCCACGTGGCGGCACGACACACGCCCCGCACGGCTGTTTGCTGTGCGGGACACGTGTCGGCCACCGGGTGGGCCACGTGGCAGCTCCCGGCGCGCCCCGCACAGCTATTTGCTGTGCGGGTGACGTGGCCGCACAAGGATTTTCCGGGCGGCTACAGTAAACCGCCCTTGCGCCCGGATTCGGGCGCCCGAAAGTTCGGGTGCGCCCGATGTTGGGTTATATGTAATAAGGATCTAAATAAGGGAAAAAACACCTAGAGGGGGGTGAATAGGTGTAAACGTATAAACACTCAAAAATCGTTGCGATAAAAACCCAATGCGGAAATAAAAATAATACGCAAGATTTTTACGTGGAAAACTCCATCACCGGAGTAAAAAACCACGGGACCGATAACACGGCAGAAATCCACTAGAATTAAAACACGTACAAGGCGATTTACCGTACACACTTACGACTCAACCTTTTCCATACGCTCCTAGAGGATCTTCTCCGCTCGCTCCACGACGCTTCTCGAATCCACGATCTGCGCCCAACGCCGAATCCACGGCGTCCAACGTCGAATCCACGACGTCCGACCGAATCCACGGTCTTCACCCAATAGCACCCTTCGAATCCACGAACGTGCCTCGCTCCGAATCCACGAGAGCGGTTGAACCTTGAATCCACAAGGACACGCGAATCCACGCGCCGATTTTTGGGGTAAATCGTTGTTTTTGGTGGTGATGATCCGCCGAATACTTAGATCAAAGATAGATCGGAAATACCATCTAAGTATTCATTAGTTTGATTCAACTCAAGATGTGAGTATGAAAACCTAGAATCAAACTAATCAATATAGATGAAGAAACATAGAGTATTCTCTAATGATTTCCTTTCTTCTCTATATATGGATCTAGAGCCGTATAAGATGATATATGAAAAAGACGGCTATATCGATTATTTTTGGATTCACTAGAAAAAGAGTCATAGGGTCTATTTATAGGTTAGAAACCCTAGGAAGGAGATAAGAATCAAAAACCTAACATTTCTGGAAATTTGACGGACGGCGATCCGGATCGGATTTGGGCGATCCGGATTGCAGTAGCAATAAAGACGGTTTCCAGAAAATCACACGTTCGGGATCCGGATCGGATTGTCTGATCCGGATCGTTCATACAATTCAGAAAACTCAATGTTCGGGATCCGGATCGTGAGATGCTGCGATCCGGATTGAAGTGATGTATGAAACAACAACCTTCGGGATCCGGATCGTTGGCTCTGATCCGGATCCTGAACATGTCCGAACACCAGTTTTTGATGTTTATTCAATGAAAGATTCTTCCAAGTGTTTCTACACTACAAGAAGTATTCGGATCACACAAAATCTTTAGTTAAACATACCTGATCCTTTTGAATTCTTCTTTCTTGAGATTGAGTTAAATGATCCAACTTCCTTCACCTTCAATCTTCAAGACTTGAGACTTTCACGAAACTATGCCAACTTAAATTCCGTAACAATCTCCCCCTTTGGCGGTTTCGTGACAAAACACAGATCCACTAAAGAAAATTCAAAAAGATATTTTTGTTGCTATCACCATACAACAAAAATTTACAATGGAGATCCAAAAATTTAAAAACATGAGATAAACTCCTAAAACAGACTCTAGACTTAGACATCTGTACTCTCTGCACAAGGAAATCATTCTTGACAAAAAGAGATCGTTAGATACCTCAAGAATATTTAGCATACAAAACCTAGTACAGAGATAGAGTTTATCTGATCATCATGACATTTGAGAATTCAGATATGTAAGAGAATCATAGTCAAAAGCCAACATATCTTATATGCAATCAAAAACCAAATGTCATAAAATGTTAGTCCAACATCAACTTGTTAGTCATATTACATGCCCAAATAGTTAGTCGAATAGTTAGTAGAGACATGCAAACAATCACAAGATAAAAACCAAAGTTGAAGTTGAAGTGATACTTACCTTGATGTATACAAAATTTTCACATCAGCATTGTTCATCATTGTACCTTGATGCAGTCATCATTGTTCATCATTGTACCTTGATGTATACAAGATCACAATTTTCACAATATCATTGTTCAAGTTCTCTAAACTCTCTCCCCCTTTTTGTCACAAACAAAGCCAAAATTACCAAAAATTGAAGGAGAGTTAAAAATTTCAAAGAAAATGTTCCGAAATTTAAGAACTAGAACTAAGATTAAGTCCTAAAAACTGAAAAACCTGCACAAGACAAGGTTAAAAATCTGCAAAAGAATAAAAAGAAGGGAATCAGTCATCAGATTCGGAGTCTTCAGAGCTCATGCAGCCTATCTTTTTCAAAATTTGTTTAAGCATTCCCGAAATCGTAGAGCATTCTTGTTTCATCTGCTGTATGTCCTTGGACATCTTTCCGAGTTCTAGAGCCATTTTATCTTGTTCTTGGTTGAAAGAAGACTCCAAGTTCCCCTTTTGGTCAATTTTTCTAGAATTTGAAGACCGTTGTGTGACGATTGACGGAGCAGTCTTTCCTTCATTCCGAGAAGATCTTCTTGGCAAAAAATGTGTGTTGTAAGGAGGTTCATTGCTTGGCACATTCTTTTTCATGGCTTGCTGCTTAAGTATTGAGGAAGACTTCAGTAGCTTCTTTTTCTTTAGGTAAACCTTATTTTCTTCATCAATGCCTTGTTGTACTTCGTCAAGAAATGTGTCCCAATCTTCTTCGTCTTCTGATTCAGTGTCAATTTGAGAAATATTCCTTGGGTTCTCTTGACATGGTTCATTTATTTCAATACCTCGAGCTTGTCCAGGTCGTCGAGCAAGTCTTTTTCTTTTTAGGAAAATGGATGAAGAGGTCATTGGTGCTTTTCCTTTTTCCGCAGCAGTGAGCGGAGCCTTTTCCGTTGATGTTTCTGCATGGGCTTTCCCTTTTGATGCAACAGAGGTTTTCTGTGGCGATTCTCCAGGATGTGTTTCATCATTTGATAACTCATCCCAGTTAACTTCATCCTTTTTAGCCCTCTTAGCAGTGTCTCTCGTATGTACCATAGCAGCAAGTAGGAAAACAATCCAAGTGATCACCATTTTGATTGCTAATGAAAAATGTATCCTGTGAAGACCAACTCAAGAACACATGAAAAATTGTTAATTTTCAAAAATTTGAAAAATTGTACCCAAACAATCATAATCATGTAGAGAGACTAAGAATCAAATTAGTTTTGCAAAAGGACTTTTAAAAATAGATCAATTGCATGATTTTCGAAAATCCTTATTATATGCCCTAAAACCGAAATTTTAGAAATCGAAGCCTAAAAATCCGTTAATCAGGAGAATACCTAGCATATAATCAAAACTAATCTACCCAGAGTTCTTATTTCAAAAGAAATTTGATCAAAAACCATCCACAAACAAAGTTGATCCAAGAAATTCATCACGTTTGAGGAGGAAAAGAGAAAAACGGTGAAAAACCGAGATTTTGATCAATAAAACTTACTTGGAGTTGAAGAACTTGAGTTTGAAAGCTTCCAGGAAGGATGAAATCTAGAGAGAGAGGCTCTGGAAACTTTGGAACAAAAGATTGGAGTAAAAGAAATCAAAACCCTTTTGTTCTTTATAAAACCCTAGCCGCGATCCGGATCAGTCCATGATTGCGATCCGGATCGGCTGCCCGCAGTGAGAAACTGCGTTCGGGATCCGGATCGGCAGGTCCAATCCGGATCGTCAGCCCGCAGAAGAATACCTGCGTTCAGGATCCGGATCATCTTGCCCGATCCGGATCGGCTCCAACTTTTTCTTTAGAAAATTTCAGAGAAATTCAAGAAAAACCAGAAAAAGATTGTAAGCACAAATGTGTATCAACCTTAAACAAAAATCATCGTTTCATACAACAAGAATTAGATTATGTCAAATCTATCAATAATATCCAAAAATGAAACGAGAATTTACAAGAATTAAATCCCTTAAAGTTGAACACCTTCAATTACATCTAACTTGATCTTATGAGTAATGCCTTTATCAAATCATCAATTCAGTAAAGAAAATGAAATACAAAGATCAATAGATGTTTGAAATCCCAAATATAGTAGATAATGTATCTAGACAATCTGTTGAAGAGAGTGGCTCTTTGAGCATCTTTCTTTAAAAACCCACCTTATACCAACCTTGAAATTTGACGAAGTCAAGTATTTCAACATGCATTTTACTTAATCAAAATTTGAACAACCATGCTTGGTATACATGTGGTAGCTGCACACAATACTCGGACGACCGAGGTGGTAGCTCTTTCCTCCATGTGGTGGTAGTTTTCACACTCCTCATTGGGATGTAACTCTTTCCACATCTTTTGAGCATTTTACTTTTTCTATGACTCCCCCTCAATTGGCTATCAATTATTTAAGATATAAAGTATTCAACCAAAAATTGATCTCGATTTCATACTCGACTAAACAGTCAAATAAGATAATGACTATACCAAGAGATCATTGAGAGAGAGAAATTGACTTTGATCACTCAGAAGATGATTTAATTAACATAAATGATCATTGCAACAGTGAAATATTATGATGACAAAAGCATAATAAATTTCTAAATGTGCGAAAAGATGCAATTAAAGTCAATTATGATCTATGCTCAATTAATGTCCTATGTACAAACATAGATAATGAACAAAACAAAAACAAATACAAAACCTATCCTAAGCAAAGGTTTCAAAAAGAAGTTTATTTCAAGGAAAGCATTCCAATTGCTTTTCGTAAATGAATAAAACGTTTTTGATCCAAAGGTTTTGTTAAAAAGTCAGCCAATTGATCCTCAGTTGAAATATATGAAAGTTGAAGAGTATTTGATTCAACTAGCTCTCTAAGAAAATGATATCTAAGTTCAATATGTTTTGTTCTAGAGTGCAACACAGGGTTTTTAGAAATGTTAATTGCACTTGTGTTGTCACAAAGAATTGTTACCGAAGATGCTGAAATGCGGAAGTCGCTCAATACGCTTTTCATCCAAATGAGTTGAGTTGAGCAACTTCCAGCTGAAATGTATTCCGCTTCGGCAGTCGAGAGTGCTATGCAATTCTGCTTTTTACTGTGCCATGCAACAAGGCAATGGCCAAGATAGAAGCATGCACCACTCGTGCTTTTCCGATCATCCACTGATCCTGCCCAATCGGCATCTGAGTATCCAACAATATCCAGACTTGTTCCCATAGAATACCAAATTCCGAAATTAATTGATCCTTTGATGTACCGGATGATCCGTTTCACCGCTTTCAGGTGAACCTCCTTTGGTGCTGATTGATATCTCGCGCAAATCCCAACACTAAAGGATATATCTGGGCGACTAGCCGTGAGGTAAAGTAGACTTCCAATCATACTTCTATACAGTTTCTCGTCTACATTCTCACTATGTGATTCACTTCCAAGTCCCTTGTGGCTAGTTCCCATTGGAGTTGGAAAATCTTTACAATTTTCTAGATCAAACTTTTTGACCAACTCCATTGCATACTTGGATTGACTCAAGTGAATACCTTCATCATTTTGTTTAATTTGCAATCCAAGAAAATAAGTCAATTCGCCCATCATGGACATCTCAAATTCGCTTTCCATGGTCTCCGCGAATTTAGAAGCATCATTATCTCTTGTTGCGCCAAATACAATGTCATCGACATAGATTTGTGCTACAATGAAATTGCTTTGATAATGCTTCACAAAGAGAGTCCTATCAGCTCCCCCTCGAGTATAGCCCTTCTCCAAAAGGTGCTTTGTTAACCTTTCGTACCATGCTCGCGGTGCTTGTTTCAGACCGTAAAGAGCCTTTTTCAAACGAAAAACATGGTTAGGTTGTTTATGATCTACAAAACCTTTCGGTTGAGCCACATAAACTTCCTCATTTAAAAAACCATTAGAAATGCGCTCTTAACGTCCATTTGAAATAATTTGATTTTAAAATAACAAGCAATAGCAAATAGTATACGAATGGACTCGAGTCTAGCTACAGGGGCGAATGTTTCGTCAAAGTCTATACCTTCTACTTGAGAATAACCTTGAGCAACTAATCGTGCCTTGTTCCTGATGATAGTACCATCCTCATTTTTCTTGTTCTTGAAGATCCATTTGGTACCTATCACATTATGTTGCTTTGGAGGCTTCGTTAATTCCCAGACTTTGTTTCGCTCAAATTGATGGAGCTCTTCCTGCATTGCTTTAATTCAGTAGTCATCCTGAAGAGCTTCATCTATGTTCTTTGGTTCGATTAAAGATATGTAGCAAGCGAATCCACAAACCAACTGCTTCCGAGTTCTAACTCCTTCTTGTGGATCTCCAATGATGTTCGATTCCGGATGATCCTTGGAGATTCGTAACATTTGTTGAAACGGAGTACTCGGAGATACATGAGATGATTCCTGCACATCAGATAAACTAGAAGAGCCATTAGATGCATCATTAATATTGGAAGTATTATCATGAGAAGATGCACTAACAGGAGAATCATCATCTAGAGAGATATCGAGGGTAGATTTTCCAGATCCAAAGTGAAAAGCTTCATCTACTTTAACATTTATAGATTCTACGATCGTCTTAGATTCAATGTTAAATACTCGATATGCTCTGCTATTCGTAGAATACACCCAAAAGATCCCTTCATCACTTCGAGAGTCGAATTTTCCAAGAATTT
>CM055068.1:42504673-42629965 GCA_029204045.2 Tillandsia leiboldiana | reverse complement strand
GGTGCTTGGGAGCAGAGTGGAGTCTGGAGATGTAGCGGATCGCTTGTCTGTTACCGGGAAACCGTTTGGAGTAAACGGTGGATACCGGGGAGGTCTTGTTTCACCCTGTTGGCGGTACGCCACGGTTGTAGTGGCAGTAGTTTACTAGTGTTAGCCGGACCTAGAACCCAGAACCCTTTTGACATAACATGATTTTAGTCTACCAATGTTTTCTTCCAAGCATCGAAGGGCCGCTGGAGTCTGTTCTTGTTTGATTGGACAAAGGCATCAGCCCTTCGGGGTTTGGGTAAAAACTTGTTTTCTAACTGTTTTTCTAAAAAGAACTAAAATCATTTAAAATGGGTTTCTTCTCAAGAGATCAAAGGAACTATTTTCACTTGAAAAATGGTTTTCTTCAATAACAAATTTCACCTTTTTTCTGTAAATCTCCCACTCGAAAGGATTCGAGTGGTCGGGTTCTAGGGGCCGTTCCTCTGTCGGGACGAAAGCCACGGGGGCCGAGCCTGGAACCTGTTCTTGTTTGATAGGGTTGTAGGTGTGGGTCTCCCAGGGGCTTTCGGGCCCTGTTGGTGTCTTCTGTGTGTTGTACTGTGATTATTGCTTTCCCGAACTATAGGGGATCGGGAACTTCGATAGGCGGAGCCTAAGTCTGTTCTTGTTGATAGGGTTCTTAGCACCGGTCTATCGGGTTTCCGAACCCTTATGGTGTCGGTCTTCCTGTGAGTTTAGTGTTCTGTTGTGGGAGCCGTCTGGTGGACGGTGGCCCCAGCTGTGTGGTTTCCAGCTTGTGGTTGAGAGTTGGTGTTGTTGGTCGATCTTGTTGATCGTGGTTTGGACTATAGCCTGCATGAGCCATATTTGAGCTCGACAGAGTTACGCGGATACTTTCCTCGGTGGGGTCGCTCCCCTCGAGAGCCACTCCGGAGTTGGGCCTGTTACTTGCTATCGCGACTTGTCGACGCCGTCCCTCTGGCTAGTCCAGTTTGGCAGTCACGGACACCCTACGGTAGACCCGTCCTGTTGAGGATGTGCGGCAGTAGGTGGGCGCAGGTTGACTGGCCTCTTTGCGGCAGTCAGTATAGATTTGGTGAGTTACTGTGTGTATTAGTAGATGCATCATGGTTCCATCTGTTCCACTTTTTGAGCATCTAGATAGAGGCATAGTAGCTGTAGAGTTACTTTCCAGCCATTTCATTTCAGTATTATATCGTTACTTTATGCCTCTAGTAGACTTAGTGGGCAGACCGTTGGGCTTGTTGGCGGCACCCACTGAGAACTACTTGGGACGTAGTTCTCACACCCGTCGTGGTGTATTTCCCACACTACGCCTGTTCCTGCTGCTCCTGTTGCTGCTTCTTCTGATCGAGGTAAGGGAGTCGCGAGATAGTTCCCTACCAGTCGTCATCCAGAGAGTAGATGTACCCCTTACTTTGTGAGTTCTTGTTGAGAGATCTTGTAGTGAGGTATAGAGTTGTACTTTTATTTTACTGCTGAGAGACTTATGGTACTTTTGGTGAGGGCTTTGTGTTGTTATATTTTTTCTCTTTTCTAGCAGTTTATTTTGCTCTGATATCTGTATAGTATAGTTGACCTTTGCAGGTTGTCGCTTCGTCTATGCGGGGCTTCCCGTATGGGCGGCGGATCTGTTGGCGAGCCGGGTCGCAGTTTCGACGCCGGGGCGTGACAATAGGTGTAAACAATAAACACTCAAAAATCTTTGCGATATAAAACCCAATGCGGAAAAATAAATAACACGCAGAGATTTTTACGTGGAAAATCCAAACCGGAGGAGTAAAAAACCACGGGACCGATAACACGGTGAAATCCACTAGAATTAAACACGTACAAGGTGATATACCGTACTCACAGACGACTCAACCTTTTCCATACACTCCTAGTTGATCTTCTTCCGCTCGCTCCGCAACGCTTCTCGAATCCACGATCTGCGTCCAACGCCGAATCCATACGTCCGACCGAATCCACGGTCTTCACCCAGTAGCACGCTTCGAATCCACGAACGTACCTCACTCCGAATCCACGAGAGCGGTAGCACCTTGAATCCACAAGGCCACGCGAGTCCACCGCGCCGATTTGGGAAAATCGTTGTTTTTTGGGTGGTTGATGATCCGCCGAATACTTAGATTAGAAATAGATCAGAAATACCATCTAAGTATTCATTGATTTGATTCTACTCAAAATGTGAGTATGAAAACCTAGAATCAAATCAATCAATATAGATGAAGAAACATAAGAATAAATCTAATGATTTCCTTTCTTCTCTATATGTGGATCTATCTATTTCGGTCGTCTTTTTCCCTTTTTCGTGGGTTACCCTAAAAGATGAATTAAAGGGTCTATATATAGGTTAGAAACCATTGGAAGAGGATAAGAATTAAAAACTAACCTTTTCTGGAATTTTTCAGGACGGCGATCCGGATCGGACTTCGGCGATCCGGATTGCAGTAGCGAGACAGACAGTTTCCAGAAAAACAAGGTTCGGGATCCGGATCGAAGTGCCTGATCCGGATCGTTCATACAATTCACCAAACACCAACGTTCGGGATCCGGATTGAGATGCCTGATCCGGATCGTTCAAATAAAATGGTAAAACCAGTGTTCGGGATCCGGATCAAAGGAGGCTACGATCCGGATTGAACTGTGTATGAACGAACACCCTTCGGGATCCGGATTGGAAAGTCTGATCCGGATCCTGAACATGTCCCATGTCCAGTTTTTGATTTGTTATGCAATTAAAAATTCATCCAAGTGTTTCTACACTATAAGAAGTATTCGGATCACCAAAAATAATTAGTTAAACATACCTGATCCTTTTGAATTCTTCTTTCTTGAGATTGAGTTAAATGATCCAACTTTCTTTATCTTCAATCTACAAGACTTAACCGAATTCACGAAATACGCCAACTCAAAATCCGTAACAATCTCCCCCTTTGGCAGTTTCGTGACAAAACATAAATCCACTCAAGAAAATTCAGAAAGATATTTTTGTTGCTATCACCATACAACAAAAATTTACAATGGAGATCCAAATAAAATAGATACATGAGTTAAACTCCTAAAACAGACTCTAGACTTAGACATCTGTACTCTCTGCAAAAGAAATCATTCTTGACAAAAGAAATCGTTAGATACCTCAAGAATTTTATATCATTCAAAAACCACATACAGAGATGAAGTTTATACTCATATACTTACCATGACATTTATACATTCAGATATGTAACTGGATCATAGTTAAAAACCAACATATCTTCTATGCAATCAAAATCCAAATGTCATGTTAGTGAACATCAACTTGTTAGTTATATTACATGCCCAAATAGTTAGCAAATAGTTAGTCGAGGCATGCATGCAATCACAAAAGAAAACCAAAAATTGAAGTTCTACTTACCTTCATGGTTCACAACTGGACAATCATAGCAATCGACATAGTTTCATTGTTCAAACTGTTCTAATATTCTCTCCCCCTTTTTGCCACAAGTTAGCCAAAATTACCAAAACGGAGAGAAAAGTTAACAAGTTCAAGAACCAAAAACTGTGAGAATTAAGACTAAAAACTAAAAACTTAAAACCTGCACAAGAAAAGATTTTAAAAAAAAAATCTGCACAAGAAAGAGAAAAGTTTGAGCATAAATCAATCATCTGAGTCAGAGTCGTCAGAGCTCGTGCAGCCCATCTTAGAGAACATCTTTTTCACCAGCTTGTTCATTGAATTGATCTTCTTAGTTATGGTAATATGAGCTGCCGTGATGAGCTCAAGCTCATTGGAAATTCTCTTTTGTTCCTTCGAAATCTGTTCCTGCTCAAAGGATAATCGTTGTTGTTCTTTGTAGATGGATGAGACTGATGCTTCATCCGCTGGTGCGGGTGCTGGATGTGATGGTGATGCGGAAGTGCCGGTACTTGGTTTCGTTCTGCATGGAGGAACTGGAGTGACATGAGGCAGTTTGTGAAGAGACTTGACAATGATGGACTCATCGATCATGCCCAAGCAGTGATGATAAGTTGTTGAACTAATATCAACTTGAAATCTCTTTAAGATCCACATTATAATCAATGGAAATGGGATCCTTTCAGTGGGATGAGGATGCTCAACATATCTCGTCATTCTATTCCAAATAATGTATGGAATGTTGATATTTAATCCTATTGCCTCTGACGGATGTCCTAAGAGATACAAAAACAGCATTCGATCCCATCTCAAGACTTTCGTCTGCATATTTGGAAGGATATTGTAACAAGTGATGAAGTTTAGAAATCGGTACTCAAGACGAAGTTCTTTGGATTTGATAGATTTCTCCGTTGATTGAGTTCCCTCCAAACAAATTCCCTTTATGACCATTTGCCACAACGTGTTTGTCAAAACCTTTCCCTTCAAGTAATTAACTCCTGTCTTGCTGGCTTGCATTCCCAAAACCTCGCCAATTAACTGTGGAGTAATTTTAAACCTTGTGCCTTGGATATTCGTGTAAAACTCCATCGGACCATTTTCATTTTCTCGAAGGTGCCGTACATTTGTATAGAAGGTCCTCACGTGATGCAGACAGTATCCAAGCATTTCTGGGAATCGGCATACTTGAATAAGGTTTGCTTGTTCAATCAGAACACCAAACTCAGGGGAGTGATCTCGTAGAGCCTCAATATTAACATGCCTCTCGCCAATGCACTCACGATTCTCAAATGCCCTTAGGCGATCCGCATTGACGAACACTTGTTCCTCACGAGGTGGAGAATCCGGAACAATTGGTTCGTTAATCTCGAAACCTCGTGATCGTCCAAACCGTCGAGCCAGTCTTTTTCTTTTCATTGAGATAGAGGATGTCATTGGCGCTTTACCTTTTGACGTGTCGAAAGTCTTTTGCTTAGGTTGAACAGGCATTGATTCATCATCTGACAGTTTGTCCCAATCAACTTCTTGATTATCTGCTTCAGCCTCTGAGTCGCTGACCAGAAGAAACTCACATTTCCGTTGAGTTTTCTTAGCTCTTTTCAGTTTGTTTGTTGCTCGAGTGTGTACCATGGCAACTAGCAGGAAGATGATCCACGAAAACGTCATTGTTGCTGTTTCTTGTGAAAGGAAATCCTGTGAGCAACAACTCAAGAACACGAAAAAATTATTAATTTTCAAAAATTTGAAAAATTGTACCCAAACAATCATTATCGTGTAGAGAGACTAAGAATCAAATTAGTTTTGCAAAAGGAATTTTAAAAATAGATCAATCGCATGAATTTGGAAAATTCCCATTATATGCCCTAAAACCGAAATTTTTGAAATCGAAGGCCAAAAATCCGTTTATCATGAGAATACCTAGCAAATAATCAAAACTAATCTACCCAGAGTTCTTATTTCAAAAGAAATTTGATCAAAAACCATCCACAAACGAGAAAGATACGGAAATTCATCACGTTTTTGAGGAAGAATATGAAAAACTGTGAAAAACCGAGATTTTGATCAATAAAACTTACTTGGAATCGAAGAACTTGAGTTTGAAAGCTTCCAAGATGGATGAAATCTAGAGAGAGAAGCTCTGGAGACTTTTGAACAAAAGATTGAGGTAAAAAGAAATCAAAACCCTTTTGTTCTATATAATACCCTAGCCGCGATCCGGATCAGTTCGTGATTTCGATCCGGATCGGCTACCCGCAGATAATACCTGCGTTCGGGATCCGGATCGGCTTGTCCAATCTGGATCGGCTCCAACCTTTTCTTCAGAAAAATTCAGAAAAAATCTAGAAAATCCAGAAAAAGATTGTAAACACTTTTGTGTATCAACTTTAAATGAAAATTATCGTTTCATACAACAAGAAATAGATTATGCCAAATCTATCAATAACATCCAACAAATGAAATGAAAATTTATAAAAATTAAATCCCTTAAAGTTGAACAACTTCAATTACATCTAACTTGATCTTATGAGTAATGCCTTTATCAAATCATCAATTCGGTAAAGAAAATGAAATACAAAGATCAATAGATGTCTGAAATCCCAGATAAGTTAGATAATATATCTAATCAATTTTTTGAAGAGAGTGGCTCTTTGAGCATCTTTCATTAAATTCCCACCTTATACCAACCTTGAAATTTTGACAGAGTCAAGTATTTCAACATGCATTTTACTTAATCAAAATTGAACAGACCATGCTTGGTATACATGTGGTAGCTGCACACAATACTCGGACGACCGAGGTGGTAGCTCTTTCCTCCATGTGGTGGTAGTTTTCACACTCCTCATTGGGATGTAACTCTTTCCACATCTTTTGAGCATAACACTTTTTCTTTGACTCCCCCTCAATTGGCTATCAATTATTTAAGATATAAAGTATTCAACCAAAAATTGATCTCGATTTCATACTCGACTAAACAGTCAAATAAGATAAAAACTATACCAAGAGATCATTGAGAGAGAAATTGACTTTGATCAACCCAAAGATGATTTAATTCACATAAATGATCATTGCATCAAATGAATTATCATGATATCCAAAGCATAATAAATTTCTAAACATATAAAAGGATGCAGTTAAAGTCAATAAAAACTAATGCTCAATTAATGTTCTATGTCTAAGCATAGATAATGAACAAAAACACAAAAACAAAACCTAACCTAAACAAGAGTTTCAAAAAGAGTTATTTCAAGGAAAGCATTCCAATTGCTTTACGCAAATGAATAAAACGTTTTTGATCCAAAGGTTTTGTTAAAAAGTCAGCTAATTGATCTTCAGTTGAAATGTAAGAAATTTGAAGAATATTTAATTCAACTAGCTCTCTAAGAAAATGATATCTAAGTTCAATGTGTTTTATTCTTGAGTGCAACACAGGGTTTTTTGAAATGTTTATAGCACTAGTGTTGTCACATAAAACAGTTACCGAAGTTGCTGAAATCCGGAAGTCGCTCAACACGCTTTTCATCCAAATGAGTTGAGTTGAACAACTACCCGCTGAGATATACTCCGCTTCGGCAGTCGAGAGTGCAATGCAGTTTTGCTTTTTACTATGCCATGCAACAAGGCAATGGCCAAGATAAAAACATGCACCACTCGTACTTTTCCGATCATCCACAGATCCTGCCCAATCGGCATCTGAGTATCCAATAATATCTAGACTTGTTCCCATAGGATACCAGATTCCGAAATTAATGGTTCCTTTGATGTACCGGATGATCCGTTTCACCGCTTTCAGGTGAACCTCCTTTGGTGCTGATTGATATCTCGCGCAAATCCCAACACTAAAGGATATGTCCGGGCGACTAGCTGTGAGGTAAAGTAGACTTCCAATCATGCTGCGATAAAGTTTCTCGTCTACATTCTCACTAAGAGATTCACTTCCTAATCCCTTATTGCTAGTTCCCATAGGAGTAGGAAAATCTTTAGAATCTTCTAAACCGAATTTCTTTACGAACTCCTTAGCATACTTGGATTGACACAGATGGATGCCTTCACCATTTTGTTTCACTTGCAATCCAAGAAAGTATGTCAGTTCGCCCATCATAGACATCTCAAATTCACTTTCCATGGTTTCTGCGAATTTAGAAGCATCATTATCCTTTGTCGCTCCAAATACAATGTCATCGACATAGATTTGTGCAACAATGAAGTTATCCTGATAATGCTTCACAAAGAGAGTCCGATCTGCTCCCCCTCGAGTATAGTCCTTCTCCAAAAGGTGCTTTGTCAACCTTTCGTACCACGCTCGTGGTGCTTGTTTTAAACCGTAAAGAGCCTTTTTCAAACGAAAAACATGGTTAGGTAGTTTACAGTCTACAAAACCTTTCGGTTGAGCCACATAAACTTCCTCATTTAAAAACCCATTTAAAAATGCGCTCTTAACGTCCATTTGAAAGAGTTTTATTTTAAAATGACAAGCAATAGCAAATAAGATACGAATGGACTCGAGTCTAGCTACAGGGGCGAACGTTTCATCAAAGTCTATACCTTCTATTTGAGAGTAGCCTTGAGCAACTAAACGTGCTTTGTTCCTGATGATGGTACCATCCTCATTTTTCTTGTTCTTGAAAATCCATTTAGTACCGATCACATTGTGTTGCTTCGGAGGCGTCGTTAATTCCCAGACTTTGTTTCGTTCAAACTGATGGAGCTCTTCCTGCATTACTTCAATCCAGTAGTCATCCTGAAGAGCTTCATCGACGTTCTTTGGTTCGATCATGGAAACGTAGCAAGAGAATCCACAAACCAACTGTCTCCGAGTTTTGACTCCTTCTTGTGGGTCTCCAATGATGTTTGATTCAGGATGATCCTTGGAGATGCGTAACGTTTGATGTAATGGAGTACTCGGAGGTACATGAGATGATTCCTGCACATCAGATAAACTTGAAGAACCATTAGATGCATCATTAATATTGGAAGTATTATCATGAGAAGATGCATTTACAGGAGTATCATCATCAAGAGAGATATCAGGGGTAGATTTATTAGATGCAAAGTGGAAAGCTTCATCTACTTTAACATTTATGGATTCTACGATCGTTTTAGATTCCAAGTTAAATACCCGATATGCTCTACTATTTGTAGAATAACCCATGAAAATCCCTTCGTCACTTCGAGAGTCAAATTTTTCAAGATTTTCGCGGTCACGTAAAATGTAACACCGACTCCCAAAGATGCGAAAATATTTGATGTTGGGTTTTCTACAACACCATAGTTCATATGGTGTATTTAACGTTCCCGGGCGCAAATAAACTCGATTAATAACATAGATTGCAGTGTTCACAGCTTCAGCCCAAAAATGTAACGGTAAATTCCGGCTGTGAAGCATAACACGTGCCATCTCTTGAACAACCCTGTTTTTGCGCTCGACTACACCATTCTGTTGAGGTGTATAGGGTGCTGAGAATTCATGTTTAATGCCATTGGAAGTGCAAAAATCAATGAATTTAGAATTTATGAATTCTCCACCTCTATCACTTCTAACACGAATGATCTTTTCATTCTTTTCAATCATAATACGAAGGCAAATCTCGTGAAAAGAATCAAAAGTATCAGCTTTCTCTTTTAAAAATGCTACCCATGAGTATCTAGAGAAATCATCAACCAATAAGAAAATATACCATTTACCTCCCAAGGATGGTTGACGTGTCGGCCCCATAAGGTCCATATGCAATAATTCCAAGGGCCGTTTGGTATCAACGTGGTTCAAGTTCTTGTGTGCAGTCCTAGATTGTTTTCCCTTTTGACAACCACCACACACAATGTTTTGTTTAAGTGAAAGTTTAGGAACCCCCTTGACCACGTCTTTGTTAGAAATTCTAGCAAGTTCCTTAAAATTTATGTGACCTAGCCTTTCATGCCAAAGTGTTTCAATATTCAAAGAGGCTAAGTTACAATTTTCAGAAATTTTATTGGGAACAACATAACAATTGTTTTCAGATCTAACCCCCTTTAAAAAGAAAACATGGTCCTTATCAGTTACAATGCATTCAACAGATGAAAAATTAACTGAAAAACCATTGTCACAAAGTTGACTGATACTTATGAGGTTAGTCTTAAGGCGATTAACAAATAACACATTATTTAGAATCGGGCCATCTGGAATAGCTACTGTTCCTTTTCCAACAATTTTGGAAGACTGACCGTCTCCGAAAACTACAAGTCCTCCGGAGATTTTCTCAAAATTTTGAAAGCAGTTTTTGTCACCGGTCATGTGACGGGAACAACCGCTATCCAGATACCAAGACGAATTATCATAAGCATGCAAGGAAATATTTGTAACAAGACAAGGGAAAACTTCACCTTTGCGTACCCAGACCTTTCGAGTTTTGGTGTACGTCGGAAATGATTGTGAGGTTGATACCTTTGGTGAAAGCGTCTCGTTTGATCCATCGCTTTTCCTTGACGTTGTCGTCTTGTTTGATGAACTACCGAGGCTCTTTTCCTTTGAATAATTTGCATTTGATTTCCGAGGAATCACCCTTTTGGTAGTTGTTGCAAGAAGTGCTTGAGTTGAGCGTTTGGCTCCCATCTTGCAATTTCTTCTTATATGCCCTGCAATACCACAACGAAAACATACCTTGATGCTTGACGATTCCGAAGAGGGGGAAGTAGGTTTGTTGTCGTTGTTTGTCGTCAATTCCGGTGTCGAAGGAGGAGATACCGACTGGGGCACAAAGACTGTCCCAACCGAACTAAAATTGTCTTTAGTTCGATTGTATCCGAGGCCGAACTTGTTTGATTGACCAAGACCAAGAAGCTTATCCAACTTACTCCTTCCTGATGAAAATCGCTGTAAGTCATCCTTGAGTTGGAGAATGGTCTCTGTCATTTCCAATTTTTCTTGTCGAGCCTCGCCGTTGAGCTTCAAGAAGTAATTCGCTTTGTTCACCATATCTACATAATTCTTCTCGAATTGCTCATTGGACTCTTGAAGTGAAGCATTTGCTTTTATCAGTTTATCCCTTTCCACTTCAAGATCGGTCGAGAGAGAAGTTACCCTTTTTACTTCTTCTTCGAGATCCTGCAATCTCCCTCTCAACCCCTTGTTTTGCTTAGCAAGTTTCTTTGAATCCCTCAAAAGTCTGTGATAGGCTAGAGCAAAATCTTCACCTTCCGAGTTATCCGATTCATCGTCCGTTGCAATCTTTTCAACAGTGGAGTTGGACAATGACTCGGATGTATTAGCCATTAAGCACATGAAGGGTGAAGATGTGGACGCGTGGAACGCCGTTGTGTTATCTTCTTCATCACTTGACGATGACTCATTTGACGATGAGGTGTCATCCCAAGTGACGGCTTGCATCGCTTTCTTCTTTGACGGATTCTTATTAGGACATTCCGTTGAGATATGGCCGTACCCTCGACACTTGAAGCATTGGACTTGTCCTTCTGAGCTTTTCTTATCCTTAGAAAAACCCTCTTGCTTTCTTGGTTTGAAACTTGAAGAACCTTTTCCTTTCTTCGACTTTACGAAGGATGGAGTTTCGCTTGAGTTACCCCTTCGAAAGTTTCGGCGAAATCTTCTTGTTAAGAGAGCAAGCTGCTTCTCAAAGTCCTCCATAGATAGGTTTACGTCATCGTCTGAGGAGGATGAATCCGCGTCTGCTTCTTTTGTTGTTTTCAACGCTAAACCTGAAGACTTAGAAGAGGATGCTTTTCCAGAAGAATAGTTAGTAGGAAATGTCATTTCATAAGTTTGTAATGAACCAACTAATTCTTCTACACGGATTTCGTCCGGGTGTTTAATAGTTTCAATGGCCGTAACCTTGGATCGAAATCTTTCGGGAAGAGTTCTTAATATTTTTCTTACAACTTTAAATTCTGGAATCTTCTCTCCCAAGTTAGCACATGAGTTTACGATGTCTTGCAATCGTGTGTAATAGTCTGTGAACGATTCATTTTCTGCCATGAAAATAGAGTCAAACTTGCTCGTAAGCATTTGCAGTTTCTGAATCTTCACAAGGTTAGTTCCCTCATGCGTAACTTGAAGAACATCCCAGATTTCTTTCGCAGTCTCACATGCCGAGACGCGAGAGAACTCTGTTTGCGACAAAGCATTAAATAGAGCGTTAATCCCTTTGCCATTGTAAGAAGAAGAATCTATCTCTTCCTTGGTCCATTTCGACTTAGGTTTGATGGTGCGAACATCAGCAAGAATTTCAGTTGGATTAGACCATCCTAATTCAATTGATTGCCACACCCGTTCGTCGATGGAAATTAAAAAGGCTTTCATCCGTACTTTCCAGTACGCATAATTTGTTCCATCGAATAACGGAGGTCTGTTGATGTTTCCACCTTCAACCATTGTTTACAACCCTATTCCCGCTCTGATACCACTTGTTGGGTTATGTATAATTGGATCTAAATAGGGGAAAAAACACCTAGAGGGGGGTAAATAGGTGTAAACAATAAACACTCAAAAATCTTTGCGATATAAAACCCAATGCGGAAAAATAAATAACACGCAGAGATTTTTACGTGGAAAACTCCAAACCGGAGTAAAAAACCACGGGACCGATAACACGGTGAAATCCACTAGAATTAAACACGTACAAGGTGATATACTGTACTCACAGACGACTCAACCTTTTCCATACGCTCCTAGTTGATCTTCTCCGCTCGCTCCGCAACGCTTCTCGAATCCACGATCTGCGTCCAACGCCGAATCCACGACGTCCGACCGAATCCACGGTCTTCACCCAGTAGCACGCTTCGAATCCACGAACGTACCTCGCTCCGAATCCACGAGAGCGGTAGCACCTTGAATCCACAAGGTCACGCGAGTCCACGCGCCGATTTTAGGAAAATCGTTGTTTTTTGGGTGGTGATGATCCGCCGAATACTTAGATTAGAAATAGATCAGAAATACCATCTAAGTATTCATTGATTTGATTCTACTCAAAATGTGAGTATGAAAACTTAGAATCAAATCAATCAATATAGATGAAGAAACATAAGAATAAATCTAATGATTTCCTTTCTTCTCTATATGTGGATATATCTATTTCGGTCGTCTTTTTCCCTTTTTCGTGGGTTACCCTAAAAGATGAATTAAATGGTCTATATATAGGTTAGAAACCATTGGAAGAGGATAAGAATCAAAAACTAACCTTTTCTGGAATTTTTCAGGACGGCGATCCGGATCGGACTTCGGCGATCCGGATTGCAGTAGCGAGACAAACAGTTTCCAGAAAAACCAAGGTTCGGGATCCGGATCGAAGTGCCTGATCCGGATCGTTCATATAATTCACCAAACACCAACGTTCGGGATCCGGATTGAGATGCCTGATCCGGATCGTTCAAATAAAATGGTAAAACCAGTGTTCGGGATCCGGGTCAAAGGAGGCTACGATCCGGATTGAACTTGTGTATGAACGAACGCCCTTCGGGGTCCGGATTGGAAAGTCTGATCCGGATCCTGAACATGTCCCATGTCCAGTTTTTGATTTTTATGCAATTAAAAATTCATCCAAGTGTTTCTACACTATAAGAAGTATTCGAATCACCAAAAATAATTAGTTAAACATACCTGATCCTTTTGAATTCTTCTTTCTTGAGATTGAGTTAAATGATCCAACTTTCTTTATCTTCAATCTACAAGACTTAACCGAATTCACGAAATACGCCAACTCAAAATCCGTAACAAAGGTTACTCTTTGTATGATATTATGGTGTTAGTAGAGCAATGAGGTGATTTCCTTGTGGTATTCATTTCATTCTAGGGTTTTCTTGTGGACCTACAAGAGAGCAACACATTTTTTTTTCAAGAACAACAAGAGGTGGGGGATATTTACCAAAAATGGGTGACCTTTCCCCTTTTTCTTTTGCTTTTAATTACTAGAAGCTTGTTAATAGATTATTAGGCTCATGTATGGTAATGAGACCTTAAGAGCTATCTTGAGATGAGAGTGTGGAAATGATTTAATGTAGGTAAAGAGAATGAGAAATTTGTATGTTGATTCAATGCTAGGAGCATAATGTTAAGGGTCTTTATGAAACAATGGCATGATGACCTAGGAGAAAACCTAGTATAGGATTTTGATGAGTGGCATTAACCTTAGGATCTCACATGTGGCATTGTTATAAGAGTAAACTAAGGTTATGAGATAGAGTTTTAACTTAGAGTCAAAACTCTAAGGATTGAGGTATTGGTTGAGGTTAAAGAGTAAAGTAAAAGAAATACCTATGGTTGGTCTTAGGGAGTTGGGCAAATTAACACTCACTTTAACTTCAACATGAAATAGAGAAAAGAAAAGAAAAGTGTGATTGAAGTCCAAGGGACTTTTTGGTTACCCTTGAGGTAAGGACCTAGGGTAAGAGTTGAGTAAATGAAAAATAAGCTAAAAGCTTTAATGAAAGAGCAAGAGAATTGCTAAGTGGCATTGGGAGCTAGAAGCTCGAATGAGAAAGGAAGACAAATGCATCAAGTGCAAAAGAGGCCAAGTGCTTAAGCAAAAGAAAAGTAAAGAAAAGAAAAGATGATCGCACCTTCGGGGGTAAAACGTAGATTTTGTGTCGGAGAGTAAGTGCAAAGACCATCTCCCGGGCCGGGCCCGTATGACAAAGTTCCCCGTTGGGCGGGGTAGCACTTGAGGTGCTATCGGCAACCTTAGAATTCTTGTCTTGTGGTAGCATGATTATCGGGATAGGGCCCATTGGGCAAGAATTTCTGAGGGTTAAACAATTTGAATTAAAACACAATAACAAATATGAATTTTGTGTCAAGTGGTTATGTGGCTAGTATGGAACCTTGGGTGACGACATAGAGTCGTGTCATGGCAAATGTTAGAGTGATACATGAGCATGCTAGATAGAGTTTACAGCTTTCAATATTATATTGTCATCTATTATATTGCTTCCATTGGACTAAGCGGTGTAGAACATTCTTTCTCGGTGGTTGAACCCACTGAAAAATTTAAGTAGTTCTCACACCCTTGGGTGACATCATTATAGGTCCAGGTACATCGAGCGAGGCACGCGACAGGGGCAAAGGCCTGGCAGCTTAGCGACCTAGCAGTCTAGAGTCGCCAGGTTATTTTGGTTGTATTTTGATCAACTTGTATGTGAGGAAAATATTGTAAATCTTAAATGTTAAAGTTCTTTTTGGTAGCGTTGCATGAAAAATGTAATTTCTTTAAGTTTAAAGTTCACGTTAAAAAGAGTTGTAATTTATTTAAAGTTTAAAGCTTCACTCTTGTATGTGCTTTCATTTCCTTCTAACTGCTTGTTGAATGAATGGAAGTTTTATTTACATAGTTTAGTACTCTGATTGATACTCTTCCGGTTACACTAAACTGTGTTGTTTTGGACGAAGCGTTCCTTTCGGGTCTTGAAAGGTCATGCCCGATTGGCGGGTCTGTTGACGTGCCCGAATCGAACAAATTGGCGGCCTCGGGGCGTGACAGCCTCCAAGACCAACGGCCTGCCCACTAAATCTACTAGAGGCATATGATAACAATGCAGTATAACTGTAAATGAAAAGCTGGAAATAACTCTGCAGCTACCATGCCTCTATCTAGAATGTTCAATGGGTGATACAGATGAAAATAATGCATCTACTCTATCTCAGTATGCTCAATCAACCTAATCACACTGACTGCCACATAGGGTCCAGTCAAATCTACGCCCACCTACTACCATTACATCCACGGAGGACTGGAATTACGTAGGGCGTCCAACAATGACTGCGTCGACAAGTCACGATAGCAAAGTAACAGGCCCAGCTCCCGAGCGGCACTCTAGTGGAGCGACCCCACCGAGGAAGTATCCGCGCATCTCTGTCGAGCTCAATATGGCTCATGCAGTATATAGTCCAAATCCACGATCAATCAGATCGACAACATCCAACTCACAACACTAACTCACTGGCTGGAGGTACTCAACTGCTGGGACCACCGTCGACTCAGACGGCTCCCAAAAACTAGCACTGATCTAACCTCAGCTACCAGACTCCACTGACCCCCAGGCACGAGCGTAACTTGCATCCCACACAATCCCGACCACTCGGCCCACTACCCGGGTGAGGAGAAACTCTAAGTTAAGGAAAAAATAAAGATAATGTATAGGAAGTCTAGAATATAAAAGAAGCTAGCCCAAGTAAGGATTTTCTAATAGTCTGGTTAAATAACAAGCATCATATAACGGGGTGCTAGTCAAGGTTTCACAGTTTCATAATCATAAGCAGTAATCAATTTACTAATTCTATCATACATGCTTGCATCTCAATCAACACAACGTGTACAACTCTATCATGCTTACATCTCAATCAACATAAGGTGTACAACTCTGTCATGCATGCTCTCAATCAACATAAGGTGTACAACTCTATTATGCATGCTCTCAATCAACAAGGAGTACAACTCTATCATACATGCTCACTACAAGATAGAATTAGAAAGTCGCCCGCTAATTTTGGAGGAAATCCAACCCATCTGAAACTTGTCGATCCGATGTCCGATCTAGCTGAAATTTGGTGTGCTTAATTCCCAGCCTCTTAGGAACCCAATGCAGCAAGAATCACCCAAAATCTCCCCTCGAATTGGGGCAAATTGCAAAAACAACGCACATTGCGTAGATTTTCCTAGAATTTCAGCAATCACTTATATGATAAATAAAATTCATATACAGCATTAAATACCTCAATTTGAAGATTCCAACAATGAATTCAAGTTGTCCTCTGTCAAATAAACATCTCCAAAGTCTCAAAAATCCATATTTAATTCCCTTTAATTAACAAATTACCCAATCATCAATATGCTGTCCAGAAATTGCTTAAAATTTCAGCATGAACATCCAAGAAGTGTATAGACTTAACCACAGGGAATTTTCCACAGTAATCAAAAGAGAATTTGCTCACCTTAATTTTAAAAAGATGTTCAAATTTTAAAATCCCGAAAATAGCCAAGGAACCACCAAGAAATCAGCATCCAAAGACACAATTCTCAAAACAAAAACTACAGCAAGTTTTGTCACAGGGTCAAGAAGATCGATAATGTTACCTGTGTTACCTGGACAAATGAACTCCAAATCTAGCAAAAAGGGTCTCAACGCGTTCCTCTTCGAGAGTAGATGCAAAACATGCCCAAGAACTCCAAAATCTATACACAAATCACCGAGGAAATCCATAAATACCATGAACTATCTAAAAATCTGTTTTGTGGACGAAGGCTCCAGAGATGGCATAAAAACCCCAAGAAAACGCAAGATTTGGGAGGAGTAATCATTATCAAAGTTGTAGGCCTACCTCTCGTGAAGATCCCAAACCAAAAATCAGCCAAAAACTCTAAGGGATGAGTCCTGTAGAGGTTTTGCACTGAAACGCGACGGAGATAGCTGAGAACAGCAACAATGGTGAAGCTCTTTAATCTTGAGGAAGAAGACGATGTAGAAGCTCCAAAGTCCTCCAAAGTTCTCAAGGGTGGTCGAGGAGAAGTAGAGGAAGAGCTCTGAAGGATCCCCCAAAAGAAGCTAAGTCCAAAAGTGTGAAATGGAGACGATGACTCTTATTTATAGCCCACAAAAACTGAAGCTTCTCAGCTTTTGGCCCAGGTTTCGGGCGGACGAAACCACCCAGGCCCGGCCCGCGTTGAGTGCCCAGACACGTGTCAAGAATCCGATAGCGCGCGAATTCCCCAATAGACCGCTCCTGGAGCGCCACGTGTCCCAATCAGCGGTAGGTGGGCTCGGCGAATCAGCGCGCGCCATGCGTCCCCCGTACGGGACTCGGCGCGCCACCTGATGTGCCGCAGCTCCCTCCAACCAGCGGGCGACACGTGTCGCACTGTCGGCCACCCGCGGCGCGACGCGTGTCCCGCTCCGGCCAGTTCGAGCCCGCCACATGTCCAGCGCCCTGCTCTATGGACCCGGTGCACTACGGGGGTCCGGACCTTGAAGAAGAGGGTCCAGACCTTCACTGAAAAATACACAAAAAGTGTATTTTGTCCAGTTTTTCACGCTGAGTTTGTTTTTCGCGTTCGTTTGACGCGCAACGCACTCTGTAAAGTACCGGATTTTCGGCACATAAATAAATGTAAATAAAGATGGTATGAAATACTATTGTTATGAAAGTTAGGGAAGTAAAGAATATTTGGAAGCGAGTTGGGCCCAAATCGGGATAAAATATGGAGATCTGGAATTTTATTTGAGAAAGGGGGCCCAGATTTTTAGTAGAAAATTCACAGTGTCGGAAAATTCCGAAAAAATTACGGGAGCCCCGTAAATATATTTTAAGACCATAGAAAATGTTTCGCGTCGATCGGATGCCGGATAGTGAGAACGGGCTCCGCCAACAGTGTCGAAAAATTCTGAGAAAATTCGGGGAGCTCCGTAATATTGTTTTAAGGCCACAGTAAAAATTTCGTGTTGACCGGATACCCGGATTGTGAGAACGGGATCCGCCAGCGATTCTGGATACAGCAAGGCTTTTGGTGGCCCAAAAATGGCCCAAACTGAAAATTTAAAATTTTCTGTGGTAAATTAAGCTGAAACGAAGCCGCCTGTCAAATTTGGACGGAAACGGACGAAAAACGGACAGAAAGCGGGACAAAAACGGATTTCCAAGGCGCGCGGCGCGCTGCGCAATGCGCACAGCTGGCGCGCACTGATGCGCGGGACGCGCGCCGCGTGGCGTGGGGGGCGCCGCCTGGACCCGGTGTGCGCCCCCTGCATGGTGGACCGCCACCCAGTGGGTTCCCCATTGGGCGGTCCCGTGAACCCGGTCCACGGACCACCCTCCTTTCTTTTCTCTTTCTTTTTCTTTTCTTCTTCTTCCTTCTCCCCCGCAGACCTTCCGTCCTCTCTGTTCTCTTCTTCTTCTCCAACCGAGCTTCTTTTCCAACCGAGCTGAGAGAGAGAGAGAGAGAGAGAGAGAGAGAGAGAAAGGGAGGAAATTTCGTGAAATGGAACGGCGCGACTGTACGAGGTAAGCCCCGCACGTTATTTTTACGATATTTTTGGCACAGCTTTTAGGCCTCATTTGGGTTTGGATTTGACCCCATACCGTGTTGCGTATTAGGAACCGAGTTATACTATGCCGTTTTGCTGCGCGGACTGCCGGGGGCAATTTTGGTGCGCCTCGTTTTGCGTGCCAATTCGAGATACGTGCTCCGTTTTGCGTGCAGGTTGGATTGATGTGCACCGTTTTACGTGCAGTCTTTAATATTGTGTATCGTTTTGCGTGCAGGGTTAGGAAAATGTGCACCGTTTTGCGTGCAACCCTATAGTCAGACGTGCACCGTTTTACGTGCAGTCTCTAATATTGTGTATCATTTTGCATGCAGGGTTAGGAAAATGTGCACCGTTTTGCGTGCAACCTTAAGAAAAGCATGCTCCGTTTTGCGTGCAAATCCGAGGTACGTGCACCATTTTGCGTGCAGGTTGAGTTGACGCGCATCGTTTTGCGTGCCGACTGAAGTGGCACGCACCGTTTTGGGTTTTACTGACGCGCACTGTTTTGCGTGCAGGTTTGGTGGACGTGCACTGTTTTGCGTGCGGACTCGAGGGAAGTGCACTGTTTTGCGTGCAAGCTCGAGGAGACAAGTGGAATCGCGCGGAGACAAATTGCAAGTGTCTACAAGCAATTGGGTACACCACAAGGTGGGGATTTCTGCCGAAATTGGGTGACCTCTCCCCTTACTCCTTTGCTTTTCGATTCGAAGCATGATAGTAGCCTGTTAGAGGCGTTAGGTAATTATGATTATGATTGCCTGTGTAGATGGATTCAGATGAAAAAGAGCAACTGTTGGTTGCCAGAGATAGAGGAATAGAGGTGCATGTGCAAAGAGACAAAGAGGGAAAGTGCAACTGTTGGTTGCCAACGATATATGATGAATATGCATGCGTAGAAGTAATTACTATTTGATGAATGAAATGAAAATAACTGTATGCATGAAAAAGGATTAGCAATTATGATTGTGATCATGTTAGGGTATAACCCTAGGAATCACGTGACATAAGGGAACAGCATTTGTTGGTAGTAAGACCAGGAGAAAACCTAGTATAGGGGTTTGACGAGTGACATCAACTTAGGAGTTATCCGAGGGTGGATGAGTGGCATGGTCTTAGGTAATAACCTAAGGACACTGGATAGAGTGATCAATATAGAGTCAAGGAACTCTAGGACAAGTATGACATGGAACTTAGGTAAAGAGAACCTAAGGTGAACTAGTGACGAGCATAGAGTCAAGGAACTCTAGGACAAGTGTGACATGGAACTTAGGTAAAGAGAACCTAAGGTGAACTAGCGATCAGCATAGAGTCAAGGAACTCTAGGACAAGTGTGACATGGAACTTAGGTAAAGGGAACCTAAGGTGAACTAGTAGAGTTTGAACTCACAGACAGGATATTAGAGTCAGTGTAACTCTAAGATAAAGTGGAACAGGAAAATAGAGTTAAGATAACTCTAGGATTCAATAAGGAATCAGGAAAATAAGACAAATGGATCAAGTGTGGATACATGAAAGAGAAAACAGAAAATTGGAGTCAGAGTAACTCTAAGTTAAAAGTGATATCGAAAAATAGAGTTAAGTTAACTCTAGGATTCAGTAAGGAATCAGGAAAGCGGGATAAGATCCCAAGGTTAAAGAATTAAACAAATATAACCCTAGAGAGTCATAGGGTGTATGGGCAAATGGACAATAACTTTAACTTCAATTTGAGTTAAATAAAAGAAAGTGAAATGTGTAAGAGTTCAGGAGACTCTCTGGTTACCCGTGTGGCAAGACCTAGGGTAAGGGATGAAAAAGTGGTTAATAAGCAAGACAAGCGAATCGCTCAAGATAGAGCTAAAAGTGATCAATAAGCAAGACAAGCAAATTGCATAAGACAAAGAGAACAGAAAGAGAAATGGTACGAGTCCAAGTGACTTCTAGTTATCCTTATGGCGAGACCTAGGATAAGAGATAAATTGTTGTAAAAAGGCAAAGTTAAAACCAAGCTAAAAGTGGCTAAAAAACATAAAGAAAATGTAAATGGCGCCTTCGAATTTGAGACTCGTCAAGTGGAGCAGGACTCCCTGGGCAGTGACCCGTCGGACGAGGTACTTTCGAAAGGCTAAAAGTGAAAGTAAAGAGCTAGATGCTCAAAGGAAAGAGAAAGAGATTTGCCAGTGGCAAAAAAAAAGGAGCTATAAGCCCGAATAAGAAAGAAAAGCAAGTGTTCTAAGGCAAAGAGGCTAAGAACTAAAGTAAAAAGAGAAAGAAAAAGAAAAGAAAAGAAAGAAAATATAAAAATAAAACGGGCGTACCTGCGGGGAGGAAACGTGACCATTGTTGGAGGAGCGGCAGGATCCCTCTCCCGGGCAGTGACCCGTCTGGCACGTTTCTCCCGTAGGACGGGGTAACACTTGCGAGTGTTATCGGCAACCTTAGAAATCTTATCTTATGGTAGCAGGACTACCGGGCTGGGGCCCGTTGGATAAGAATTTCTGAGGGTTAACTTGAACTAAAGCACCAGAATTTAAAGAAATAAAGAGAAATTATAGTGGCCAAGGTGGCCGGGTTAGTTTGACCCTGTATACAGCGGCATAGTGGCCTAGTTGGTGCTTAGTAGCCTAGCATGACTAGACACAGTAGTGCTGGGTCGATGATTATATACAGACAGTGATATATTATTTTGCATAGCTCCATTTGATATCGAGGATTTTAGTTTCCTAGCACTATTATTATTGCTTCCATTGGACCAAGTGGTGTAGGACACTTTATCTCGGTGGTTGAACCCACTGGGAACTATGTCGTAGTTCTCACACCCCTTGGGTGACCCCCCCCCACAGGTTCAGGTATGGATGCAGCGATCGCGACGGTTCAGAGGCAGACGACGAGGTATACGACAGGGGCAAGGGCCCAGCAGCATAGAGACCTAGAGGGTCTAGCAGAGGTATCTCATTTATATATTTCTTGAGTGAACCTTGTATGGTGAGGAATTTATGTAAAAGAATTGTAATAATTTATATTGCAAGTTCAGAAATGTAAAGTGTAATAAAGTAAGGCATGGTTCACTCTTGTATGCTTTCATTTCCGCATTAACTATTGTTATTGAATGAAAGTTTTAATTTGTAGTGATTTTTAGTACTCTGATATTGAGCTTCCGCATACACTTGTTGTGTTATTATGGATGTTACCGTTCCTTTCGGGTAGGAAAAGGTCTTACCCGATTGGCGGGTCTGTTGGCGTGCCCGAACCGTACAAATTGGCGGACTCGAGGCGTGACAGATTAGAGTGGTATCAGAGCCTAGGAATAGTCCTAGGTGGTTAGTGAACCTTAGGGAGACTCTAGGGATTAGCACGAGAGAGTGTGTGGATTATTGGGCGAAAGTATTTGATTGGTTATTGTTGTTCCCAAAAAGGATATTGGGACTGATCGAGGGCGACGAGCTTTCATTCTTCGGATATTACGTTGGCGGCCGACAACGTAATGTTGGAGATGAAAAGGAGTACCCTCCTATACTTTCGCATGATTGGAGTCGACGAGCCTTTTTGTCGGTATGTAGACTGCGCGTTGCTCAAATGGCTAAATTTGGGCTAGTTGTTTCGTTGTGGTGTGCACATTGGCGATAACACCACATAGAGAAACGCGCCTGTTTCGACTCGAGTCACGAGAGGGCTCGGGGTCAAACGACGTACACGAGTTACGATAGTAGGTGGCCGCACTTATTGGTGTGGTCCAGCAGCAGATCAAGCTTCTTGCCGCTAGACGGGGACTTCCCGCCGACAGGCAGACAGATTCCGACGCCTAAAGGTGGCGTCAAGGTGACAGTCGGAGCAGATCAATAGGCTCCAGTGGCTGATATCGCAGCTAGCCGAGGCTGTATAGATGACGTGTGAGTATACGGCGTCGCCGCCTGTTGGGGCGACAGTAGAGCGGGTGGCAGTGGCCGCCGAGCTTTTGTCGGCGCACCCCGCACCTTCAGCAAAGAGTGTTATAAGCTTGTGTCAGCTAATTTGCTGGCAAGGTATGGTTGGAAAGGTCCAGTGAGAGACCGATTTACAGAACGCTGGTGATCGCTATGTTGCGAGAACCAAGTAAATATGTCCTAAGAGTTAGGGCAAGAAGGATTTGCAGGCCTAGAGCTGGCTTCAGGATACGTGGATCTCCCGATAGGGTGAGAGTTTTACTGGCGCCGTTCTGATGAATGGGTGTAATGGCAAGGATTGCCACCGCAGGATTTGCGTGTGAATCACCAGAATGGTGAACTGTTATTGTGGTGCCTCGACCCAGTTGGGAGTGTTGCACAAGAGCCGTAGGGGTACGTAAGCGAATCGCTTAACACTGGATTTTCGCGAGTTAGCGTGGGGGCGTAGGACGCCCAACTGTTTGGGTGCTCATGGAACACAAGTATTGTTTAGCCAGAGAGAGTTGTTTAGGCGGCATAGTAGCCCTTGACCAGTGTGGCCAGAGTTGATAGAGAGTTTGGGTCGTGGATTGACGACTGGTTAGTTGGTTTTGCTCAGTGAACATAGTGGTCGCGTGGCGACGATTAGCGGGTTCGCTTGGGGACAATTCGTGCCTGGACCATGTTTGTGGACTGTGGGCCTGTAGCCCAGTGGGCAGGCGTAGTCAGCTGTGAGAGACAGCGGCCCGAGACCTGATGGCGGGGCATGATAGAGATTTGGTTGGGACGGTAGTCCGAGCGATGACCCGGGAACGTGGAATGCCACGTGTGAGCATTGAGGCTATTAGTACACTGAGATTAGTACACTGAGAGTGTGATGTGACCAGGCCGTAGAGCTAGTGGTGATTGAGGTACTGTAGCTCCTAGTGTGAGTGTTGGTGTAGTAATCCTAAGTGAGGATCTACCCGTATGATGATTGGGTCTGTATGCTAGTGAGAGCCATTATACAGTGTTGGATTAGTTTTGGGCTATAGGCCCTATTGGACCGTGGTCTGTGAACCTATTAGTAGTCCGAGATGTCGGGGTAACTGATAACCCGTGGACTTAGAGCGCTAGCAGCGTGTGAGATAGTTGAGGACTTGTGGATTGGCCTTTGCCCTCCACATTAGGCAGCAGAGTGACCGAAAAATGCGGTAAATGTAACTAGTTGCAGATGCAACCTCGTTGTGAAAGATAAAATGACCGCGGAATTTAAAGTGAAGATTTTGCAAGAAGAGACTTCGCCATTTGTGGCAATTGAGAGAGAGCAAGTGCTCAAATGTGTCTCTCACCTACTTGGTGAAAATGGCCAGACACCAGGTCTGAGTTTGTCCCTGAGTTGAGATAGGGATCCAGGAATAGGCTGCTCGTGTAATTGTTGGGCGAGCAGGCAATGTGATGCCGGCCACGATATACAGTGAGCCCAGTAGTGAGGGCAAGATTTCCTCCCTCTCGATCAAGTAGGAGTCGAGATGTGATTCAAGTTTCGAGGACGAAACTTATTTTAAGGGGGGGTAGAATGTAAAGTACCGGATTTTCGGCACATAAATAAATGTAAATAAAGATGGTATGAAATACTATTGTTATGAAAGTTAGGGAAGTAAAGAATATTTGGAAGCGAGTTGGGCCCAAATCGGGATAAAATATGGAGATCTGGAATTTTATTTGAGAAAGGGGGCCCAGATTTTTAGTGGAAAATTCACAGTGTCGAAAAATTCCGAGAAAATTACGGGAGCCCCGTAAATATATTTTAAGACCATAGAAAATGTTTCGCGTCGATCGGATGCCGGATAGTGAGAACGGGCTCCGCCAACAGTGTCGAAAAATTCTGAGAAAATTCAGGGAGCTCCGTAATATTGTTTTAAGGCCACAGTAAAAATTTCGTGTTGATCGGATACCCGGATTGTGAGAACGGGATCCGCCGGCAATTCTGGATACAGCAAGGCTTTTGGTGGCCCAGAAATGGCCCAAACTGAAAATTTAAAATTTTCTGTGGTAAATTAAGCTGAAACGAAGCCGCCTGTCAAATTTGGACGGAAACGGACGAAAAACAGACAGAAAGCGGGACAAAAACAGATTTCCAAGGCGCGCGGCGCGCTGCGCAATGCGCACAGTTGGCGCGCTGATGCGCGGGACGCGCGCCGCGTGGCGTGGGGGGCGCCGCCTGGACCCGGTGCGCACCCCCTGCATGGTGGACCGCAACCTAATGGGTTCCCCATTGGGCGGTCCCGTGAACCCGGTCCACGGACCACCCTCCTTTCTTTTCTCTTTCTTTTTCTTTTCTTCTTCTTCCTTCTTCCCCGCAGACCTTCCGTCCTCTCTGTTCTCTTCTTCTTCTCCAACCGAGCTTCTTCTCCAACCAAGCTGAGAGAGAGAGAGAGAGAGAGAGAGAGAGAGAGAAAAAGAGAGGAAATTTCGTGAAATAGAACGGCGCGACTGTACGAGGTAAGCCCCATACGTTATTTTTACGGTATTTTTGGCACAGCTTTTAGGCCTCCCTTGGGTTTGGATTTGACCCCATACCGTGTTGCGTATTAGGAACCGAGTTATACTGTGTCGTTTTGCTGCGCGGACTGCCGGGGGCAATTTTGGCGCGCCTCGTTTTGCGTGCCAATTCGAGATACGTGCTCCGTTTTGCGTGCAGGTTGGATTGATGTGCACCGTTTTACGTGCAGTCTCTAATATTGTGTATCGTTTTGCGTGCAGGGTTAGGAAAATATGCACCGTTTTGCGTACAACCCTACCGTCAGACGTGCACCGTTTTACGTGCAGTCTCTAATATTGTGTATCGTTTTGCGTATAGGGTTAGGAAAATGTGCACCGTTTTGCGTGCAACCTTAAGAGAAGCATGCTCCGTTTTGCGTGCAAACCCGAGGTACGTGCATCGTTTTGCGTGCAGGTTGAGTTGACGCGCATCATTTTGCGTGCCGACTGAAGTGGCACGCACCGTTTTGTGTGTGGGTTTTACTAACGTGCACCGTTTTGCGTGCAGGTTTGGTGGACGTGCACCGTTTTGCGTGCAAGCTCGAGGAGACAAGTGGAATCGCGCGGAGACAAATTGCAAGTGTCTACAAGCAATTGGGTACACCACAAGGTGGGAAATTCTGCCGAAATTGGGTGACCTCTCCCCTTGCTTCTTTGCTTTTCGATTCGAAACATGATAGTAGCCTGTTAGAGGAGTTAGGTAATTATGATTATGATTGCCTGTGTAGATGGATTCAGATGAAAAAGAGCAACTGTTGGTTGCCAGAGATAGAGGAATAGAGGTGCATGTGCAAAGAGACACAGAGGAAAAGTGCAACTGTTGGTTGCCAACGATATATGATGAATATGCATGCGTAGAAGTAATTACTATTTGATGAATGAAATGAAAATAACTGTATGCATGAAAAAGGATTAGCAATTATAATTGTGATCATGTTAGGGTATAACCCTAGGAATCACGTGACATAAGGGAACAGCATTTATTGGTAGTAAGACCAGGAGAAAACCTAGTATAGGGATTTGACGAGTGACATCAACTTAGGAGTTATCCGAGGGTGGATGAGTGGCATGGTCTTAGGTAATAACCTAAGGACACTGGATAGAGTGATCAATATAGAGTCAAGGAACTCTAGGACAAGTATGACATGGAACTTAGATAAAGAGAACCTAAGGTGAACTAGTGACCAGCATAGAGTCAAGGAACTCTAGGACAAGTGTGACATGGAACTTAGGTAAAGAGAACCTAAGGTGAACTAGCGATCAGCATAGAGTCAAGGAACTCTAGGACAAGTGTGACATGGAACTTAGGTAAAGGGAACCTAAGGTGAACTAGTGGAGTTTGAACTCACAGACAGGATATTAGAGTCAGTGTAACTCTAAGATAAAATGGAACAGGAAAATAGAGTCAAGATAACTCTAGGATTCAATAAGGAATCAGGAAAATGAGAAAAATGGATCAAGTGTGGAGACATGAAAGAGAAAACAGAAAATTGGAGCCAGAGTAACTCTAAGTTAAAAGTGAAATCGAAAAATAGAGTTAAGTTAACTCTAGGATTCAGTAAGGAATCAGGAAAGTGGGATAAGATCCCAAGGTTAAAGAATTAAATAAATATAACCCTAGAGAGTCATAGGGTGTCTGGGCAAATGGACAATAACTTTAACTTCAATTTGAGTTAAATAAAAGAAAGTGAAATGTGTAAGAGTCCATGAGACTCTCTGGTTACCCGTGTGGCATAACCTAGGGTAAGGGATGAAAAAGTGGTTAATAAGCAAGACAAGCAAATCGCTCAAAATAGAGCTAAAAGTGATCAATAAGCAAGACAAGCAAATTGCATAAGACAAAGAGAACAGAAAGAGAAATGGTACGAGTCCAAGTGACTTCTAGTTATCCTTATGGCGAGACCTAGGATAAGAGATAAATTGTTATAAAAAGGCAAAGTTAAAAGCAAGCTAAAAGTGGCTAAAAAGCATAAAGAAAATGTAAATGGCGCCTTCGAATTTGAGACTCGTCAAGTGGAGCAGGACTCCCTGGGCAGTGACCCGTCGGATGAAGTACTTTTGAAAGGCTAAAAGTGAAAGTAAAGAGCTAGATGCTCAAAGGAAAGAGAAAGAGATTTGCCAATGGCAAAAAAAAAGAAGCTATAAGCCCGAATAAGAAAGAAAAGCAAGTGTTCTAAGGCAAAGAGGCCAAGAACTAAAGTAAAAAGAGAAAGAAAAAGAAAAGAAAAGAAAGAAAATATAAAAATAAAACGGGCGTACCTGCGGGGAGGAAACGTGACCATTGTTGGAGGAGCGGCAGGATCCCTCTCCCGGGCAGTGACCCGTCTGGCACGTTTCTCCCGTAGGACGGGGTAACACTTGCGAGTGTTATCGGCAACCTTAGAAATCTTATCTTATGGTAGCAGGACTACCGGGCTGGGTGTGATGATCCAGACTCCCGCAGGAACTGTGCAACGTTAAACAGTGACTGCGGGGAGCTTATTCGGTGAAACAGAGCTTGTAGAATCAAAATTGGACATTTAATATAGACTCTGCGCGAAAATCGGAGCAAATGGAATTTTTCGGGAGCTTTCGGCAAAATTTTGGATCAGAATTTGGCGAAATGGACGTCGTATTTGGACTCAGCGCGCGAAAACGATCGAAACGGTATATTTACTTTAATTTTTCGGCACCCCGGTACTGTTCACGCCGGAACAGTAACTCCGGCCGCCGGAATTACTGTTCCGGCGACCGGCGAGCGGCGGCGGGCGGCGGCGCACGGCGGCGGGCAGCGGCGCAGCGGCGGCGCAGCGACGGAGCGCGGGGGAGCGCGACGCGGGCAGCGCGGGCAGGCGCGGGCAGGCGCTCGGGTGCGCGGTCCATGGGCCTGGCGTGCACCGGGAGCACCGAACCCTGCATCTACCACGTGGCAGCTTCCCATTGGCTGGCCGGCTTCTAGAAGCCCACGGGGACTGTGACACGTGGCAAGATCCTATTGGCCGACAAACTTCCGGAAGACCCGGAGCGCGGACCGGCCATGTGCACCACGTGGCCACGTGGCGATTTTTCATTGGGCCTGCACAGGCTGTTTGCTGTTTTGTGGACACGTGGCGCTTTCTGGTTGGCCCATTTCGGTGTTTCCTGTTCGGATCCAGATCCCGTGTGGGAATATTCCCTTTGGCCCACTATATAAGAGGTCCCCCACCCCCTCTCTTTGCACCTCAGTTTTCGAGCCCTTAGAGAGAGAATCTGAGGTTGAGCTCTGTATGAAAAATCTTCCTCTCTCTCTTCTCTCTCTCTCTCTAAAAACTCAGAAATTCTAGAGTTACAGATAGTGAGATATCTGCGATGCGGCACACTGCGACGGTTTTCTTTTTCGGCCCATTTTCCGTCGCAGTTCCGTCGAAAATTCACTGCGGGCTAACCGGGTGGAATCTTTGGACGATTTTTGCGGCAGCGCGACCGTAAGAGGTAGGGCTTCGATTTCTGTGTTGATCATTTTGCTCCATTTCGCACTTTTGGCACGTTTCCCGAGGTCTCTTTGACCCCCCTTTTTGCTGTGGAAATTTCTGGACAGTGTCAACTTCTCCGATTTTTATCTTGGCGTGGGAGCATCAGATCGAGGCATTTAAAGAGTTGATTTTGATCTACTCTTCGCAAGGAACGCAACCGTAATTTTTCTGGATTTTTCTGAGCACTATTTAGAGGTGAAAAATTCCTCTTTTCCCGTGCTATTTGAAAAACAGCAAATATTATACTTTTTGGGATTTGTATTTATACCGGGAGCGTTGTGCACTGATTTGCAGGATCTAAGGACTGTGGACAGCCAGAAGACTACCTGGGGTATAGTTTGAGCTACTCGAGGTGGGCGGTTGTTGCTTACCTCATTTTTGACAAGCTCACTGGGATTACTGGAACTCCCGTAAAATTTAATTGATGAGAACAATTGGGACAAACTAATATGACAATTGATGAGAACAATTGGGACAAACTAATATGACAATTGATGAGAACTATTGGGACTACTAACAGGACTACTAACAGGACTACTAACAGGACTACTAACAGGACAATTGATGAGAACCGCTGGGACGAACTCTCCTAAAATTTAATAACCCCACAAATTATATGATGACTTATATTGGGACACTGTGCGAATAACTTTTATAACAATCAATCTTTTTAAAATAATATTTGACACTTTTCTACAGCTTTTAAATAATTGCATGCTTTCTTGCTCATCCGGTTAGCCATTATTTATTGCTACACTATCATCCTGGGATTTGTACATGTTTCATTGTTGTCCTTTGCATCCAGATGCTTGTTGCTCAAGTATGAGCAGAGGTTTGGGATAGTGTAGTCGAGATTGCATTAGATTGTGGATTTGTGGGGTATTGCGGTGACCGCGGACAGTAGGCGGTTGACCAGATGTTTATCCTTGCATCAGATTGGGGTTGAGTCTGGTTTATGGCATCAGCTAGGGGTTGGGTTTCTGTAGTGGATGGAGTTTCCCACTTTGATCATAGTTATGATCCAGTCCTGCTATATTGTGATACTGGCGAGACATGTGCTACAGAGATACTTGTGATACTGATGACAGGGATACTTTACTCGTGTGGGTCGCTCCCCTCGAGTGCCACTCCGGAGGTGTGCTTTCTCGGTCCCAGCCTTGTGTGCCGGTCTGATACTTATTTTGGGATGCGAGCCGTGCGGGCCGATCCCGCGGTTTCGAGCCTTGTGTGCAGATTCCGCTGAGCAGGCAGTACCAGTTGTCACTGGTGACTAGATTGGGTTTATTTGGACTGATACTATTTCTGATGCATGCATACAGTTTGGACAGCATAGTAGTGGTAGTTTTCCTGTTTCAGCATCTTATGTATTTTACCACTTCTCCCTTTTGCCTCTAGTAGTCCTAGTGGGTGCGTCAGAGTTGAGGTTTTACCCACTAGGGGAGGCTGCTGGTTTATCTGGTAGTTCTCACCCCCCATTATTGTTTTCCTGTCCCTTTCTTCTCCTTTATTTTGCAGAGTCGTCTGCGGGAGCTGCTAGGCCATCGGCAGCTGATCGAGGTAAGGGGATCGCTGAATAGATAGATCTCCTGGGAGACTGAGAGCTGTAGATAGACGTTGTACCCTTCACTCAGACTGTGGTATTCTCCTTTTATTTTGAGTCTGGCTTTCGCCGGCTGGTTGTATTATTTTGGTAAGCTGGGAGATTATTGTACATATTACAGTTTATTTTTAGTTCCAGTATGAGATACTATGTGGTTCTTCTATTTCAGCTCTGTATTATGCTCTTTTATTGTACATCCGATATCTGAGCAGGTTACCAGCGCTTCGTGTACTCGGGAAATCCCGTGTGCACGGCGGATCTGTTGGCGAGCCCGGGTTCCGGGGCGTGACAGATTAAGTTGGTATCAGAGCTTAGGGATAGGTCAGTTGGGACTTAGGAAACCCTAGTCTTTTGGCAGACCCTAGGATAATAGGGCGCGAGAGACGAGACATTTTGCGGAAGTTGTTAATTTATTATTTGACTCTTCCAATGAGAGAAGAGGGACCGACATACCCAAATTTCTGGTGAACGGTTATGTTGGCTGCAGACGACATAAAGTCACAGAAATAGGGGGATGTCTTTGACTTTCGCTAGATTTGGTCGTGTGGGGTTATGTTACTGAGTGTGGTTTCTTGTGGTAGGATGCCTCCGCGACGTAGGATGTTGTCGCGTTCTCAGCCGGATTCCCCTGAGCCCGATCAGGAGGAGTCCGGGCAGGGCCAGCAGAGTAAGGTGCCAGAGCTACAAGCTCAGATGGCCCAGATGTCCGAGGCTGTTCGGCGTCAGGAGGAGGCTATGGGTCGGCTGACACAGATGTTAGAACAGAGGGCGCAGCCTATTGTTGCACCCCCGGAGAATTCTCCCGTACCTTCTTCCCCTGCTGTGAATCCCCCAGCTGTACCAGTGACCCCGGCATCCCCTGTTGCTCGGGGTACTGGTGGACAGCCGTCTGGGTTAACGGGATCTCTGACCCCGGCAGATCAGCGGGGAGTGGTGGACTTGTTGATGAGGTTCCGCCAGTTCGACCCGCCCCATTTTTCGGGGCAGAACACAGAGCCGTGGGAGGCAGAGTCGTGGATCACGGCGATGGAGCGACGTTTTGAGACATTGTTTATCGAGGAGCGATATCAGGTGGTATTAGCGACGAACTTTTTGGAACACAACGCCGAAGCTTGGTGGCGGCGTGTTCGACCGGCTGGTCCGCCTGGGGCTCAGCTCCTGACCTGGGCGGAATTCCGCAATCTCCTTCTTAGGGCTTTCTTCCCGGAAAGCGTCCGGCAGGGGTTGGAGGAACAGTTGAGAAACCTCCGCCAAGGAGATCGGCCCGTACACGAGTACATTGCCAATTTCAATCAGTTGTTGGCAAGTGTACCGAACGTGGCCAGGGATGAGGCGCACCGGATCTATATGTTCGAACGAGGGTTGCACCGAGACCTTTTTCAGTTAGTTCGTTCGCGTAGGTTGCAGACTTTGGAAGCTTCGATGGAGCAGGCACTCTACGTCGAGTGCGGGGAGGTAGTGATAGGGGAGGTAGCTCCAGCTCCCGTAGTGATCCCGGGGGCAAAGCGACCGGCACCGGAGGTTGGGGGACAAACTAGTTCGTGGAGGCCGCCACGACCGCCGCAGCCACAGTTCCCCGGCCAAGGACGGTCTGAGCGACGAGGGCCTGGTGGGTCCCAGAGGCCCCAGCAGCGGCAGCAGCAGCAGAGGTCGCAGTCGTCGCAGCGTGGGTCGCAGCGGCAGCCTCAGCGACAGCGGCAGTCTCAACAGCAATCACGACAGCCACGGGCCCCCGGCAATTGTATTTTCTGCAGAGGTCAGCATTTTTCCAACACCTGCGACCAGCGGTGGGGTCGCTGCTATGGATGTGGGCAGCCCGGACACATTAAAGCTTCGTGCCCCTTTTCGGCCCCTGCCACTCCTTCCTCAGCATCGGCTCCATCTTCATCACAGCAACGGTCGACGGCTCAGCGGCCATATGCGCCAGCAGGCAGGCCATCTTCTTCCCATCCCACGGATTATCGCCCTCCAGCTCAGAGTGGGCGAGTGTATGCTGCACAGGTAGAGGACTCTTCAGCCGCAGATCATGTGGTGGCAGGTATCACCTTACTTTCTGGCATTAGGACTCGTACTTTATTTGACACTGGAGCATCGCATTCTTTTATTAGTAAATCATTTGCATCATTACATGGGTTAGAAGTAGGACTTTTGCCACGTGCACTAAAGGTTCAGATTCCCGATCACACCTTGCACGTGGAGGAATATTGTTGGTCCTGCCCGATGCAAATCGAGTCCTGGATTATGCCAGCAGACCTGTTGGTCTTAAGACGGCTAAGGGACTTTGATGTGGTTTTAGGGATGGACTGGCTGGCTAGGTATTTTGCGACTATTGACTGTGCCGCAAGAACTGTCACTTTTAGAGAGCCAGGCCAGGAGATGTTGGTATATCGAGGATGTCAGAGTGCTTTCTTTGCCTCTATGGTCTCGACTTCCCGAGCGAGGCAAATGATCCATCGAGGGTGTGTAGCCTTTTTGGCTAGTGTTGTTGAGGGGCCTACGGCGGCGCCGGGACTCAGGGATATCCCTATTGCCCGTGAGTTCCCGGATGTTTTTCCCCCTGAGCTTACTAGCATGCCGCCAGATAGGGAAATTGAGTTTGTGATTGACGTAGTCCCAGGAACTGCGCCAATCTCTAAGGCTCCTTACCGGATGGCACCGGCTGAGTTGCGAGAGCTTAAGGCGCAACTTCAGGATTTAATGGATAAAGGTTTTATTAGGCCGAGTGTATCGCCTTGGGGAGCGCCGGTGCTATTCGTGAAAAAGAAGGATGGGTCACTTCGATTGTGTGTGGACTATAGGGAATTAAATAAAGTGACCATCAAGAACAAGTACCCTTTGCCACGCATCGATGATCTTTTTGATCAGCTGCAAGGGTCTTGTGTCTTCTCTAAGATAGATTTGCAGTCCGGTTACCACCAGTTGAAGGTGAAGGCCGAGGATATTCCGAAGACGGCATTCAGATCACGGTACGGGCATTATGAATTCACAGTTATGCCTTTTGGGCTAACTAATGCCCCTGCCGCATTCATGGATTTAATGAACCGGATCTTCCGACCGTACTTAGATCGATTCGTCATAGTGTTCATTGATGATATCTTGGTCTACTCCCGAAGTGATGCGGAGCATGAGGAGCACTTGAGGATTGTGCTGCAACTTCTACGAGAGAAGAAGTTGTTTGCCAAACTAGCAAAAGTGCGAATTTTGGCTTCGGGAGGTAGTCTTTTTGGGCCATGTGATTTCCGCTGCAGGTGTGGCGGTGGACCAAAAAAAGATTGAGGCAGTCCGTGATTGGCCCCGACCGACGACGGTTTCTGAGGTACGTAGCTTTATGGGTTTAGCTGGGTATTACCGTCGGTTTGTGGAAGGCTTTGCGAAGCTCTCCACACCCCTCACTCGCTTGACGCGTAAGGGAGTGAAGTTTATCTGGAGTGAGGACTGTCAAAAAAGCTTTGAGGAGCTAAAGAATAGACTGATGACCGCTCCTATCCTTTCCCTTCCTGTTATGGGAAAAGGATATGTGATCTACAGCGATGCATAACACAGTGGACTCGGATGTGTGTTGATGCAGGAAGGGAGGGTAATTGCATATGCATCAAGACAACTCAAAGAATATGAGAAAAATTACCCTACCCATGACTTGGAGCTTGCTGCTGTAGTGTTTGCACTAAAGCTTTGGCGTCATTATCTGTATGGAGAACACTGTGAAATCTACACCGATCACAAGAGCCTAAAATACCTGTTCACGCAGAAGGAGCTAAATTTGAGGCAACGTAGGTGGTTAGAGCTATTAAAGGATTATGATGTAGATATTCTCTACCACCCAGGTAAGGCTAATGTGGTCGCTGACGCCTTGAGTAGGAGAGCGGTGCAAAGTTTGTCTATGTTGATCACAGACCAAGCGCCGCTATTAGAGGAGATGAGACGACTCGAGATAGAGGTTGTGTCCCCTGGGGTCACTGCTAGACTGACATCTTTAGTCTTGCAGCCCACTCTGCTGGACAGGATCAGGGAGAAACAGAGTGAGGACCCCCACTTGACCAGGATTAGAGATCAGATTCCGAGTGATCAGTCTGGGGACTTTACGGTAGATGCCTCGGGAGTACTGAGGTACAGGAACCGAGCATGTGTGCCAATAGATGTGGAGATTAGAGAACAGATATTGCGAGAGGCCCATTATACACCTTATACCCTACATCCTGGTGGGACTAAGATGTATAAAGACCTCAAGGCACACTTCTGGTGGAAAGGCATGAAAAGGGATATTGGGGGATTTGTGGCCCAGTGTTTAACTTGTCAGCAGGTGAAAGCTGAGCATCGAGTGCCAGCTGGCAAGTTACAGAGTCTCCCAATCCCCGAGTGGAAATGGGACCATATTACGATGGATTTCGTGGTCGGACTACCTAGGGCACAGGGAGGAGCTGATGCTATCTGGGTAGTTGTAGATCGACTTACCAAGTCGGCGCACTTTCTGCCCATGCAGACTACGTGGCCACTTGAGCGACTAGCCCAGTTATATCTAGATGAGATAGTAAGATTACATGGAGTACCAGCCTCCATAGTATCAGATAGAGACCCGAGGTTTGTTTCGCATTTCTGGAAGAGTTTGCAAACAGCCTTGGGGACTGAACTCAGGTTCAGTACAGCTTTTCATCCGCAGACTGATGGGCAATCGGAGCGGACGATACAAATCCTGGAGGACATGTTGAGGGCTTGCGTCCTAGATTTCGGCGGAGGGTGGATTCGACATTTATCTTTGGCTGAATTCGCATACAACAATAGTTTTCAAGCGAGCATTCAGATGGCTCCGTTTGAAGCATTGTATGGACGCAAGTGTCGATCACCACTTTATTGGAGTGATGTGGGCGAGAGGCGGACCTTGGGACCAGATGTGTTGTTAGAGGCAGAGGAGAAGGTCCGAGTGATTCGGAAGCATCTTCAAACCGCCCAAAGCCGACAAAGGAGTTATGCCGATGTTCGGCGACGAGACTTAGAATTTCAGGTTGGAGATCATGTATTCCTGAAAGTCTCGCCATCCAAAGGAATCAGGAGGTTCGGCATCCGTGGGAAACTTAGCCCCCGATATATTGGACCCTTTGAGGTATTGGGGCGTATCGGGCCAGTTGCCTACCGACTCGCACTTCCTCCAAGGCTTGCTGGTGTCCATGATGTATTTCATGTTTCTACTTTGAGAAAGTATATCTTCGACCCATCGCACGTCATCGACTTCACACCGCTTGAGATCAGCGAGGATTTGAGGTATGAAGAACGCCCACTGCGAATTCTGGATCGAGAAGTGAAAGAATTGCACAGTCGAGCCATCCCCTATGTGAAGATCCAATGGAGCAATCATGACGAGCGCGAGGCTACATGGGAGCTTGAGTCGGAGATGAGGGATGCCCACCCCTACTTATTTGAGACATCGGACTGAGAATTATTGTTTAGTCTCGTTTCGAGGACGAAACTCTTTTAGTGGGGGAGGATGTGATGATCCAGACTCCCGCAGGAACTGTGCAACGTTAAACAGTGACTGCGGGAAGCTTATTCGGTGAAACAGAGCTTGTAGAATCAAAATTGGACATTTAATATAGACTCTGCGCGAAAATCGGAGCAAATGGAATTTTCTGGGAGCTTTCGGCAAAATTTCGGATCAGAATTTGGCGAAATGGACGTCGTATTTGGACTCAGCGCGCGAAAACGATCGAAACGATATATTTACTTTAATTTTTCGGCACCCCGGTACTGTTCACGCCGGAATAGTAACTCCGGCCGCCGGAATTACTGTTCCGGCGACCGGCGAGCGGCGGCGGGCGGCGGCGCACGGCGGCGGGCAGCGGCGCAGCGGCGGCGCAGCGACGGAGCGCGGGGGAGCGCGACGCGGGCAGCGCGGGCAGGCGCGGGCAGGCGCTCGGGTGCGCGGTCCATGGGCCTGGCGTGCACCGGGAGCACCGAACCCTGCATCTGCCACGTGGCAGCTTCCCATTGGCTGGCCGGCTTCTAGAAGCCCACGGGGACTGTGACACGTGGCAAGATCCTATTGGCCAACAAACTTCCGGAAGACCCGGAGCGCGGACCGGCCATGTGCACCACGTGGCCACGTGGCGATTTTTCATTGGGCCTGCACAGGCTGTTTGCTGTTTTGTGGACACGTGGCGCTTTCTGGTTGGCCCATTTCGGTGTTTCCTATTCGGATCCAGATCCCGTGTGGGAATATTCCCTTTGGCCCACTATATAAGAGGTCCCCCACCCCCTCTCTTTGCACCTCAGTTTTCGAGCCCTTAGAGAGAGAATCTGAGGTTGATCTCTTTATGAAAAATCTTCCTCTCTCTCTTATCTCTCTCTCTCTAAAAACTCAGAAATTCTAGAGTTACAGATAGTGAGATATCTGCGACGCGGCACACTACGACGGTTTTCTTTTTCGGCCTATTTTCCGTCGCAGTTCCGTCGAAAATTCACTGCGGGCTAACCGGGTGGAATCTTTGGACGATTTTTGCGGCAGCGCGACCGTAAGAGGTAGGGCATCGATTTCTGTGTTGATCATTTTGCTCCATTTCGCACTTTTGGCACGTTTCCCGAGGTCTCTTTGACCCCCCTTTTTGCTGTGGAAATTTCTGGACAGTGTCAACTTCTCCGATTTTTATCTTGGCGTGGGAGCATCAGATCGAGGCGTTTAAAGAGTCGATTTTGATCTACTCTTCGCGAGGAACGCAACCGTAATTTTTCTGGATTTTTCTGAGCATTATTTAGAGGTGAAAAATTCCTCTTTTCCCGTGCTATTTGAAAAACAGCAAATATTATACTTTTTGGGATTTGTATTTATACCGGGAGCGTTGTGCACTGATTTGCAGGATCTAAGGACTGTGGACAGCCAGAAGACTACCTGGGGTATAGTTTGAGCTACTCGAGGTGGGCGGTTGTTGCTTACCTCATTTTTGACAAGCTCACTGGGATTACTGGAACTCCCCTAAAATTTAATTGATGAGAACAATTGGGACAAACTAATATGACAATTGATGAGAACAATTGGGACAAACTAATATGACAATTGATGAGAACTATTGGGACTACTAACAGGACTACTAACAGGACTACTAACAGGACTACTAACAGGACAATTGATGAGAACCGCTGGGACGAACTCTCCTAAAATTTAATAACCCCACAAATTATATGATGACTTATATTGGGACACTGTGCGAATAACTTTTATAACAATCAATCTTTTTAAAATAATATTTGACACTTTTCTACAGCTTTTAAATAATTGCATGCTTTCTTGCTCATCCGGTTAGCCATTATTTATTGCTACACTATCATCCTGGGATTTGTACATGTTTCATTGTTGTCCTTTGCATCCAGATGCTTGTTGCTCAAGTATGAGCAGAGGTTTGGGATAGTGTAGTCGAGATTGCATTAGATTGTGGATTTGTGGGGTATTGCGGTGACCGCGGACAGTAGGCGGTTGACCAGATGTTTATCCTTGCATCAGATTGGGGTTGAGTCTGGTTTATGGCATCAGCTAGGGGTTGGGTTTCTGTAGTGGATGGAGTTTCCCACTTTGATCATAGTTATGATCCAGTCCTGCTATATTGTGATACTGGCGAGACATGTGCTACAGAGATACTTGTGATACTGATGACAGGGATACTTTACTCGTGTGGGTCGCTCCCCTCGAGTGCCACTCCGGAGGTGTGCTTTCTCGGACCCAGCCTTGTGTGCCGGTCTGATACTTATTTTGGGATGCGAGCCGTGCGGGCCGATCCCGCGGTTTCGAGCCTTGTGTGCAGATTCCGCTGAGCAGGCAGTACCAGTTGTCACTGGTGACTAGATTGGGTTTATTTGGACTGATACTATTTCTGATGCATGCATACAGTTTGGACAGCATAGTAGTGGTAGTTTTCCTGTTTCAGCATCTTATGTATTTTACCACTTCTCCCTTTTGCCTCTAGTAGTCCTAGTGGGTGCGTCAGAGTTGAGGTTTTACCCACTAGGGGAGGCTGCTGGTTTATCTGGTAGTTCTCACCCCCCATTATTGTTTTCCTGTCCCTTTCTTCTCCTTTATTTTGCAGAGTCGTCTGCGGGAGCTGCTAGGCCATCGGCAGCTGATCGAGGTAAGAGGATCGCTGAATAGATAGATCTCCTGGGAGACTGAGAGCTGTAGATAGACGTTGTACCCTTCACTCAGACTGTGGTATTCTCCTTTTATTTTGAGTCTGGCTTTCGCCGGCTGGTTGTATTATTTTGGTAAGCTGGGAGATTATTGTACATATTACAGTTTATTTTTAGTTCCAGTATGAGATACTATGTGGTTCTTCTATTTCAGCTCTGTATTATGCTCTTTTATTGTACATCCGATATCTGAGCAGGTTACCAGCGCTTCGTGTACTCGGGAAATCCCGTGTGCACGGCGGATCTGTTGGCGAGCCCGGGTTCCGGGGCGTGACACTGGGGCCCGTTGGATAAGAATTTCTGAGGGTTAACTTGAACTAAAGCACCAGAATTTAAAGAAATAAAGAGAAATTAGAGTGGCCAAGGTGGCCGGGTTAGTTTGACCCTGTATACAGCGGCATAGTGGCCGAGTTGGTGCTTAGTAGCTTAGTATGACTAGACAGAGTAGTGCTGGGTCGATGATTATATACAGACAGTGGTATATTATTTTGCATAGCTGCATTTGATATCGAGGATTTTAGTTTCCTAGCACTATTATTATTGCTTCCATTGGACCAAGTGGTGTAGGACACTTTATCTCGGTGGTTGAACCCACTGGGAACTATGTCGTAGTTCTCACACCCCTTGGGTGACCCCCCCCCCCCCCCCCCCCTCCACAGGTTCAGGTATGGATGCAGCGATCGCGACGGTTCAGAGGCAGACGGCGAGGTATACGACAGGGGCAAGGGCCCAGCAACATAGAGACCTAGAGGGTCTAGCAGAGGTATCCCATTTATATATTTCTTGAGTGAACCTTGTATGGTGAGGAATTTATGTAAAAGAATTGTAATAATTTATATTGCAAGTTCAGAAATGTAAAGTGTAATAAAGTAAGGCATGGTTCACTCTTGTATGCTTTAATTTCCGCATTAACTGTTGTTATTGAATGAAAGTTTTAATTTGTTGTGATTTTTAGTACTCTGATATTGAGCTTCCGCATACACTTGTTGTGTTATTATGGATGTTACCGTTCCTTTCGGGTAGGAAAAGGTCTTACCCGATTGGCGGGTCTATTGGCGTGCCCGAACCGTACAAATTGGCGGACTCGGGGCGTGACACACTCGATACACCAAGGATAGGTGTTTTCACGCTGCCGACCACACAACCAAGTAACTCAGGGATTCAGGACACCACAAGCTACACTTTTGAGACTATACTCTCGGTTTATGTTTTTCAGGATGCATCGTGTGGACGCGGGCTTTTAAAATAATAAAAGAATTTGCGAAAACGGTTTTAGAAAGTTGAGTGTCATGTGGGCACTATTTTTAAACCCTATGGATTTATCCTTTCAAACTTATGATGCGCCGGGTGGGCGTAGTTTTCAAATAAATAATTTTATCAAATATTCGCACTCTATGTATGTGAACGAAATGTGGTTGATGTATTGATGTATAAGTGATTGTGACGCCGTGCATATACAGGGGAGACTCTGTCCGTGTGTACAGAGAGATCTTGTATATGTGGCGGGTTTGTGCACGTGCCAGAGCGAGAGATCTTGAAAAAAAATAATCCAGCTATTTCTGTTTTAAAATTGCTCCCGGGGCATGACAATCACGCCTCGTCACATAAATCTGGGGGATGAACGCAGACGGAAAATAGGCCACTATTTGGTTAAGTAAAGATAGTTTCAAAAGGAAAGTGGTTAAGAGATGCGAAAATTTCTCGCAAATCGCACCGTTACCCAAAACGGCGGCTATACACCCGGTTCGAATGAGTACAAATAAGTGGACCGTCAAAAGTAAAAGGGTTCTGCAATCGTGTAAGTCAGAGACCACATCAGCTTTTCAATACCTTCGATACCTACATCTACTATTTTCTAGACTAGACTTACAGCTTTACTAGACTAAGTTTACAACTTTCCCTACAATTTTCCTAGGTAGATTTATAGCTTCCCTTTACAGTTTTTTTTTATAGTTTTCCTAAAAGTAGTTCTAATTGTAATTGAACCGTATAACCCCATCCGTTTCGAGCAATACAAAGACATTTGGCTGTTTCGGCCGAGTATATTTTATTAAGCATTTCGTGTTTCCCTTCTTTTCGGCTATCCCAAGTCGAAACTCGATCGGCGTTCGAGTGAGAAGAATTTAGTCGAGCAGATCCCTCATCAACGTAATTGTTTGGCACGCGGCACATTTATCTCATAGGGTCATTCTCCGAAGGCAATCGCAGACAGAATCAAGTCAACGGTCAATATCCGTGCGGCTTACTTTCGGAGCGCGAGTGGGTTGAGCAGTAACAAAATTTTTTTAAAATTTACTAACTTTTTTATCTTTTTAGTTAAAAAAATAAGATTATTAAAAAAAAAAAAAAAAAGAAGGAAAGAAGCCATAAGATTATAATCCAATTCGGATGTTAGATCTGGCAATGCTACGCAAAATAGAGAGGTGTTGCGTAGAAAGATGTTCCGGACATAACCCAACCCAACAAAGGCGGTGGGCGCAATCGCACGCGTGAGCATCCCTCTTTTGTTGACCGTGCGATTGCGCAAGCGCACGCGTAGACACATCGCCTCCCGTCGCTCTCCAGATAAAAGGGAAAATCGCTTCAGGGTTCTTCTCCGCCGCAGTGCTCGACGCTCCACACCGTTGTTCGGGAAAGAGGAGCGAATCAAATCGAGTAGAAGAGAAGGGAGAGAAACGAGAGAAAGAGAGGCTTTCGATAGAGGAGAGTTTTGGAGGAGGAGGAGAAGAAGAAGATGCCGGTGCTTATGTGCAACGCGTGCAACAAGGAGTTCGAGGACGAGGCGGAGCAGAAGCTCCACTACAGATCCGAATGGCACCGCTACAATCTCAAGAGGAAGGTATATGCTTCGATCCTCCATTCTTTTTTTTTTTCTTTTTTTTTCTTTTTTTTTTTCTGATCTGAAATCGTTTAGGGTTTAGGGCATGGTTGATTTGATGGATTTGAGGGTTGAAATGGCAATCAAAGTGATTTATTCTTATTGTTGATGTTTAGTTTGAGAAATTAAAATTTTGATTATCATTCTGGAAGAAATTAAATCCCCAAAATAATTGGAATCAACTTTAATCCCGGAAGGTTTTGAGAAAAGAATTCTTTTTCTTACTAATAATTATTTAAATTCAAATATTAACATATATTTAATTTTTTTATAAATTATCTTTTTAAATTTGAATCTGAATTATAGGTTCATAATTTAATTTTAAATTTTTTAAGTTCAAATTTAAATTCTAATATAAGTTTGATATTTGAATTTAGTTCTAAGTTTAAATTTTGACTTTAAAATTTGAACCAAAATTGCCCTTTGGGTTTATTTTCCGGTGCATATATTGGCAGAGTTGTTGTCTTGGCCATGATCGATCAAATTAGGAATTTTCTGGGTGAGATTTGGATTTTGGTTGTTTTTGTGGTGGCTCGCTATTTGCATTCCCAAATTTAGGCCTTTGGTGCACTCAGATCTGTCGATGTTACAATTTTTCTTTTTATGGTGATGTTTTATTTTTTGAGTATGGATGATTTTGGAATAAATAAGAGATTTTTGTGATGTGCTGTTCGATATTGTGCTATGGATTACTATCCATCCTAAAAAAATAGTTTAAGTCGGCACCTGTTTAATCTGTATGGCTTGAGTTGGATGTGTCTGCATATTCTTTCAATTGATCTAATATGTCGGCAGTTTTTGGATGTATGATATTGGGGCAATTGAGTTATTGCTAAACAGACCAATTAGTTTCTTTGAGCTTAGGAAAATATTTTTAATTTTATTTGAGATGTAATCATGTAAGGAGGTGAATAGATTTATCCATTGATTTCGTGACATATTGATTTTCTATGTAAACTTTCCTTTTGGGGACTTTCTTTTTGTTTGCTACAAATGGAAATTTGTTTCCCCCTGTTCTGCTTGACTGCTGCTGCTTGTATGCGAGAACATTGATGTACCAGCCCCGCATTTACCTCTCTGTGACAACTGGGCTAAAGTTCTAAAGCAAGTGTAGTTAAGCTATTATATATCTATGTGGAAGATGATTCACAATTGTATCTTATCTAATCTCTAATCCCTAATTAAATGTGAATGAGTCCCATATCTTAGGAACTGTCCTAAATAATCTAATTTTAGGCTGAATAACTTATTACATTGCACTGCGAGTCCCAGAACTTTTAGCCACGTTTCATTTTGGTCCTCGAACTTTCAAGTTCGATATTGGCAGTCTCTAAAATTTTAAAAGAATTTCACTTTAGTCATCATCTATATTGTCTGTTACAGGGCTAATTAGTGCCTACACCTATTGCATCCGTACGTCTATTTTCCATAGATTTACTGACTTGGATTCTTTTCATCTTATATTTTAACACTACTGTCCATTGAGTTGCAATCTTTTTCTATATAAAAATTAACTCTGGAATGAGAATACGAGATGAAAAAAAACCCGATGTATTTGTGGTGTACGGATGTATAGTTGAACTATGTACGAGAAATAACTTTTAGGTCTTGAATTTCAAAATGAAAATATTGAGTACCAAAATGAAACTTGTCGTTAAATTTGGGGACTAGCAGTGCAAAATAACTTAATTATCTGTCAAGCATGTGCGTAAGTTCATAATCTTACAAGTAGACAATCGTACACTGATCTTATACTGTAGCCAATGGTAGAATTTGTTGAAAGAATCTTTTCTAGTTAAGAATCAATTATTTGAATAAGAAATGAATTGAAGGGACTTTAGCTTGAATTTTCTACGTTATTTTATCCGTTCTTTTCTAGTTTGCTGACAACCCGATGAGTTGGTAGTAACTAAATAACATAGGCTAGTCCTAGCCTTTGACACCCGGTTGAATGCTAATTCTTTGCTAACTGCACCTAGCTTGCTACGACTGTAGAGAAAAATGTTACACGTTTCTCCTAACTTGAAACAAAAGTGTGAAAGAATTCAGCTTCTTCTAGTCAATGGTTTTTTATTCTTCTTTAACTATGTTGTACATGAATTCTGTAATGAATTTTGATAAAAGCATACACTTGAGTTTAGATATATTGTCTTTTAAATTCCGAGCCAAGCAAGAAAAAATATTATATACCCACAAGTTTTTTGGTTGACGCAGAATCAGACATTAATTTGCGTATTTTATTTAATCTTTTAATATGATGTCCAAGGAAAAAAAAAATAGTGGTGGTGGTGGTTTCTTTGTTTTTTTCTTCATTCTAGAGTGATATCTGCCTAGCAAATTGGTTATCGCTCGCAAAATTATTCGCTGGCTTTTTCTTAGAATTATTTTAATAGAATTTATGATTTGAACAAAATTATACAATCAACCATGAAAATTCTTGATCTTTTGTCCTCCGTCCTATTGGAAATGTAATTTGGAATAATTGTTGGTAATTCATGGCACATACTAGTTTATGAAATTATTGGTCTTATGTTGTTAATATATGAAAGTTTTCTGTACGTCATCATTTTAGTTTCTCATGTCAGATGGAATATGAAACTTGTTTCTTGTTTCTGCGCAGTGGTAGATGAAATTCTTTGGCATGGATTGTTTGTATTCTTCTTTAAATCTTGTTCATTTTCACTACATAGTATCTGATCATCTTTGTTAGGTGGCGGGAGTTCCTGGTGTCACAGAAGAATTGTTCCAGGCTAGGCAGTTAGCCTTAGCAGAAGAGCAGAATAACTTAAGTTCTACCCCTATGTTGTACAGCTGTGCTCTTTGTGGGAAGGAGTATAGGAGTTCTAAGTCTCATGCCCAGCACCTCAAATCACGAGTGCATGTTATGAAAGCTTCTCAGGAATCTACTGCCTCCACTGCAGGAATTACAGTTATCAAACCACTTCCAGAGTGTGTTCCTAATAAATCAGCTTTATTGACTAAAGCCCAACTTGTAAGAGAGGACTATGAAGAAACTGAAGAAAATGAGGATGAGTGGGTGGAAGTCGACCCAGATGAGGAGGTAGATATGGCCAATGAATCTTTGTCAAATCTACATGTTGATGAACATGCTTCTAATGCTGATGATGACATGGATGAAATTGAAAAATTAGATCCTTCATGTTGTTTCATGTGTGACATGAAACACGACAATATAGAAAATTGCATGGTCCACATGCACAAGAAGCACGGATTTTTCATACCTGATATTGAATATTTGAAGTATCCCCAAGGACTTCTTACATATGTTGGTCTAAAGGTACTTTCTGTTTTAGCATGAAAGAAGTTGCGTTGAGGTCATGTCAGGATACATCATCTATTTAATCGCCTTTCACAGGTTAAAAGAGATTTCACATGCTTGTATTGCAATGAGAGATGCCATCCTTTTCAAAGCCCGGAGGCGGTAAGGAAACACATGGGTGCAAAAGGTCACTGTAAATTGCGTTATGGAGATGGTGGTGATGATGAGGATGCTGACTTGGAAGAGTTTTATGACTACAGCCGCAGGTCTTGTTTTTACATCTTGTATAATATTTTCTGAATGTCTTTCTTCATTATTCCTTTTTTTGGAAGTGATAGAACTACTACAGATTCCTGGTTGGTTAGTAAGTTGCATCCTTTTAGTTGCTTCTTCTTATTTTTGACTTTTTTGAATCTATCAAGCTCAAAGGTATGAGGAAGATACTTTTAAATTGACCAGTTTATCATTTTGTTAACTGATTTTTTGGAGTATGACAATCCTAATGTGTGAAGGCTCATAAAATTACCTTGACTGTACTTCGTCATCTTGCTTCTATTTTGCTGCCATTTAGCAGAGGTGGCTTCATAATTTTCATTTTGCAAATTATATAACCTCATTTGCCTAGATGTCTGCCTAAAGGATCTTGCCTCATCTGTGAGCTCTTCATGAACTTTAAGCGAATTCGATAGGATGAAAGATGGTTAGACAAGATTAGTTATCCAATGAATCTCCATATCAAGCAATTTTCTGCTAAATCTTTATTTATTTCATTTGTTATTTCCATTCAACATTTGTTTTCTTAAGTTTTCAGCAATTGCAATTTGTTACCAGTCAAAATGATATATACTATTGTCACTTTGTACTCTGCACAGTAGTAACAAGCAGGCAATGGGAGTAGGATAACAAGGTACTATGGCCATTACCTGCACAGTTACTCTTTTTCTGTGGATTAAAAGGTTTCATCACGGAGGCTCCTCAAGGCTCGACTGGCTAATTACTTTCTTAATTTGTTTAGAGCAAGGATTTAAGTGCAGTGGCACGGGGTGGTGCCGAACACTTGCAGGCTCGGTACAGCACGGTGTGTGCCAATGAATGCCGGTCACAAAAAATACATGTGTACCGACACATAATGGCATGAAATATTTATTTTATTTAGCTACAAAATTTTCTAATTGTTTATTATATATTTTTATCAAATCTTTTGAATTTTATTGAGAAAATTACTTAGTAAATTAAAGAAAAGAGGGTTTTGAGCTGTGCCATCGGTACAGGGGGCTGTATCGTGCCGGTGTCTAGTTGGCACGATACATCACGGTGGATATGGACCGTGCTGAAGGATGCTTAAATCCTTGGTTTAGAGGATGTCCTTTCTGTGCCATGAAGAACAACATTACTTTTGAAACTTCAAGATTTAACTTGTGCATGAATTATTCCTGGTAACAAGAGAAGAATTTAGTCTTTCAGATATAGCTGGTGTTGTATTGTTCTGCAGGATTTCATTGACCTTGTTAAACCTCTTTGCTTCAACTGATTCTTTTGTATGTTATGCTGATGTTTCTGGTGGTAAAGAACCTTGAATTGCTTTTTTTTTTTTTTTTTTTTTTTTCTTTTCTTTTCTATGCTGCTTGTTGTCTTTTTACTGAATTGTATGTTATATTGTTTTCCGTGATGCTATATGTATTTTCCTTGTAAACACCTTCCTGGTTCTGAATCTATATATTCTTGCACATCTCTTCTTTGACTACTTTTACAAAATGCAGACGGTAGTGATGAGTTTATGATTCATTCTTTGTAGTTACATTGATGCCGATGGTAAGCAGCTGGTGGCTGCGAATGACATGGCTAACAGCATAGAATTGGGAAGTGGTGGCTCAGAGCTTGTAATCACTCATAAGATGGAGAGTGGTACACTTATTAAAACTCTTGGCTCTCGGGAATTTCTTCGCTACTACCGTCAGAAACCACGACCTTCTCTTCCAAGGGATGTTGCTTTGGCAGTCTCATTGGCCTCAAGGTATGTGAAACCTCAACCTTCATTATCTAAGTCTTGTTAGTTGGTGACTGTTTAAATGCAAAATAGGTTTATCGTATTCATCCTTATTCAACAATTGTTGATTGGTTGCAAAAATTGGTTTATTATGTTAGTCTTGCATGAATTTTTTGTTTGAGGGTAAATACGACCTCTTTGCTACATTCTTGTCAATTGGTGATTGTTGTCTTAGTAGCTGGAAATCTTCTTCTAGGGAAGTTACATGAATTTCAACCAATTTCTTCATTTGTTATGATGGTACTATTGCTACATTTTCTATGCTAGGCAGCCGAATTGATGATATATGCTACTAAACATGATCTAGTATATTTGGAGCTTCAAAATTTTATGATTTTTGAAAACTATTGTCAAGTGCATCAAGTGAAATACAAAATGAATGGTGAAAATTGAATAACTATAAAAATTTAGATGTAGAGTTTATATTAAGATCAAGGGTTTTGATCTTGATATAGATAAAAATAGGGTTTTTTTTTTTTTTTTGACAAATTAGACTAATTTGGATTCTTCCATGTCGCTAAACACAAATAACTTATATTGGTTATTTAAATTTGTCAATTTTGTGACAATGTGATCATTAGGTATATGACGATTTTAGCAGTGTTACTATACGATCAATATTAGGGGTTGGTTCTTGTTGGGGCCGAAATGTGCCGCTGACCGTTGACCGGGTATGGTTCGCGATCGGCCTCCGAGTTGACCCTCTGGATGTGATGCGCCGCGTGCCAAACGATTGGACTGAGAAGAGATCTGCTCGGCCGAGTTCTTCTCAATCAAACTCTCGACAGAGCTCGGCCTAGAGGAGCCGAACCGGGAGTTGGAAACAGAAATTGACACGGCCTGAACAACCAATTAGAAATTGTATTGCTCAAGGGTAACAGTTACAATTAGGACTACTCCTAGGAAAGCTGTAAGGAAAGTAGTAGATGCGTGTATGAAAAGCTAGCCAGGAAAGCAGTAACGAAAGCGGTAAACTTAGTCTAGGAAAGTTGTAAATGCAAGTATTGAAGGTATTGAAAAGCTGGGGTGGTCACTGGCTTACGAGGTTGTAGGATCCCTTTTTCCTCGATGGTTCAATTATTTATACTCGTTCGAACCAAGCGTATGACGCTGTTTTGGGTAATCGGCGTGACTTAAGGGGAATCCTTACGTATTTCTCAACCACTTCCTTCTGAGTTGATTCTCCTCGGTTGGATAGTAGCTATTTTCCGTCCACTTTCATCCCCGAGATTAGCGCGATGCTCGACACTTTCCGATGCTGGGCACTGCTTGCCATTCCGGAGTCAGTTACGCGATTTGCCCCTCAGATCTCGTACCTTCCTCTTCCAGAATTTTTTCTTTTGCGGCTTGAGCAGCCGAAAGATGATCCTAGCTTCGCCTCTTGTTATCCTTCGGTTGAGGTGGTCCGATGGCTTGCCTTAAGCCGAGGTTGGTCTCGGTTAAGACGCAAGTATCTTTCTGTCGGCCATTTCTTCTATCGGCTAATTTTTTCGGCCGATGGCGGGCACCACGTGTCGCTTCCTAATATGGCGACATTTTTGACCTCAACAGTTCTATTAATCTATATTTTATAAGAGAGCATCCAAAGTAACATTGTCCATGCAATTATCAAAGTGTCTCAAAATTGAACAACATTTGTCATTGTTTAGAGGATTCAACTATTTTTAAACATTAAACATCATCTAACAAGCTGACATGTTTGACATGAAAGGCCTTTTGATACTCAAAATATCCTTCATGTAATGTATATTAGCAGTGTTCTAACAGCGGTCACTATGGCCGCTATAGCGGCCTCTATAGCAGTTTGAGAGGGTAAACACTATGTTGTGCTATTAAAAAGAGAATTTAGAGGATTAAAATCATAGGAGCTGCTATGGTGCCCGTAGTGGCAGCTATAGTGGGACAAAATGCGGGTCCATATTAGGCCCCATGCTTTTCTAAAGATTTGATAGGTCGGTAAGGTCTAAAATCACTAAAAGATTAAGAAATTATTTTTTAGAAGAAACAAAGTACATAGGTTACATGGATGTGGCTCCCAGCCGCGTCCACATCTGACGAGACATGTCAGACGCTAGACGTGCAGCGGACGTGACAATGTGTGCCCGCAGCCTGTCCGGGAATTAGAAAAAAGAAAGAGAAGCGAAGAGGACTCGCGTGCATCATGTCAGCCCTCACTACGTAGGAAGAGTTCCAAGGGTTTTAATAATGGAAATATTTTTGCTTGCACTCGCTGTATCCTTATCTATTATACACTACAATCAATGTTTGATTAATACTTAAAATTTTAAATCTAAATTAACATATATGATTTATAATATTTTGATAGATGTATAAAATAATATTTTTCGGAATTCTAATACTTTAGATGTTAATTAGTTCCAAGAATGAACAATGTTAAAAGGACCATTGTTCAATTTGAAAAAATTATTATCCAAATTTTATAATTTTTTTATATATAAATATTTTTAATGTCATATGGTACATCTAATAAATTAAAGTCAAAATTTTGTTGTGCTGAGTGCGATCGATGAGATCTACTTATGAATCTGGTACAGGTTGTAGGGCATATAATTAGAATTTATTTACTAATTTTAAAATATTATAATATTTTTTACCTAATATATAGAATATTATATTTTAAAAATAATAATTTATTATTGTTCTTGCCTTGTCCGTGTCGTTTTCTTTTTTAATTTGCCAAGTTAATTCATTCGAGTTATGTCATGCTCGGTGTTCGTGTCCATGTAACATAACACATGTTAAACAATATACAAAAATAGTCATGTGACTCATTAAACTAATAATGTATAATAATACACAAAGTATATACAAATAATATACTTGAACGCTATCCAAACATGTTTCTTATGGCAAATGAATGAGAAAATTCCAATTTTTTTTGGGTAGGGAGAAAAGCAACATTGTGACAACACGATGCTACGAAGGATCACCATAGTTAGCAAGGATTGTCGTACAAACGCAATTAGGATTATAGACATTTAAATAATTTATTATGAATCCCGCCATGGGCTCATGGCGGCTGCTATGGCGCTCGTTATCCGCCGCTCTTTTCCTGTCACACCCCGGTGTGGAAGCTAAAATCGGGCGCGTGCACTGACTTGCTACACAGACAGTTTTTCCTGTACGTGCACGACGTTCGGAATACAATACACCTATACAATGTTCAAGGATTATAGAACTATAGAATTTCAACTTTTGAAATGCTTTGAAGTAAACAAAATATGCAGGGTTTCAAATACCTCTATAATGAACTAAAAATCTTAGTTACAATTTCGTCTTTCCCAAAATATTAAATCTTCAAATGTTCCAAAATACAAAAAAGGGAACTATCTAAGATAGACCAGCATGCATCCTTACTATGTGTCAAGCACCATCCTGCTCAATGTACCTGAAAACTATGGGGTGAGGAACTTGTAAAAGTTTTCTAGTGGGTACAATACGCCTCTGGGCAAGTTGTCCCACTAGGGTAAAAAAGAATAGTATAATGAGAAATAAATAAACTACTAAGAAACAATAGAATGCATCATATGTTAGGATACATAATAACTACATCTAGTGTCAAGGTATGACATACAAAGCTCTACTTTATGCATCAACTAGTATAAAGATGTCATCAAAGTGATCCAATTCTCTGCCTTGTCTAGGAAGAGATCTAGACAGCTCGTACTCAATGCCAATGCTCTATCTAGGAAGAAACCTAAGAGACACCTTGTCTAGGGGGAAGACTTGAGCCCACACACTTTCGAAAAATCTCATCGTACCTCAGGGTGGCTGAACCACTGAGGTGGCGGAGGGAAGAATAGTATATCTTGGCAAGTCATCCAACTTATGATCAACACGATAGGAGTTCTCAAGTGATTATGTCATAGTTTTATGCTACCTCAAATAACAGTTCACGACTATTCAGTGACACTGCTACTTTATCCACAATACCCTTTTCATCGTTACTATCCAACTAGCATGCTTTTTAAGATGACCCTGGCAATGCAGCAACAAGTATGATGTCATAAGCTAGAAATAATGAGCAATTAGTATGCTATCAATAAGTTGGCATACAAGATTAAAGAAGAATTATGTTAGGCTACTGTTATCTTAAATGATGCATAAAAGGGAGTTAGGCGAGGCTAAGCAAACCGGGTGTCGTTAAACCCACTTTAAATAGTGTACCCACCTCAAAATGCTCACGCGATGGCAATGACTTGAGCTTGGCTCCTCACTAGCTCGGACCTATGGGGAGGATAACGAGTTCATAAACTACCTTAAACTACCTTAGCACGCAATTCGTGATCATAATAACCTTTAAAAATCCATTACTAGAACTTCTGGAATGTTAGGTTTTGGAATCTAAGTTTCAGGTTCTAGTACCTCCCATGGGTACTTGAATTTAGGGTTAAGTTCTACAGAAATAGAACCGTCACACTGTTTTATTGTGGTCAAGGATTAAAGTGCCGTGGCACAGGATTGTGCCGGCCGTTGCCTGGCACGATACGGCACATGCACGCTTGCATGCCGACGGACACGTACAACCTCCTAGTGGCACGCTTTGGCACGGTCTTATTTTAGTTTTTTTTGTCCAATAAGGTTTTAGAATATTATTTTAAAAATTTAAAGTAATATTTATAAATTTTGGCTATGTATTGATTTGTCTTGATCTAATGTCAATAATAGCTTACTATCTTACTAGTTAATAGCTTAATATAGTAGCAGTTTTCTTTATAGGTGAAATTAAATACAACTACAGTTCATAGAGAAAATTATTTTTTCTTTAAATTTTTATAAAAAATTGCAAGATCCATTCGTATTGATTCGATGAAAGATCATATGATGACTAGACTAAGCTAGAATGAGATCCCAAGTGCACTGATAGTTTTTTTTCATTTTCAAATTTTTATAAAATATTTATGAAAATTTAAAGAAATTTATTTTTTCTAATTTTTTTTAAAAAATTCTAAAATTTGTCCATAAAAATTTAATAATAAACCATACTATGAATAAATTAAGCAATAATAAAAATTGATTAATTTTTAAATTTTTTTTTATTTATCTTTTATTTTTTAGAATTTTAAAAATTATAAAATATAAATCCGAGAAAATTAATTTTTTAAAAAAATTTTATGAAAAATTTGCAAGTTCATCCAAGAAAATTAATTTTTCTTAAATTTAAATAAGAAAACTTTGCAATTTATTTATGAAAATTTAACACTAAACCATATGACATATACATTAAGCAAATTTAAATATCAATTGCTTCTATTTAGTTTTCGATTTGATTACAATTCTTATATTTCTAAATCTAATAATAAAATTTTCGAAGTTAAGAATATCTTAAATCTCGCACAAAATACTAAATTCGTACAAAAAAATTAAAAATGGACCATATAATGATTAAATCAAGTGGATATATGTTCATATTTTTGTAAATTGTTAATAAAAATTTGTATAATTTCATATTTCTTTACAAAAGAAACTTTACAAGTTAAATATATTTTAAATGTATGGAAAAAAATTAAAGTTGTAAATTTCTTGACTTACCTAATAAGTAGATATTCGATTTTATTATTTCTTTACTTTTTTTTAAAGATCGAAGTGATCAAAAAATAATAAGAGATTGAAAGGAAAAAAAAAAAATTATGAGAAAAAAAGGAAGAAAAAAATAGAAAGGAAAAAAATAGAGTAAGAGATGTGAGAAGAAAGAAAAGAAAGCGCGGAATAGAAAAAAAGGTAGAAGTGAAAAGAAGAAAATAGATGAGAGAGAGATAAAGATCTATGCAAGAAACCAAAAAATACAAAAAGTCGAAGTAAAAAAAAAAGAAACACTGTGCCTGTGTGGGCATGCAGCGGCACGTACTGTGATACTCTCTGGGTATCGCTCTGTCTCGTTCGATACTCAGAGGATATCATGGCATAGGAGGGCCAAGAGAGACCCCCTGTACCGTGCCGCCTAATTGGTGGCACGATACGTATCGCTCTGTGCCGTAAGGCACGGATGGATACTTAATTTCTTGATTGTGGTGGTTCCAGAACCCACTCACTTGTTCTGGAGCATGACCTCCCAGTTGCACTTTCGCAGCCACCAAGGGCGTGTTTGTTTTGACAGAAGCGGCTACAAATTTGCGAGTTTGTGTAACAAGAGATCGCTGGCATTTGGACGTAACGTCTCACAGGGTGGCGAGCTCATGCCCAAACTCGCGACTTCTTTCTCATCATGCACAAAGTTGAGGTCTATCGTATGGACGGATACTAACCGTCTTCCATGGGGTGTAGTTCCTATATAACAAACACACCCCAACTCCGCATAATTCGAATTTGCGTAGTTGCGGCACAGATTCGTCTGTAATCATTCTTTAATCACTTAAAGCTCTAGTAATGCTCTAAGGTGAGTCGAAGGAAAATCGAAATTGCAAGAAACAATGATCTATTTTACAAAATGAGTCTTATATGCCAAAAACGTCAGTTCTTATCACGTGACTTACAAAACCCCTAGAAATCCCTCAAAGATTTTCCAAAAGAGCAATGCATCACAACTTGAGCTCGAGCACTTATGAAGCTTAGGGATTTATACAAGTTTGCCATGGAAAAGACTAGGATTTACTATTCATTTGTAAAACTTAATTAAAATCACTTTTAAAGCTCATTTGGAACTCAACACCCATGAAAAAATCAGTAACAAAAATCACCCAACTAGATCTAGGATTTAGCAACACTTACCTTGATCTTTTGGGTTTCTCCAACAAAAGGCCCAAGTGGCCAAGGTCCCCCTTTCTAAGCTCCCAATGTTGGATCCTCTTGGTGGAGAAGCTTGAGGAGGGAAGTGAGGGAGGAGTTCCTTTCTTTATACTATTGGATTAAAGGAGAGGGAGAGTGGGAGTGAGTGAGAGGGAGAGGGAGAATAGAAAAAGAGAGAAAGGGGTTAGGGTTCTCTTAGGGGTGGTTTTATAGGGAGGGGGAGGTGCACAATTGCAATTACACGGTTACACCCCCCAACAATACCCATCTTAGCCTTTCCCCTAACTTCAGCTCGCACGGATTTTTCTTGCGAAGTTTTAGTAGTGTGGCTTTTACATTTTGGAACCAAGCTACGCTATGGAATCAAATAACAAGGCCAAGCTTGTAAATCTGTGAGAGAGCAGGGGTATTAATAAGACTTGTTGAGTGACGGTCCCTTCTGGGAACCTGACTCCTTCCCATGACGACTAGGAATGGGCAAATCAAGAATTTCACTTCGAATTCCGAACCTCAACATCCTGCTGCTCATGGTGTTTCACAATCAGTATTGGAAATGAACGGAGAAGTGGTGGAACGTGCATAACCACATATTGAATCACTCCAGTGCGGCACAAAGCCACTGACGCTAAGTAGGCTCAATTCCCGCTAGCTATGCCCTGCCCTTTTTTTTTAAAAAAAAACCTAATAACAGGTTCTGCAGAAATCGAACCTTATATCCACTGTTTCCCTGCTCAGGTTTCGGAACATAACAGTCATGTTTCGGAACCTCACACTCTCAAGCTGAAACTTGCTTTCTTCTTCTCTTTTCCTTTTGCTTTCTTTTACTCTTCTTTTAGAAATTTAGGGTATTACACTGCCATGCACTTTGATAACCTCCAAATGTATTCCCTCGCTACGTGCTATTTACTACCTTGTATATGAGTTTTTTTGGATTGGATTTATACATAATTAAATATGTGGGCAACATGTGATACTCATGAGGACGCTTGTGTGTAATCTTCATGTAATTTTACAAATAAAAACAATTTAAAGGACTTGATTGTTACTTCTACTAAAGTAAAGATCCTTAATCGCGAGTTTTGAAAGTTTAGGAAAAGGACTTGATTGTTGCATCCGTAATTGTAAGTTTTGAAAGTTTAGGGACTAAATTGGCATCTGACCCAAACTTCAGTGAGTAAATAAAATGAACCCATAAAAAGAAAAAATCTATCGTCTACTTTTGTAGGGTTTTGCAATTTTGGCCATTCATTTTTTGACCCTTTGATGCACTAGAAAAAAATTGTTAAAAATTACGCGAGTGTTGAACGAAGAAGTTTGCCAGCTTCTGCAACTCAAGGCTAAAATAATATTATAAAGTATGAACTTCATCCCCAGTTCAGAGCTTTTGCTTTTGTTGGTCTTCCAACAGCGCTACTCAGACAGCCCTTAATCAATTGCTATTGGACATTAGTGATGGAAACCATCAATTAGGCAAACAAGCTGTAAATCTTTGTTCTTTTCAAGATAAATCCTTGTACTTTTAAGACGATGTATAATTAGCAAGTATATTGACCTTTTTAATCCTCCCACTCCCTTGTCTCTATCTCGTTCATAGCATTTTCTTCCATATTTTTTTTTTTTAATGATTTTAAACAGAGTCATCAGCTTGTTTTCTTGGCTACCGGATTCCTAGACACTCAAAATACCCTAATTCATATTTAACTATATTGATTGTCGATTTGGAGCTTCTTGCAATGAAAGTTTAGTCTATATTACCAAGATAGAGGGAGGTGGGGTAGGGATTCAATCAGGCACTTTAAATACAATATAGAACTGCATTCTATAACGAACATTTGAATAAGGGTTAAATACTGGTGTACACTTCTAAAGTTTGAAATAATATCCCTTCAAATTTTAAGTCAATTTGCATATCCCTCTGAACTTCTAATACCTTACAAAAATATCCTTCCACTTAAATTTTCATCAAGCTCCGTTGAATTTCCTTAAGTTTCCCTTCTTCTCCTTTCGTCTCTTTCGTCTCTTTCTTTTCTTTCATCTAGAAAATTTACTTTTCCTTTCTTTCTACTTTTCTTTCCAAGCAGGTCGATTACTTTACTTCTTTCATAGCCTTAACATTTTCTGATAGCAAAGAACTTTCTCTTTGCTATTAGAAAAGTTGTGTGGAACAACTTTTCTAATAGCAAAGAAGATAAATTTCTACAAAAGATTCTCTTTTCAATGCAGAATAATTTGGAATCGGATCGAAAAGAGAGAAGTAACTAAATAGGAGATGATATTCTCGTTTGGAAGTATTTTCTTTGGTCAGTTGGATTGGAAGCTTAAGAAAATTTAATGAAAATTGATAAAATATTAATTGAAAGGGTATTTTTGTAAGGTATTGGTAGTTTGGAGGGATATATAAGTTGACTTTACTTTTGGAGGGATGTATAAGTTATTTTTAAACTTTAGAAAGGTACAGCAGTATTAACCTTTAAATAAATAAATATATAAATATTATCTTCATATGTAAAGATGCTATTTTCATATTTCTCTCATATTTGTAGCCTACGATTTTGAAGTTCCCGTACTATTATATCCGCACTGTGTCACGTCCACATCCTATATCTTGAGTTGTGTTGAACACACTGTGGCCAGTGACAAAAGAGCAATGTGCTACCTGCACACCCCAAAAGGGTGTGTAAATTGTACTTCCTACCATCCAAATGCTATTACTGCATCCTTGTCTTGTCAACCTTTTTTTATTTAATAATATTAAAAATTTGAAAGGGTTTGTGAGTTTTAGGATAGAGAGGGTAAGGTCTACCCCTCTGTTTGGAGTGAACGGCTAGTATTTTTGGTGACAAAAACAGGAAAAACTGAATATTCAACAGCTTTTATTGATTAAAGTAAGTTTGTATTTAATAAAATCTGTCTGGTATTAGCAACAAGCTGGAAGTTTCAGGTAAAGGTGACCTCCGTCAAAGTACAAAATTAAGTTTAATGTATGCTCTGATCCTTATTTAATTCAAATGATTTATTTACTTCTAGGTGCAGGTACTGTTATTTAATTCAAACAAATTTATTTCTAATTGCAGGTACCGTAGTATGGGTTTGGCGACGGTTCAATCAAAGGAGCAGATTATAAGAATGAAAGTATTTAGGGAGATGAACCGCAGTGGGGTGGAGGCAATGCGGTCAAAGATTGGGATGAAGAGCAACGTCATTCGAAACCTTCCGAAGAATGTTACGTATTAGACTTTTCTTTGAGCCCTCTGAAGTTTCATGTAGAAGAGAGTACCGTTTTAGTACTGTAAACCTTGTTAAATTTGAAGCCTATAGCTCTCTTTTTCTTCCTTTTTCCATGATTTTTTAGTTCTACTTTGTTTTGTTCGCTGCTTTATAGCATAAAGTGATCTTTCTTTTGGCTAGTCATTGCACATATTTTGCACGTGCTAGTTTTTATATTATATTTTTGTATTCGTTATGAGACTTTAGTACTGTGAACCTTTACTTCTTAAATTTGAAGCCTGTAGCTCTCTAATTTTTCCTTTTTCTTTTTCCTTTTTGTTCTGCTATGTTTTGTTTGCTTGTTTATAACATAAGAAATTGTACGAGTGATCTTTCTGTTAGATAGTCATTGCACATGTTTTGCACGTATTAGTTTTTATAGTACATTTCAATTTACGTTTGCTACAATATTAATAAACTAGTTTTCAACAAATAGCATTACGCCTTGGTACACGGTAGATTTTTTTTGTTTGCATGTGTGCTATAGTGGAATATAAAGTACCTGCTTATAATGCGGAAGCGAATTAAAAACTAAAAATTTTGATTTTTGAAACTTCAGAAAGAATCCAAAATTAAATGGCTAATTTGCATAAAAAATTTATTTGTTTTACATTTTGGAAAAAATGGATCATCTTTTTTTTATTTTTATAAATTTGATCTGAATTTCTGATCAATTTTTTTTTATTCCCTTTTTTTTTTTTTTTTTTTTTTTTTTCATTCGAGATTTGTTTTCTCCTTTTCGAGTTGCTGCATCACTCCTACGTCCTGCCACCCTCGCCCTACTTGATATTCAAGCTGCCGCGACCCTCAATGTCGTGCTCGCTCTCACCTGCGCCCACTCCCACACGCATTTGATGGGCACAACATTGTGGGCGCGGGCGAGAGCACGAGCACGGCGGGAGTAGACACCGCTTCGAGGGGCGGCGCTCCGGCAGAGTCTATGGTACCGGCGAGGATGAGGATGAGGGAGAGGTCGTGATAATTTTAAAAAAATACGAAGACAAAAAAAAAAAAAAAAAAATAATAATAATAAATTATTTTTTATAGAAAATATTAAGAATCAAAGAAGAAGAAGAAAAAGATAAAGTTGATCTGTTAAGATAAAATTGCAGGTTGTAGAAAAATTTTGTATTGTTTGAAACGAAAGTTGTACTTTTTGAGAAAAAAAATTTATTCTTTGAGATGTGATTTATACTATTCAACCTTCCACTTTCTCATACTTTTATTGTCATTCTGGTGCTGACAACGCACGGTGGAGGTGGAGGTGGAGGTAGAGGTGGAGGAGAGCATAACGACACCAGAAAAGAAGGTGGCGGAGGCAGAGGGCTCCGTCTTGCCTCCCCCTCGAAGGGGTGTGTCACTTGTTGCTAAAGGAAGGGGAATCAGATAAGAATGTTGCTAAATAAATATTTAGCATCAGTTTCTAAAACTATCGCTATTTATTTTCTTACGATGGTTCATGGTATATTTGTGTGATTATTATATCACTCTCGCTAATTAACTAATTTTTAATGTTGACACAATGTTGACAATATCTATAATAAGGTCTCAAGTTCGAAATTTAGTTATGAAAGTCTAGTTCCTTCACATTTCCAGCTAAGTTTATTATTAAATAAACAAAAAAAAATAACTCCATAGAAAAATTAAGTTTCGCATTCTTTTTTATTATTATTATTAAATATTTATATATTATTTATATTTTTAAATTATTTCAAATAAAAAACAAATCGAAACAAATTAAATTTAAAAAATAAATTTTTTTTAAAAAAATCAAAACAAATCAAATTTAAAACTAAAAACAAATCAAAACTAATCAAATTAACAAATAGACATGCCACTAATAACTAATTAAACTAACAATCAATTAATTAAAAAAAAATCGAAACAAATAAAATAAATTAAACAATCAAATTTGAATTTAATTTCAAAATATTCTTTTCTATAGAAACTAAAATTTGCATTCTTATTTTTACTTTTTTATTTATTAAATATTTATATATTATTCTATATCATTTTTATATTTTCAGATTATCATTTTTATATTTTCAGATTATCACAAACTATAAACAAATCAAAACAAACCAAATTTTTAAAATAAATTATAAATCAAAAGGAATCGAAATAAATCAAATTTACAAAATTAATTAATTAAAAAATAGACTCATGCCACTAATAACTATTTAAACTAATAAAAAAATTTTGAATTAAAATAAATCAAAATAAATAGAATAAATTAAACAATCAAATTTAAACTTAATTTCAAAATATTTTTTTCTATACTATATACAAAAGCGAATAGGAGTTGGTTAACGGAATTAAACAAATCAAATTTAGAAAATAAATTACTTATGAAATAAGCTCATGCCACTAATAACTATTTAAATCAACTAATCAAATTTGAATTTAATTTCAAAATATTTTTTTTTGAAATTAATATTTTAATATCTATACTATATATAAAAGAGGTTAGGAATTAAAAACTATAAACAAATAGAATCAAATCAAATTTTAAAAATAAATTATAAATCAAAATAATTCAAATTTAGAATTAAAAATAAATAGAAACAAATCAAATTTATAAAATAAATAAAACAGTCAAATTTGAATTTTATTTCAAAATATTTTTCTTTTTATAAATAAATATTTTTTGATTTTTTATTTTTTGGCGGCAAAAGATTTTTTTTTTTTTTGTTTTTTTGGCAGAAAAAAAAATTGTTTTTATCTTTTTGGCAGGAAAAAAATTTTTGGTTCTTTTTTTTCTTACTCAAGAAAAATAATATAACGAAATAAGTTATGCACCTCTTTTTTCTCTAACGAGTAAAAGTTTTTATTGTTTATTAAATTTGTATATATCATTTTATATTTTTTTTATCTTCGTTTTCAAATAAGTCGGAAGAGTAAACAGTTGAATCCTTCTTCATTATTTAGGATTGAGAATGGCTGAAGTAGGAACCTACGAGGTGTAGACTGTGAAGTAGGAGAGAGGGGATCTCCTATAGTGGCAAAGTGTGAGTTTCTCATTTTAAGATTCTATCTATTTCCTCTACAATCTCATAAATAATAATGGCAAAATGGGAGTTTTTAATTTTAAGATTAATATCATATCTCCTTTATCTCCTTTATTTGTCTAGCAAAATGAGAGTTTTTTATTTTAAGATTAATATTATATCTCCTCTATTTGTCTTCAAATAACCAGTATACTATAAAATCCGGTTCTCATTTCAAAATTTTATTTATTTCGCCTATGATTTCATAAATAACATCAAGACGACTGCGAATTTTATTTTAATGTTTGACTTCTACATTTTTTTTTTTGTACTTTTTTTTGTCTATGTGAATCAAGTTTTACATTACTCCTTTTTCAAAAGATAATCTTTTTTTATTAAAATTTATATATAATTCCATATTCTTTCTATATTTGGCTAATATGTCCCAATAAAATAACTGCTTTATATATTTTTTTACTGAATTAAGAATTTATTCATTGTGTTTTTATATTAGTAATCTTTCTTTTGGTGTATCCTTACTGAATTAATAATTTATTCATGTATTGTAATTTTTGTTATCTATGTGATATAAAAATTTAGTTTACTAACATATAAAATTTATAATAAAGCCATTATAGTTAGAGCTCTGCTACATGTACACCCCAAATGGGGTGTACATCCTACACCTAGCCCATCCTAGAATGGATATTTACTCACTCGTCACTTCGAAGTTACGAGTGAAATTCACCCCATCCTAAAATAGGTGGAGTGTAAGATGTACAATCCATTTGGGGTGTACATCTAGTATTTTCCTTATAGTTATTATACCATTCACAAAGAGGCTATTTGAATTTTTTAAGAGAACGATCACTTTTAGAAAGTTGTAAATATATTACTATCCCACTCTATGAATATAACTCTTAAAAAAAAAATCCTAAATAATAACTTTTTAATTAATGCTCTATCAAATCAGCTTTTTATTTATTTTTGGTTCATAATTTCAAAGGAAATTTATATTTTAATTCAAAATTTAAAATTAATTTTAAAGTTTAAAATTTGTGTCTATCAACAGATTATTCAAATAAAAAAATAATTAATTATGAACCAAAAAACAATTTTAAAATTAAATTTTCTCTCAAAAAAATAATTAATTAATTTGGAAATAAATCAAGTTTGAAAGATAGATTCATTGGTAAATAAATTTGTATCTTCAATAACTACTTATATTCAAAGTATAAAATCAAAAAAAAAAATTCAATTTGAGTTTTGGTCATAAATTTAAATATAAATTTATTAATTAAAATTTTGAATTAATTCAAAATTTTAAAATTTAGGTACATATTAAAAGAAAATTTGTATGTTATGAAACAGAAATGAAAAATATTTACATTATAACTAAATTAGAATATATAAAACTTATTTGAAGATGTTGAGACCAGATTTTTCGTCACTTAAGGGAGTGATACGTGACGTCTACCATCGGCTAAAGACATCAGCCGACGGAAGAATGAGTCAACAAAGAGGGATTCACGTCTCGATTAAGACCGGTCTCAGTCGCGTAAAAGTGCAGCACGCAACATACGCCAGTCGGCCAAAGGCATCAGCCGAGAGGAAAAGCTGCCGAAATAAGGAGATCCTCGCCTCATCTGGAATCGACTTCAACTGAAGACGAAAGCCAGATCGCCCAGTCGAGTGACAAGGAAGGCGAAGTCAGAGTCAATTTTTGGCTTGTAATAACAGCAAATTTTGAATTTCGGAATGTAGTAATTTCGGTTATTGGAATAATTTGGTTTTTTCTGAAATTTAAAGATGGTGCTATTGTTAGCTTTTTGAGGATTTATTCCTCGGAGTGGCTTTCACTGGGTTATTGGTGAAAGGTAGCTAAAGGGATTGGTGTCATGCCCCGAGACCGCCAATTTGGACAGTTCGGGCACGCTAACACACCCGCCAATCGGGCATGACCCCTCTATACCCGAATGGGACGGCAACATTCATCTCAATGAAAACAATTAATCAATGAGGGATAATATCAGAGTAGACCACTACTAACTAAACACTTTCATTCATTAAACAACAAGTTTAAACGATAAATGAAAGCAACCACATGAGTGAACCACAACATAAAATTAATTACATTTTCCATCTCTCAACTTGCATTTAAATGAATATTAAATTTACATCAATTTCCTCCCAAATACAAAGTTCACTCAAAATAAAAGCCCAAAATGTAAACTGACGACTCTAGATTGCTAGGTCGCTAAGCTGTCGGCCTCTTGCCCCTGTCGTGCGCCTCGCTCGATGTACCTGAACCTGTAATGATGGTCACCCAAGGGTGTGAGAACTACTTAAAGTTTCCAGTGGGTTCAACCACCGAGAGAGAATGTTCTACACCACTTGGTCCAATGGAAGCAAGATAATAGATAATAACACAATATTGAAAACTATAAATTTCTAACTAGCTAGCATGCTCATGAATACTTTCTACTTGCCACGACACGACTCTATGTCGCTACCAAGGGTGCCACACTAGTACAACCTACTAACCCACTCGTTCATTTAGTTTTCCATGATTTAGTTCAAGTTGCTAACCCCTTGGAAAATTCTCGCCCAACGGGCCCAAGTCCGGTAGTCATGCTACCGTAAGAAGAGATTATCCATGGTTGGCGATAGCACACGCATGTACTACCCTGCCCAACGGAGGACTAGGTTATACGGGTCACTGCCTGGGAGATGGTCCTTGCTCTTACTCTCCAATACCAAGTCAACCTGCGTTGGAACGTTCACAATTTCCTTTCATTTGCTTTTGTATTTAGCCTCTTTGCACTTTATACATTCTTTTTATTTCAAGCATTTAGCTTATTTTGCTCTTTAGCAATTTCTTTCACTTTCACTTTGCTTTGCCTTTTCTTTTCCACTTTTGCCTCGAATGAGTTTAATGCACCTTGGCACTCATTCACCCGGGAGTCGAACCTGGTTCTTATATAGCCCCAACCTGCCGTGCTTCATGGGTCGTGTTCGGCATCCATCACCTTGTTCGGTCGTGCTATGCATCCATCACCTGAGGTCGTGCCTCACATCCATCACCCAATCAACCAAGAACAGGTTTCAGGCACCCGCCCGTTGGCACTTTGCCTTGATACTTCCTCTTTTAACTCTTTAGCCACTTTAGGCTTTCTTTCATTCTTTTCTTTACTTACTAATTCTTATTCCATAACCCTATGTTCATGACTTTAGGGTTTCATTATGTCTCGAGGACATTAACCATTTACAATTTTCTTTGGTCTAGAGTTTATTAACTCTACATTCACTTTACATTTGGCCTTAAGTTTATTAATTCTACGTGCATTTCAACATATTCCTAAAGTTCATTAACTCTATTTTCCACATTTCACATTCACCTAGAGTTTATTAACTCTATATGTATTCCACATTGACTTAGAGTTTTATTAACTCTACCTTTTCCATGACATACATAGCCTAGAATTCATTGACTCTAATTTTCATTTTCATTTTCCCTTTAGCTTAGAGTTTCATTAACTCTATTTTTACATTTCTCTTTTTGCTTAGAGTTCATTAACTCTATATTCCCATTCCTTACGTTAACCTAGAGTTCATCAACCCTATTTTACATTTCACATTCCACTTAGAGTTTTTTAACTCTAGTCGCATTTCCATCATTTACCTGGAGTTTATTAACTCTATATGCATTTCAACCTTTTACTTTTCATTCATTACTCATATTGAAGTTAAAGTGAGAATGCATTTTGCCCAAATACACCCTAAGACCAACCCTAGGGTTACTTTCATTTAACTCTTTAATCTCAACTCACTTATACCTCTCCTTAGAGTTTTGACTCTAAGTTAAAACTCTAGCTCTCAACCTTAGTTTAACTCTTTATACATATGCCACAAGTTAAATCCTAAGGTTAATGACACTCGTCATAACTTAATGCTAAGTTTTTTCCTAAGTCATCATGATCATTGTTCAACATAGACCCTTAACAGTAAGCTTTTAACACTTAACAATATACAACCTGCATCATATACATTAGGTTTATTAAAACCCTTCATGCTCAAGAGACTCTTAGCCCACAATGATTCTCATTCTAATAACCTACTTTAGGTCATTTACACATTCATTTTACAAGATGACTCTTAAAGTCCCATTTCTATAATATAGACCTTAACATTAAACTCATATCATGCATTCATACTAAACTTTAATCACAAATGATATGTTCATTGCATTCATTCTTGTGCAAATGAAATTCTACAACTTAATAACAATAATGACATTCACATACAATGGTTTATCATAATCTCTTAAAAAGCTCAAGAGGCATCTATAATCCCATTTCTATAATATAGACCCTTAACATTAAACTCATATCATACATTAATACTAACTTTAATCACAAATGATATGTTTATTGCATTCATTCTTGCGCAAATGAAGTTCTACAACTTAATAACCATAATGACATTTACATACAATGGTTTAACATAATCTCTTAAAAAGCTAGGAGGCATCTATAATTTCATTTCTATGTATAAACCCTCTTTCTCATATAAAATTTGAGCCCTCTTTCTCATATAAAATTCTAAAACTTTCATTTTTATTCCAATTTCAGCACAATTCACTTCCAAATTATTCTTTACTTCTCTAAGTTCAATAAAAATAGTATCTCATACAATTTTTATTTATACTCACTTACTTACCGAAAATCTGGTATATTACAATTGATGCCGGCCGTTCTTGAATCCGGGGTGCGGGTTGCACCGAAATTGAGAAAAAAGGGGGATTTGACAGGTTTGCGGGTTTTCTCCGTTTTTGTCCGAACTGGTTTTCGGGTGAGATCTTTGGGAGGGAAGGTCGTCACGTTGTCGGACTCGTTAAACGGAGAACGGCTGCGAAATCGGATCGCGAATCCGACTTTCGAAACTCCCGAAATAATACTTTTAAGTTATCGGGTCCGAGAGTGTGAGTGTGGGGACTTTCGGTACCCGTTAAGGCTTAACGGTGCATCGAAATCCGTGCAAAAGGTTTTGGGATGTTGCGGATAGTTGGCATACATTTGGAGAAAAACGGGTGAGTTTTCAGTATAAATTATTTGGGATTTAGGATTTTCATACCTGCGTAAGAAAATCCTAATTTTTCTTTTTCCAACATTTTAATCATCGTCGTCTTCCTCGTCGTTACGCGTGCTAAAAATCGAAACCGAAATCGTCACCGTTGCCGGAAATCAGAGCCCCACTGTCTTCTTCCTCGTTTTGCACATCGGAGATCGTCGTCGTTGTCTTCCTCATCGTCGCATCATGGTGGGTGGGGTTGTTCGACGGTGAGCAAGGCCGCCGTCGCCGAGCCCCCGTCGCTCGGCGCCTCGCAGCCTGCACCACCGCCGCGCATGCTGCCATGCCGCGCCGCCGCCGTGCACACTGCCAGCTCGCTCGGTTGTGCGCGCGCTGACAGCCTGCGTAGCACCGTGCGCGCCCCCGTAGCAGCACCATGCGCTCCCTTGCTGTCGTCGCCCGTACGTGCCCTAGCTGCACTCGCCCCGGTAGCAGCGCCGCGTGCCCCTGCTGTCGCCGCTCACGCGTGCCCTAGCAGCGCGTGCCCCTGCTGTCGCCGCCCGCGCGTGCCCCTGCTGTCGCCGCCCACGCGCACCCCTGTTGTCGCCGCCCGTGCATACCCCTGCCGTGCACGCCCCTGCAGTCGTCGCCCGCGGGTGCCCTAGGACAGCGCCGCCCCTGCCTGCAGCACCGCGTGTGCCCTAGCGCAGCGCCGCCCCTGCATGCAACGCCGCACGCGCCCCCGCAGCCCGCGCGCCGCCGTCCTGCAGTCGCGCGCCCCTGCAACCTACGCCACGCACCCTTGCTACCTGCGTCACTTGGGTTGCCTGCGCCACCGCTCGTGCAGCCTACGCCGCGCCGCTCAGGCAGCATGCGGCGCGCCGCTGCCCTCCTGGCCTAGCACCCGTGCAGTCTTGCTTGACGAAGTTGTCTTGCTTGACGGAGTTGTCTTGCTTGACGGTGTAGTCTTGCTTGACGTTATAGTCTTGCTTGACGGAGTTGTCTTGCTTGACGGTGCACTCTTGCTTGACGGAGTTGTTTCGCTTGACAGTGCAGTCTTGCTTGACAGAGTTGGTTCACTTGGCGGAGTTGGTCTCGCCTGACGGAATTGGTTTGGGGGGGGGGGGGGGGGGGGGGTGGACGTTCGTGGGTCTGCTTAGCCGTTTTTCATCGCGATCGTCGTCGGAGTGACGACAGAGGCTCGGTTTGCTGCCCGACGTTCCGTTTTTCGTTTGGTTGCAGTCAGGGACAAGCAGACTGCATTGGAGGACGATTTTTCGTGACCAGAGGGGTTTTACGCGAGGGTTCGTCGGTTCGGTGTTCCGAGACAGCGGTACACCAATTTTTCGTTCCGATCTTTTCCATCATCACCGAGGCATCGTCTGCTGATCACAGTACACATGTAAAACCCCATTTTCGCATATTTTTGTGTTTTTACACGGTTTCTCTTATTGGGTAGTGTTTGATGTCCGAGCACCTATTTTGGTGTGTTTTGGGACAGTGGATGACTTATAATTTTTGTTTGGGGTTTTTTCGAGTAATTCCGGTGGACTCCGGGAGTCGGTTTGGGAAATCGATCTTTCTAATAATGTTGGGATCCGGGGATGAGTGATCTTGGATTGTTGAGTCTGGTTTTGACTCGGTAGACCTTTTGCAGGTTCGATTTTTTATCGGGAGCATCATTAGAGTAGATGGTTCGCCGATTCAGGTGGGTACACCCTTAGAACACCTTTATCACATAAATTGATATATTGTCATGGTTTATTATATCAGGAAATATTACGGGTGCTATGATGTGTATTTTGATCTCCAGATGAATGAATGTCACGGTAAAAGACTTTTTGGACAGTTTGTCCTTATCCGAACGATGGCATGGTTGTTCGGGGCATATTTATGATCTGTAAAATGATTGGTGCGACTATTCAAAATTCGGGAGATGGTTTCGGTAAATTGGAACAAAGGGAATTTTGGTATAGTGGTCGGGACAACCAAATTGCATGTTAATGAAAAACTAGATATGTATTATTTGTGGACCTTGGGTAGGTTCGGGTGATTTACAAGAGTTCGTAGAGGAGTCACGTACTCGGGATGACCTTTTGGTAGAGGTGGGTACCCCGATCTAAAGTCGGGAACTCTGGCAAATCGGTAATATCTGACCTTGCTCCTTATTATTATTACTATTTCCTCATGACTAGTGTGTATCAGTAGGATGATCGTCGGTCACGGTTATTTTGACGATGAAGTATATTATGATACATCTTTTACTGAAGGTGTGCACTGAACACAGACTTTGTGTAGCTTATCCGACCGTTGGGCAGCATAAGTAGGGAAAGTGCACTTTTCGGTAATTAAACAATATATGTCATATGGTGATAGAGAAAAGGACATTTTTGGATAGATTTTTGTTAGTATCATATTTGACTGGTGGGTCGGTTTCTTCTATACATCACGTGGGCGTCTGTTCGTCGCAGGACGAGGTTTCGATTTTGATATACATCACTTGGGCGACCGACTGTCGCATGGGAGTTTCATACATGGATATGTGATCGTCATGCTCTTGGCTCTATCACGCACATCGGCGGTTTGGCCACTGCATGGGTGTACTTTTTCGAAGAGGTGGTCTGATTTACCCGTAATCCCTACACGACGATTTGCTTGGCGGGAGCCCCATGCGGTCATTGCCGTTTCGCGGCTATGCGGTTGGGGTTATTTTGCACCGGCTTACTGAGTGGGATATGACTGTTTCTGAGGTCAGTGGGCCGACATGGTGGTATGTTGGACGACATTGCATGAGGTCAGTGGACCAACATGGTGGCATATTGGATAATAGTGACGTGGGATACTTTTCGTGGGATATTTTGCTAGCGACACGGTTTCTGGTATTCTGAGATATGGTTGGGTGTCCCTTGCTACCGGTTTACTTTGCTAGTACTTGGATTATAGTTGATATGATTTATGTTGTCTCGGTTTATGTCACTGACTCCCACTGTGTGACAGGTTCGGTCGGGGTTGGGGATCAGGACGGTGGTGACGACGCTACATAGTGAGGCATAGTATCCTCAGTCAGGTTTTTCTTCTTCTTTCTTTTTTTTGTGGTTATTTTCTTTATGGTCAGACATTATGCATGTGGATGTGGACATTGGTATTGTAGATGGTGTGGATGTTGAGACAGTCTTGTGTTATTTGATACGCATGCTTTTGGAACTATGTTTTTGGTTTATACTTTGTTGATGCGTCGTGTGAACGTGGGTTTTCTAACATAAAAAGATTTGCGAAAATGGTTTTGGAAAACTGAGTGTCGTGTGGGCGCTGTTTTTAAACCTTGTGGATTTATCCTTTCAAACTTATTGATGCGCCGAGTGTGCGTCGTTTTATGAAAATAAGATAATGGTATTTTCAAAGTTCATACTCTGTTATTTATAAATTAAATGGTGAATATGGTTGATGTGTATTGTTGGAATATGCGCATTGTACATGGGGACGCAGTGCATATACAGGGGAGACTCTGTCCGATTATACAGAGAGATCTTGTATGTGGAGCGGATCTGTGCAAGTGCCAGGGCGGGAGATCCTAAAAAAAAAAATTGGTTCCAAAATTCGGTTGTTTCCTCTTTAAAATTGCTCCTGGGGCATGACAGATTAAGATGATATCAGAGAAAAACGGCATCAACCACAGTTTTTAATGAAATATATGTGTCCAACATCCACTAAGCACAATATCACACGCGGTTGACCTATGGAATAACCTAAGTCTTAGATACGTGAGAGCGTGGGATTGATGAGAATTTATTCTCGGTTTAGCACGGGTATTGTGCTGGTGTAGTCGTGTTGTATTGTTGTACTTGTGTGTGCAAGTTTGCCTTGTGCTAGGTTTACGGAAGGCGGAAATGAGGATGGGGTCGAGGCCGACCACCAACGGGTCCTTGATGGTTGTTGGAAATCAATTGATCAGGCAACCGGCTCAGGACATGGTGGGTCAGTTTGATGGGTTATAGATAATATGGATCTAAATAGGGGAAAAACACCTAGAGGGGGGTGAATAGGTGTAAACGATAAACACTCAAAAATCTCTGCGTAATAAAATCCAATGCGGAAATAAAAAATAACACGCAAGATTTTTACGTGGAAAACTCCATCACAGGAGTAAAAAACCACGGGACCGATAATACGGTGAAATCCACTAGAATTATAACACGTACAAAGGTGATATAACGTACTCACAGACGACTCAACCTTTTTCCATACGCTCCTAGTTGATCTTCTCCGCTCGCTCCGCAACGCACCTCAAATCCACAATTAGCGTCCAATGCCGAATCCACGGCATCCAACGTCGAGTCCACGACGTCTGACCGAATCCACGGTCTTCACCAAGTAGCACGTCTCGAATCCACGAATGTACCTCGCTCCGAATCCACGAGAGCGGTAGCACCTTGAATCCATAAGGCCACGCGAGTCCACGTGCCGATTTTTGGTATAATCGTTGTTTTTGGTTGGTGATGATCCGCCGAATACTTAGATCAAAGATAGATTGGAAATACCATCTAAGTATTCATTAATTTGATTCTACTCAAAATCTGAGTTTGAAAAACCTAGAATCAAACTAATCCATATAGAGAAAAAAACATGAAGTAGATCTGATTTTTCCTTTCTTCTCTATATGTGGATCTCTAAGTTTTTCTCCGTTAATTTTTATCTGTCATTTCCCAGAGACAAAACTTAGTGTGGATTCTCTTTTGGGTCTCACTAAAGAAATGAGATTAGGGTTTACTTATAGGTTAGAAACCATTGGAAGTGGATAAGAATAAAAAACTGATTGAAACAGAATTTTTCCCGCACGACGGTCCGGACCGGATTAGGCTCGTTCAAGACTGTCGTTGTTTTTCAGAGAATTCCTGAAAAAACAAGGTTCGGGGTCCAGAACGAAATCCTACGGTCCGGACTGTTCATGCGATTTCAGCAAAATCCACGTTCGGGGTCCGGAACGAAACAGGGATGTTCAGGACTGGTATTGTGCATGAAACAACCAACGTTCGGGGTCCGGACTGTAGTCCCTGTTCCCGATCCTGAACATATACCATGTCCAGTTTTTGATTTTTAAGCGATTAAAAATCCATCCAAGTGTTTCTACATTATAAGAAGTATTCGGATCACCAAAAATATTTAATTAAACATACCTGATCCTTTTGAATTCTTCTTTCTTGAGATTGAGGTATATGATCCAACCATCTTCATCTTCAATCTTCAAGACTTAACCATTTCACGAAATACGCCAAAACAAATTCCTTAACAATCTCCCCCTTTGGCGGTTTCGTGACAAAATATAGATCCACTTAAAAAAAATTCAAAAAGATATTTTTGTTGCTATCATCATACAACAAAAATTTACATTTGAGATCCAAATAAACTAAATACATGAGATAAACTCCTAATACAGACTCTAGACTTAGACATCTGTACTCTCTGCAAAAAGAAGCAATTCTTGACAAAAGAGATCGTTAGATACCTCAAGAAATTTTTGCATTCAAAAACCAAACAGAGAGATAGAGTTTATACTCACCATGACATTTATGAACTTAGATATGTATTAAGATCACAATCGGAAATAGACATATCTTCTAAGCATTAAAATCCAAATGTCATAAGTTTGTTAGTCAACAACATCTTGTTAGTTATATTACATGCCCAAATAGTTAGTCGAATAGTTAGTCGAGGCATGCATCAATCACAATACAAAACCAAAACTGAGTTGTTGTATACTTACCTTCCAGGTTTCAGTATCCAAAAGTTCTCACAAACTTGTCAAACATTGTACCATTGTTCATATCTCATATCTCTCTCCCCCTTTTTGTCACAAAAATAGCCAAAATTACAAAATAAAGGGAGTTAACAAGTTCAAAAACTAAAGGAAATGTAAGAACTAAAACTAAAAACCTGCAAAACAAAGTTAGAAAGAATCATTCGTTCGACTCTGAATCCTCAGAGCTACTACAACCCATCTTCGAAAATATCTTCTTCACCAACTTATTCATTGACGTGAATTTCTTTGTCAAGGTGATTTGGGCTGCTGTGATGAGTTCAAGTTCATCAGAAATTCGCTTCTGCTCTTTGGTAATTTGTTCTTGTTCAAACGATAAACGTTGTTGCTCTTTATAAATCGAAGTAATAGACGCTTCATCATCCGACATAGGTACTTGTCGTGAAGGTAACGCAGAAGTGCCGACGGAGGGTTTCGTCCCGCGCGGAGGAGTTGGGGTGGCATGAGGCATTTTGTGGAATGACTTAACAACTGTAGACTCATTGATCATACCTAAGCAGTGTTGATAAGTTGTAGAACTAATATCAACCGTGAATTTCTTCAAAATCCTCATGATGATCAATGGAAATGGTAGTCGTTCCGTGGGATGAGGATGCTCAACGTACCTTGTCATCCTATTCCAAATGATGTATGGAATATTGATATTTAACCCCACTGCCTCTGACGGATGTCCTAAGAGATATAAGAACAGTAATCGATCCCATCTTAAGACTTTCGCCTGCATGTTTGGAAGAATATTGTAACATGTGATGAAGTTGAGGAACCGATACTCGAGTTGAAGGTCTTTGGATTTAATTGAATTGCCTGTTGACTGAGTCTCCTCCAAACATATTCCCCTTACCACAGTTTGCCACATCATATTCGTTAAACTTCTTTCTTTTAAGTAGTTTATCCCTGACCTGCTAGATTGCATCCTTAAGACTTCGCCAATTAGTTGTGGAGTTATTTTAAGTCTTGTCCCTTGGACGTTCGTATAAAACTCCATTGGACCGTCTTCATTTTCTTGAAGGTGCCGTGCATTTGTATAAAAAGTCCTTACCCGATGCAAACAGTATCCAAGCATTTCTGGGAATCTGCACACTTGAAGAAGATTGGCTTGTTCAATCAGATTACCAAACTCCGGCGAGTGGTCTCGAAGAGCACCAATGTTAACGTGTCTTTCGCCAATGCATTCTCGGTTTTCAAAGGCCCTGAGACGGTCTGAATTAATGGACACTTGTTCCTCACGGGGTGGTGAATCAGGTGTTACTAGTTCGTCAATTTCAACCCCTCGTGCTCGTCCTAACCGTCGAGCCAGTCTCTTTCTTTTCATCGAGATTGATGATGATGGCATTGGTGCTTTGCCTTTTTCCACAGCAGTAGGTGCTGTCTTTTCCTTAGGTGAACCAGAGGACTTCCCTTTTGACTTAATAGGCATTGCGTCGTCGTCTAGTAACTCATCCCAATTCACATCTTCCTTCTCAGATTCTGTCTCGGAGTCATTAACGAGGACAAACTCACCTTTTCGTAGAGTTTTCTTCGCTCTCTTCAATTTGTTCGTTGCTCTAGTGTGAACCATAGCAACCAGAAGCACAATTATCAATGAGAACACCATTGTTGCTATTGAACGTGAGAAACCTGCGAGCACGAACTCAAGAACACGAAAAAAATTGTTTATTTTCAAAAATTTGAAAAATTGTACCTAAACAATCATTATCATGTAGAGAGACTAGGAATCAAATTAGTTTTGCAAAAAGAATTTTAAAAATAGATCAATCCCATGAGTTTCAAAAATTCCCATTATATGCCCTAAAATCGAATTTTCAGAAATCGAAACCTAAAAATCCGTTAATCAAGAGAATACCTAGCATATAAACAAAACTAATCTACTCAGAGTTCTTATTTCAAAAGAAATTTGACCAAAAACCAATCTCAAACGAAAAAGATACAAGATTGCATTCACGTTTTTGAGAAAATAGAGAAAACTGTGAGAAACTGAAGTTTTGATCATGAAAACTCACTTTGATTCGAAGAACTTGAGTTTGAAAGGCTCCAAATTGGTTGATTTCTAGAGAGAGAAGCTCTGGAGACTTGGAAACAAAAGATTGTTGTGAAAAGAAATCAAATCCCTTTTGTTTCTTATAAAACCCTAGCCGCGGTCCGGAACAGATCAGGAATCAAGTCCGGATTGGCTACCTGCAGAAATTTCCTGCGTTCGGGATCCGGAACAAGAATTTCAGTTCGGATCGGCTCCAAACTTTTTCTTCAGAAAAATTTAGAAAAATTCTAGAAAATCCAGAAAAAGATTGTAAGCACTTTTGCATGTCAACTTTAAACAAAAGTCATCATTTCATATCAAAAGAAATAGATTATGCTAAATCTATCAATAATATCCAAGTAATGAAATGAAAATTTATAAAAATTAAAACCTTTAAAGTTGATCAAGTTCAAGAACATCTATCATAATCTTATGAGTAATGCGTTTATCAAATCATCAATATGGTAAAGAAAATGAAATACCAAGATCGATAGATGTTTAAAATCCCAAATAAGTCAGATAATATATCTAGTCAATTTATTGTAAGGAGTGGCTCTCTGAGCATCTTTCAATAAAAATCCCACCTTATACCAACCTTGGAATTTGACAGAGTCAAGTATTCCAAAAAGCATTTTAATCTAATCATCAAGAAAAACCATGCTTGGTATACATGTGGTAGCTGCACACAGTACTCGGACGACCGAGGTGGTAGCTCTTTCCTCCATGTGGTGGTAGTTTTCACACTCCTCATTGGGATGTAACTCTTTTCACATCTTTTGACCATAAATATTTTAATAAACTCCCCCTCAATTGGCTATCAATTATTTAAGATATAAGGTATTCAACCAAAAATTGATCTCAAGTTTCATACTTAACTCAATTTTCAAATATGATAAAGACTATACCAAGAGATCATCATTGAGAGAGAAATTGACTTTGATCAATTAAAAATGGATTAATTGATATAAATGATTATTGCATCAAATGAATTATCATGATATCCAAACCATAATAAATTTTTCAAAAATATGAAAAGATGCAAGTAAAGTCAATTATCCTAATGCTCAATTAATGTTCTATGTACAAACATAGATAAGGAACAAAAACACAAAAGAAAACCTAACCTAAGCAATAGTTTCAAAAAGTGTTATTTCAAAGAAAGCATTCCAATTGCTTTACGCAAATGAATAAACCGTTTTTGATCCAAAGGTTTTGTTAAAAAGTCAGCTAATTGATCCTCAGTTGAAATATAAGAAATTTGAAGAATACTCGATTCAACTAGCTCTCTTAGAAAATGATATCTAAGTTTAATGTGTTTTGTTCTAGAGTGCAACACAGGATTTTTTAAAATATTTATAGCACTAGTGTTGTCACAAAGAATTGTTACCGAAGTTGCTGAAATTCGGAAGTCGCTCAACACACTTTTCATCCAAATGAGTTGGGTTGAACAACTACCCGCTGAGATATACTCCGCTTCGGCAGTCGAGAGTGCAATGCAGTTTTGTTTTTTACTATGCCATGAAACAAGGCAATGGCCAAGATAAAAACATGCACCACTCGTACTTTTCCGATCATCCACTGATCCTGCCCAATCGGCATCTGAATATCCTATAATGTCAAGCGTTGTTCCCATAGGATACCAAATTCCGAAATTCAAAGTTCCTTTGACGTATCGGATGATCCTCTTCACCGCTTTCAGGTGAACCTCCTTCGGTGCTGATTGATATCTCGCGCAGATCCCAACACTAAAGGATATATCCGGGCGACTAGCCGTGAGGTAGAGTAGGCTTCCAATCATGCTGCGATAAAGCTTCTCATCTACACTTTCACTAAGAGATTCACTTCCTAATCCCTTATTGCTAGTTCCCATAGGAGTCGGAAAGTCTTTAGAGTTTTCTAATCCAAACTTCTTGACCAACTCCCTTGCATACTTGGATTGACACAAATGAATGCCTTCTTCATTTTGTTTCACTTGCAATCTAAGAAAATATGTCAGTTCGCCCATCATAGACACCTCAAATTCACTTTCCATGGTTTCTGCGAATTTAGAAGCATCATTATCCCTTGTTGCTCCAAATACAATGTCATCGACATAGATTTGTGCGACAATGAAGTTATCCTGATAATGCTTCACAAAGAGAATCCGGTCTGCTCCCCCTCGAGTATAGCCCTTTTCCAATAGGTGCTTTGTTAACCTTTCGTACCACGCTCGCGGTGCTTGTTTTAGACCGTAAAGAGCTTTTTTCAAACGAAAAACATGGTTAGGTTGTTTATAGTCTACAAAACCTTTCGGTTGAGCCACATAAACTTCCTTGTTTAAAAATCCATTTAAAAACTCGCTCTTAACGTCCATTTGAAAGAGTTTGATTTTAAAATGACAAGCAATTGCGAATAGAATACGAATCGACTCGAGTCGAGCTACTGGGGCGAACGTCTCATCAAAGTCTATTCCTTCAATTTGTGAATAGCCCTGAGCAACTAGGCGTGCTTTCTTCCTAATGATGGTACCATCCTCATTTTTCTTATTCTTGAAAATCCATATAGTACCAATCACGTTGTGTTGCTTCGGTGGCTTCGTTAGTTCCCAGACTTTGTTTCTTTCGAACTGATGGAGCTCTTCCTGCATTGCTTCAATCCAGTAGTCATCCTGAAGAGCTTCATCGACGTTCTTTGGTTCTATCATGGAGATGTAACATGCGACTACACAAACCAACTGTCTCCGAGTCCTGACTCCTTCTTGTGGGTCTCCAATAATATTTGATTCCGGATGATCCTTGGAGATACGTAACGTTTGAGGTAACGGAGTACTCGGAGGTACGTGTGATGATTCCTGCATATCAGATAAACTAGAAGAACCATTAGATGCATCAACATTATCGGAAGAATTATTATGAGAAGATGCATTTACAGGAGTATCATCATCAAGAGACATATCAGGGGTAGATTTATCAGATGTAAAGTGAAAAGCTTCATCTACTTTAACATTTATAGATTCTACCATCGTTTTAGATTCAAGGTTAAATACCCGATATGCTCTACTATTTGTAGAATAACCCATGAAAATCCCTTCGTCACTTCGAGAGTCGAATTTACCAAGATTTTCGCGATCGCGCAAAATGTAACAACGACTCCCAAAGATACGAAAATATTTGATATTCGGTTTTCTACAAAACCACAGCTCATATGGTGTATTTAAAGTTTCCGGGCGCAAATACACTCGATTAATTACATAGACGGCAGTGTTCACAGCTTCAGCCCAAAAATGTAACGGTAAATTTAGGCTATGAAGCAAAACACGCGCCATCTCTTGTACAACCCTATTTTTGCGCTCGACAACACCATTCTGCTGAGGTGTATAGGGTGCTGAGAATTCATGTTTTATGCCGTTGGAAGTGCCAAAATCAATGAATTTAGAATTTATGAATTCTCCACCTCTATCACTTCGAACACAAACGATCTTTTCATTTCTTTCAATCATAATACGATGACAAACCCGATGAAAAGAGTCGAAAGTATCCGCTTTCTTTTTCAAAAATGTTACCCATGAATATCTAGAGAAATCATCAACCAAAAGAAAAATATACCATTTACCTCCCAAAGATGGTTGACGAGTCGGCCCCATTAAGTCCATGTGCAGTAATTCTAAGGGCCGTTTGGTACCAACGTGGTTCAAGTTCTTGTGTGCAGCCCTTGATTGTTTTCCCTTTTGACAACCTCCACACACAATGTTTTCTTTAAATGAAAGTTTAGGAACCCCCTTAACCACGTCTTTATTCGAAATCCTAGATAGCTCCTTAAAATTTATGTGACCTAGTCTTTCATGCCAAAGAGTTTCATTATCCAAAGAAACTAGGTTACAATGTTCAGAAATTTTATTTGGAACTACATAGCAATTATTTTCAGATCTAACCCCTTTTAAAAAGAATACATGATCCTTATCAGTTACAATACATTCTGTAGAAAAAAAATTAACTGAAAAACCATTGTCACAAAGTTGACTTATGCTAATGAGGTTAGTCTTAAGGCCTTCAACAAATAAGACATTGTTCAAAACCGGGCCATCTGGAATAGCGATTGTTACTTTTCCAACAATTTTAGAAGAACGACCGTCTCCGAAAACAACATGTCCTCCGGAGATTTTCTCTAAAGTTTGAAAACTGTTTTTGTCACCGGTCATGTGACGGGAACACCCGCTATCCAGATACCAAGACGAATTGTCATACGCATGCAAAGAAGTATGAATGACAAGACAAAGGAAGAATTCACCTTTGCGCACCCAAACCTTTTTGGATTGCATCGGCAATGAGTGTGACATTATTCTCCTTGGTGAAAGCGTCTTGTTTGATTGATTGCTTGACATCGTCATGTGGGGTGAACTACCAACATTCCTTTCCTTTGAAAAATTTTCTTTTGATTTTCGAGGAATCACCTTTTTGGTAGTTGTTGCAAGAGGTGCTTGATATGCTTGTTTTGCTCCCATCTTGCAATTTCTTCGAATGTGCCCTGCAAAACCACAACGAAAACATACCTTTATACTTGACGAAACCGAAGTAGGTGAGGTAGGGTTGTTGTCGTTGTATGCAGTGAATTCCGTCGTCGGAGGAGGAGATACCGACTGGGGCACAAATACTGTCTTACTCGAACTAGGACTGTCTCCAGTTCGATTGTATCCAAGGCCGAACCGGTTTGTTTGACCAAGACCAAGCATCTTATCCAACTTGCTCCTTCCCGAAGAAAATCGCTTTAAATCATCCTTAAGTTGGAAAATGGTCTTCGTCATTTCTATTTTTTCCTGTCGAGCCTCGGAGTAGAGCTTCAAGAAGTAACTTGCTTTATCTACCATTTTTACGTGTTCCTTCTCGAAATGCTCATTTTTCTCTTGAAGTGAAACATTTGCTTTCATCAAGTGATCCCTTTCCACTTCAAGACCGTTTGAGAGAGAAGTTGCCATTTTTACTTCTTCTTCGAGATCCTGCAATCTCCCTCTCAAACCCTTGTTTTGCTTAGCCAGTTTCTTTGAATCCCTTAAGAGTTTATGGTAGGCTAAAGCAAAGTCTTTACCTTCGGAATTACTCGATTCGTTGTCCATTGCAGTTTTTTCAACCTAGGAGGAGTTGGACAATGAATCGGATGTACTTGCCATTAAGCACACGAAAGGTGAAGTGGTGGACGCGTGGAATGCCGTTGCGCTATTTTCTTCATCACTTGAAGATGACTCATTTGACGATGAGGTGTCATCCCAAGTGACAGCTTGCATCGCTTTCTTCTTCGACGGATTCTTATTGGGACACTCCGTTGAGATATGGCCGTATCCTCGGCACTTGAAGCATCGGACTTGTCCCTCTGAGCTTTTCTTATCCTTTGAAAAACTCTCTTGCTTTCTTGATTTGTAGCTTGAAGAACCTTTGCCTTTATTCAACTTTACGAAGGATGAAGTTTTACTTGAATTACCCCTTCGAAAGTTTCGGCGAAATTTTCTTGTCAAGAGAGCAAGCTGCTTCTCAAAATCCTCCATAGATAGGTTCTCGTCATCGTCTGAGGAGGATGAATCCGCGTCTTCTTCTTTTGTTGTTTTCAACGCAAAACCTGAAGACTTATAAGAGGATGCTTTTCCAGAAGAATAGTTAGTAGGAAATGTCATTTCATATGTTTGAAGTGAACCAACTAATTCTTCTACACGGATTTCATCCGGGTGTTGAATAGTTTCAATGGCCGTAACCTTGGAATGAAATCTTTCAGGAAGAGTCCTTAAAATCTTTCTTACAATTTTAAATTCTGAAATTTTCTCTCCCAAGTTAGCACATGTGTTTACGATATCTTGCAATCGTGTATAATAATCTGTGAAAGATTCATTTTCTGCCATGAAAATAGAGTCAAATTTGCTCGTAAGCATTTGCAGCTTTTGAATCTTCACAAGGTTAGTTCCCTCATGTGTAACTTGAAGAACATCCCAGATTTCTTTCGCAGTCTCACATGCCGAGACGCGAGAGAATTCAGTTTGAGACAAAGCATTAAATAAGGCGTTAATTCCTTTGCCATTGTAAGAAGATGAGTCTATCACTTCCTTGGTCCATTTCGACCTAGGTTTGATGGTGTGAACATCAACAATAATTTCAGTTGGATTAGACCATCCTAACTCAATTGATTGCCACACCCGTTCGTCGATGGAAATTAAAAATGCTTTCATCCGTACTTTCCAGTAGGCATAATTTGTTCCATCGAAGAACGGAGGTCTGTTGATGTTTCCACCTTCAACTATTGTTTACAACCCTATTCCCGCTCTGATACCAATTGATGGGTTATAGATAATATGGATCTAAATAGGGGAAAAACACCTAGAGGGGGGTGAATAGGTGTAAACGATAAACACTCAAAAATCTCTGCGTAATAAAACCCAATGCGGAAATGAAAAATAACACGCAAGATTTTTACGTGGAAAACTCCATCACAGGAGTAAAAAACCACGGGACCGATAACACGGTGAAATCCACTAGAATTATAACACGTACAAAGGTGATATAACGTACTCACAGACGACTCAACCTTTTTCCATACGATCCTAGTTGATCTTCTCCGCTCGCTCTACAACGCACATCGAATCCACGATTAGCGTCCAACGCCGAATCCACGGCGTCCAACGTCGAGTCCACAACGTCTGACCGAATCCATGGTCTTCACCAAGTAGCACGTCTCGAATCCACGAACGTACCTCGCTCCGAATCCACGAGAGCGGTAGCACCTTGAATCCACAAGGCCACGCGAGTCCACGCGCCGATTTTTGGTATAATCGTTATTTTTGGTTGGTGATGATCCGCCGAATACTTAGATCAAAGATAGATTGGAAATACCATCTAAGTATTCATTAATTTGATTCTACTCAAAATCTGAGTTTGAAAAACCTAGAATCAAATTAATCCATATAGAGAAAGAAACATGAAGTAGATCTGATTTTTTCTTTCTTCTCTATATGTGGATCTCTAAGTTTTTCTCCGTTAATTTTTATCTGTCATTTCCCAGAGACAAAACTTAGTGTGGATTCCCTTTTGGGTCTCACTAAAGAAATGAGATTAGGGTTTACTTATAGGTTAGAAACCATTGGAAGTGGATAAGAATTAAAAACTGATTGAAACATAATTTTTCCCGCACGACGGTCCGGACCGGATTAGGCTCGTTCAGGACTGTCGTTGTTTTTCAGAGAATTCCTGAAAAAACAAGGTTCGGGGTCCGGAACGAAATCCTACGGTCCGGACTGTTCATGCGATTTCAGCAAAATCCACGTTCGGGGTCCGGAACGAAACAGGGATGTTCAGGACTGGTATTGTGCATGAAACAACCAACGTTCGGGGTCCGGACTGTAGTCCCTGTTCCGGATCCTGAACATATACCATGTCTAGTTTTTGATTTTTAAGCGATTAAAAATCCATCCAAGTGTTTCTACATTATAAGAAGTATTCGGATCACCAAAAATATTTAATTAAACATACCTGATCCTTTTGAATTCTTCTTTCTTGAGATTGAGGTATATGATCCAACCATCTTCATCTTCAATCTTCAAGACTTAACCATTTCACGAAATACGCCAAAACAAATTCCTTAACACAGTTGGCGATGTTCATGCACATGGTGCGGTTAATAGCGCAGCAGATTGTTACGCTGGTTTTTGTATTCCAGACCCCTTCCCCTATGCCGGCCGTTCTTGTTGTCGTTAGTATTGGTGACAGGTGGCGTTGATTTTGCTGCGACGCCTTTGAGGTCACCGCAGCGGGATTTGCACAAGGATAGGTGATAGCGCCCTCGGATGTTCCTTCGACAGTGGTTCCTGGACCTACGCCGGGGGCTACTAACGTGGACCCTGTGAGGGTGACAGTGGTAGTACCTTTTTTCCCACCCTTTCTACCTTTTGGGTAGGTGGAGATGCTACTTAAGCGCGGTTTGGGTTTGGGTTTGGGTAAGGGCAGGTTTGGCGGAGTCTGTGGTAGCACTACAAGAAATTAGAGCTATAACGACTAATTTTTAACGACGGGCGCGATAAGTGATCATTAAAAGTAATCAACTTAACGACGGGCGCAATTAATGGTCGTTAAAAATAATCAAATTAACGATGGGTTCAATACTTCGTCGCTAAAAGCAACAAAATTAACGACGAGTGCAATAAATGGTCGCTAAAAGTAACTAAATTAACGACGAGTGCAATACGTGGTCGCTACAAGCATTTAATTTAACGACGGACACAATAAGTCGTCGCTAAAAGGAATCAAATTAACAACGGGTGTAATAAGTTGTCGCTAAAAACAACAAAATTAACGAAGGGCTTAATAAGTTGTCGCTAAAAGCAACCAAATTAACGACGGCCACAATAAATCGTCGTTACAAGCAGCTTGTCAAACAACCAAATTAATGACGGACACAATAAACCGTCGTTAAATGCTACCAAATTAACGACGAGCACAATAAGCCGTCGTTAAAAGCTAGCAAATTAACGACGAGCACAATAAACTATCGTTAAAAGCTACCAAATTAACGACGAGCATAATAAGCCGTTGTTAAAAGCTGCCAAATTAACGACGAGCACAATAAGCAGTCGTTAAAAGCTACCAAATTAACGGCGAGCACAATAAGTCGCCACTAAAAACAACCAAATTAAGTAAACAAAAAATTATGGAGTTAATAACATGTGGTTTTGCTCTAAATAAAATAGAAAATCTTGTAATTAACAAATTTTATGGTTTTAAATTTTGAAGTGTTTGGATATATAATCAGCAAAGAGTGTAGTGGTGTAGTACCCGTGAAATTCAAATTTGAATTTGAAGAATTCAAATGTGAATGTGAATGAGGAAATGCAAAAATAAACCTAAGTGGTTGTATATCGGTGTGCAAATTGCAGAGTTTTCGGAGCACTATTTTCGCCTTTCAGATCCGAGTCTAATCTCGAAAATCTGAAATCGTCAGTGCGATCGTCTCATCGAATCGATTGAAAATGGTATAGACTGATTTTTGATCCGACGATCGGATCGTCCAGAAATCAGCGAAGAAGCTAGTGGGGCCCGCGACTTAAGTGAATAGTACTTATGAATAGTAACCGCTAATTTAATTCCCTCACCGGCCAACGTCGGTCGATCAACCATCTGGAGTCCGAATCTGACGGTCCGAGTAGTCGATTTAAATGGTGGCGTTGTTCTGAGCGCAGTGGCGCTGACGAAATTTGCGTTTGACGAGCCTAAAGCATTGTAAAGTGTGCGGAACTAGTATAATTTATCGTATAAGATGAATTTTAGAATTATCGAAGCTTGAATTCAGCGAACCAAAATTGCTACTCAATAGGTTTCGTCGAGCCGGACGTCGTGGTGGTGTCCATTTTTTCGTTTGACAACCCAGTTGTCTCGAAAAGTGTGATATATAGGAAAATTCATAGTATTTTGCATAAAAGCCCAATATTTTATGCACCGAAATGCGTGCACTTTCTTGGTGAGGGACTTCTCTGCATTTATCACCTACTTTGAGGGACCCAGATCATAACATAAAGAATCGGAGGACTTATTTGCATTTTTGCAAGAATATATATAGCAACCTAGGGTTTCTCTTTGCAACCCTAGCCGCAGCCTTCTAGTAACCGTAGCCGCATCCACCCAACCCCTGATCTCCTCTGATACCTTCCCGGAGCACCAGCTCCGCCGGCCGCCGTCCCCGTCGCCAAAAAAAATAAAAAAAATAACCCTTGGTTCTTGATCTCGGGTACTTGTGGGAGACAACGGAACCCCATTGGATTGCCTCCCGAGGGCCTAGAGGCTTTCTTCAACATCCAGAAGTCGAGCAAGAGGTGCCTCGCAGCCTGCATTGGCCGCGCGTCGCGGGGAGGAGAAGCTTCTTCTTCGTTCTTCTTCTCCAACTCCGGCGAGGTGAGTGCCCTTCCTCTGTGATTTCTTTTGCAACCTTGGTCACTACAGAGACCTCATTGGGTCATGGGAATGCCACCTTGTCATGCCCTGGGTGTAAACCAGAATCCGGGCCCGTCTACAGATCCGCCGTGCACACGGTATTTCCCGTGTACACGAAGCGTCGGTAACCTGCTCAGATATAAGAAATAATAATAAAGGAGCATAAAATCAGAGCTGAACTAAAACTACTATATCTCAGACAAAAGCTAGGAATAAGTAAAGAACAACTGTAAAAATAAATACAGATATCTCTCCCAGATCACCACAAATATACAACTAACTGGCTAAAGCCAGACCCAAAACGAAATACAATAAAACTGTCTGAGAAAGTAGGGTACACCAAAACTCCAGCTAGCAACTGTCGGGTGGACTCTCTATCTAGTCCGCTATCCTCTTACCTCGATCCGCTGCTGACGGTCCAGCAACTCCCGCAGAGGACTCTGCAAAACAAAGGGGGAAAAACAAAGAAAAAGACGATGGGGGTGAGAACTACTATAAAAACAGTAGCCTTCCCTAGTGGGTAAAGCCTCAAACTCAGACATGCCCACTAGGCCTACTAGAGGCAAAAAGAGAAAAAGAGGTGGTAAGCTAAGTATATAACACTGTTGATGAAAAAGCTACCACTAATATGCCTCTAAATGTCAAGCTAATAAAAATAGCTAAAAGTATGCATCAGTGTCTAAAAGCCTGCCTAAATAACCCAATCTTATTACCAGTAGACACTGGTACTGCTTGCTCTGCCTGCCGCATCGGGTATGCCAGCCTACGCATAACACCGATGCAAAGAAGTCTCAAAGACTCAAAGTCTGTCTGACGCACACTCCGGAGTGACACTCGAGGGGAGCGACCCACACGAGTAAAGTAAGTAACCACAAGTAATCTGATATAGCAGGAATGGATCGTGACTCAGATCAAGTGGGAAAAACCATCCACAAAAGAAAGCCCGATCGCCCTCTCCCAATCTGATGCAATAGTAACAGCCCGGTCAACCACCCAAGATTCGAGGTTACCGCAATACCCTACTATCAAGCCCAGCCTGTCCCAAATCCCCAGAAATCTGACTACACTATCCCAGCCCCCGCTCGAACCCGAGCATACTATCCCCGAAGTCTAGATAACATGAGAAAGAAATAAAAGCATGGTTTCTCCTAAGTCAAATCCCAATGATAGTGTAGCAGTAAATAGTGGCTTATCTACATGTCCATTCGCATGCAATTGTCCCAGTGTTTTAATCTATTTCACATGAATAGTTATGATATAGCAACGAGTGCCAACACTAATGTCTCAAAGTGATGATCCCTATTTGAATAATCACTAAGTAATAACATACAGCTGATCATGCTGTTCCAAATAATTAAATACTTTAACAGGAGTAATTATGGCATAATGATCATGTCCAAAGACCAACGTCTCACTAACATGGATACTATCAATTATTTAATCCCATATTGCATGCAAGGTTTATCAATAAAAGGTTCGGCATTCCCTAACATCGGAATTCTCTGATGTTCCTAATGAGCATACCAAAGGAGAGGGATACAACAACCACCCACCTCGAGAAGCGTGCACAACAACAATACGAGAGCCCTCGCTGCCAAGATCCTCAATCTCCAATAATCTCCACAATACGAGGACTACGATAACACAGCAAACATACCAACCAAAGTCCAATTAAACATACTATTCCACAATCTATCACTGTCCCCTAAAATCAGTCAAGAAGATGCTCGATTTCCACCTGTAAGAGGGTCTCTGTAAAATCCAACAAAAATACCGCTGTGATCGTCGCGTCGAGCCCTTCGAAACGAGTACCTGCACATCCCAAACCAAGTTTCGTAGGTCAAGTTACAAAATCGACAAAGTGACCACCTAAAAAATCCCAAGTACAAAATCTGTAAAACTTTGCTCTGAAAAAGTGGGATTTTCACCTTCGGGAAAAACTCAGAAAATTCCAGAAAAAATACGATGATGTCCCTCGCAACGCGTAGATAGAAATCGAGTATTGGCACACCTCAATCCGTGTAGAAACTTGAAATTTTGTTGTAAATAAATAAAAGAGAAGGAATAAAAGTCGAGTTGAATTTTGAATCATAAGTGACCCCCTTTTTCCTGCAGTGTAAATTGCACAGTTACGAGGCTAAAATGTCGCTTTTCAATCCGAGCCTAATCTCGAAAATCCGACATCACCAGCACGACCGTCTCGCCGAACCGAGTGAAAGCCATATTAAGCAAGTGCAGATCCGACGGCCGGATCTTCCAGAAATCAACGAAGAAGCGGGCGGGACCCGCGACTTAAGTGAATAGTGCTTGGGACTATAGATGAATAGTGAACCCAAATTTCGAATACCCCTAAGTGCTAACGTTCGCCAAATCGCCGTCTGGAAATCGATCATAGCACTTTAGGTAGTCGATTTGAACGGTTTCGTCGTTCTAGACGCAATGGCGCTGACGGAATTTCCGTTTGACGACCCTAGAGCCTCGAAAAGCGCGATAACTGTATTCTGGAATAGTATTTTATGGACCGCGATTTTATCTGGGCAGTTTCTCGAAAAACAGAAATCGTTACGTGATAGGTCTCGTCGAGCCGGACGTCATGGCGAAGTCCATTTTTCGTTTCGACGACCAGAATGCCTCGAAAAGCGTGAAATAAGGCAAAAAATGCGGTATTTACACAATAAACCCTATATTTCTTGCCTCGTTTTGCGTGCCACCCTTTTGAGAAGGACTGGAATGTGAGAGGAGTTATACTGTGAGGGACTGGGTTGGAATTGAATGGCTTAGAGGGGACTAAACCGCAATTATGCACCATGCATATAAACACATGCATGCCGAGCTAGGGTTCTGCAAACCCTAAACCTATAGCCTTGCCCTAGCCGCACCCTCCAACAGATTCCTCCTCTCTGCCGCACTCCACGGGAGCCCCGCACCGGCCGCCGCCACCCCGTCGCCGGAGAAGAAAGATCAAGACCTATCTTGATCTCGGGTTCTTGAGGAGGAAGACTCTTGGGAGGACCCTAGGTGGATCAAGTCTGTACCTGAGGCATCCTCTGTGAAGCCGCAGCCGTGCCTGGGGTGAACCGACGCCTGGCTCCGCCCTGCGCCGCCGCGGGAGGCACCATCTCCTTTCCAAACTCCGGCGAGGTGAGTTTATGAAACTTCTCTCATCGATTTAGCATTTGGGCATGACCAGTGAACTACTGACACCGTGGAGACCATCCTGGTGCAGGCCGAGCCGCTGCCGCCGTCCCGATCGTCGGCGGGAACTCTTGGCCGCCGGAATTAGCATCTTGGCCGATCGGGAGCGCCGCGGGCATCCGACCGTCGAACTTAAGATCAGCACCGTGGAATCGGGTCTCATCGTCGACTGGAACCTCTCCACCAAAGCTTGGGATGATCGGATCAAGATCGGGACCGCGCGAGCGTGCCCTAGAAACCGGCTTTCTTCAACCTTGGCCGATCTCGGCCGTCCGGCGCCGCCGCTGCCTTCCACCGCCGGCCATCGCCTCCAGAAGACTCCTGGAACCGAGAGGGACCTTTTGGTCCAAGTTGCACGGGCCCGGAGCTCGTCGGCCGGAATCCGCCATCAACGGCCTTGGAGCTCCACCGAGCTCCGCCGCCGCGCCTTGCCGACGTTCCCCGTCACTGGAAAACCACCCAGGTTAGCTTCTTTGGTCCATAGGAGCTTCCCCATCATGTGGCATGCAGGGTTTGACATCGGGTTTATTAACCTCTGCAGTTACACCCGAGTTGCACCCAACCTTCACCTCCGGCCATCCCTGGCGACTCGGGCTCCGGCCAACCCTACAGGTAAACTCTAAATATTAGTTATAAGACCCCCACCATCTTTATTTGGGCCAGGGCACCTCTGAATTATTAGTTTCCAGTGTTGCACCCGATTATTCCAATTCGGGCTTTGTCTCCGGCCGCCGCCGCCTCCGGCCGCCGGGCATCGACCCAGCATGGACCAGCAAGTTGCTGTGACTCACCTCTGACCAATGCTCACCCCTGTTGCAGGAAGGACTGAGCTGCACTGAATTGGAGCAATCCGAGCTCTAGTTGATTTTCGGGTGTTCCTCCGGCGACTATTCCGGCCACTCTCCGGTGCACCCGAGGTGAGCCCTCAACTCTACTTAGTCCGCTGTACACGATCCTCCACTTAACTCCTAATTTGATCAAGTAATAATAGAGGTTTAGCATAGTTGTTATTTAAGCCAAAGTGTATTAAGGGCCAACTTTGTTCTCGGGATCCGTGTCAGTCCAAACTTGTGAGCACGGTCTGGGTCTTGTCGTAACGGACGCGCAAAAATTTACGGCGCAGCTTTTGGACCCCCGGATTTCAAGAACGAGTCGAAACAGTGGACTAACTCAATGTTTTTATGCAATTAAAGATACGTTATGGACCTAAATGCAATTTGGATGCGCTGGCTGTCTATAGACAGTGCTTTCATGCCTACTGGGCATCTTGTTAGGTTTCCGTAGGTTCTCGTTGATCGGGAATCGGTCTTGTCCCGTAAATCGGCATTATTAACCCGTATAAGCGTTGCGTTACTATTGTGTCGTCGGGATGGGTATGTGTGAGGTTATTACTGACTATAGCTTCTTATTCAGGGCCCAGCTGTTCAGCACCAGCCTCCCAGTAGCAGAGTGGGAGTTCGAGGATCTGCCTCCATCCAGGTGGGTTATCTTCGGTCCGGGCTTTATCTATTCGGCCCTCTGGTTGCTTTAGTCCAGTCGGACACCTGTTATTGCTTAGCCCTGTTGATTTTATCATGTACACCTGTTCTTGACTATGCCTGATGAGTTGATCTATATACCGCATGATTGTTCGATAGACATTGATCCCGTAGATACATGATGTACATCTGCTTGTCAGTTTTCATATCCAGTACATAGATGTCATGATCGGATTATACCTGCTATTTTCTGTCATCTGTGATGTTTGCTTTATATTCAGATATGCATGATAGATCTTGATCGATATATACAGATAGATGATTTCCCTGTTGGGATCTCGACTTATTGCTGACTACCCAGTCACTAGACCGTGAGCTTGAGCATAGCATGATTGATCGCCACGCACGCTGTACGTCACGTACACTGACGGTTTGGCCACCGTCACAGTGTTCTTTACCGGTAAAGTGGTCTAGAGGAGGGACCCGTGAGCCCCCAGATCAGCACCTGTGGGTGCGGGGTTATGTCAGCCAGATAGGTGCCAGATAGGTGGCATGAGCCTGAGGTCCTTGTGACCAATAATGGCATATGATTGGGTACTTGGGTTTCGTTTGTTGACGCATCATTCTTATCTTGCACTGTTATTGATATATATATCTTACCTTGTACCTTTACTGCTCAGTTTATGCTTGATTACCTCAGTTATAGCTACACCTTGATTTCCAGCATGTATTACTTGCAATTTCCTTACCCTTGATTATCCGCCTGTTCAGTTTACCTCTGGATTTTGATTATCAGTAGATCTTATCTGTTTTCTTCAGCTTTACCCTTTGATTCTTACTATCCGCAGATTTTAGTACCCAGTACGTACGATTAGCAATTTTTCGGCTCGTCGTGCCCACTGGGATACATGTACAGTGTATCTCACACCCCCTGGGTGACCATTTTTCAGGTCGTTCGGGTAGTGGGGTGTCGGGACGATCCAGTGAGGCTGTCACGATAGAGCTGTCACCCTGATGATATATTGATGTCTGAGATCTTGGATGATTGTAGCTGACTTCCATTTATGTCATTTCAGCTTCCAGTTTATTTAGATATTTCAGTTTGATGATAGTATGATATTTCAGATGATTCCTGATGATTAGTATTGTTTAGTGAGATATTTATTGCTCTCTGATTGATGATTTGATTCGCCTAGCCGTGCATGTAAACTCGGGGCGTGACGGATTTTATGGTATCAGAGCAATGGGTACACGGTACCTAGGAAAGATGAATTAGGAACTGGTTAGGATGAACCCTAGGATGACTTGTCACGTGAGAGCGCGGGGTATTTGTCTAGTTGTTAGGAGCTCAGGTGTATTTCACACTAATGAGTCGTTTCCTAATCTTGTTGTTGTGGCTACGAGCGGTGTTCGCACGCTCTCTGGGCTTAGTGGTCGTGGTAGGTGCAGTGTTAGCTGTGGTTGTGGTACGAGCCGTGGATTTGATATATCAGTGGAGCCTTAGAGCTCGGATTGTTGGCAGCGGTTAGAGAAACAGCTCACCGCTTTTGCTGGGATAGTCCAGCAGATGGCTCAGCATCAGATAGTTGCTATTGTTGCACTGGCCCCACTACTAGTTTAGGTGCTTGGAGAAGTCAGTGATCCTCCGGTTGTCCCCGTGCCACTAGATATAGTACTTTTGTCACAGCCGGGGTTATTAAAAATTATGTTGTAACTGCTATTACCGGAGATTCCCCGAATATAGTTATCGGGATGCCTATGAGGTTAGCAATCTTGTTGCTTGGGACGGAAGGATTCTGATGACACTCAGCAAATATTAGACCTTATTGAATTGTGTCCCAACCCTGATAAGTGTAAAATAATTTGGGATTCACGATTACTTCGATAGAGATGGTAGTAGCAGTGAGCGCTTTGGCGCAGACATGGTTGATGGATAGGCTAAATTCGGTGATCTATGGGCCCGAATGAAATCCTGGTTTGAGTTGGATTCAGATTCAGACCCCACCTTTGGTACGAGTTTAGTGGAGTCTTAGTTACTCCTATGAGTATGCAATATGTTCAGATATTGTGATTACTACGATGGTGAGATATGACTGGAAAGTCTGATATACAGAGTGATGATGATAGCTTGAGGATTTGACTTTTATTCTAAACGAATCCGAATTGTAGTTGATTCGTACATTGTGGGTGAACTGATTATGAGGTCGTGATCGCCCTGATGATATTTGAGTTACGACTGGCGTCGCTAGAGCCGTGTTAGCAAGTGGTGATTCATTTAAGATAATCGGTAGATAGTGGAATATGGTTCTAGATTCTTGTGAGTAGCCGGGGTCGCACTCATGACCCCGAGGTGGTATAGACTGTTGATATAAGTTTATAGTATCGGCATAGAGATTCGTGTCTTGAGGTATGAGTTATACCTTCTGTTGATTTCGGTGGGAGTCGTGTCCCCAACTTGATGTTGGCGACAGATCTACAGTATTTCACTTTTCTTTTGATAAGTATGTTGGCTGCAGACAATGTACTGTCGAAAGAGTGGTTTGAAGTACTCTACCCCGTAAGGGGTAATATCGTGATTGGGTCTACTTGTTTGCTTATCTATATTATAGCCTCCAGGGTTACCCTCTGGACAACGATGTTATAGTTTCAGTAATGATACCCCAGACCGTATTACACCTTAGGTAGGTCTCAGACAGATCGCGTACATAGTGGATTATCTTTGTCATCATTGTGGACACTTGTCCTAACTTGTGGCCACTAGCCACGTTGATGTCGCCAGATTTTGCAACTGAGTTGATAATAGAAATATATGGTTTAAGCCCAAAAAGTTGGACAATATGTCCAGATCGGATATTTTAAGCTTTATGAATGGTGACCTTGGGTTGCCATGTTTTATGATGCTAAGAGACTGATCGTGTGATATTTAACCGGCAGTTGTGCGTCCTTAGTAGTCTGAGGTTTAGTTCTAGCAACTGGTGGTGAAAATTATGCCACAAACGATTATAAAGTGTAAGAAGAGATTCTCTACCTTATATGATTTCACTTAAGAAAATGAATCTAGTGGCTTTTTTCAGTGTTCGGCCTCGATAGTCAGCCTAAACGGGTAAGACCATTGAGTTCTGCCTGCACAAACTATAAGTTATGTGAAACCAGAAAAGAGTATGAGAGCTGGTTGCCACATCGGATGCGATCACATCAACCCTTAAGCATCGGATCTTATCCGAACTCCGAGGTTAAGCGTGCTTGTGCGGTGTAGCCTTGGCTGGGCGTGTAGCATCTCTACGAGAACCCGAGTCAATGGAACTTGAAATATAAAGCAGTTAAGCCTTAAAATTTGGCAACATGTCAAAATCAAGTCTGTTAAGTCTTTGTGGATGGCTCGAACTGCTAAAGGACTATGATCTCACTATCCAGTACCACCCAGCTCGGGCCAATGTGGTAGCGGATGCCTTGAGCCGAAAGCACGTGTCCCCAGAGCTGCTAATGATCAGTGATCAGGACCGCTTGATTTCGGAGTTCCAGCGCCTAGACTTGGAGATCGTTCCTTCGGGGTCTACCGCTCGACTTTTGGCGATGGTAGTGCAGCCTACCCTACTAGATCGCATAAAGGAGGGACAGCAGTCCGACCCCTCCTTCCAGAAGATTCGAGAGCTGATATCATTGGGACAGACTGAAGATTTCCAGTTGCATGCCGATGGCTCTATCCGATTCAGGGGCCGTTGGTGTGTCCCAGATGACGGTGAATTAAAGAAGGACATCCTTACTGAGGCGCATCGATCCTTATACACGGTACATCCTGGCGGGACAAAAATGTACCGGGATCTGAAGCAACATTACTGGTGGCCTGGGATGAAGGCTGACGTGGCGAACCATGTGGCACAGTACCTTGGTTGCCAGCAGGTGAAGGCGGAACACCAGAGACCGGCGGGAAAACTGCAACCGCTTCTTGTATCAGTTCGGAAGTGGGAGCAGATCACGATGGACTTCGTTACCGGTCTGCCTCGATCCCTGCAAAGCCACGTGGGAACGCGAGGCAGCCATGATGGAGCGTTTTCCCCATTTATTCGATTCCTAGTTGTACTAAGTTTCGGGGACGAAACTTCTTTTTAGGTGGTAGAGATGTAGAAACTTGAAATTTTGTTGTAAATAAATAAAAGAGAAGGAATAAAAGTCGAGTTGAATTTTGAATCATAGGTGATCCCCTTTTTCCTGCAGTGTAAATTGCATAGTTACGAGGCTAAAATGTCGCTTTTCAATCCGAGCCTAATCTCGAAAATCCGAGATCACCAGCACGACCGTCTCGCCGAACCGAGTGAAAACCATATTAAGCAAGTTCAGATCCGACGGTCGGATCTTCCAGAAATCAACGAAGAAGCGGGCGGGACCCGCGACTTAAGTGAATAGTGCTTGGGACTGTAGATGAATAGTGAACCCAAATTTTGAATACCCCTAAGTGCTAACGTTCGCCAAATCACCGTCTGGAAACCGATCAGAGCACTTCAGGTAGTTGATTTGAACGGTTTCGTCGTTCTGGACGCAATGGCGTTGACGGAATTTCCGTTTGACGACCCTAGAGCCTCGAAAAGCGCGATAACTGTATTCCAGAACAGTATTTTATGGACCGCGATTTTATCCGGGCAGTTTCTCGAAAAATAGAAATCGTTACCTGAAAGGTCTCGTCGAGCCGGACGTCATGGCGAAGTCCATTTTTCGTTTCGACGACCAGAACGCGTCGAAAAGCATGAAATAAGGCAAAAAATGCCGTATTTACACAATAAACCCTATATTTCTTGCCTCGTTTTGCGTGCCACCCTTTTGAGAAGGACTGGAATGTGAGAGGAGTTATACTGTGAGGGACTGGGTTGGAATTGAATGGCTTAGAGGGGACTAAACCGCAATTATGCACCATGCATATAAACACATGCATGCCGAGCTTGGGATCTGCAAACCCTAAACCTATAGCCTTGCCCTAGCCGCATCCTCCAACAGATTCCTCCTCTCTGCCGCAGTCCACGGGAGCCCCGCACCGGCCGCCGCCACCCCGTCGCCGGAGAAGAAAGATCAAGACCTATCTTGATCTCGGGTTCTTGAGGAGGAAGACTCTTGGGAGGACACTAGGTGGATCAAGTCTGTACCTGAGGCATCCTCTGTGAAGCCGCAGCCGAGCCCGGGGTGAACCGACGCCTGGCTCCGCCCTGCGCCGCCGCGGGAGACACCATCTCCTTTCCAAACTCCGGCGAGGTGAGTTTATGAAACTTTTCTCATCGATTTAGCATTTGGGCATGACCAGTGAACTACTGACACCGTGGAGACCATCCGGGTGCAGGCCGAGCCGCTGCCGCCGTCCCGATCGCCGGCGGGAACTCTTGGCCGCCGGAATTAGCATCTTGGCCGATCGGGAGCGCCGCGGGCATCCGGCCGTCGAACTTAAGATCAGCACCGTGGAATCGGTTCCACCAAAGCTTGGGACGATCGGATCAAGATCGGGACAGCGCGAGCGTGCCCTAGAAACCGGCTTTCTTCAACCTTGGCCGATCTAGGCCGTCCGGCGCCTCCGCTGCCTTCCACCGCCGGCCATCGCCTCCAGAAGACTCCTGGAACCGAGAGGGACCTTTTGGTCCAAGTTGCACGGGCCCGGAGCTCGTCGGCCGGAATCCGCCATCAACGGCCTTGGAGCTCCACCGAGCTCCGCCGCCGCGCCTTGCCGACGTTCCCCGTCACTGGAAAACCACCCAGGTTAGCTTCTTTGGTCCATAGGAGCTTCCCCATCATGTTGCATGCAAGGTTTGACGTCAGGTTTATTAACCTCTGCAGTTACACCCGAGTTGCACCCAACCTTCACCTCCGGCTATCCCCGGCGACTCGGACTCCGGCCAACCCTACAGGTAAACTCTAAATATTTGTTATAAGACCCCCACCATCTTTATTTGGGCCAGGGCACCTCTGAATTATTAGTTTCCAGTGTTGCACCCGATTATTCCAATTCGGGCTTTGTCTCCGGCCGCCGCCGCCTCCGGCCGCCGGGCATCGACCCAGCATGGACCAGCAAGTTGCTGTGACTCACCTCTGACCAATGCTCACCCCTGTTGCAGGAAGGACTGAGCTGCACTGAATTGGAGCAATCCGAGCTCTAGTTGATTTTCGGGTGTTCCTCCGGCGACTATTCCGGCCACTCTCCGGTGCACCCGAGGTGAGCCCTCAACTCTACTTAGTCCCCTGTACACGATGCTCCACTTAACTCCTAATTTGATCAAGTAATAATAGAGGTTTAGCATAGTTGTTATTTAAGCCAAAGTGTATTAAGGGCCAACTTTGTTCTCGGGATCCGTGTCAGTCCAAGCTTGTGAGCACGGTCTGGGTCTTGTCGTAACGGACGCGCTGAAATTTACGGCGCAGCTTTTGGACCCCCGTATTTCAAGAACGAGTCGAAATAGTGGACTAACTCAATGTTTTTATGCAATTAAAGATACATTATGGACCTAAATGCAATTTGGACGCGCTGGCTGTCTATAGACAGTGCTTTCATGCCTACTGGGCATCTTGTTAGGTTTCCGTAGGTTCTCGTTGATCGGGAATCGGTCTTGTCCCGTAAATCGGCATTATTAACCCGTACATAGATGTCATGATTGGATTATACCTGCTATTTTCTGTCATATGTGATGTTTGCTTTATATTCAGATATGCATGATAGATCTTGATCGATATATACAGATAGATGATTTCCCTGTTGGGATCTCGGCTTATTGCCGACTACCCGGTCACTAGATCGTGAGCTTGAGCATAGCATGATTGATCGCCACGCACGCTGTACGTCACGTACACGGACGGTTTAGCCACCGTCACAGTGTTCTTTACTGGTAAAGTGGTCTAGAGGAGGGACCCGTGAGCCCCCAGATCAGCACCAGTGGGTGCGGGGTTATGTCAGCCAGATAGGTGCCAGATAGGTGGCATGAGCCTGAGGTCCTCGTGACCAATAATGGCATATGATTGGGTACTTGGGTTTCGTTTGTTGACGCATCATTCTTATCTTGCACTGTTATTGATATATATATCTTACCTTGTACCTTTACTGCTCAGTTTATGCTTGATTACCTCAGTTATAGCTATACCTTGATTTCCAGCATGTATTACTTGCAGTTTCCTTACCCTTGATTATCCGCCTGTTCAGTTTACCTGTGGATTTTGATTATCAGTAGATCTTATCTGTTTTCTTCAGCTTTACCCTTTGATTCTTACTATCCGCAGATTTTAGTCTCCAGTAGGTACGATTAGCTATTTTTCGGCTCGTCGTGCCCACTGGGATACATGTACAGTGTATCTCACACCCCCTGGGTGACCATTTTTCAGGTCGTTCGGGTAGTGGGGTGTCGGGACGATCCAGTGAGGCTGTCACGATAGAGCTGTCACCCTGATGATATATTGATGTTTGAGATCTTGGATGATTGTAGCTGACTTCCATTTATGTCATTTCAGCTTCCAATTTATTTAGATATTTCAGTTTGATGATAGTATGATATTTCAGATGATTCCTGATGATTAGTATTGTTTAGTGAGATATTTATTGCTCTCTGATTGATGATTTGATTCGCCTAGCCGTGCATGTAAACTCGGGGCGTGACGGATTTTATGGTATCAGAGCAATGGGTACACGGTACCTAGGAAAGATGAATTAGGAACTGGTTAGGATGAACCCTAGGATGACTAGTCACGTGAGAGCGCGGGGTATTTGTCTAGTTGTTAGGAGCTCAGGTGTATTTCACACTAATGAGTGGTTTCCTAATCTTGTTGTTGTGGCTACGAGCGGTGTTCGCACGCTCTCTGGGCTTAGTGGTCGTGGTGGGTGCAGTGTTAGCTGTGGTTGTGGTACGAGCCGTGGATTTGATATATCAGTGGAGCCTTAGAGCTCGGATTGTTGGCAGCGGTAAGAGAAACAGCTCACCGCTTTTGCTGGGATAGTCCAGCAGATGGCTCAGCATCAGATAGTTGCTATTGTTGCACTGGCCCCACCACTAGTTCAGGTGCGTGGAGAAGTCAGTGATCCTCCGGTTGCCCCCGTGCCACTAGATATAGTACTTTTGTCACAGCCGGGGTTATTAAAAATTATGTTGTGACTGCTATTACCGGAGATTCCCCGAATATAGTTATCGGGATGCCTATGAGGTTAGCAATCTTGTTGCTTGGGACGGAAGGATTCTGATGACACTCAGCAAATATTAGACCTTATTGAATTGTGTCCCAACCCTGATAAGTGTAAAATAATTTGGGATTCACGATTACTTCGATAGAGATGGTAGTAGCAGTGAGCGCTTTGGCGCAGACATGGTTGATGGATAGGCTAAATTCGGTGATCTATGGGCGCGATTGAAATCCTGGTTTGAGTTGGATTCAGATTCAGACCCCACCTTTGGTACAAGTTTAGTGGAGTCTTAGTTACTCCTATGAGTATGCAATATGTTCACATATTGTGATTACTACGATGGTGAGATATGACTGGAAAGTCTGATATACAGAGTGATGATGATAGCTTGAGGATTTGACTTTTATTCTAAACGAATCCGAATTGTAGTTGATTCGCACATTGTGGGTGAACTGATTATGAGGTCGTGATCGCCCTGATGATATTTGAGTTACGACTGGCGTCGCTAGAGCCGTGTTAGCAAGTGGTGATTCATTTAAGATAATCGGTAGATAGTGGAATATGGTTCTAGATTCTTGTGAGTAGCCGGGGTCGCACTCATGACCCCGAGGTGGTAGAGACTGTTGATATAAGTTTATAGTATCGGCATAGAGATTCGTGTCTTGAGGTATGAGTTGTACCTTCTGTTGATTCCGGTGGGAGTCGTGTCCCCAACTTGATGTTGGCAACAGATCTACAGTATTTCACTTTTCTTTTGATAAGTATGTTGGCTGCAGACAATGTACTGTCGAAAGAGTGGTTTGAAGTACTCTACCCCGTAAGGGGTAATATCGTGATTGGGTCTACTTGTTTGCTTATCTATATTATAGCCTCCAGGGTTACCCTCTGGACAACGATGTTATAGTTTCAGTGATGATACCCCAGACCGTATTAGACCTTAGGTAGGTCTCAGACAGATCGCGTACATAGTGGATTATCTTTGTCATCATTGTGGACACTTGTCCTAACTTGTGGCCACTAGCCACGTTGATGTCGCCAGATTTTGCAACTGAGTTGATAATAGAAATATATGGTTTAAGCCTAAAAAGTTGGACAACATGTCCAGATCGGATATTTTAAGCTTTATGAATGGTGACCTTGGGTTGCCATGTTTTATGATGCTAAGAGACTGATCGTGTGATATTTAACCGGCAGTTGTGCGTCCTTAGTAGTCTGAGGTTTAGTTCTAGCAACTGGTGGTGAAAATTATGCCACAAACGATTATAAAGTGTAAGAAGAGATTCTCTACCTTATATGATTTCACTTAAGAAAATGAATCTAGTGGCTTTTGTCAGTGTTCAGCCTCGATAGTCAGCCTAAACGGGTAAGACCATTGAGTTCTGCCTGCACAAACTGTAAGTTATGTGAAACCAGAAAAGAGTATGAGAGCTGGTTGCCACATCGGATGCGATCACATCAACCCTTAAGCATCGGATCTTATCCGAACTCCGAGGTTAAGCGTGCTTGTGCGGTGTAGCCTTGGCTGGGCGTGTAGCATCTCTACGAGAACCCGAGTCAATGGAACTTGAAATATAAAGCAGTTAAGCCTTAAAATTTGGCAACATGTCAAAATCAAGTCTGTTAAGTCTTTGTGGATGGCTCGAACTGCTAAAGGACTATGATCTCACTATCCAGTACCACCCAGCTCGGGCCAATGTGGTAGCGGATGCCTTGAGCCGAAAGCACGTGTCCCCAGAGCTGCGAATGATCACTGATCAGGACCGCTTGATTTCGGAGTTCCAGCGCCTAGACTTGGAGATCGTTCCTTCGGGGTCTACCGCTCGACTTTTGGCGATGGTAGTGCAGCCTACCCTACTTGATCGCATAAAGGAGGGACAGCAGTCCGACCCCTCCTTCCAGAAGATTCGAGAGCTGATATCATTGGGACAGACTGAAGATTTCCAGTTGCACGCCGATGGCTCTATCCGATTCAGGGGCCGTTGGTGTGTCCCAGATGACGGTGAATTAAAGAAGGACATCCTTACTGAGGCGCATCGATCCTTATACACGGTACATCCTGGCGGGACAAAAATGTACCGGGATCTGAAGCAACATTACTGGTGGCCTGGGATGAAGGCCGACGTGGCGAACCATGTGGCACAGTGCCTTGGTTGCCAGCAGGTGAAGGCGGAACACCAGAGACCGGCGGGAAAACTGCAACCGCTTCTTGTACCAGTTCGGAAGTGGGAGCATATCACGATGGACTTCGTTACCGGTCTGCCTCGATCCCTGCAAAGCCACGTGGGAACGCGAGGCAGCCATGATGGAGCGTTTTCCCCATTTATTCGATTCCTAGTTGTACTAAGTTTCGGGGACGAAACTTCTTTTTAGGTGGTAGAGATGTAGAAACTTGAAATTTTGTTGTAAATAAATAAAAGAGAAGGAATAAAAGTCGAGTTGAATTTTGAATCATAAGTGACCCCCTTTTTCCTGCAGTGTAAATTGCATAGTTACGAGGCTAAAATGTCACTTTTCAATCCGAGCCTAATCTCGAAAATCCGAGATCACCAGCACGACCGTCTCGCCGAACCGAGTGAAAACCATATTAAGCAAGTTCAGATCCGACGATCGGATCTTCCAGAAATCAACGAAGAAGCGGGCGGGACCCGCGACTTACGTGAATAGTGCTTGGGACTGTAGATGAATAGTGAACCCAAATTTCGAATACCCCAAAGTGCTAACGTTCGCCAAATCGCCGTCTGGAAACCGATCAGAGCACTTCAGGTAGTTGATTTGAACGGTTGCCTCGTTTTGCGTGCCACCCTTTTGAGAAGGACTGGAATGTGAGGGGAGTTATACTGTGAGGGACTGGGTTGGAATTGAATGGGTTAGAGGGGACTAAACCGCAATTATGCACCATGCATATAAACACATGCATGCCGAGCTAGGGTTCTGCAAACCCTAAACCTATAGCCTTGCCCTAGCCGCACCCTCCAACAGATTCCTCCTCTCTGCCGCACTCCACGAGAGCCCCGCACCGGCCGCCGCCACCCCGTCGCCGGAGAAGAAAGATCAAGACCTATCTTGATCTCGGGTTCTTGAGGAGGAAGACTCTTGGGAGGACCCTAGGTGGATCAAGTCTGTACCTGAGGCATCCTCTGTGAAGCCGCAGCCGAGCCCGGGGTGAACCGACGCCTGGCTCCGCCCTGCGCCGCGGCGGGAGACACCATCTCCTTTCCAAACTCCGGCGAGGTGAGTTTATGAAACTTTTCTCATCGATTTAGCATTTGGGCATGACCAGTGAACTACTGACACCGTGGAGACCATCCGGGTGCAGGCCGAGCTGCTGCCGCCGTCCCGATCGCCGGCGGGAACTCTTGGCCGCCGGAATTAGCATCTTGGCCGATCGGGAGCGCCGCGGGCATCCGGCCGTCGAACTTAAGATCAACACCGTGGAATCGGGTCTCCTCGTCGACTGGAACCTCTCCACCAAAGCTTGGGATGATCGGATCAAGATCGGGACCGCGCGAGCGTGCCCTAGAAACCGGCTTTCTTCAACCTTGGCCGATCTCGGCCGTCCGGCGCCGTCGCTGCCTTCCACCGCCGGCCATCGCCTCCAGAAGACTCCTGGAACCGAGAGGGACCTTTTGGTCCAAGTTGCACGGGCCCGGAGCTCGTCCGCCGGAATCCGCCATTAACGGCCTTGGAGCTCCACCGAGCTCCGCCGCCTCGCCTTGCCGACGTTCCCCGTCACTGGAAAACCACCCAGGTTAGCTTCTTTGGTCCATAGGAGCTTCCCCATCATGTTGCATGCAGGGTTTGACGTCGGGTTTATTAACCTCTACAGTTACACCCGAGTTGCACCCAACCTTCACCTCCGGCCATCCCCGGCGACTCGGGCTCCGGCCAATCCTACAGGTAAACTCTAAATATTAGTTATAAGACCCCCACCATCTTTATTTGGGCCAGGGCACCTCTGAATTATTAGTTTCCAGTGTTGCACCCGATTATTCCAATTCGGGCTTTGTCTTCGGCCGCCGCCGCCTCCGGCCGCCGGGCATCGACCCAGCATGGACCAGCAAGTTGCTGTGACTCACCTCTGACCAATGCTCACCCCTGTTGCAGGAAGGACTGAGCTGCACTGAATTGGAGCAATCCGAGCTCTAGTTGATTTTCGGGTGTTCCTCCGGCGACTATTCTGGCCACTCTCCGGTGCACCCGAGGTGAGCCCTCAACTCTACTTAGTCCCCTGTACACGATGCTCCACTTAACTCCTAATTTGATCAAGTAATAATAGAGGTTTAGCATAGTTGTTATTTAAGCCAAAGTATATTATGGGCCAACTTTGTTCTCGGGATCCGTGTCAGTCCAAGCTTGTGAACACGGTCTGGGTCTTGTCGTAACGGACGTGCTGAAATTTACGGCGCAGCTTTTGGACCCCCGGATTTCAAGAACGAGTCGAAACAGTGGACTAACTCAATGTTTTTATGCAATTAAAGATACGTTATGGACCTAAATGCAATTTGGACGCACTGGCTGTCTATAGACAGTGCTTTCATGCCTACTGGGCATCTTGTTAGGTTTCCGTAGGTTCTCGTTGATCGGGAATCGGTCTTGTCCCGTAAATGGGCATTATTAACCCGTATAAGCGTTGCGTTACTGTTGTGTCGTCGGGATGGGTATGTGTGAGGTTATTACTGACTATAGCTTCTTATTCAGGGCCCAGCTGTTCAGCACCAGCCTCCCAGTAGCAGAGCGGGAGTTCGAGGATCTGCCTACATCCAGGTGGGTTATCTTCGGTCCGGGCTTTATCTATTCGGCCATCTGGTTGCTTTTGTCCAGTCGGACACCTGCTATTGCTTAGCCCTGTTGATTTTATCATGTACACCTGTTCTTGACTATGCCTGATGAGTTGATCTATATACCGCATGATTGTTCGATAGACATTGATCCCGTAGAGACATGATATACATCTGCTTGTCGGTTTTCATATCCAGTACATAGATGTCATGATCGGATTATACCTGCTATTTTTTGTCATCTGTGATGTTTGCTTTATATTCAGATATGCATGATAGATCTTGATCGATATATACAGATAGATGATTTCCCTGTTGGGATCTCGGCTTATTGCCGACTACCCGGTCACTAGATCGTGAGCTTGAGCATAGCATGATTGATCGCCACGCACGCTGTACGTCACGTACACTGACAGTTTGGCCACCGTCACAGTGTTCTTTACCGGTAAAGTGGTCTAGAGGAGGGACCTGTGAGCCCCCAGATCAGCACCAGTGGGTGCGGGGTTATGTCAGCCAGATAGGTGCCAGATAGGTGGCATGAGCCTGAGGTCCTCGTGACCAATAATGGCATATGATTGGGTACTTTGGTTTCGTTTGTTGACGCATCATTCTTATCTTGCACTGTTATTGATATATATATCTTACCTTGTACCTTTACTGCTCAGTTTATGCTTGATTACCTCAGTTATAGCTATACCTTGATTTCCAGCATGTATTACTTGCAGTTTCCTTACCCTTGATTATCCGCCTGTTCAGTTTACCTGTGGATTTTGATTATCAGTAGATCTTATCTGTTTTCTTTAGCTTTACCCTTTGATTCTTACTATCCGCAGATTTTAGTACCCAGTAGGTACGATTAGCAATTTCTCGGCTCGTCGTGCCCACTGGGATACATGTACAGTGTATCTCACACCCCCTGGGTGACCATTTTTCAGGTCGTTCGGGTAGTGGGGTGTCGGGACGATCCAGTGAGGCTGTCGCGATAGAGCTGTCACCCTGATGATATATTGATGTCTGAGATCTTGGATGATTGTAGCTGACTTCCATTTATGTCATTTCAGCTTCCAGTTTATTTAGATATTTCAGTTTGATGATAGTATGATATTTCAGATGATTCCTGATGATTAGTATTGTTTAGTGAGATATTTATTGCTCTCTGATTGATGATTTGATTCGCCTAGCCGTGCATGTATAGGAGAGACTCTATCCATTGGGATAGGGAGTTTCCTATATATGTGGCGGTCTGTTACACCCGTTTTTGCAAACTCTGATTTATTTCAAAAAAAAAAAAAAAATTAGACTGGATTTTAAACTCGGGGCGTGACAATCCGATGTCCGAGTGCGAAGATATCGGCAAAATACTCCGGTGCTGTCCAAAAATCCACACAGCAAAAAGGGGGTCAACAGTGCCTCGGGAACCGTGCCAAAAGTCTGGAATACGAAGAAACAATCAACACGAAAAACGAAGCCCTACCTCTCAGAAACACAACGGCACAAGAATCGTTGAAAACGGTGGTCGGAGAAGATCAAGAGAGTCCTCTGACCGAAATGCGACTAAAAGGGCAAATAAGGAAAGTGCGTCGCAGTGCGCCGAAAAAATGCCAACCTCGAAGTGCGTGCCACCAAAAAATCCTGGATCTCCTCCACAAGATGTAGAATAAAAAGATGAGCAAACTCTCTCTTGGGCTCTCCCTAAAAAAAAGCCCGAAAAAGTCCCAAATGCAGGCCCAAAGGGCCTATTTATAGGCCAAAGTCCACAATGCACTTTTTCTCAGATTCGGGCGCACCTTTCCGTGCGCCCGAATCCGCAAGTCGCACCGCCGCCCCGTCCGACCAGCGCCCGAAACTTCCTGCGTGCGACACATGCCCCCGAACAGGCAACAGCGGTGCAAGTGTGCCCGGGTGATGCCACGTGTCCCGCACCAGGTCAATGCGGTGGTTGGCGCCCGCCAATGGGCGGGCGCCACGTGTCCTGCCCGGGGGACCCGCAGACCGGTCGCCCGCCTCGCCGGTCGCGCCGCCTGACCCCCACGCGCGCACGCGCCCCGAAGCACCGGCGCACCATTTCGTGGACCGCGCCGCGTGAGCCCGCCAACCACCTGCCGCCACGTGTCCCCGCGCCCGGTCTATGCACCAGCGCGGGGTTCCGTGTACCGCGCATCACGCGCCGGCCACTCCTGGGGCGCCACGTGTCCCCGCGCCGGGTCCATGCGCCAGTCGACACTGCTTTGTGGACCGCGCACTGGTAACCGGCCAATGATAGGCCGCCACATGGCACCCAGCCGGTCTACGGCCTCCCCCATGCACCAGAATCCGCTGAAAACTTCCGGGAGTCCATTTTTGGGTATCCGGACTCAGAATTTAACAAGCAAATAGCCGTTTTCAAGTGTTTTTCCGCGCTGAATCCAAATTCAACCTCTTTTTGGCCTAAAACCTTTTCTAAAATTCGGCAAAAGCAGCCGAAGGCCAATCCAGCTAACAATTACTCACAGGGTCCATCTGTGGCATCCCTTTGATGCACTATGGGCCAGACACACCATCAACAGGTGTTTAACAAAGTGGATTCACGGAAAAAAGCTACATGGGGTTCAGGGGCCCTACATCCCCCCCCACTAAAAAAAAGTTTCATCCACGAAACTAGGAAACAAGATAGACGTACCTCAGCCAGAAGCCTCAAATAAGAAAGGATAGGTATCCCGCATCACCTCCTCCAGCTCCTAAGTGGCCTCCCGCTCCTCGTGATTGCTCCATAAAATCTTCACATAAGGTATCACCCGATTGCGCAATTCTCTCACCTCGCGAGCCAGAATCCGCAACGGGCGCTCCTCGTATCCAAGGTCCTCCCCAATCTCCAGTGGGGTGAAGTCAATCACATGTGCAGGATCAAAAACATACTTCCTCAGAGCAGAGACGTGAAACACATCATGAACTCCTGCCAGGCGTGGAGGAAGAGCTACTCGATAAGCAACAGGGCCAACCCTCTCCAGTACCTCAAAGGGTCCAATAAATCGGGGACTAAGCTTCCCTCGAACTCCAAATCTCCGGACCCCCTTCGAGGGCGAGACTTTCAAGAAGACATGATCACCAACCTGAAACTCTAAGTCTCACCGTCGGGTATCAGCATAACTCCGCTGTCGACTCTGGGCGGTCTCAAGATGTTGTTGAATCAATCTGACCTTTTCCTCTCCTCTGACAGTAAATCAGGACCCAAAGTCTTCTTCTCACCCACGTCACTCCAATATAGGGGTGACCGACACTTGCGTCCATACAACGCTTCAAACGGAGCCATCTGAATGCTCGCTTGATAGCTGTTGTTATACGCAAACTCAACTAATCCCAAGTGTCGGTACCACCCTCCTCCAAAATCTAGGACGCACGCTCTCAACATATCCTCAAGGGTCTGTAGGGTGCGCTCAGACTGTCCATCGGTCTGTGGGTGGAATGCTGTGCTAAATCGAAGCTGCGTCCCCAAGGCTGTCTGTAAACTCCTCCAGAAATGCGAGACAAACCTCGGGTCTCTATCTAATACAATAGAGACAGGTACACCGTGCAACCTCACCACCTCAGCCATGTATAACTGTGCCAGTCGCTCTAAAGGCCAAGTCACCTGCACCGGTAGAAAGTGAGCAGACTTGGTGAGTCTATCCACAACTACCCAGATCGCATCAGCTCCAGTCTGTGCTCTCGGCAATCCTGAGACAAAATCCATAGTGATATGATCCCATTTCCATTCAGGGATTGGGAGACTCTGCAACTTGCCAGCAGGTACACGATGCTCAGCCTTGACTTGCTGACAAGTTAAGCAGTGAGCCACGAATCTCCCAATGTCTCTCTTCATACCACTACACCAAAAATGTGCCTTGAGGTCCTTATACATCTTAGTCCCACCAGGATGAATGGTATAAGGTGTATAATGGGCCTCCCTCAAGATCTGCTCTCGAATCTCTGAATCCATAGGTACACAAGCTCGGTCCCTGTACCGCAGTACTCCCGAAGCATCAACTGAAAAATCCCCTGTCAACTCCGTCTGAATCTGCTCTCGGATCCTCATCAAGTGGGGGTCCTCACTCTGTTTCTCTCGAGTCTTGTCCAACAGAGTGGGCTGCACGACCAAAGACATAAGTCTAGCAGAGACCCCAGGGGTTACAACCTCAATCTGTAATCGTCTCATCTGCTCAACCAACGGTGCCTGCTGCGAGATCATCATACTCAGACTCGTCCTCCTACTCAAAGCATCTGCCACAACATTGGCCTTGCCGGGATGATAAAGGATACTCAAATCATAATCCTTTAACAACTCTAACCATCGGCGTTGCCTCAAGTTCAACTCCTTCTGAGTGAACAGATACTTCAAGCTTTTATGATCAATGTAGATCTCGCAGTGCTCTCCATACAAATAATGCCGCCACAGCTTCAGAGCAAACACTACCGCTGCCAACTCAAGATCATGAGTAGGGTAATTTTTCTCATAGTCCTTTAATTGCCGTGAAGCATAGGCAATTATCCTACCATGCTGCATCAACACACCCCAGACCACTGAGAGAGGCGTCACTGTAGATCACAAATCCTTCTCCCATAACCGGGAGAGCAAGGATCGGAGCGGTCATCAATCTCTGTTTCAGCTCTTCAAAACTGCTTTGACAGGTCTCGCTCCAAATAAACTTAACCCCCTTCCTGGTCAGACGTGTGAGGGGGGTGGAAAGCTTCGCAAAGCCTTCCATAAATCGCCGATAGTAGCCAGCCAAACCCAGAAAACTCCGCACCTCGGTGATAGTCGTCGGCCTCGGCCAATCTCGAATAGCATCCAACTTGGCCAGATCCATCGCCACTCCCATAGCAGAAACTACGTGGCCCAAAAAGGCGACCTCCCGGAGCAAAAATTCGCACTTCTTAAGCTTAGCATACAGCTTCTTCTCTCGCAGAAGCTGTAGCACTATCCTCAAGTGCTCCTCATGCTCCACATCACTCCGGGAGTAAATCAGTATATCATCAATAAACACTACCACAAACCGGTCCAAAAACGGCTGAAATATCCTGTTCATCAAATCCATAAATGCAGCAGGGGCATTAGTCAATCCAAATGGCATCACCGTAAACTCATAATGCCCGTACCGAGATCTGAATGCCGTTTTGGAGATGTCCTCGGCCCTCACCCTCAGCTGGTGGTAACCGGACTGAAGATCAATCTTCAAAAATACCGCAGCTCCCTGTAGCTGATCAAACAAATCGTCGATCCGCGGTAGTGGATACTTGTTCCGGATGGTCACTTTGTTCAGTTCCCTATAATCCACACACAGACGAAGCGAACCATCCTTCTTCTTCACAAATAGAATAGGCGCTCCCCACGGTGACACGCTGGGTCTAACAAAACCCTTGTCCATCAGATCCTGAAGTTGCGCCTTCAACTCTCTCAACTCGGCAGGCGCCATCCGATAAGGTGCCTTCGAGATTGGCGTGGTTCCCGGGACCACGTCAATCACAAACTCTATCTCCCTCTCCGGCGGCATAGTCGTCAACTCGGGGGGAAACACATCTGGAAACTCGCGGACAATGGGGATATCCTCGAGTCCCAGTGCCGCCGTAGGCACCTCCACAATAGTAGCCAGAAAGGCAGTGCAACCTCTGCTCAACATCCGTCTAGCCCTCGCCGAAGAAATAGTCGCTGCAAAGAGCGTGCTCTGGCAACCTCTGAAGATAAACTCCTCCTGTCCTGGCTCGCGGAGAGTCACCGTCCTCTCTCTGCAGTCAATAGTGGCAAAATACCGCGACAACCAATCCATCCCTAACACCAAGTCAAAATCCTGGAGCTGCCGCAAGACAAGCAAGTCTGCCGGCAATATCCAAGGTCCCAACTGTACTGAGCAAGCCACACAATACTCCTCGACATGCAAAACATGATCAGGAATCCGAACCTCTAATGCATGTGACAAGGACTCTATCTCTATACCATGAAGGGATGCAAATGCTCGACTAATAAAAGAATGAGATGCTCCAGTGTCAAATAAAGTGCGAGTCCTAATGCCAAAAAGTAAGATAATACCTGCCACCACCTGGTCGGCCGCTGAGGAGTCCACTAACTGGGCGGTATATACTCGCCCGCTCTGTGCTGGAGGCCGGTAATCGGTGGGATGGGAAGAAGATGGCCTGCTCGCTGGAGCAAACGGCCGCTGAGCTGGTGGGCGCTGCTGAGGTGAATAAGGAGCCGACGCCGAAGAAGGTGCCAAAGAAGAAGGAAGGGGGCAGGTAGCTCGTATGTGCCCAGACTGTCCGCACCGGTAACATCGCCCCCACCGCAAGTCACACGTGTCTGCTGGATGCTGACCCCTGCAAAAGATGCATCTGTCGGAAGACCGGGGCTGCCTCGACTGCTGCTGCTGTCTCGAGGACTGCTGCTGAGACCTCTGCTGCCTCGGCTGCGATCTCTACTGCTGATGCTGCTGCTGATGCTGCGGTGGCCTCTGGGATCCACCAGGCCCTCTCCTTTTAGAACGCCCACGGCCAGAAAACTAGGGCCGTGGCGGTCGTGGCGGTCTCCATGAACTGGCCTGTCCCCCGTCATCTGGGGCTGGTCGCTTCCTATCGGAGCTCTGTGCGACCATACCCCCTCATCTGGCTACCACATGATCTCCTCTCTCAACCCACTGCGCATGCTCCGCGGCCTCCTCGAGGGTCTGGAGCCTCTGGGCATGCACTAAGGTGTATATCTCGGTACGGAGGCCTGCCTCGAATAACTCCACCTGGTGGGGACCATCACGAGCGACGAAAGGCACGCAATTGAGCAACTGCATGAACTCCTGAAAATAAGCCTGAACTAGTCGGTCGCCCTGCTGAAGGTTCTTCAAATCATCTTCCAGTTTCCTCTTCACATTGGTCGAGAAGTAGGTATCCAATATCATCCGTCGAAACTCAGCCCACGATAGCTGTCGGGTAATCTGGAACTCTAGTGGCTCTACCCGATGCCATCAAGCATCTGCATCACCATCCAAACAGTGCACCGCCATGTGCACTCGGTACCTCGGATCGATGAAGAAGTCCCTGAAAAGCTTCTCCATCGCAGAAAGCCACATCCCAATCTCCCAGGGCTGTGCATCCCGCCCTGAAAATCTAGGCGGTCCTCGCTGACAGAACTTGGTGAGTTTGTCAGCGATATCCTGCTCCTCCTCCGATGTCAAAGGCTGGATAGCTCCCGGAGCCCCGCTACTAGACGATGGTGCCGTCGGCACAGATGGTACAACTGGAGGCACAGGGGCCTCAGAAACAGCCGGGAGTGGTGCCTCTCTGGGCAAGAAACTGGTCCATCCTCTGCTCCTGTCGGCGCTGACCCTCCGCCAACTGGGCCACCAAGGCCCTCAACTCACTAAGCTCAGAAGGTCTGGACTGTTCCGGCTCATCCGGGGGTATAGAAGTGCCCTGAGTAGGGATCTGGCGTCGGGGAGGCATCCTGCCACAAGAAACCAAACATCAGTAACAAAACCCCACACGACCCAATCTAGCGAAAGTCAAAAGACATTCTCCTATTTCTGTAACTTTATGTTGTCTGCAGCCAACATAATTGTTCAACAGAAATAGAACATGTCGATCCCTCTTCACTCACAGGAAGAGTCAACAAAATAAATTACTGACTTTCGTGAAATATCACGCCACTCACGCCCTATCATCCTAGGGTCTGCTCCAAAGCCTAGGGTTTCCTAAGTCCCAACTGACCTATCCCTAAGCTCTGATACCACCTAATCTGTCACGCCCCGGGTGTAAACCAGAATCCGGGCCCGTCTACAGATCCGCCATGCACACGGTATTTCCCGTGTACACGAAGCGTCGGTAACCTGCTCAGATATAAGAAATAATAATAAAGGAGCATAAAATCAGAGCTGAACTAAAACTACTATATCTCAGACAAAAGCTGAAAATAATCAAAGAACAACTGTAAAAATAAATACAAATATCTCTCCCAGATCACCACAAATATACAACTAACTGGCTAAAGCCAGACCCAAAATGAAATACAATAAAACTGTCTGAGAAAGTAGGGTACACCAAAACTCCAACTAGCAACTGTCGGGTGGACTCTCTATCTAGTCCGGTATCCTCTTACCTCGATCCGCTGCTGACGGTCCAGCAACTCCCGCAGAGGACTCTACAAAACAAAGGGGGAAAAACAAAGAAAAAAACGATGGGGGTGAGAACTACTATAAAAACAGTAGCCTCCCCTAGTGGGTAAAGCCTCAAACTCAGACATGCCCACTAGGCCTACTAGAGGCAAAAAGAGAAAAAGAGGTGGTAAGCTAAGTATATAACACTGCTGATGAAAAAGCTACCACTAATATGCCTCTAAATGTCAAGCTAATAAAAATAGCTAAAAGTATGCATCAGTGTCTAAAAGCCTGCCTAAATAACCCAATCTTATCACCAGTAGACACTGGTACTGCCTGCTCTGCCTGCCGCATCGGGTATGCCAGCCTACGCATAACACCGATGCAAAGAAGTCTCAAAGACTCAAAGTCTGTCTGACGCACACTCCGGAGTGGCACTCGAGGGGAGCGACCCACACGAGTAAAGTAAGTAACCACAAGTAATCTGATATAGCAGGACTGGATCGTGACTCAGATCAAGTGGGAAAAACCATCCACAAAAGAAAGCCCGATCCCCCTCTCCCAATCTGATGCAATAGTAACAGCCCGGTCAACCACCCAAGATTCGTGGTTACCGCAATACCCTACCATCAAGCCCAGCCTGTCCCAAATCCCCAGAAATCTGACTACACTATCCCAGCCCCCGCTCGAACCCGAGCATACTATCCCCGAAGTCTAGATAACAGGAGAAAGAAATAAAAGCATGGTTTCTCCTAAGTCAAATCCCAATGATAGTGTAGCAGTAAATAGTGGCTTATCAATATGTCCATTCAAGCATGCAATTGTCCCAGTGTTTTAATCTATTTCACATGAATAGTTATGATATAGCAACGAGTGCCAATACTAATGTCTCAAGGTGATGATCCCTATTTGAATAATCACTAAGTAATAACATACAGCTGATCATGCTGTTCCAAATAATTAAATACTTTAACAGGAGTGATTATGGCATAATGATCATGTCCAAAGACCAACGTCTCACTAACATGGATACTATCAATTATTTAATCCCATATTGCATGCAAGGTTTATCAATAATAGGTTCGGCATTTCCTATCATCGGAATTCTTTGATGTTCCTAGTGAGCATACTAAAGGAGAGGGATACAACAACCACCCACCTCGAGAAGCGTGCACAACAACAATACGAGATCCCTCACTGCCAAGATCCTCAATCTCCAATAATCTCCACAATACGAGGACTGCGATAACACTGCAAACATACCAACCAAAGTCCAATTAAATATACTATTCCACAATCTATCACTGTCCCCTAAAATCAGTCAAGAAGATGCTCGATTTCCACCTATAAGAGGGTCTCTGTAAAATCCAACAAAAATACCGCTGCGATCGTCGCGTCGAGCCCTTCGAAACGAGTACCTGCACGTCCCAAACCGAGTTTCGTAGGTCAAGTTACAAAATCGACAAAGTGACCACCTCAAAAATCCCAAGTACAAAATCTGTAAAACTTTGCTCTGAAAAAGTGGGATTTTCACCTTTGGGTAAAACTAAGAAAATTCCAGGAAAAATACGAGATGTCCCTTACGACACGAAGATAGAAATCAAGTATTGACACGCCTCAATCCGATGTCCGAGTGTGAAGATATCGGCAAAATACTCCGGTGCTATCCAAAAATCCACACAGCAAAAAGGGGGTCAACAGTACCTCGGGAATCTTGCCAAAAGTCTGGAATACGAAGGAATGATCAACACAAAAAATGAAGCCCTACCTCTCGGGAACACAACGACGCAAGAATTGTCGAAAAAGGTGGTCGGAGAAGATCAGGATAGTCCTCGGACCGAAGCGCAATGAAAAGGGCAAATAAGGAAAGTTTGTCGCAGTGCGCCGGAAAAATGCCAACCTCGAAGTGCGTGCCACCAAAAATCCTGGATCTCCTCCACAAGATGTAGAATAAAAAGATGCGCAAACTCTTTCTTGGGCTCTTCCTCAGAAAAAGCCTGGAAAAGTCCCAAATGAAGGCCCAAAGGGCCTATTTATAGGCCAAAATCCACAATGCCCGCGAGCCTCGACGGTCTGCCCAGAAACAAAGAATTATTAGCCCACCCTCCGGACCCCTAAAAGGGATGCGGAAAAAAAACTAAACTCTGAAAACCCCTTTTTACTTGTAGTTACTACACCACTCACCTCTTAAAACGAGTTTCGTCCTCAAAACTCAAACCTGGGTCACGGTGAAAAGGTTGGGGTAGCACTCCCTCATTTTTGACTCCAGCTCCCACGTCGCTTCTCGCTCCTCATGGTTGCTCCAAAGCACCTTCGCGTAGGGGATGGTTCGATTTCGCAGCGATTTGTTTTCCCTTGCCAGGATTCTCACCGGGGTTTCCTCGAAGCTTAGGTCCTCCTTTAGTTCGAGTGTCGAGACGTCCAGCATATGCGATGGGTCGGGGAGGTATTTCCAGAGCATCGAGATGTGGAACACGTCATGGACTCGGTCGAGGTTTGGTGGTAGGGCAAGGCGGTAAGCCACTGGGCCAATGCGCCCTAGGATCTCGAATGGCCCCACAAACCGTGGGCTCAGCTTGCCCTTCAGCCCGAAACGCTTGATTCCCCTGGACGGCGAGACCCGCAAAAACACGTGCTCTCCCGCTTGGAATTCCAAGTCGCGGCGCCTCTGGTCTGCGTAGCTCTTATGTCGACTCTGGGCGGTCAGTAAGCGCTGCTTGATGAGGCGTACCTTTTCTTCAGTTTCTTCCACTAAGTCGGGTCCCAAGAACTTCCGTTCTCCTAAGTCGTCCCAACAGATTGGGGATCAACAGCGCCTCCCATAGAAGGCTTCGTAAGGTGCCATCTGGATGCTGGCCTGGTAGCTGTTGTTGTATGCGAATTCCACGAGGGGTAGGTAGCGTGACCAACCGACCCCCCAGTCAAGTACACAGGTGCGAAGCAGATCCTCGAGAGTCTGAATCACCCGCTCCGACTGTCCGTCCGTCTGGGGGTGGAAGGCTGTGCTGAACTGTAGTCTGGTCCCCAGGGCCCGCTGTAGACTCTGCCAAAACTTCGAGACAAAGCGTGTGTCTCTATCCGAGGTGATCGATGCCGGCACTCCATGCAGTCTCACGATTTCGCCGATGTAAGCTTGGGCTAACCGCTCTCGGGTCCAGGTTGTATGAATGGGCAGAAAGTGTGCAGACTTGGTTAACCGGTCCACTATGACCCAAATCGCGTCGTGCCCCTGTTGTGAACGTGGAAACCCAGTGACGAAATCCATGGTGATCTGATCCCACTTCCACTCTGGCACCGGTAAGGGCTGTAACTTTCCCGCTGGTCGCTGGTGCTCAGCCTTTATCTGTTGACATACCAGGCAATGAGCTACGTGTCGTGTCACATCCCCCTTCAGCTTGGGCCACCAGAAGGTCTGCCTGGGTGTCACGCCCCGGGGTCGAAACTGCGACCCGGGCTCGCCAACAGATCCGCCACCTATGCCAACCTGCATAGGCGTAGCGTCATTCCTGCACGAAAAGTACTACAGCTAAACAAAATATCAGAGCTATAAATAAAAGATCTGCTGTATAACTGAAAATCAATTACTGTACAGCTGGAAATAAAACAATAAGTCTGTCTCCCAAAAATGATAATGATACAATATCCTCATGTACAAGCTCTGGACTCAACCGGGAGGTAACTCCAATAAATACAATGGTGTACAGTCTCACGGTACATAATGTCCTCACTACATCAGTCTCTCAAAAGAGAAAAAAGTAAAACAACTAATCTGCTGTAGATCTCCTCTGAAGGGGTACCGCTACTCTCCAACGACGGGTAGGGATCTATCTCGCAACTCTCTCGCCTCGATCAACAATCGCAGAATCAGCAACATCCGCTAGGACTCTGCAAAACAGAGGAGAGGAAAGAAAATGAGGGGGAAAACCCCCAGAGGGTGTAAGAACTACACTAAAAAGGGAGTTCTCAGTGGGTACCACCGCCATACCCGATGGTCTGCCCACTAAGTCCTAAAAATACAAAAAGCTAACCAAAACTGTAAAGACTGAAAAAGAAGGAAGCTGGAGACTCTCAACAGCTATCAAGCCTCTATGCCTGCTAAGCCTGCCTATGCCTGCCATGCCTGCCTATGCCTGCCTATGCCTGCCTATGCCTGCCATGCCTGCCTATGCCTGCCATGCCTGCCATGCCTGCCTATGCCTGCTTATGCCTGCTATGCCTGCCATGCCTGCCTGCGCCAGGCATACCTGCCATGCCTGCCTGCGCCTGCCTATGCCTGCCATGCCTGCCTATGCCTGCCTATGCCTGCTATGCCTGCCATGCCTGCCTATGCCTGCCTATGCCTGCTATGCCTGCCATGCCTGCCTGTGCCTGCCTATGCCTGCTATGCCTGCCATGCCTGCCTATGCCTGCCTATGCCTGCCATGCCTGCCATGCCTGCCTATGCCTGCTTATGCCTGCTATGCCTGCCATGCCTGCCTATGCCTGCCATGCCTGCCTATGCCTGCCATGCCTGCCTATGCCTGCCTATGCCTGCTATGCCTGCCATGCCTGCCTATGCCTGCCTATGCCTGCTATGCCTGCCAAGCCTGCTTGTGCCTGCCTTTGCCTACCATGCATGCCATGCCTGCCTATGCCTGCCTATGCCTGCTATGCCTGCCTATGCCACGGTCAACAACTCACAATGACCCTGGGACCACCGTAACCCCAGACGGTTCCCAACAACACTAGCACTGGTCTAAACACAGCTACTAGACTCCACTCGGTCCCCCTGACACGAGTGCAACTATAAGGCAAATGTCTGTAATAAACCCAATCTAATGCCACCAGTAGAACTTGTACTGCCTGCTGTGCCTGCCAAATCGGGTATGCCAGCCTACGCATAACACCGATAGGGGATGGGAGTCTCAAGGACTCGAAGTCTAAAAATCGCACACTCCGGAGTGGCGCTCGAGGGGAGCCACCCACACGAGTAAAGTGCCTCAGTAATAAGTATCGTAAATCTGCAGGACTGGATCATGACTCTGATCAAAGTGGGAAAGCCCAACCACTAAAGAAAGCCTCGGTCCTTAATCAGATGCAAAAATACTCAAATAGTGGGAAACTCTGTCCACTAGAGAAATCAGATACCCAATCTGGTGCATAAATAAATGTCCGGTCAACCGCCCAATATCCGCGGTTGCCGCAAAGCCCCACAACTAATCCAATCTGTCCCAGACACCAAGTCCCGACTACACTACCCAGAACCCCTGCTCGAACCTGAGCAACACAGACCACCTGACTAACAAAGAAGGAGAAAAGGAATACATGGTTTCTCCTAAGTCAAGTTCGAAAAGTAGTGTAGCAGTAAAAGATGGCCTAACTACATGTCCATGCAAGCATACTTTGTCCTCAGAAACAATAAAAGTGGGTGAAACATATATTAGTAAAGCATGCTGAAATATTCCTACTATGGTATACCAATCTCACCCAAGTAGGTCATTCCTTGCTTACCTCTCGCTCATATCGGTTGTACAACAATATGCCTGTTATCAATCATAGAGGGGTGGTATCCCCACATGTGCACTTGCATTCACCATGATATTAAACCTTATACAGTTACCAAAATTAAGCTTACCCACCTGAAGTGCTCAATCCAAGGCAAACCTGGGGTCGGCGAAGAGTGTAGACGCTCTCAGTCCAAAATCTGCTAAAACTGCTCCCTCGGTATATGTTGCGCGAGCCTCGGCTCCCAACAGCTGAAAATACCCAGAATTCACTATCTCCAATTTTTCCCAGTTCCAACAGGTTTAGAAACGGTCGCTAACCTTCCTGGGTACAACAATAAGGTTCAAGATTACATTTTTATTCCAAAATATCCAAGTACGTACAATTCTGTTGGAACAGTCCCAAAGATGCGGATTTTTCACCTACAGCAAGAACCCAGAAAAATCCAGCAAAAATAGTATCGCGTTCCTCGCGTCGATACCTTCGAAACGAGTACCTGCACGCCAAATTCCGAGCCCCGTAGGCCGAGTTATAAATTCCACAGTACAGGTGCGCAAACTCTCACATCCACATAACTGTAAGCTCTAGCACAGATAAGAAGAAAAAGGTATACCTCCGGGGAGGTCTCTGAAAAATCTAAGAAAAATATGGTGACGATCCTCGCGTCGAGTAGATGAAAAAAGTGTACAGGCACGTCTCCAACCGATGACCGGTTGCGGAGATAAAAATTCGGCACGGTGTCGCTGTCCAAAAATTCCATCAGAAAAAGGGGTCCCAGTAAGCATGGAAAAGCTCCTCGAAAAACGCAAAACGAGAAAATGCTGAGAAACCAAAATCGTAGCCTTACCTGTCGCGGATCCAACAACGAAGAAATCATTCGAAAATATGGTCGAAGTAGGCCGGGGGAGCTCTCGCACCGAAACGCGACGAAGGGGAACACAAATGGACCAGCGTCGCGCCGCGCCGTAAAAATGGAAACCTCGATAAGCGTGCCACCAAAAATCTCCAAACTCTGCAGATGGATGCAGCACAGGGTGTGGATCAACTTTGCTGAAGGCCTCAAGTTGGTTTGAAGCACGGAAATGGTGGAAAAAAGGGAGAAGAAGCAGCTCGGGTAGCTTAAATAGGCCCAGAAAACAAATCCGAAAATGACGGCCATGTCCTAAGTTCCGGGCGCTCGATTCTTTCGGGCCGCTACAGTGTTGGGCCCGGCCCAACACTGTGCGGGCCCGAATTCTCGTCGGGCCTCCACGTAGCCCGCCACACACCGCACACCGAAGCCACCCGCTGGATTTCCGCCACGTGGCCCGCCGAACACAACACACCAAATCCATCCACCCACATCGCGCCACGTGGCCCGCCGTGGTGCCGACACGTGGCGCGCCCATGCGGGGGACAGGCCGACAGCGGCCATGTGCGCGCCTGACGCCTCTGCTTGCACGCGCCCCGAGGCGGTCTGCACCCGCTCTGTGGACCCGACGCACAACACCGCGCCAATGACACTCCGCCACGTGTCACCCACGGTCCACCGTACAGCCACGATCTTTTCCGTGGACCAAGACTTCTGAGCCAGCCAATCCCGCCATGCCACGTGGCCCGCCCCCCGGTGCACGACGGCGCCGTGGACCGCGCGCCTGCCCGCGCGCTGCCCGCGCCTGCCCGCCGCCGCTCTCGAGCCTGCCCGCCGCCGCGACGCCGCCCTCCGCCGTCGCCGGAGCTGCCCGCCGGCGCTGGAGTTACTGTTCCGGCGTGAACAGTAACCAGTGGCGTAAAAATCAAGTAAATAGCCCAATTTCATCGTTTTCGCGCGCTGAATCCAAATTCGATGTCCGTTTTGCCAAATTCCAACTCTAAAAATTGCCGAAGGCATCCAGAAAGATGTTCTTTTGTCTAAACTTCGCGCTGAGCCCAATTTTAATATCCATTGCACGCAAAACCACTTCTATGCATTCGATGGGGTCAATTGACTACTCTCGTGATCCATTTAACACCCGGGTCCAACACTAGAGTCCAATTGGTGCACAAACACCACCAACGCGCCACATAGGCCTCCAGAAGCTGCTGTTCAACCAGTATTCTCGTCATGGGGATCCAGGTCCTCACATCCTCCCCCACTAAGGAAAGTTTCATCCTCGAAACTAGCTCAATTCCACTGGGAGTCACGAACACCAAGGGTAAGTACTCAACATCACCCTCTCCAGCTCCTAAGTCATCATTCGCTCCCAGTGATCACTCCTCAACAACAACAACAACAATATCCAGTACGGCATAGCCCAATTGCGCAATTCCCTCGTCTCACGAGCCAGAATTCGCAACGGGCGTCCCTCGTACTCCAAACACTCATAGATCTCAAAGGGGCGGGTCAATCACGGTCGAGGGATCCAAAAACATGACCTTCCTGAGCTGAGACATGTAACACAACAGGGTTCCATCCAAAGCTGGGGGAAAACAAGATAATCGCCAGTGCAACACGCACCAAACCACAACTTGTGTCAACTCAACCAAGGCAATCCGAAACACATCCCCGCAATCATCCAAGAAAGAAGGAAGCCCTCACAAACAAGGGTCCTCACTCGGTCACTCCCGAATCCTGACCATCCGAGTGAACTACTCAGCCACGGTCTACCATAAAAGGAACCCTCAGGGACACAACCGCAAGCCATGTTTGCCGCAACAGCCCACACAGCGCCAGCTGTGGAATCATCCAACTCAACCCCAGCCAGCTCTCTTGTTCCATGTATCTGCCATCACAGTGGCCCTGTCGGGGTAATCCAGAATGCTCACTAATAACCCAACGGTAATTCCACAGTCACTTTGGGAGGTATCACTCAAACTCGCAGATCTCTCTCCCAACACTGGAAATGCTAGTATTGGCGCGGTATCAGTCTCATCAACCGATTGCCAAGCTCTCCTAGCACTGCCCAGTCCAAGAAGCTCCTTATCTTGACCATAAATATTGATCTCGGCCAATTCCCAATTAGTATCCATATTGGCCGGATTTCCACTGCCGCCCCTACGGCTAACACAAAGCGACCCAAGAAGGCATGCACTTGGAGCTAGAACTTGTATCACAATAACTTGGCATACAGCTTCATCCACAAGTGCTCCAAGTCGCTCTAGGAGTAAATCAAAATATCCTCGGGGAACACTACTCCCAATCCGTCCAAGTACAACTAGGACACACAATTCCTCAAATCTTGAAGCCACAGAGCATTAGTCATTCCATTTGGCCTCACCATGCTCTCATATTGCCCTTACCGGACCCCGAATGCCATCCAGGCACAGCCCTCGGCTGTCAAATCCCAAGTAGGTACTCGCATCATACTATAATTGCCGGAGTAGAACTCCAACAAAAGGTCCTTGATAATACCTGAACCTGCCTGTGCTCAAATCGTAACGAACCCTCATCATCGTCTATCCAAGACGTGGCACTAGGTCAAACAGACCCCCTTGATCCCTCAGATCCTGCGACTGTGCCATCAGCTCTCTCAGCTCCACAGGCGATATCCAATGAGGTGCTGTCAAGGGTGACGCGGTCCCTCGAACCACGTCAAACGCAATCTCTATCTCCCTAACCGGCGGCATTGACAACAGCTCAGGTGGAATCACACTCGGGATCTCGTGGGCAACCGAGATATCCTTGAGTCCCGGTGCCGCCGTAAGCACCTCTCATACTATCGCTATAAACCTGCGTGCTCTAATAATCTCAACAAGCAAGCCTCATCTTGTTCGCTTTGCCGAAGGTCCAAGTCCTCTCTCGCCGCAGTCAAACATTCTGTGGCATTGTGCCAATCAATCTCAAGCACATGGTCCAAATACCGAGCTACCCCAATTACCAATAAATCAGTCGGTAACTCGCAGCCTCAGCTGCACTGGACATGATCCAAAAGCCTCTTCCACATGTACAACAACAACAGAAACCTGTACCTCCAGTGCACATGGTAACAAATCTGCCTCTAGTCCATGCAGGAAAACAACATGCTCAAACTCCGACTGCTGTGATGAAATCACACCTGCGACAACTTAATCCACTACCGTGGCGCCCTCCAACCGGGCGGCACAGATTCATCCGCACGATGCAAAGGGTTATCGATCAATCAATAAAGAAAATTAGAACTATCCACATAGGGAGCACGACCTCTGTCTTTGTTCCTATTGAGGTGACGAACAAGGTCCTCCGCAGATAACAAATCCCCGCTATCGCTGCGCCACTCTGATATAAATACTGATGCTGCCATCGGGGTCCACCCGACCTCTGATATCTCGGGAACTCGTTATCCAGGAAAAAGAAATCGGAATGCCCCTGCCGGCCGATCTGTCCTCCATCACCCCGGCGCCAAGCGCCAAAATCCAGAACTCGCCTCTGGCGGCAGAATCCCTATCCAAAGGAACTGCAACGCTACGCTCCAAACACAACACCTACTCAAACGAGGCGTCCAAAACCTATAACGGAGGGGCTGAATAAACTGAAAGGTATCCTGGCGCAATCCACTCCCAGTCTCACACATCCTATGCGCCTCGCCCCTCGAAACCTGGAGCGCGCAGTTCAACAACTGCATAAACTCTCTAGCACACGGAGGCTCTCAATTGATCACTCCATCACTACCAACCACAACTCAGACGCTGATATGCCTCAGACAATCCTGTCATCCGGGTTCGGAGTTCTCTGACCTCAATCTAGGTATCCGGCCAAAACCAACCGCTCGAGCTCAATCACTATGACAAGATGCCCACGGGTCAAAACCCAGCGTCGGGGAGACACCGCTCTCCACGACGGAACCACAAACAGCACACAAAAGCCACTCGACCCAATCCAGCGAAAGTCTAAAGCATGTTAACCATTCCACAGCATTATGTTGTCTGCAGCCAACATAATTACTTAGGAGAATAAACATGCCAGTCACTCCTCCCGTCCCTTGGGAGAGGTATAAAACTCAATCAGGACTCTCGCTAAAAGTCACGACTCTCACGAAGTCAACCAAGGGTCAAACCAAAAGCCTAGGGTTTCTAAGTCCCAACCGACCTATCCCTAAGCTCTGATACACTCTAATCTGTCATGCCCCGGGGTCGAAACTGCGACCCGGGCTCGCCAACAGATCCGCCACCTATGCCAACCTGCATAGGCGAAGAAGCGTCCTTCCTGCAAGAAAAGTACTACAGCTAAACAAAATATCAGAGCTATAAATAAAAGATCTGCTGTATAACTAAAAATCATCACTGTACAGCTAGAAATAAAACAATAAGTCTGTCTCCCAAAAATGATAATCATACAATATCCTCTTGTACAAGCTCTGGACTCAACCGGGAGGTAACTCCAATAAATACAACGGTGTACAGTATCACGGTACATAATGTCCTCACTACATCAGTCTCTCAAAAGAGGAAAATGTAAAACAACTAATCTGCTATAGATCTCTGAAGGGGTACCACAACTCTCCAACGACGGGTAGGGATCTATCTCGCAACTCTCTCGCCTCGATCAACAATCGCAGAATCAGCAACATCCGCTAGAACTCTGCAAAATAGAGGAGAGGAAAGAAAATGAGGGGGAAAACCCCCAGAGGGTGTGAGAACTACACCAAAAAGGGAGTTCTCAGTGGGTACCACCGCCAGACCCGACGGTCTGCCCACTAAGTCCTCAAAATACAAAAATCTAACCAAAACCGTAAAGACTGAAAAAGAAGGAAGCTGGAGACTCTCAACAGCTATCAAGCCTCTATGCCTGCTAAGCCTGCCTATGCCTGCCATGCCTGCCTATGCCTGCCTATGCCTGCCATGCTTGCCATGCCTGCCTATGCCTGCCATGCCTGCCATGCCTGCCATGCCTGCCTATGCCTGCTTATGCCTGCTATGCCTGCCATGCCTGCCTGCGCCAGGCATACCTGCCATGCCTACCTGCTGCCTGCCGATGCCTGCCATGCCTGCCTATGCCTGCCTATGCCTGCCATGCCTGCCTGTGCCTGCCTATGCTTGCTATGCCTGCCATGCCTGCCTGTGCCTGCCTATGCCTGCTATGCTTGCCATGCCTGCCTATGCCTGCCATGCCTGCTTATGCCTGCTGTGCCTGCCATGCCTGCCTGCGCCTGCCTATGCCTGCTGTTACGGCATTTTGGTGTTGGCATATTTCGTGAGTCAAGTTAGTGAGTTGAGTCGGAGTCTTAAAGGGATCAAATTGTCAATCAGCAATCAAAGACTTAGAGAAGATTCAACAAGAGCTCAAGTTGACACTCAATGTCTTGAGTCTTGAAGATTGAAGATGAAGAATTGTGGATCAGTTACATCAATCTCAAGAAGAAAGTATTCAAAAGGATCAGGATCCGGATCAGAGCAACGATCCGGATCCCGAAGGTTGTTGCTTCATACAAGACTTCGATCCGGATTCATGCAATTTTCGATCCGGATCCCGAATGTTAAGTTTCTGATTTGTATGAACGATCCGGATCGGGCCTTGCAATCCGGATCCCGAACCCTTGGTTTTCTGGAATCGTCAATCTCGTTACGACGATCCGGATCGCAATAAATCTGATCCGGATCGCCGTCCTGAAAATTTCCAGATAAGGTATGTTTTTGATTCTTATCTATTTCCAAAGGTTTCTAAACTATAAATAGACATTTAGGGTTTCTCAAAAACGTGGGAGCTACGGCCGATTAATTTATAAAACACTTGAGAGCAACCCTAGAGGCTAGGTTTTCATTGTTCTTCTTAATAGCCTCTTTTAGGTCAATTCGACGGTTCTTCCAAGATCTATCTTTTGTCGAATTGATCTAATCTTTGCTTAGAGATTTTTCCCATGGATCTTCATTGATAATCTAAGCAAAGGATCACCATCGAAGTCAATATTCTTATCGGCTGAGTTTGCGTCGTGGATTCGACGTGGCATCGTGGATTCGGTGTGCTAAAGGCGTTTCGTGGATTCGAAACGTGTGCTCGTGGATTCGAGTGGCGTTCGTGGATTCGAACGTGTGCAGTGGGCGTGCAAAATCGGTGGAGCGCGAGGTCCAAGAAATTGAAGGAGGGGTTAAATCCGTGGAGACGGTAATCACCTTGTTATTCTTCTTTTCTTAGGGATTGTTATTGCGTGGATATCCAACCGGTCAGCGCAAGGTCCGAAGAAGCTGAAGGAGGAGTTTGAGTCCGTGGAGTCGGTAATCACCTTGTTATTCTTCTATTCTTATTGGATTGTTATTGCGTGTTGGTCCCGTGGTTTTTCTCCTGGATTGGAGTTTCCACGTATATCTCGGTGTGCTGTTTTTATTTTCCGCATTGGTTTTTATTTTGCACTGAGATTTGGTTTATAAGTTTACACCTTTCACCCGCCCTCTAGTGTTTGATAGTATCTATTTAGATCCTTGTGGATCCTATAAAAACCACAAGTGGTATCAGAGCGGGTTTTAGGTTTATCTATCATGATGGGTGAAAGTGGTAATATTTATAGACCTCCTCTTTTTGATTGGACTAATTATGCTTATTGGAAAGTGCGGATGAGGGCTTTTCTCATCGCAATTGATGAGCGGGTATGGCAATCCGTGGAATACGGTGGGTGCATCCTGTTGGAGGAAGTAGGAAATTCTACTACCCCAAAACCTCAGCTCTAGATGGTCCAAAGAGGAATTTGAAAGATCTTCTTACAATGGGAAAGGTATGAACGCTCTATTTAATTCTCTTTCCTCGACTGAGTTCACAAGAAGTTCCGCGTGTGAAACCGCGAAGGAAATTTGGGATATTCTCAAAATTACACATGAGGGTACTAATTTTGTAAAAATTAAAAAGGCTCCAGATGCTTACAAGTCAATTTGACTCTATTCATATGGAAGAGCATGAATTGTTTACAGATTATTACACTAGACTTCAAGATGTAATAAATACATGTGCTAATTTAGGAGAAAAGATCCCGGAGTCGAAAATTGTAAGAAAGATACTTCGGACTCTTCCGGAACGGTTTAGGGCAAAGGTTACCGCCATTGAAACCGTTAGTCATCCGGATGAGATGAGTATAGAGGAATTAGTAGGTGCTTTGCAAACTTATGAAATGACTTTTCCTACTAATCAAGTTTCTTCCAAGTCTTCTTCTAAGCTTACAGGTATTGCATTCAAATCAACAAAGGAAGAAGATAGCGAATCAAGTTCCGACGATGAAATCTCTTTGTGCCGATTTGAAGAACAATTGGCGCGGATCGTAAAGAAATTTCGTCGGATAGTTTTGGAAGAATCGAACCGATGGATCTTCATCCACGAAATCTTCTAAAGGATCATCGGGTTCTAAAATCCTCTAAACTCAAAAGCTTTGCAAAAACCTTCTAAGAAAAAGAAAAAGATGATTTCGAAGGGGAAATCCAATGCTATCGATGCAAAGGCTACGACCATTTTTCAATGGATTGTCCTTCTAAGAAATCATATAAAAAGAAGGCTTTGGCAGTGAAAACTTGGGACGATTCTACTTCTAATGAATCAACCTCAAGTAAAGAGGAAAAAGAAAAAATCATTGCTTCTCATGCCTCTCATTTTCCCTCTTCTAATAATTGTTTATCATCTTTAGTCACTGACTCTACTCCTTTGATTTTGTATGAAACATCAACAACCGGCGGAGAGTCATCAAGTGAGGGGGAGGTCGGACGAGGAAGAACTCGTTGAGGCATATCAACAACTTCTTGCGGAATCTAAGAAGATGGCCAAACATATCAAGAAGTTGAGAAGCAACGACTTGAAGTTCAAGACGAGAATCATGCTTTAAAGATCAAACTTCATGATCTCGAGGAGGAACGAGAGCTTTTATTGGATAATAATAAAATCCTCCAGGAAAAGATAAATCAATCGGAAACGATCGTTAATTCCCATATTAACAAGATTGATTTTCTTGAAAAGCAGTTTGAGGAGATTCATATCACCAACCAAGCTTTGACCAAGCAAGTTCATGAACTCAAATTCGACATACAAAGGCTTTCAACTGGTTCCAAGAAACTTGATTGTATGTCCGGATTAGGTCATCAAGCAAGGTTGGTTTGGGATTCAAAAAGAACCAAACTGCGAAGGCTTCAAGTTCAACAACTAAATTGAAAGGAAGAACTTGTCACCTATGTGGACTTGAAGGACATTTGGTGAAGGATTGCCCGAAAAAGAGAAAGAAGAATTCTTCGGCAACTTCATCTACGGAGCGAACTCAACGGAATCAAAAGACACATCAAGTCAAAGGAGTTCACTCAACCCACCAAAGGTCCGAGCCACAACATCAATCATACAAGTGGATCATTGCGAGGCAAAGACCTAAGGTGGACCAACAGTCAAAGCGGACAACCCCCGGCCACAACGAATCAAGAACAACCCAAAATCCAGCGATTTGGATTCGGAAAGGTGATATCTTTCCTTGTCTTAAGTTCTAAATAGCTTATGACTGTATGTAATGCTTTGATTGGTTTTTCCCTTCATATCTTTCTTAATCTTTGCATTACATGTTTTTCAATGCTCTTCGTTTTTATACTTTGTTTTTGAACAAAAGGGTTTTTACTGAACAAGTGCATTGAATAAAAAGGGCTTCACTTTTATTCACTCCAAATTAATTTTATTTGGATTATCAACTTTACTCCTTAATCATAATCTTGAAGATACTTCATTATAGGAGTTTTTGATATTATAAGCATCAAATTTTAGAAATCATGTGTGATCTTTAGATGCTTAATCTATCTCGGTTGTTGTGAATTCATTGTGATAAACGTGAGACAACCGATAGACTAAAATTTGGGATATAATTCTTTCACGTAAGAGATTGCATTCTTACAAGGCTATTGAAATAATTGCAAAAAGATGTGAAAGAGTTTACATCCGAAAGGAGTGTGAAAACTACCACCACATGTTGGAAAGAGCTGCCACCCCGGTCGTCCGGTTTGTGTGTGAAGCTACCACATGTTATGGATGCTTGATAGTATTTTATGAGAAAATCTTTAGTTGAAGCATTTGGAGATTTATATGCAAAACTCTTATATTTTGAACAATCTCCTGGTTGGTATAAGGTGGGATAGTTGAAAGATGCTCAAAGAGCCACCCTTAGGTATTTTAGTGCTTATCTCAAATTTGAAAGGGTAAGAAATCAAATTGATGTCATTTGGAAATCTCTGTAAGTCATCTTTGTACATCCGTTACATCTTGATAGACTTTGGATCTCAAGATTATTTTTGATGACTTGTGTTTGATGAATATAACATGAAAAACGGTTTATAATGTTTTATCTTTGTTTTTTCATGATTTAGGAGTAAATCTTTTTAATCTTGTGAAATTAATTGGATTGAATGACATCTTGTTAATTCATTGGTTAAAGCACTTAAATTGTTTTCTTGATGGAATACAAATCGGTATTTGAAAATTCTAAAATTGGATTTGTTTCAAGGAATTATTAGTTTTTTTTTTTCCTTCTGGTACCGGTACGCAATCTGCATTTTTGTTATATACCGGAACTGAGCTTTTATCTCTCTTTCTCTTTGAACTATGTTGTTAGTGATTTCCTTTTGTCTAGTATGTTCACTGTTTGACAATTTGTGACAAAAAGGGGAGAAGAGAAATGACGGAGATGAGATCATCAAGAGAGGACAAACGAAAATTAAAAATTGGGGAGAACGGAAAATGATGATCGTATCACAAAGGGGGAGAACATAGATGCTCAAGAGAACATGGAGAACATGTTAGAGATGCTCAAGATAGGGGGACCAAAGAAAATTGAAAGAGCCGAAAAACAAAGAAACAAAAGAAGACGATCAAATGTAGGATTTAATTTCTAACGACTAACGTTTGATTTTGTTTGGAGTTTGTTTTGCAGGAATTACATCACTTTAAGACTCCAAGTCCTAAGTCATAGAGTATGTTCTAGGACTGTTTGGTTCAAATGTAATTTTGTATTTATTGGATCTTTCACGCAAAGAAATCAATGTTTTGGTGATGACATTGAGTTTCGATTTTTTGGTTTAAGATGAGTGACTTGAGCGCTTTTATGTATTTTTGGGTTTTGTCACGAAATTGCCAAAGGGGAGATTGTTACGGCATTTTGGTATTGGCATATTTCGTGAGTCAAGTCAGTGAGTTGAGTCGGAGTCTTAAAGGGATCAAATTGTCAATCAGCAATCAAAGACTTAGAGAAGATTCAACAAGAGCTCAAGTTGACACTCAGTGTCTTGATTCTTGAAGATTGAAGTTGAAGAATTGTGGATCAGTGTACATTCTCAAGAAGAAAGTATTCAAAAGGATCAGGATCGGATCAGAGCCAACGATCCTTATCCCGAAGGTTGTTTGCTTCATACAAGACTTCGATCCGGATCCGCAATTCCGATCCGATCCCGAATGTTAAGTTTTCCTGATTTGTATAACGATCCGGATCGGGCCTTGCAATCCGGATCCCGAACCCTTGGTTTTCTGGAATCGTCAATCTCGTTACGACGATCCGGATCGCAGTAAATCCGATCCGGATCGCCGTCCTGAAAATTTCCAGATAAGGTATGTTTTTGATTCTTATCTCTTTCCAAAGGTTTCTAAACTATAAATAGACTTAGGGTTTCTCAAAAACGTGGGAGCTACGGCCGATCAATTTATAAAACACTTGAGAGCAACCCTAGAGGCTAGGTTTTCATATGTTCTTCTTATAGCCTCTTTTAGGTCAATTCGACGGTTCTTTCAAGAACATATCTTTTGTCGAATTGATCTAATCTTTGCTTAGAGATTTTTCCCACGGTCTTCATTGAGAATCTAAGCAAAGGATCACCATCGAAGTCAATATTCTTATCGACTGAGTTTGCGTCGTGGATTCGACGTGGCATCGTGGATTCGGTGTGCTAAAGGCGTTTCGTGGATTCGAAACGTGTGCTCGTGGATTCGAGTGGCGTTCGTGGATTCGAACGTGTGCAGTGGGCGTGCAAAATCGGTGGAGCGCGAGGTCCAAGAAATTGAAGAGGGGTTAAATCCGTGGAGACGGTAATCACCTTGTTATTCTTCTTTTCTTAGGGATTGTTATTGCGTGGATATAACCGGTCAGCGC
>CM055068.1:42418896-42504573 GCA_029204045.2 Tillandsia leiboldiana | reverse complement strand
TTTCGTCCTCAAAACTCAAAAACTGGGTCACGGTGAAAAGGTTGGGTAGCACTCCATCATTTTTTGACTCCAGCTCCACACGTCGCTTCTCGGTTGGCTCCTCATGGTTGCCTCCAAAGCACCTTCGCGTAGGGGAGGTTCGATTTCGCAGCGATTTGTTTCCCTTGCCAGGATTCTCACCGGGTTTCCCCGAAGCTTAGGTCCTCCTTTCGTTCGAGTGTCGAGACGTCCAGCATATGCGATGGGTCGGGGAGGTATTTCCAGCGCATAGAGTGTGGGGACCACGTCATGGACTCGGTCGAGGTTTGTGGTAGGGCAAGGCGGTAAGCCACTGGGCCATGCGCCTTAGGATCTCGCATGGCCCACAAACCGTGGGCCAGGCGTGCCCTTCAGCCCCGAAACGCTTGATTCCCCTGGACGGCGGAGGAACCCGCCAAAAACACAGTTGCTCTCACGCTTGGAATTCCAAGTCGCGCGCCTCTGGTCTGCGTAGCTCTTATGTCGACTCTGGGCGGTCCAGTAAGCGCTGCTTGATGAGGCGTACCTTTTCTTCCGTTTCTTCCACTAAGTCGGGTCCCAAGAACTTCCGTTCTCCTAAGTCGTCCCAACAGATTGGGGATCAACAGCGCCTCCCATAGAAGGCTTCGTAAGGTGCCATCTGGATGCTGGCCTGGTAGCTGTTGTTGTATGCGAATTCCACGAGGGGTAGGTAGCGTGACCAACCGACCCCCCAGTCAAGTACACAGGTGCGAAGCAGATCCTCGAGAGTCTGAATCACCCGCTCCGACTGTCCGTCCGTCTGGGGGTGGAAGGCTGTGCTGAACTGTAGTCTGGTCCCCAGGGCCCGCTGTAGACTCTGCCAAAACTTCGAGACAAAGCGTGTGTCTCTATCCGAGGTGATCGATGCCGGCACTCCATGCAGTCTCACGATTTCGCCGATGTAAGCTTGGGCTAACCGCTCTCGGGTCCAGGTTGTATGAATGGGCAGAAAGTGTGCAGACTTGGTTAACGGTCCACTATGACCCAAATCGCGTCGTGCCCCTGTTGTGAACGTGGAAACCCAGTGACGAAATCCATGGTGATCTGATCCCACTTCCACTCTGGCACCGGTAAGGGCTGTAACTTTCCCGCTGGTCGCTGGTGCTCAGCCTTTATCTGTTGACATACCAGGCAATGAGCTACGTGTCGTGTCACATCCCCCTTCAGCTTGGGCCACCAGAAGGTCTGCCTGGGTGTCACGCCCCGGGGTCGAAACTGCGACCCGGGCTCGCCAACAGATCCGCCACCTATGCCAACCTGCATAGGCGTAGCGTCATTCCTGCACGAAAAGTACTACAGCTAAACAAAATATCAGAGCTATAAATAAAAGATCTGCTGTATAACTGAAAATCAATTACTGTACAGCTGGAAATAAAACAATAAGTCTGTCTCCCAAAAATGATAATGATACAATATCCTCATGTACAAGCTCTGGACTCAACCGGGAGGTAACTCCAATAAATACAATGGTGTACAGTCTCACGGTACATAATGTCCTCACTACATCAGTCTCTCAAAAGAGAAAAAAGTAAAACAACTAATCTGCTGTAGATCTCCTCTGAAGGGGTACCGCTACTCTCCAACGACGGGTAGGGATCTATCTCGCAACTCTCTCGCCTCGATCAACAATCGCAGAATCAGCAACATCCGCTAGGACTCTGCAAAACAGAGGAGAGGAAAGAAAATGAGGGGGAAAACCCCCAGAGGGTGTAAGAACTACACTAAAAAGGGAGTTCTCAGTGGGTACCACCGCCATACCGATGGTCTGCCCACTAAGTCCTAAAAATACAAAAAGCTAACCAAAACTGTAAAGACTGAAAAAGAAGGAAGCTGGAGACTCTCAACAGCTATCAAGCCTCTATGCCTGCTAAGCCTGCCTATGCCTGCCATGCCTGCCTATGCCTGCCTATGCCTGCCTATGCCTGCCATGCCTGCCTATGCCTGCCATGCCTGCCATGCCTGCCTATGCCTGCTTATGCCTGCTATGCCTGCCATGCCTGCCTGCGCCAGGCATACCTGCCATGCCTGCCTGCGCCTGCCTATGCCTGCCATGCCTGCCTATGCCTGCCTATGCCTGCTATGCCTGCCATGCCTGCCTATGCCTGCCTATGCCTGCTATGCCTGCCATGCCTGCCTGTGCCTGCCTATGCCTGCTATGCCTGCCATGCCTGCCTATGCCTGCCTATGCCTGCCATGCCTGCCATGCCTGCCTATGCCTGCTTATGCCTGCTATGCCTGCCATGCCTGCCTATGCCTGCCATGCCTGCCTATGCCTGCCATGCCTGCCTATGCCTGCCTATGCCTGCTATGCCTGCCATGCCTGCCTATGCCTGCCTATGCCTGCTATGCCTGCCAAGCCTGCTTGTGCCTGCCTTTGCCTACCATGCATGCCATGCCTGCCTATGCCTGCCTATGCCTGCTATGCCTGCCTATGCCACGGTCAACAACTCACAATGACCCTGGGACCACCGTAACCCCAGACGGTTCCCAACAACACTAGCACTGGTCTAAACACAGCTACTAGACTCCACTCGGTCCCCCTGACACGAGTGCAACTATAAGGCAAATGTCTGTAATAAACCCAATCTAATGCCACCAGTAGAACTTGTACTGCCTGCTGTGCCTGCCAAATCGGGTATGCCAGCCTACGCATAACACCGATAGGGGATGGGAGTCTCAAGGACTCGAAGTCTAAAAATCGCACACTCCGGAGTGGCGCTCGAGGGGAGCCACCCACACGAGTAAAGTGCCTCAGTAATAAGTATCGTAAATCTGCAGGACTGGATCATGACTCTGATCAAAGTGGGAAAGCCCAACCACTAAAGAAAGCCTCGGTCCTCAATCAGATGCAAAAATACTCAAATAGTGGGAAACTCTGTCCACTAGAGAAATCAGATACCCAATCTGGTGCATAAATAAATGTCCGGTCAACCGCCCAATATCCGCGGTTGCCGCAAAGCCCCACAACTAATCCAATCTGTCCCAGACACCAAGTCCCGACTACACTACCCAGAACCCCTGCTCGAACCTGAGCAACACAGACCACCTGACTAACAAAGAAGGAGAAAAGGAATACATGGTTTCTCCTAAGTCAAGTTCGAAAAGTAGTGTAGCAGTAAAAGATGGCCTAACTACATGTCCATGCAAGCATACTTTGTCCTCAGAAACAATAAAAGTGGGTGAAACATATATTAGTAAAGCATGCTGAAATATTCCTACTATGGTATACCAATCTCACCCAAGTAGGTCATTCCTTGCTTACCTCTCGCTCATATCGGTTGTACAACAATATGCCTGTTATCAATCATAGAGGGGTGGTATCCCCACATGTGCACTTGCATTCACCATGATATTAAACCTTATACAGTTACCAAAATTAAGCTTACCCACCTGAAGTGCTCAATCCAAGGCAAACCTGGGGTCGGCGAAGAGTGTAGACGCTCTCAGTCCAAAATCTGCTAAAACTGCTCCCTCGGTATATGTTGCGCGAGCCTCGGCTCCCAACAGCTGAAAATACCCAGAATTCACTATCTCCAATTTTTCCCAGTTCCAACAGGTTTAGAAACGGTCGCTAACCTTCCTGGGTACAACAATAAGGTTCAAGATTACATTTTTATTCCAAAATATCCAAGTACGTACAATTCTGTTGGAACAGTCCCAAAGATGCGGATTTTTCACCTACAGCAAGAACCCAGAAAAATCCAGCAAAAATAGTATCGCGTTCCTCGCGTCGATACCTTCGAAACGAGTACCTGCACGCCAAATTCCGAGCCCCGTAGGCCGAGTTATAAATTCCACAGTACAGGTGCGCAAACTCTCACATCCACATAACTGTAAGCTCTAGCACAGATAAGAAGAAAAAGGTATACCTCCGGGGAGGTCTCTGAAAAATCTAAGAAAAATATGGTGACGATCCTCGCGTCGAGTAGATGAAAAAAGTGTACAGGCACGTCTCCAACCGATGACCGGTTGCGGAGATAAAAATTCGGCACGGTGTCGCTGTCCAAAAATTCCATCAGAAAAAGGGGTCCCAGTAAGCATGGAAAAGCTCCTCGAAAAACGCAAAACGAGAAAATGCTGAGAAACCAAAATCGTAGCCTTACCTGTCGCGGATCCAACAACGAAGAAATCATTCGAAAATATGGTCGAAGTAGGCCGGGGGAGCTCTCGCACCGAAACGCGACGAAGGGGAACACAAATGGACCAGCGTCGCGCCGCGCCGTAAAAATGGAAACCTCGATAAGCGTTGCCACCAAAAATCTCCAAACTCTGCAGATGGATGCAGCACAGGGTGTGGATCAACTTTGCTGAAGGCCTCAAGTTGGTTTGAAGCACGGAATGGTGGAAAAAGGGAGAAGAAGCAGCTCGGGTAGCCTTAAATAGGCCCAGAAAACAAATCCGAAAATGACGGCCATGTCCTAAGTTCCGGGCGCTCGATTCTTTCGGGCCGCTACAGTGTTGGGCCCGGCCCAACACTGTGCGGGCCCGAATTCTCGTCGGGCCTCCACGTAGCCCGCCACACACCGCACACCGAAGCCACCCGCTGGATTTCCGCCACGTGGCCCGCCGAACACAACACACCAAATCCATCCACCCACATCGCGCACGTGGCCCGCCGTGGTGCGACACGTGGCGCGCCCATGCGGGGGGACAGGCAGACAGCGGCCATGTGCGCGCCTGACGCCTCTGCTTGCACGCGCCCCGAGGCGGTCTGCACCCGCTCTGTGGACCCGACGCACAACACCGCGCCAATGACACTCCGCCACGTGTCACCCACGGTCCACCGTACAGCCACGATCTTTTCCGTGGACCAAGACTTCTGAGCCAGCCAATCCCGCCATGCCCCGTGGCCCGCCCCCCGGTGCACGACGGCGCCGGTGGACCGCGCGCCTGCCCGCGCGCTGCCCGCGCCTGCCCGCCGCCGCTCTCGAGCCTGCCCGCCGCCGCGGACGCCGCCCTCCGCCGTCGCCGGAGCTGCCCGCCGGCGCTGGAGTTACTGTTCCGGCGTGAACAGTAACCAGTGGCGTAAAAATCAAGTAAATAGCCCAATTTCATCGTTTTCGCGCGCTGAATCCAAATTCGATGTCCGTTTTGCCAAATTCCAACTCTAAAAATTGCCGAAGGCATCCAGAAAGATGTTCTTTTGTCTAAACTTCGCGCTGAGCCCAATTTTAATATCCATTGCACGCAAAACCACTTCTATGCATTCGATGGGGTCAATTGACTACTCTCGTGATCCATTTAACACCCGGGTCCAACACTAGAGTCCAATTGGTGCACAAACACCACCAACGCGCCACATAGGCCTCCAGAAGCTGCTGTTCAACCAGTATTCTCGTCATGGGGATCCAGGTCCTCACATCCTCCCCCACTAAGGAAAGTTTCATCCTCGAAACTAGCTCAATTCCACTGGGAGTCACGAACACCAAGGGTAAGTACTCAACATCACCCTCTCCAGCTCTAAGTCATCATTCGCTCCCAGTGATCACTCCTCAACAACAACAACAACAATATCCAGTACGGCATAGCCCAATTGCGCAATTCCCTCGTCTCACGAGCCAGAATTCGCAACGGGCGTCCCTCGTACTCCAAACACTCATAGATCTCAAAGGGGCGGGTCAATCACGGTCGAGGGATCCAAAAACATGACCTTCCTGAGCTGAGACATGTAACACAACAGGGTTCCATCCAAAGCTGGGGGGAAAACAAGATAATCGCCAGTGCAACACGCACCAAACCACAACTTGTGTCAACTCAACCAAGGCAATCCGAAACACATCCCCGCAATCATCCAAGGAAAGAAGGAAGCCCTCACAAACAAGGGTCCTCACTCGGTCACTCCCGATCCTGACCATCCGAGTGAACTACTCAGCCACGGTCTACCATAAAAGGAACCCTCAGGGACACAACCGCAAGCCATGTTTGCCGCAACAGCCCACACAGCGCCAGCTGTGGAATCATCCAACTCAACCCCAGCCAGCTCTCTTGTTCCATGTATCTGCCATCACAGTGGCCCTGTCGGGGTAATCCAGAATGCTCACTAATAACCCAACGGTAATTCCACAGTCACTTTGGGAGGTATCACTCAAACTCGCAGATCTCTCTCCCAACACTGGAAATGCTAGTATTGGCGCGGTATCAGTCTCATCAACCGATTGCCAAGCTCTCCTAGCACTGCCCAGTCCAAGAAGCTCCTTATCTTGACCATAAATATTGATCTCGGCCAATTCCCAATTAGTATCCATATTGGCCGGATTTCCACTGCCGCCCCTACGGCTAACACAAAGCGACCCAAGAAGGCATGCACTTGGAGCTAGAACTTGTATCACAATAACTTGGCATACAGCTTCATCCACAAGTGCTCCAAGTCGCTCTAGGAGTAAATCAAAATATCCTCGGGGAACACTACTCCCAATCCGTCCAAGTACAACTAGGACACACAATTCCTCAAATCTTGAAGCCACAGAGCATTAGTCATTCCATTTGGCCTCACCATGCTCTCATATTGCCCTTACCGGACCCCGAATGCCATCCAGGCACAGCCCTCGGCTGTCAAATCCCAAGTAGGTACTCGCATCATACTATAATTGCCGGAGTAGAACTCCAACAAAAGGTCCTTGATAATACCTGAACCTGCCTGTGCTCAAATCGTAACGAACCCTCATCATCGTCTATCCAAGACGTGGCACTAGGTCAAACAGACCCCTTGATCCCTCAGATCCTGCGACTGTGCCATCAGCTCTCTCAGCTCCACAGGCGATATCCAATGAGGTGCTGTCAAGGGTGACGCGGTCCCTCGAACCACGTCAAACGCAATCTCTATCTCCCTAACCGGCGGCATTGACAACAGCTCAGGTGGAATCACACTCGGGATCTCGTGGGCAACCGAGATATCCTTGAGTCCCGGTGCCGCCGTAAGCACCTCTCATACTATCGCTATAACCTGCGTGCTCTAATAATCTCAACAAGCAAGCCTCATCTTGTTCGCTTTGCCGAAGGTCCAAGTCCTCTCTCGCCGCAGTCAAACATTCTGTGGCATTGTGCCAATCAATCTCAAGCACATGGTCCAAATACCGAGCTACCCCAATTACCAATAAATCAGTCGGTAACTCGCAGCCTCAGCTGCACTGGACATGATCCAAAAGCCTCTTCCACATGTACAACAACAACAGAAACCTGTACCTCCAGTGCACATGGTAACAAATCTGCCTCTAGTCCATGCAGGAAAACAACATGCTCAAACTCCGACTGCTGTGATGAAATCACACCTGCGACAACTTAATCCACTACCGTGGCGCCCTCCAACCGGGCGGCACAGATTCATCCGCACGATGCAAAGGGTTATCGATCAATCAATAAAGAAAATTAGAACTATCCACATAGGGAGCACGACCTCTGTCTTTGTTCCTATTGAGGTGACGAACAAGGTCCTCCGCAGATAACAAATCCCCGCTATCGCTGCGCCACTCTGATATAAATACTGATGCTGCCATCGGGGTCCACCCGACCTCTGATATCTCGGGAACTCGTTATCCAGGAAAAAGAAATCGGAATGCCCCTGCCGGCCGATCTGTCCTCCATCACCCGGCGCCAAGCGCCAAAATCCAGAACTCGCCTCTGGCGGCAGATCCCTATCCAAAGGAACTGCAACGCTACGCTCCAAACACAACACCTACTCAAACGAGGCGTCCAAAACCTATAACGGAGGGGCTGAATAAACTGAAAGGTATCCTGGCGCAATCCACTCCCAGTCTCACACATCCTATGCGCCTCGCCCCTCGAAACCTGGAGCGCGCAGTTCAACAACTGCATAAACTCTCTAGCACACGGAGGCTCTCAATTGATCACTCCATCACTACCAACCACAACTCAGACGCTGATATGCCTCAGACAATCCTGTCATCCGGGTTCGGAGTTCTCTGACCTCAATCTAGGTATCCGGCCAAAACCAACCGCTCGAGCTCAATCACTATGACAAGATGCCCACGGGTCAAAACCCAGCGTCGGGGAGACACCGCTCTCCACGACGGAACCACAAACAGCACACAAAAGCCACTCGACCCAATCCAGCGAAAGTCTAAAGCATGTTACCCATTCCACAGCATTATGTTGTCTGCAGCCAACATAATTACTTAGGAGAATAAACATGCCAGTCACTCCTCCCGTCCCTTGGGAGAGGTATAAAACTCAATCAGGACTCTCGCTAAAAGTCACGACTCTCACGAAGTCAACCAAGGGTCAAACCAAAAGCCTAGGGTTTCTAAGTCCCAACCGACCTATCCCTAAGCTCTGATACCACTCTAATCTGTCATGCCCCGGGGTCGAAACTGCGACCCGGGCTCGCCAACAGATCCGCCACCTATGCCAACCTGCATAGGCGAAGAAGCGTCCTTCCTGCAAGAAAAGTACTACAGCTAAACAAAATATCAGAGCTATAAATAAAAGATCTGCTGTATAACTAAAAATCAATCACTGTACAGCTAGAAATAAAACAATAAGTCTGTCTCCCAAAAATGATAATCATACAATATCCTCTTGTACAAGCTCTGGACTCAACCGGGAGGTAACTCCAATAAATACAACGGTGTACAGTATCACGGTACATAATGTCCTCACTACATCAGTCTCTCAAAAGAGGAAAATGTAAAACAACTAATCTGCTATAGATCTCTGAAGGGGTACCACAACTCTCCAACGACGGGTAGGGATCTATCTCGCAACTCTCTCGCCTCGATCAACAATCGCAGAATCAGCAACATCCGCTAGAACTCTGCAAAATAGAGGAGAGGAAAGAAAATGAGGGGGAAAACCCCCAGAGGGTGTGAGAACTACACCAAAAAGGGAGTTCTCAGTGGGTACCACCGCCAGACCCGACGGTCTGCCCACTAAGTCCTCAAAATACAAAATCTAACCAAAACCGTAAAGACTGAAAAAGAAGGAAGCTGGAGACTCTCAACAGCTATCAAGCCTCTATGCCTGCTAAGCCTGCCTATGCCTGCCATGCCTGCCTATGCCTGCCTATGCCTGCCATGCTTGCCATGCCTGCCTATGCCTGCCATGCCTGCCATGCCTGCCATGCCTGCCTATGCCTGCTTATGCCTGCTATGCCTGCCATGCCTGCCTGCGCCAGGCATACCTGCCATGCCTACCTGCTGCCTGCCGATGCCTGCCATGCCTGCCTATGCCTGCCTATGCCTGCCATGCCTGCCTGTGCCTGCCTATGCTTGCTATGCCTGCCATGCCTGCCTGTGCCTGCCTATGCCTGCTATGCTTGCCATGCCTGCCTATGCCTGCCATGCCTGCTTATGCCTGCTGTGCCTGCCATGCCTGCCTGCGCCTGCCTATGCCTGCTGTTACGGCATTTTGGTGTTGGCATATTTCGTGAGTCAAGTTAGTGAGTTGAGTCGGAGTCTTAAAGGGATCAAATTGTCAATCAGCAATCAAAGACTTAGAGAAGATTCAACAAGAGCTCAAGTTGACACTCAATGTCTTGAGTCTTGAAGATTGAAGATGAAGAATTGTGGATCAGTTACATCAATCTCAAGAAGAAAGTATTCAAAAGGATCAGGATCCGGATCAGAGCCAACGATCCGGATCCCGAAGGTTGTTGCTTCATACAAGACTTCGATCCGGATTCATGCAATTTTCGATCCGGATCCCGAATGTTAAGTTTTCTGATTTGTATGAACGATCCGGATCGGGCCTTGCAATCCGGATCCCGAACCCTTGGTTTTCTGGAATCGTCAATCTCGTTACGACGATCCGGATCGCAATAAATCTGATCCGGATCGCCGTCCTGAAAATTTCCAGATAAGGTATGTTTTTGATTCTTATCTATTTCCAAAGGTTTCTAAACTATAAATAGACATTTAGGGTTTCTCAAAAACGTGGGAGCTACGGCCGATTAATTTATAAAACACTTGAGAGCAACCCTAGAGGCTAGGTTTTCATTGTTCTTCTTAATAGCCTCTTTTAGGTCAATTCGACGGTTCTTCCAAGATCTATCTTTTGTCGAATTGATCTAATCTTTGCTTAGAGATTTTTCCCATGGATCTTCATTGATAATCTAAGCAAAGGATCACCATCGAAGTCAATATTCTTATCGGCTGAGTTTGCGTCGTGGATTCGACGTGGCATCGTGGATTCGGTGTGCTAAAGGCGTTTCGTGGATTCGAAACGTGTGCTCGTGGATTCGAGTGGCGTTCGTGGATTCGAACGTGTGCAGTGGGCGTGCAAAATCGGTGGAGCGCGAGGTCCAAGAAATTGAAGGAGGGGTTAAATCCGTGGAGACGGTAATCACCTTGTTATTCTTCTTTTCTTAGGGATTGTTATTGCGTGGATATCCAACCGGTCAGCGCAAGGTCCGAAGAAGCTGAAGGAGGAGTTTGAGTCCGTGGAGTCGGTAATCACCTTGTTATTCTTCTATTCTTATTGGATTGTTATTGCGTGTTGGTCCCGTGGTTTTTCTCCTGGATTGGAGTTTCCACGTATATCTCGGTGTGCTGTTTTTATTTTCCGCATTGGTTTTTATTTTGCACTGAGATTTGGTTTTATAAGTATTACACCTATTCACCCGCCCTCTAGTTGTTTGATAGTATCTATTTAGATCCTTGTGGATCCTATAAAAACCAACAAGTGGTATCAGAGCGGGTTTTAGGTTTATCTATCATGATGGGTGAAAGTGGTAATATTTATAGACCTCCTCTTTTTGATTGGACTAATTATGCTTATTGGAAAGTGCGGATGAGGGCTTTTCTCATCGCAATTGATGAGCGGGTATGGCAATCCGTGGAATACGGTTGGGTGCATCCTGTTGAGGAAGTAGGAAATTCTACTACCCCAAAACCTCGCTCTAGATGGTCCAAAGAGGAATTTGAAAGATCTTCTTACAATGGGAAAGGTATGAACGCTCTATTTAATTCTCTTTCCTCGACTGAGTTCACAAGAATTTCCGCGTGTGAAACCGCGAAGGAAATTTGGGATATTCTCAAAATTACACATGAGGGTACTAATTTTGTAAAAATTAAAAAGCTCCAGATGCTTACAAGTCAATTTGACTCTATTCATATGGAAGAGCATGAATTGTTTACAGATTATTACACTAGACTTCAAGATGTAATAAATACATGTGCTAATTTAGGAGAAAAGATCCCGGAGTCGAAAATTGTAAGAAAGATACTTCGGACTCTTCCGGAACGGTTTAGGGCAAAGGTTACCGCCATTGAAACCGTTAGTCATCCGGATGAGATGAGTATAGAGGAATTAGTAGGTGCTTTGCAAACTTATGAAATGACTTTTCCTACTAATCAAGTTTCTTCCAAGTCTTCTTCTAAGCTTACAGGTATTGCATTCAAATCAACAAAGGAAGAAGATAGCGAATCAAGTTCCGACGATGAAATCTCTTTTGCCGATTTTGAAGAACAATTGGCGCGGATCGTAAAGAAATTTCGTCGGAAGTTTTGGAAGAATCGAACCGATGGATCTTCATCCACGAAATCTTCTAAAGGATCATCGGGTTCTAAATCCTCTAAACTCAAAAGCTTTGCAAAACCTTCTAAAGAAAAAGAAAAAGATGATTTCGAAGGGGAAATCCAATGCTATCGATGCAAAGGCTACGACCATTTTTCAATGGATTGTCCTTCTAAGAAATCATATAAAAAGAAGGCTTTGCAAGTGAAAACTTGGGACGATTCTACTTCTAATGAATCAACCTCAAGTAAAGAGGAAAAAGAAAAAATCATTGCTTCTCATGCCTCTCATTTTCCCTCTTCTAATAATTGTTTATCATCTTTAGTCACTGACTCTACTCCTTTGATTTTGTATGAAACATCAACAACCGGCGGAGAGTCATCAAGTGAGGGGGAGTCGGACGAGGAAGAACTCGTGAGGCATATCAACAACTTCTTGCGGAATCTAAGAAGATGGCCAAACATATCAAGAAGTTGAGAAAGCAACGACTTGAAGTTCAAGACGAGAATCATGCTTTAAAGATCAAACTTCATGATCTCGAGGAGGAACGAGAGCTTTTATTGGATAATAATAAAATCCTCCAGGAAAAGATAAATCAATCGGAAACGATCGTTAATTCCCATATTAACAAGATTGATTTTCTTGAAAAGCAGTTTGAGGAGATTCATATCACCAACCAAGCTTTGACCAAGCAAGTTCATGAACTCAAATTCGACATACAAAGGCTTTCAACTGGTTCCAAGAAACTTGATTGTATGTCCGGATTAGGTCAATCAAGCAAGGTTGGTTTGGGATTCAAAAAGAACCAAACTGCGAAGGCTTCAAGTTCAACAACTAAATTGAAAGGAAGAACTTGTCACCTATGTGGACTTGAAGGACATTTGGTGAAGGATTGCCCGAAAAAGAGAAAGAAGAATTCTTCGGCAACTTCATCTACGGAGCGAACTCAACGGAATCAAAAGACACATCAAGTCAAAGGAGTTCACTCAACCCACCAAAGGTCCGAGCCACAACATCAATCATACAAGTGGATCATTGCGAGGCAAAGACCTAAGGTGGACCAACAGTCAAAGCGGACAACCCCCGGCCACAACGAATCAAGACAACCCAAAATCCAGCGATTTTGGATTCGGAAAGGTGATATCTTTCCTTGTCTTAAGTTCTAAATAGCTTATGACTGTATGTAATGCTTTGATTGGTTTTCCCTTCATATCTTTCTTAATCTTTGCATTACATGTTTTTCAATGCTCTTCGTTTTTATACTTTGTTTTTGAACAAAAGGGTTTTTACTGAACAAGTGCATTGAATAAAAAGGGCTTCACTTTTATTCACTCCAAATTAATTTTATTTGGATTATCAACTTTACTCCTTAATCATAATCTTGAAGATACTTCATTATAGGAGTTTTTGATATTATAAGCATCAAATTTTAGAAATCATGTGTGATCTTTAGATGCTTAATCTATCTCGGTTGTGTGAATTCATTGTGATAAACGTGAGACAACCGATAGACTAAAATTTGGGATATAATTCTTTCACGTAAGAGATTGCATTCTTACAAGGCTATTGAAATAATTTGCAAAAGATGTGGAAAGAGTTACATCCGAAAGGAGTGTGAAAACTACCACCACATGTTGGAAAGAGCTGCCACCCCGGTCGTCCGGTTTGTGTGTGAAGCTACCACATGTTATGGATGCTTGATAGTATTTTATGAGAAAATCTTTAGTTGAAGCATTTGGAGATTTATATGCAAAACTCTTATATTTTGAACAATCTCCTGGTTGGTATAAGGTGGGATAGTTGAAAGATGCTCAAAGAGCCACCCTTACGTATTTTAGTGCTTATCTCAAATTTGAAAGGGTAAGAAATCAAATTGATGTCATTTGGAAATCTCTGTAAGTCATCTTTGTACATCCGTTACATCTTGATAGACTTTGGATCTCAAGATTATTTTTGATGACTTGTGTTTGATGAATATAACATGAAAAACTGTTTATAATGTTTTATCTTTGTTTTTCATGATTTAGGAGTAAATCTTTTTAATCTTGTGAAATTAATTGGATTGAATGACATCTTGTTAATTCATTGGTTAAAGCACTTAAATTGTTTTCTTGATGGAATACAAATCGGTATTTGAAAAGATTCTAAAATTTGGATTTGTTTCAAGGAATTATTAGTTTTTTGCCTTCTGGTACCGGTACGCAATCTGCATTTTTGTTATATACCGGAACTGAGCTTTTATCTCTCTTTCTCTTTGAACTGATGTTGTTAGTGATTTCCTTTTGTCTAGTATGTTCACTGTTTGACAATTTGTGACAAAAAGGGGGAGAAGAGAAATGACGGAGATGAGATCATCAAGAGAGTACAAACGAAAATTGAAAAATGGGGGAGAACGGAAAACGATGATCGTATCACAAAGGGGGAGAACATAGATGCTCAGGAACATGGAGAACATGGAGAACATGTTAGAGATGCTCAAGATAGGGGGAGACAAAGAAAAATTGAAAGAGCCGAAAAACAAAAGAACCAAAAGGAAGACGGATCAAATGCAGGATTCTAATTTCTAACGACTAACGTTTGATTTCGTTTGGAGTTTTGTTTTGCAGGAATTACATCACTTTAAGACTCCAAGTCCTAAGTCATAGAGTATGTTCTAGGACTGTTTGGTTCAAATGTAATTTTGTATTTATTGGATCTTTCACGCAAAGAAAATCAATGTTTTGGTGATGACATTGAGTTTCGATTTTTTGGTTTAAGATGAGTGACTTGAGCGCTTTTATGTATTTTTGGGTTTTGTCACGAAATTGCCAAAGGGGGAGATTGTTACGGCATTTTGGTGTTGGCATATTTCGTGAGTCAAGTCAGTGAGTTGAGTCGGAGTCTTAAAGGGATCAAATTGTCAATCAGCAATCAAAGACTTAGAGAAGATTCAACAAGAGCTCAAGTTGACACTCAATGTCTTGAGTCTTGAAGATTGAAGATGAAGAATTGTGGATCAGTTACATCAATCTCAAGAAGAAAGTATTCAAAAGGATCAGGATCCGGATCAGAGCCAACGATCCGGATCCCGAAGGTTGTTGCTTCATACAAGACTTCGATCCAGATCCATGCAATTTCCGATCCGGATCCCGAATATTAAGTTTTCTGATTTGTATGAACGATCCAGATCGGGCCTTGCAATCCGGATCCCGAACCCTTGGTTTTCTGGAATCATCAATCTCGTTACGACGATCCGGATCGCAATAAATCTGATCCGGATCGCCGTCCTGAAAATTTCCAGATAAGGTATGTTTTTGATTCTTATCTCTTTCCAAAGGTTTCTAAACTATAAATAGACATTTAGGGTTTCTCAAAAACGTGGGAGCTACGGCCGATTAATTTATAAAACACTTGAGAGCAACCCTAGAGGCTAGGTTTTCATTGTTCTTCTTAATAGCCTCTTTTAGGTCAATTCGACGGTTCTTCCAAGATCTATCTTTTGTCGAATTGATCTAATCTTTGCTTAGAGATTTTTCCCATGGATCTTCATTGATAATCTAAGCAAAGGATCACCATCGAAGTCAATATTCTTATCGGCTGAGTTTGCGTCGTGGATTCGACGTGGCATCGTGGATTCGGTGTGCTAAAGGCGTTTCGTGGATTCGAAACGTGTGCTCGTGGATTCGAGTGGCGTTCGTGGATTCGAACGTGTGCAGTGGGCGTGCAAAATCGGTGGAGCGCGAGGTCCAAGAAATTGAAGGAGGGGTTAAATCCGTGGAGACGGTAATCACCTTGTTATTCTTCTTTTCTTAGGGATTGTTATTGCGTGGATGTAGTATTCTGGTTTTCTCCGTACAATTTTTCCGTTGAATCCACTGTGTAGAACACCTAGTGTTGGTGTGTCTGGCCCATGGTGCATCAAAGGGGTGCCACAGATGGACCCTGTGTGGTATTTGAGCTGATTTGGTCTTCGGCGGTGTTTGCCGAATTTTAGAAAAGGAATTGGGACAAGCGGAGTTCGGATTTGGATTCAGCGCGGAAAAACGCTTGAAAACGACTATTTATTTGTCGAATTTAGAGTCCGGATGACCAAATGCGGGCTTCCGGAAGTTTCGGGGGATTTCCGGTGCATGGGGGTGCTCCGTGGACCGGACAGTGCCACGTGGCGGCCCATTATTGGGCGGCTCACGTCGCTCGGTCCACGGAGGAGGCGCGGCGGTGCATGGACCGCGCGGGTGGCCGCGTGGCGCTTCCGGATTGGAGGGAGCACGCGGCGCGGTCCAGGGAAAAGGCGGGGCACCGGTGGACCGGGCGCACGACACGTGTCGCCCGGGGATTGGTGGGCTCAGCTGGGCGCGGTCCACGCGTGCCCGAGGCGGTGCCTCGGGGCGCGGGCCGGTGCAGGGCCACAGTGCGGCTGGTCGGCCGCACATGGCCCGCACTCGAGTGCGGGCCACGTGTCGGCCGGCCAGCGGAGGGGTGCATGCACCGCCTCCAGCGCACCCGGGCCACCTGGCGGGCGGCCAGTCGCCCCGCACGGCTGTTTGCTGTGCGGGGGACACGTGGCCGCTCCAGGGACTTTCGGGCGGTCGGACGGCCCCCCGTCCGACCTGCTTTGAGGATTCGGGCGCCCGAAAGTGGCGCCCGAATCCGACAAAAAGGGGGGGGTGTTGGCAGCCTATATAAAGGCCTTTTGGGGGGCCCTTTTGCTCACTTTCTGTGAGGATTTCCACAGTGAACCCTTAATGAAAAATTTTCCTCTACCTGAAACCCTTCTTGTCGCTCACTCCTGAGATTTTAGGAGCGCGTTTTTCGAGGTTGGTCATTTTCCGGCGCGGCGCAACACACGTTCTTCGACGACCCGTTTCGTCCCTTCGCAGTGTTTAGGCACCCCCAGCTCACCCCGACCTCCGATTCGGGTGATTTTTGCGCCGTTGGACTCTCGACAGGTAGGGCTTCATTTTTGATATTTTGAGTTGCCCCTGGTTTCTTGTGGATTTTGAGTTTTCCCGAGCTTCTTTGTGACCCATTTTTCCTCGCGGAGTTTTGGACAGCACCTGCTTGATTTGGCTATAACTTCGCGCTCAGGCGACGGATCGAGGTGATTCAAAAGGCATTTCTCATATACATCTCGCGAGGAATCTCCTGGAATTTTCTCAGATTTTTCTGAATATCTTTCAAAGGTGGAAATCTCCTTTCTCTGTAACTTTTTGGTACAGAAATTCTGCACAGTTTTGTTTGGGGTGTTCCCCTTGCCGAATTTGTATCTCAACGAAGGAAGCTCGGTTTTGAACGTGCAGGTACTCGTTTCGACGGGTTCGTCGCAAGGAACGCGACAGTATTTTTATTAGAATTTTCTGAGCACCCTTCGCAGGTGAAAATCTGAGATCTTTGGATCGGTAATTTTGGGACAGATTTTGGGATGTTTGAAGGACTAAAATTATGTATGTTCTTCTTGGAGGTTTGGCACAGCATTGCGGTGAGTTTTGGTGCGAGCGCGGGTTTTCGCATTTGGGACAGGATTTTAGCGCTCGAGGTGGGTACCGTTGTTAGCCTCTTATTTTGGACAACCCACTAGGCATATTGGAGCTTGTATTTTGTAATATGGCCAACATACTGGTAAAAATGAATAGAGCATGCTTAATGAAAAGAAAAGGGCTCACGATTGATACTTGTATCTTTAGAGGACTAGACACTAATAAATGGTAATAACCGGCTAAATCTGTTTCATACTTAATGTTTATTGAAAGACTTAGGCATGTGTCTAAATCAGCTTATGGCGGGTTAATATTTTGGATATTTCTACCCAAGGCATAATGTAAGAATTGGAATATTAAAATTATCTTGCTTAGTAAAGGACTTTTGCATGCTTGAATGGTCATCTAGTTAGGCCACCTTTTTCTGCTGAACTATCATGCTGGAATTGACTTAGGAGAAACCATGATTTCATTTTCTACAGTTATCTTGACATAGGAGATGTCATGCTCAGGTTAGAGCAGGGGCTGGGATAGTGTAGTCAGATACTTGGGATTCAGGACGGACAGGCTGTGATGGCAGGGTGTTGCGGCAACCGCGGATTTTGGGCGGTTGACCGGACAGTTGTTATTGCATCAGATCGGGGAGAGGATTTGGGTTTCTTTTAGTGGATGGTTATTCCCATTTAGATCAGTGTCATGATCCAGTCCTGCGGACTTTTTACTCAGGCATTTTACTCGTGTGGGTCGCTCCCCTCGAGTGCCACTCCGGGGTGCGCGTTATACAGACTTGAGTCTTTGAGACTCCTATCCCCTATCGGTGTTATGCGTAGGCTGGCATACCCGATTTGGCAGGCATCGCAGGCAGTACCAGTGTATACTGGGGTATAGATTGGTTTGGTCAGGCAGGCTTTGATATTCTGATGCATACATTTAGCTATCTTTTAGCTGGGCATGTAGAGGCATATTAGTGGTATTTTTATCAGTATCCATGCATAAAGTTTACCACATTATTCTTTTCGCCTCTGGTAGTCCTAGTGGGCAGGTATGAGTTGAGGTTTACCCACTAGGGGAGGCTACTGTTTTTATAGTAGTTCTCACCCCCACTCTTTTTCCCTCTTCTTTTCTCCCTTTGTTTTGTAGAGTCCTCTGCGGGAGTTGCGGGACCCTCTTCTCAGGACCGAGGTAAGAGGATCGTTGATTAGCTAAATGCTTCCCTGATCCAGAGTTCTGATAGTTTTTGATGTATCCCCGGTACACTCAGACTGTTGTACTTCCTTTTATTTTGGGCCTGGCTTCGGCCAGCTGGAGGTATTTTATTTGGTGAGCTGGGAGAGACATTTGTATATTTTGAGAGCTATGTTGTATTTTCTTTTCTGCTCTTATCTGAGTTGTACTAGTTGTAGTTAGCTCTGTTATGCTCTTTTATTTTATCTAGCTATCTGAGCAGGTTACCAGCGCTTCGTGTACACGGAAAATTCCGAGTGCACGGCGGATCTTTAGACGAGCCTGGGTTCTGATTTACACCCGGGGCGTGACAGATTAAGATGGTATCAGAGCCTAGGGATAGGTCAGTTGGGACTTAGGAAACCCTAGGCTTTTGGCGGGCCCTAGGATGGCAGGGCGCGAGTGACGCGATATTTTGCGAAAGTCGGCAATTTATTATTAACTCTTCCTGTGAGTGGAGAGGGATTGGCATATCCTATTTCTGGTAGACTATTATGTTGGCTGCAGACAACATAAGGTTACAGAAATAGGGGGATGTTCATGACTTTCGCTGGATTGGGTCGAGAGTGCTTTTGTTTACTGACCCGTGGTTTCTTGTGTGGCAGGATGCCTCCTAGGCGGCAGATCCCTACTCGGGGTACTCCTATACCCCCGGAGGAGCCGGAGCAGTCCGGGCCTTCGGAGATTAGTGAGCTTAGGGCCATGGTGGCCCAGTTGGCGGAGAGCCACCGCCGTCAGGAGCAGAGGTTTGATCAGTTGCTTGCCCAGGTTAGGGCACCTCCCCCTACTACGGTAGAGGCCCCTATACCACCTGTTGTACCACCGGCTATTCCACCAATCCCTACGGCACCGTCGTCGAGCAGTGGGGCCCAGGGGATGTTCAGGCCGTTGACCCCGGCGGAGGAGCGGGAGTTTGCTGACAAGCTCTCACAGTTTTGCAAGCGAGGACCGCCTAGGTTCTCAGGGCGGAGCACACACCCGTGGGAGATAGGATTATGGCTGGCAGCAATGGAGAAGTTATTTCAGGACTTCTTCATTGACCATAGATACAGAGTGCATATGGCAGTACACTGTCTAGAGGGGGATGCAGATGCCTGGTGGCGTCGGGTTGAGCCCTTGGAGTTTCAGATTACCCGGCAACTGCCTTGGTCAGAGTTTCGACGGATGATCCTGGACACCTATTTCTCCACGAGCGTGAAGAAAAAGATTGAGGATGACTTGAAGAATCTACAGCAAGGTGATCGGGCTGTATGGGATTATTTTCAGGAGTTCACGCAGTTGCTCAACTGCGTGCCCTATGTGGCCAGGGATGGGCCGCACCAGGTTGAGCTTTTTGAGACGGGTTTGCGCCCTGAGATTTATACCTTGGTGCACGCCCAGAGGCTTCAGACCTTATCAGAGGCAGTAGATCACGCACAGTGGGTCGAGAGAGGAGACCACGTCGTTGCTAGGCGTGGGGGCGCGGTTGCTCATAGTTCTGAGAGGAAGCGACCAGCGTCCGATGATGGGGGACAGGCCAGTTCCTGGAGGCCGCCCCGACCGCCACCGCCTCAATTTACGGGCCGTGGGCGCTCGGAGCGGCGAGGGTCTGGGGGATCCCAGAGGCCCCCGCAGCATCAGCAGCAGCAGCCCCAGCGACCGCAGCAGCATTCGCAGTAGCAGAGGTCGCAGTCTCGACAGCAGGGGTCACAGCGGCAGAGGGAGCAGCAGCAGCAGTCGAGGCAGTCTCAGTCGGCGGTCAGGTGCATCTTTTGCAGGGGACAGCACCCGTCGGATACTTGTGATCAGAGGTTTGGCCGCTGTTATCGGTGTGGACAGTCTGGCCACATTCGTGCTACTTGCCCTTTCTCGGCATCGCCGGCTCCTTCCTCAGCATCAGCCCCTTCGGCGCCCCAACAGCGGCCTTATGCTCCAGCGAGCAGGGCTCCTTCTTCGCGTCCTGCAGACTATAGACCCCCGGCACAGAGTGGGCGTGTTTACGCCGCCCAGGTAGAGGACTCCGCAGCAGCCGACCACGTGGTGGCAGGTATCACTTTACTTTTTGGTACTAGAGCTCGCACTTTATTTGATACCGGTGCATCACATTCTTTTATTAGTAGATTATTTGCATCATCCTATGGATTAGAGTTAGGTCGGTTGCCACATGCATTAGAGGTACGGATTCCTGAGCATACATTGCATGTAGAGGAGTGTTGTTGGTCTTGCCCTGTACAGCTTGAGTCTTGGGTTTTGCCAGCGGACCTTATGGTCCTTAGTCAGCTGCGAGATTTTGACATTGTACTGGGGGTGGATTGGCTGGCCCGCTATTTCGCGACGATTGACTGCGCCGCGAGGACTGTTACTTTTAGCGAGCCAGGCCAGGAGGTGTTCGTTTACAGGGGGTGCCAGAGTGCTTTCTTTGCCTCTGTGGTTTCGACTTCTCGGGCGAGGCAGATGATGCGCAGTGGCTGTGTAGCCTTTTTGGCTTGTGTGGTAAAGGAGCCTACGGCGGCACCGGGACTCACGGATATCCCTATTGTCCATGAGTTCCCGGACGTGTTTCCACCGGAGTTGACTTGTATGCCGCCGGATAGGGAGGTTGAGTTTTGGATTGACGTAGTCCCAGGAACTGCGCCAATCTCTAAGGCTCCTTACCGGATGGCACCGGCTGAGTTGCGAGAGTTAAAGGCGCAACTTCAGGATTTAATGGATAAAGGCTTTGCGAGGCCAAGTGTATCGCCTTGGGGAGCGCCGGTGCTATTTGTGAAGAAGAAAGATGGATCACTTCGACTGTGTGTTGATTATCGAGAGCTGAATAAAGTGACCATCAAGAACAAGTACCCTTTGCCGCGCATCGATGATCTATTTGATCAGCTGCAAGGGTCTTGTGTCTTCTCCAAGATTGACTTACAGTCTGGTTACCACCAACTGAAGGTGAAGGCCGAGGACATCCCGAAGACGGCATTCAGGACGCGGTACCGGCATTATGAGTTTACCGTCATGCCTTTTGGATTGACTAATGCCCCTGCTGCTTTTATGGATTTAATGAATAGGATTTTTCGGCCATATCTGGATCGATTCGTGGTGGTGTTTATTGATGATATCCTGATCTATTCACGGAGTGATGCAGAGCACGAGGAGCATCTAAGGATTGTGCTGCAACTTCTCTGGGAAAAGAAGTTGTATGCCAAACTATCTAAGTGCGAATTTTGGCTTAGAGAGGTCACCTTTTTGGGGCATGTGATCTCCGCCGCAGGAGTGGCCGTGGACCCGGCGAAGATTGAGGCAGTCCGGGATTGGCCTCGACCAACGACGGTATCTGAGGTTCGCAGTTTTATGGGCTTAGCCGGATACTACCGTCGGTTTGTGGAAGGTTTTGCGAAACTTTCCACACCCCTCACTCGTCTGACTCGTAAAGGGATTAAGTTTATTTGGAGTGAGGATTGCCAGAGGAGCTTTGAGGAATTAAAGAACAGATTGATGTCGGCTCCTATCCTTTCCCTCCCTATTATGGGGAAAGGATATGTGATTTATAGTGATGCATCGCACAATGGACTTGGATGCGTGCTGATGCAGGAGGGTAGAGTGATCGCGTATGCCTCTCGGCAGCTAAAAGAGTATGAAAAGAACTACCCCACCCATGACTTGGAGCTTGCTGCAGTGGTTTTTGCATTGAAGTTGTGGCGCCATTATCTGTATGGGGAGCACTGCGAGATTTACACAGATCACAAGAGCTTGAAATACTTGTTCACACAGAAGGAGCTCAACTTGAGGCAACGCCGATGGTTAGAATTATTAAAGGATTATGATGTGGATATACTCTACCATCCCGGCAAGGCCAACGTGGTTGCCGATGCCTTGAGCAGGAGAGCAGTGCAGAGCTTATCTTTGATGATCACCGATCAGGCGCCACTACTTGAGCAGATGAGGCAGTTAGAGCTCGAGGTTGTATCCCCTGGGGTCTCTGCGCGACTTATGACTCTAGTCGTACAGCCCACTCTGTTGGACAGGATTCGGGAGAGACAGAGTGAGGACCCCCACTTGATGAGGGTTCGAGAGCAGATTCAGACGGACTCGGCAGGGGATTTTTCAGTTGATGCTTCGGGAGTACTTCGGTACAGGGACCGAGCTTGCGTGCCCATGGATACAGAGATTCGAGAGCAGATCTTGAGGGAGGCCCACTATACACCTTATACCATCCATCCTGGGGGGACTAAGATGTATAGGGACCTCAAGGCACAGTTCTGGTGGAACGGGATGAAAAGAGACATTGGGAGGTTTGTAGCACATTGCTTAATTTGTCAGCAAGTAAAGGCTGAGCATCGTGTACCTGCTGGCAAGTTGCAGAGCCTCCCCATCCCTGAATGGAAATGGGAACATGTTACCATGGATTTTGTCACCGGGTTGCCGAGGGCACAGTCAGGAGCAGACGCGATCTGGGTAGTCGTGGACAGACTCACCAAATCCGCTCACTTTTTACCGGTACAGGTGACTTGGCCACTAGATCGACTGGCACAGCTGTATTTAGATGAGGTAGTGAGGTTGCATGGCGTGCCTACCTCCATTGTATCTGATCGAGATTCGAGGTTTGTTTCACGCTTTTGGAGGAGTCTACAGGCCACTTTGGGGACGCAGCTAAGTTTCAGCACGGCTTTTCACCCACAGACAGACGGATAGTCAGAGCGGACTATACAGATTCTTGAGGACATGCTCCGGGCTTGCACGCTAGACTTTGGAGGAGGATGGGTGCGACACTTATCACTGGCAGAGTTTGCGTACAACAATAGCTTTCAAGCGAGCATCCAGATGGCTCCGTTCGAAGCATTGTATGGACGCAAGTGTCGTTCCCCACTTTATTGGAGCGATGTGGGTGAAAGACGGACTTTGGGTCCAGAGTTGTTGCGAGAGGCAGAGGATAAAGTCAGGATAATCAGGCAACATCTTCAGACAGCTCAGAGCAGACAGAGGAGCTACGCCGATGTGCGGAGGCGAGACCTTGAGTTTGGGGTTGGAGATCATGTCTTTTTGAAGGTTTCGCCTTCAAAGGGTATCCGGAGATTTGGGATTCGTGGGAAACTGAGCCCTCGTTATATTGGACCTTTTGAGGTATTGGAGCGCATAGGGCCAGTTGCCTATAGGCTTGCACTCCCCCCCAGGCTTGCTGGGGTTCACGATGTATTCCATGTATCGACCCTGAGAAAGTATGTTCATGATCCGTCACACATCATCGATTTCACCCCCTGGGAAGTGGGGCGTCACAGTTGGTATCAGAGCCATTCACCAGCCGGAAATGTGAGATGAGTCTCGGCTGAGCCAGGGTTATATAGCGGGTAGAGCGAGGCTCCCCGGCTAATGACCGTTGTGAGTGGAGTGCAGCTCCTCACAAGGTCGGCTAAGGCTAGCGAGACGAGTCTCACATCGCCTGGTGCTTGTGAGTGTGCTTGAGCCTGACGTGGACGTCAGGGCTTAAAGGGGGGAAGAATGTAACACCCCCAGGAATTTGGATTAGTCCTCTATATAAATGATATAATAGGACTAAATCTCTAACCCGGCTATAGCATTTTGGATGGTAGCAAGATCCAAGAGGAACATGAGAGTTAAGCATGCTAGAGCTAGAGTAGTTCTAGGATGGGTGACCCCCTGGGAAGTGGGGCGTCACAGTTGGTATCAGAGCACTGGAGATTGCTGAGGATCTGAGCTTTGTTAAGCGGCCATCGAGGATCTTGGACCGCGAGGTTAGAGAGCTGCGCAGCCGGGCCATCCCTTATGTGAAGATCCTCTGGAGCGGTCGTGATGAGCACGAGGCTACCTGGGAGCTAGAGTCAGCGATGATGGATGCTTACCCCTATTTGTTCGAGGCCCCGGCTTGAGGTATGGCTTTTGTTTCGAGGACGAAACTCTTTTAGTGGGGGAGGATGTAGTATTCTGGTTTTCTCCGTACAATTTTTCCGTTGAATCCACTGTGTAGAACACCTAGTGTTGGTGTGTCTGGCCCATGGTGCATCAAAGGGGTGCCACAGATGGACCCTGTGTGGTATTTGAGCTGATTTGGTCTTCGGCGGTGTTTGCCGAATTTTAGAAAAGGAATTGGGCCAAGCGGAGTTCGGATTTGGATTCAGCGTGGAAAAATGCTTAAAAACGACTATTTATTTGTCGAATTTAGAGTCCGGATGACCAAATGCGGGCTTCCGGAAGTTTCGGGGGATTTCCGGTGCATGGGGGTGCTCCGTGGACCGGACAGTGCCACGTGGCGGCCCATTATTGGGCGGCTCACGTCGCTCGGTCCACGGAGGAGGCGCGGCGGTGCATGGACCGCGCGGGTGGCCGCGTGGCGCTTCCGGATTGGAGGGAGCACGCGGCGCGGTCCAGGGAAAAGGCGGGGCACCGGTGGACCGGGCGCACGACACGTGTCGCCCGGGGATTGGTGGGCTCAGCTGGGCGCGGTCCACGCGTGCCCGAGGCGGTGCCTCGGGGCGCGGGCCGGTGCAGGGCCACAGTGCGGCTGGTCGGCCGCACATGGCCCGCACTCGAGTGCGGGCCACGTGTCGGCCGGCCAGCGGAGGGGTGCATGCACCGCCTCCAGCGCACCCGGGCCACCTGGCGGGCGGCCAGTCGCCCCGCACGGCTGTTTGCTGTGCGGGGGACACGTGGCCGCTCCAGGGACTTTCGGGCGGTCGGACGGCCCCGCGTCCGACCTGCTTTGAGGATTCGGGCGCCCGAAAGTGGCGCCCGAATCCGACAAAAAGGGGGGGGTGTTGGCAGCCTATATAAAGGCCTTTTGGGGGGCCCTTTTGCTCACTTTCTGTGAGGATTTCCACAGTGAACCCTTAATGAAAAATTTTCCTCTACCTGAAACCCTTCTTGTCGCTCACTCCTGCGATTTTAGGAGCGCGTTTTTCGAGGTTGGTCATTTTCCGGCGCGGCGCAACACACGTTCTTCGACGACCCGTTTCGTCCCTTCGCAGTGTTTAGGCTCCCCCGGCTCACCCCGACCTCCGATTCGGGTGAATTTTGCGCCGTTGGACTCTCGACAGGTAGGGCTTCATTTTTGATATTTTGAGTTGCCCCTGGTTTCTTGTGGATTTTGAGTTTTCCCGAGCTTCTTTGTGACCCATTTTTCCTCGCGGAGTTTTGGACAGCACCTGCTTGATTTGGCTATAACTTCGCGCTCAGGCGACGGATCGAGGTGATTCAAAAGGCATTTCTCATCTAAATCTCGCGAGGAATCTCCTGGAATTTTCTCAGATTTTTCTGAATATCTTTCGAAGGTGGAAATCTCCTTTCTCTGTAACTTTTTGGTACAGAAATTCTGCACAGTTTTGTTTGGGGTGTTCCCCTTGCCGAATTTGTATCTCAACGAAGGAAGCTCGGTTTTGAACGTGCAGGTACTCGTTTCGACGGGTTCGTCGCAAGGAATGCGATGGTATTTTTATTAGAATTTTCTGAGCACCCTTCGCAGGTGAAAATCTGAGATCTTTGGATCGGTAATTTTGGGACAGATTTTGGGATGTTTGAAGGACTAAAATTATGTATGTTCTTCTTGGAGGTTTGGCACAGCATTGCGGTGAGTTTTGGTGCGAGCGCGGATTTTCGCATTTGGGACAGGATTTTAGCGCTCGAGGTGGGTACCGTTGTTAGCCTCTTATTTTGGACAACCCACTAGGCATATTGGAGCTTGTATTTTGTAATATGGCCAACATACTGGTAAAAATGAATAGAGCATGCTTAATGAAAAGAAAAGGGCTCACGATTGATACTTGTATCTTTAGAGGACTAGACACTAATAAATGGTAATAACCGGCTAAATCTGTTTCATACTTAATGTTTATTGAAAGACTTAGGCATGTGTCTAAATCAGCTTATGGCGGGTTAATATTTTGGATATTTCTACCCAAGGCATAATGTAAGAATTGGAATATTAAAATTATCTTGCTTAGTAAAGGACTTTTGCATGCTTGAATGGTCATCTAGTTAGGCCACCTTTTTCTGCTGAACTATCATGCTGGAATTGACTTAGGAGAAACCATGATTTCATTTTCTACAGTTATCTTGACATAGGAGATGTCATGCTCAGGTTAGAGCAGGGGCTGGGATAGTGTAGTCAGATACTTGGGATTCAGGACGGACAGGCTGTGATGGCAGGGTGTTGCGGCAACCGCGGATTTTGGGCGGTTGACCGGACAATTGTTATTGCATCAGATCGGGGAGAGGATTTGGGTTTCTTTTAGTGGATGGTTATTCCCATTTAGATCAGTGTCATGATCCAGTCCTGCGGACTTTTTACTCAGGCATTTTACTCGTGTGGGTCGCTCCCCTCGAGTGCCACTCCGGGGTGCGCGTTATACAGACTTGAGTCTTTGAGACTCCTATCCCCTATCGGTGTTATGCGTAGGCTGGCATACCCGATTTGGCAGGCATCGCAGGCAGTACCAGTGTATACTGGGGTATAGATTGGTTTGGTCAGGCAGGCTTTGATATTCTGATGCATACATTTAGCTATCTTTTAGCTGGGCATGTAGAGGCATATTAGTGGTATTTTTATCAGTATCCATGCATAAAGTTTACCACATTATTCTTTTCGCCTCTGGTAGTCCTAGTGGGCAGGTATGAGTTGAGGTTTACCCACTAGGGGAGGCTACTGTTTTTATAGTAGTTCTCACCCCCACTCTTTTTCCCTCTTCTTTTTCCCCTTTGTTTTGTAGAGTCCTCTGCGGGAGTTGCGGGACCCTCTTCTCAGGACCGAGGTAAGAGGATCGTTGATTAGCCAGATGCTTCCCTGATCCAGAGTTCTGATAGTTTTTGATGTATCCCCGGTACACTCAGACTGTTGTACTTCCTTTTATTTTGGGTCTGGCTTCGGCCAGCTGGAGGTATTTTATTTGGTGAGCTGGGAGAGACATTTGTATATTTTGAGGGCTATGTTGTATTTTCTTTTCTGCTCTTATCTGAGTTGTACTAGTTGTAGTTAGCTCTGTTATGCTCTTTTATTTTATCTAGCTATCTGAGCAGGTTATCAGCGCTTCGTGTACACGGAAAATTCCGAGTGCACGGCGGATCTGTAGACGAGCCTGGGTTCTGATTTACACCCGGGGCGTGACAGTGGATATCCAACCGGTCAGCGCAAGGTCCGAAGAAGCTGAAGGAGGGGTTTGAGTCCGTGGAGTCGGTAATCACCTTGTTATTCTTCTATTCTTATTGGATTGTTATTGTGTGTTGGTCCCGTGGTTTTTCTCCTGGATTGGAGTTTCCACGTATATCTCGGTGTGCTGTTTTTATTTTCCGCATTGGTTTTTATTTTGCACTGAGATTTGGTTTTATAAGTATTACACCTATTCACCCCCCCTCTAGTTGTTTGATAGTACCTATTTAGATCCTTGTGGATCCTATAAAAACCAACAAGTGGTATCAGAGCGGGTTTTAGGTTTATCTATCATGATGGGTGAAAGTGGTAATATTTATAGACCTCCTCTTTTTGATGGGACTAATTATGCTTATTGGAAAGTGCGGATGAGGGCTTTTCTCATCGCAATTGATGAGCGGGTATGGCAATCCGTGGAATACGGTTGGGTGCATCCTGTTGAGGAAGTAGGAAATTCTACTACCCCAAAACCTCGCTCTAGATGGTCCAAAGAGGAATTTGAAAGATCTTCTTACAATGGGAAAGGTATGAACGCTCTATTTAATTCTCTTTCCTCGACTGAGTTCACAAGAATTTCCGCGTGTGAAACCGCGAAGGAAATTCGGGATATTCTCAAAATTACACATGAGGGTACTAATCTTGTAAAAATTCAAAAGCTCCAGATGCTTACAAGTCAATTTGACTCTATTCATATGGAAGAGCATGAATTGTTTACAGATTATTACACTAGACTTCAAGATGTAATAAATACATGTGCTAATTTAGGAGAAAAGATCTCGGAGTCGAAAATTATAAGAAAGATACTTCGGACTCTTCCGGAACGGTTTAGGGCAAAGGTTACCGCCATTGAAACCGTTAGTCATCCGGATGAGATGAGTATAGAGGAATTAGTAGGTGCTTTGCAAACTTATGAAATGACTTTTCCTACTAATCAAGTTTCTTCCAAGTCTTCTTCTAAGCTTACAGGTATTGCATTCAAATCAACAAAAGAAGAAGATAGCGAATCAAGTTCCGACGATGAAATCTCTTTTGCCGATTTTGAAGAACAATTGGCGCGGATCGTAAAGAAATTTCGTCGGAAGTTTTGGAAGAATCGAACCGATGGATCTTCATCCACGAAATCTTCTAAAGGATCATCGGGTTCTAAATCCTCTAAACTCAAAAGCTTTGCAAAACCTTCTAAAGAAAAAGAAAAAGATGATTTCGAAGGGGAAATCCAATGCTATCGATGCAAAGGCTACGACCATTTTTCAATGGATTGTCCTTCTAAGAAATCATATAAAAAGAAGGCTTTGCAAGTGAAAACTTGGGACGATTCTACTTCTAATGAATCAACCTCAAGTAAAGAGGAAAAAGAAAAAATCGTTGCTTCTCATGCCTCTCATTTTCCCTCTTCTAATAATTGTTTATCATCTTTAGTCACTGACTCTACTCCTTTGATTTTGTATGAAACATCAACAACCGGCGGAGAGTCATCAAGTGAGGGGGAGTCGGACGAGGAAGAACTCGTTGAGGCATATCAACAACTTCTTGCGGAATCTAAGAAGATGGCCAAACATATCAAGAAGTTGAGAAAGCAACGACTTGAAGTTCAAGACGAGAATCATGCTTTAAAGATCAAACTTCATGATCTCGAGGAGGAACGAGAGCTTTTATTGGATAATAATAAAATCCTCCAGGAAAAGATAAATCAATCGGAAACGATTGTTAATTCCCATATTAACAAGATTGATTTTCTTGAAAAGCAGTTTGAGGAGATTCATATCACCAACCAAGCTTTGACCAAGCAAGTTCATGAACTCAAATTCGACATACAAAGGCTTTCAACTGGTTCCAAGAAACTTGATTGTATGTCCGGATTAGGTCAATCAAGCAAGGTTGGTTTGGGATTCAAAAAGAACCAAACTGCGAAGGCTTCAAGTTCCACAACTAAATTGAAAGGAAGAACTTGTCACCTATGTGGACTTGAAGGACATTTGGTGAAGGATTGCCCGAAAAAGAGAAAGAAGAATTCTTCGGCAACTTCATCTACGGAGCGAACTCAACGGAATCAAAAGACACATCAAGTCAAAGGAGTTCACTCAACCCACCAAAGGTCCGGGCCACAACATCAATCATACAAGTGGATCATTGCGAGGCAAAGACCTAAGGTGGACCAACAGTCAAAGCGGACAACCCCCGGCCACAACGAATCAAGACAACCCAAAATCCAGCGATTTTGGATTCGGAAAGGTGATATCTTTCCTTGTCTTAAGTTCTAAATAGCTTATGACTGTATGTAATGCTTTGATTGGTTTTCCCTTCATATCTTTCTTAATCTTTGCATTACATGTTTTTCAATGCTCTTCGTTTTTATACTTTGTTTTTGAACAAAAGGGTTTTTACTGAACAAGTGCATTGAATAAAAAGGGCTTCACTTTTATTCACTCCAAATTAATTTTATTTGGATTATCAACTTTACTCCTTAATCATAATCTTGAAGATACTTCATTATAGGAGTTTTTGATATTATAAGCATCAAATTTTAGAAATCATGTGTGATCTTTAGATGCTTAATCTATCTCGGTTGTGTGAATTCATTGTGATAAACGTGAGACAACCGATAGACTAAAATTTGGGATATAATTCTTTCACGTAAGAGATTGCATTCTTACAAGGGTATTGAAATAATTTGCAAAAGATGTGGAAAGAGTTACATCCGAAAGGAGTGTGAAAACTACCACCACATGTTGGAAAGAGCTGCCACCCCGGTCGTCCGGTTTGTGTGTGAAGCTACCACATGTTATGGATGCTTGATAGTATTTTATGAGAAAATCTTTAGTTGAAGCATTTGGAGATTTATATGCAAAACTCTTATATTTTGAACAATCTCCTGGTTGGTATAAGGTGGGATAGTTGAAAGATGCTCAAAGAGCCACCCTTAGGTATTTTAGTGCTTATCTCAAATTTGAAAGGGTAAGAAATCAAATTGATGTCATTTGGAAATCTCTGTAAGTCATCTTTGTACATCCGTTACATCTTGATAGACTTTGGATCTCAAAATTATTTTTGATGACTTGTGTTTGATGAATATAACATGAAAAACTGTTTATAATGTTTTATCTTTGTTTTTCATGATTTAGGAGTAAATCTTTTTAATCTTGTGAAATTAATTGGATTGAATGACATCTTGTTAATTCATTGGTTAAAGCACTTAAATTGTTTTCTTGATGGAATACAAATCGGTATTTGAAAAGATTCAAAAATTTGGATTTGTTTCAAGGAATTATTAGTTTTTTGCCTTCTGGTACCGGTACGCAATCTGCATTTTTGTTATATACCGGAACTGAGCTTTTATCTCTCTTTCTCTTTGAACTGATGTTGTTAGTGATTTCCTTTTGTCTAGTATGTTCACTGTTTGACAATTTGTGACAAAAAGGGGGAGAAGAGAAATGACGGAGATGAGATCATCAAGAGAGTACAAACGAAAATTGAAAAATGGGGGAGAACGGAAAATGATGATCGTATCACAAAGGGGGAGAACATAGATGCTCAAGAACATGGAGAACATGGAGAACATGTTAGAGATGCTCAAGATAGGGGGAGACAAAGAAAAATTGAAAGAGCCGAAAAACAAAAGAACCAAAAGGAAGACGGATCAAATGCAGGATTCTAATTTCTAACGACTAACGTTTGATTTCGTTTGGAGTTTTGTTTTGCAGGAATAACATCACTTTAAGACTCCAAGTCCTAAGTCATAGAGTATGTTCTAGGACTGTTTGGTTCAAATGTAATTTTGTATTTATTGGATCTTTCACGCAAAGAAAATCAATGTTTTGGTGATGACATTGAGTTTTGATTTTTTGGTTTAAGATGAGTGACTTGAGCGCTTTTATGTATTTTTGAGTTTTGTCACGAAATTGCCAAAGGGGGAGATTGTTACGGCATTTTGGTGTTGGCATATTTCGTGAGTCAAGTCAGTGAGTTGAGTCGGAGTCTTAAAGGGATCAAATTGTCAATCAGCAATCAAAGACTTAGAGAAGATTCAACAAGAGCTCAAGTTGACACTCAATGTCTTGAGTCTTGAAGATTGAAGATGAAGAATTGTGGATCAGTTACATCAATCTCAAGAAGAAAGTATTCAAAAGGATCAGGATCCGGATCAGAGCCAACGATCCGGATCCCGAAGGTTGTTGCTTCATACAAGACTTCGATCCGGATCCATGCAATTTCCGATCCGGATCCCGAATGTTAAGTTTTCTGATTTGTATGAACGATCCGGATCGGGCCTTGTAATCCGGATCCCGAACCCTTGGTTTTCTGGAATCGTCAATCTCGTTACGACGATCCGGATCGCAATAAATCTGATCCGGATCGCCGTCCTGAAAATTTCCAGATAAGGTATGTTTTTGATTCTTATCTCTTTCCAAAGGTTTCTAAACTATAAATAGACATTTAGGGTTTCTCAAAAACGTGGGAGCTACGGCCGATTAATTTATAAAACACTTGAGAGCAACCCTAGAGGCTAGGTTTTCATTGTTCTTCTTAATAGCCTCTTTTAGGTCTATTCGACGGTTCTTCCAAGATCTATCTTTTGTCGAATTGATCTAATCTTTGCTTAGAGATTTTTTCCATGGATCTTCATTGATAATCTAAGCAAAGGATCACCATCGAAGTCAATATTCTTATCGGCTGCGTCGTGGATTCGACGTGGCATCGTGGATTCGGTGTGCTAAAGGCGTTTCGTGGATTCGAAACGTGTGCTCGTGGATTCGAGTGGCGTTCGTGGATTCGAACGTGTGCAGTGGGCGTGCAAAATCGGTGGAGCGCGAGGTCCAAGAAATTGAAGGAGGGGTTAAATCCGTGGAGACGGTAATCACCTTGTTATTCTTCTTTTCTTAGGGATTGTTATTGCGTGGATATCCAACCGGTCAGCGCAAGGTCCGAAGAAGCTGAAGGAGGGGTTTGAGTCCATGGAGTCGGTAATCACCTTGTTATTCTTCTATTCTTATTGGATTGTTATTGCGTGTTGGTCCCGTGGTTTTTCTCCTGGATTGGAGTTTCCACGTATATCTCGGTGTGCTGTTTTTATTTTCCGCATTGGTTTTTATTTTGCACTGAGATTTGGTTTTATAAGTATTACACCTATTCACCCCCCCTCTAGTTGTTTGATAGTACCTATATAGATCCTTGTGGATCCTATAAAAACCAACAAGTGGTATCAGAGCGGGTTTTAGGTTTATCTATCATGATGGGTGAAAGTGGTAATTTTATAGACCTCCTCTTTTTGATGGGACTAATTATGCTTATTGGAAAGTGCTGATGAGGGCTTTTCTCATCGCAATTGATGAGCGGGTATGGCAATCCGTGGAATACGGTTGGGTGCATCCTGTTGAGGATGTAGGAAATTCTACTACCCCAAAACCTCGCTCTAGATGGTCCAAAGAGGAATTTGAAAGATCCTCTTACAATGGGAAAGGTATGAACGCTCTATTTAATTCTCTTTCCTCGACTGAGTTCACAAGAATTTCCGCGTGTGAAACCGCGAAGGAAATTTGGGATATTCTCAAAATTACACATGAGGGTACTAATCTTGTAAAAATTCAAAAGCTCCAGATGCTTACAAGTCAATTTGACTCTATTCATATGGAAGAGCATGAATTGTTTACAGATTATTACACTGGACTTCAAGATGTAATAAATACATGTGCTAATTTAGGAGAAAAGATCCCGGAGTCGAAAATTGTAAGAAAGATACTTCGGACTCTTTCGGAACGGTTTAGGGCAAAGGTTACCGCTATTGAAACCGTTAGTCATCTGGATGAGATGAGTATAGAGGAATTAGTAGGTGCTTTGCAAACTTATGAAATGACTTTTCCTACTAATCAAGTTTCTTCCAAATCTTCTTCTAAGCTTACAGGTATTGCATTCAAATCAACAAAGGAAGAAGATAGCGAATCAAGTTCCGACGATGAAATCTCTTTTGCCGATTTTGAAGAACAATTGGCGCGGATTGTAAAGAAATTTCGTCGGAAGTTTGGAAGAATCGAACCGATGGATCTTCATCCACGAAATCTTCTAAAGGATCATCGGGTTCTAAATCCTCTAAACTCAAAAGCTTTGCAAAACCTTCTAAAGAAAAAGAAAAAGATGATTTCGAAGGGGAAATCCAATGCTATGCCTGCTATGCCTGCCATGCCTGCCTATGCCTGCCATGCCTGCCTATGCCTGCCGTGCCTGCCTATGCCTGCCTATGCCTGCTATGCCTGCCATGCCTGCCTATGCCTGCCTATGCCTGCTATGCCTGCCTATGCCACGGTCAACAACTCACAATGACCCTGGGACCACCGTAACCCCAGACGGTTCCCAACAACACTAGCACTGGTCTAAACACAGCTACTAGACTCCACTCGGTCCCCCTGACACGAGTGCAACTATTAGGCAAATGTCTGTAATAAACCCAATCTAATGCCACCAGTAGAACTTGTACTGCCTGCTGTGCCTGCCAAATCGGGTATGCCAGCCTACGCATAACACCGATAGGGGATGGGAGTCTCAAGGACTCGAAGTCTAAAAATCGCACACTCCGGAGTGGCGCTCGAGGGGAGCGACCCACACGAGTAAAGTGCCTCAGTAACAAGTATCGTAAATCTGCAGGACTGGATCATGACTCTGATCAAAGTGGGAAAGCCCAACCACTAAAGAAAGCCTCGGTCCTCAATCAGATGCAAAAATACTCAAATAGTGGGAAACTCTGTCCACTAGAGAAATCAGATACCCAATCTGGTGCATAAATAAATGTCCGGTCAACCGCCCAATATCCGCGGTTGCCGCAAAGCCCCACAACTAATCCAATCTGTCCCAGACACCAAGTCCCGACTACACTACCCAGAACCCCTGCTCGAACCTGAGCAACACAGACCACCTGACTAACAAAGAAGGAGAAAAGGAATACATGGTTTCTCCTAAGTCAAGTTTGAAAAGTAGTATAGCAGTAAAAGATGGCCTAACTACATGTCCATGCAAGCATTCTTTGTCCTCAGAAACAATAAAAGTGGGTGAAACATATATTAGTAAAGCATGCTGAAATATTCCTACTATGGTATACCAATCTCACCCAAGTAGGTCATTCCTTGCTTACCTCTCGCTCATATCGGTTGTACAACAATATGCCTGTTATCAATCATAGATGGGTGGTATCCCCACATGTGCACTTGCATTCACCATGATATTAAACCTTATACAGTTACCAAAATTAAGCTTACCCACCTGAAGTGCTCAATCCAAGGCAAACCTGGGGTCAGCGAAGAGTGTATACGCTCTCAGTCCAAAATCTGCTAAAACTGCTCCCTCGGTATATGTTGCGCGAGCCTCGGCTCCCAACAGCTGAAAACACCCAGAATTCACTATCTCTAATTTTCCCCAGTTCCAACAGGTTTAGAAACGGTCGCTAACCTTCCTTGGTACAACAATAAGGTTCAAGATTACATTTTTATTCCAAAATATCCAAGTACGTACAATTCTGTTGGAACAGTCCCAAAGATGCGGATTTTTCACCTGCAGCAAGAACACAGAAAAATCCAGCAAAAATAGTATCGCGTTCCTCGCGTCGATACCTTCGAAACGAGTACCTGCACGCCAAATTCCGAGCCCGGTAGGCCGAGTTATAAATTCCACAGTACAAGTGCGCAAACTCTCACATCCCCATAACTGTAAGCTCTAGCACAGATAAGAAGAAAAAGGTATACCTCCGGGGAGGTCTCTGAAAAATCCAAGAAAAATATGGTGACGATCCTCGCGTCGAGTAGATGAAAAACGTGTACAGGCACGTCTCCAACCGATGCCCGGTTGCGGAGATAAAAATCCGGCAAGGTGTCGCTGTCTAAAAATTCCATCAGAAAAAGGGGTCCCAGTAAGCATGGAAAACTCCACGAAAAACGCAAAACGAGAAAATGCTGAATAAACCAAAACCGTAGCCTTACCTATCGCGGATCCAACAGCGAAGAAATCGTTCGAAAATATGGTCGGAGTAGGCCGGGGGAGCTCTCGCACCGAAACGCGACGAAGGGGAACACAAATGGACCAGCGTCGCGCCGCGCCGTAAAAATGGAAACCTCGATAAGCATGCCACCAAAAATCTCCAAACTCTGCACATGGATGCAGTAGAGGGTGTGGATCAACTTTGCTGAAGGCCTCAAGTTGGTTTGAAGCTCAGAAATGGTGGAAAAGGGGGAGAAGAAGCAGCTCGGGTCGCTTAAATAGGCCCAGAAAACAAATCCAAAAATGACGGCCATGTCCTAATTCCCGTCGGGCCCGAATTCCCGTCGGGCCTCCACGTAGCCCGCCACACACCGCACACCGAAGCCGCCCGCTGGATTTCCGCCACGTGGCCCGCCGAACACAACACACCAAATCCATCCACCCACATCGCGCCACGTGGCCCGCCGTGGTGCCGACACGTGGTGCGCCCGAGCGCGGGAGAGGCCGACAGCGGCCATGTGCGCGCCTGTGCCGCCGCCTGACGCCTCTGCTTGCACGCGCCCCGAGGCGGTCTGCACCCGCTCTGTGGACCCGGCGCACAACACCGCGCCAATGACACTCCGCCACGTGTCACCCACGGTCCACCGTACACCCATGATCTTTTTCGTGGACCAAGACTGCTGAGCTAGCCAATCCCGCCATGCCACGTGGCCCGCCCCCCGGTGCACGACGGCGCCGTGGACCGCGCGCCTGCCCGCGCGCTGCGCGCTGCCCGCGCCTGCCCGCCGCCGCTCCCAAGCCTGCCCGCCGCCGCGCCGCCGCCCTCCGCCGTCGCCGGAGCTGCCCGCCGGCGCCGGAGTTACTGTTCCGGCGTGAACAGTAACCAGTGGCGTAAAAATCAAGTAAATAGCCCAATTTCATCGTTTTCGCGCACTGAATCCAAATTCGATGTCCGTTTTGCCAAATTCCAACTCAAAAAATTGCCGAAGGCATCCGAAAAGATGTTCTTTTGTCCAAACATCGCACTGAGCCCAATTTTAATATCCATTGCACGCAAAACCACTTCTATGCATTCGATGGGGTCAATTGACTACTCTCGTGATCCATTTAACACCCCGGGTCCAACACTAGAGTCCAATTGGTGCACAAACACCACCAACGCGCCACATAGGCCTCCAGAAGCTGCTGGTCAACCAGTATTCTCGTCGTGGGGATCCAGGTCCTCACACTGAGGTCCCTGTACATCTTTTTTCCCCCTGGATGCACCGCATAAGGGGCGCGGTGTGCCTCTGCCAGAATCTCCTCCCTCAACCCCGACGAATCCGGAACGCAAAACCGCCCGCGGAACGGTATGATGCCGTCGCCTCCCACTGAAAAGTCGTTCTCCTGGTCCGGGGAGATCTTGTCTCGTACGAGCTGTAAGTGAGAGTCGGTCTGTTGTCCCTCCCGGATCTTCTTGAACAGCGTCGGCTTGACTACCAAGGCTAAAAGTTGCGCAACCATGCCCGCTGGTACCACCTCCAACTTCAGTCGTGCGAACTCTGCGATCAAGCTGCTCTGCTCAGTTATCGCGCCTCCAGACACCCCTTCTAGTTGCCCCTTCCTGCTCAAAGCGTCTGCCACCACGTTTGCCTTCCCGGGGTGGTATTGAATTGTTAGATCGTAATCCTTCAACAACTCAAGCCACCGCCTCTGCCGCAAATTTAGTTCCTTTTGGGTGAACAGGTACTTGAGACTTTGATGGTCTGAAAAGACGTTACAATGGACACCAAAGAGGTAGTGTCTCCATAACTTTAGAACGAAGACCACTGCAGCCAGTTCTAAATCATGTATCGGGCAGTTCTTTTCGTAATCTTTCAGTTGCCTAGAAGCATAGGCTATTACTTTCCCTTGTTGCATCAGCACACCCCCAAGGCCGATCCTTGAAGCATCGCAGTATACCTCGTAATCCTCCCCAGGGGTCGGCAGCACAAGTATAGGCGCCCTGGTTAGCCTTTTCTTTAGTTCTTCGAAGCTCTCCTGACATTGGACCGTCAACACAAACTTTTCTCCTTTCCTGGTCAACCGGTTCAGAGGGGCGACTATCTTCGAGAAGCCCTCGACGAAGCGTCGGTAAGTAACCTGCTAGGCCCAAGAAACTACGAATCTTAGTCACTGTAGTTGGCGGCTGCCAGGCGGTTACCGATTCCACCTTCTTGGGATCCACTGCAATTCACTCTGCCGAGATCACATGTCCTAGAAAACCCACTTCTCGAAGCCAGAATTCACACTTTTTGAGCTTAGCGAACAGCCTCTGGTCCCTGAGAGTCTGGAGAATCGTTCACAAATGGTCCTCGTGCTCATCGTCGGTGGATGAGTAGATCAGGAGGTCGTCAATGAAGACCACTACGAACCGGTCTACATAGGGCCTGAAGATGCGGTTCATCATGTCCATAAATACCGCGGGGGCGTTCGCAAGCCCGAACGGCATAACCGTGAATTCATAGTGGCCGTACCAGGTCCGGAAGGCCGTCTTTGGGATGTCCCCATCCCGAACTCTGAGCTGGTGGCAGCCCGATTGTAGATCAATTTTTGAGAAAACCGTTGCTCCCCGTAGTTGGTCGAAGAGGTCGTCGATTCTGGGCAGGGGATACTTGTTCTTCACTGTAACCTTGTTGATCCCTCTGTAGTCGATGCGAAGTCGGAGGCTTTCGTCTTTCTTTCGTACGAAGAGTACTGGTGCACCCCAGGGCGACACACTCGGCCTGATAAACCTTTTGTCCAAGAGGTCCTCTAGTTGCGCCTTAAGCTCCTTCAACTCTGCGAAGGCCATTCGGTAAGGCGCCTTCGTAATAGGCTGCGTGCCCGGTAGGAGTTCGATAGGGAACACCACCTCCCGTTCAGGGGGCATCCCGGGCAGTTCCGTCGGGAAAACATCGGGAAAATCCCTCACTATTGGAATGTCTGACAGTGTCACCGGGGGTCGGGTGACTAGATCCATAGACGCCAGGTAGGCCACGCACCCACGCTCTACCAATCTTCTGGCCCTTGCTGCTGAGATGACCGCTGGGAAGGAGATGCTCTTGCACGTCAGATACACGTGCTTAGGGAAACCCTGTTCTTGTAGTCGCACCTGCCGCTTCTCACAGTCAATAAGTGCCTGGTACCTCGAGAGCCAATCCATACCCAACACCGCGTCGTACTCCTTCAGGGGAATTACCACCAAGTCCCAAGGGCAAGCCACTCGCCCTAGTTTAATTTGGCAGGCTGCCACAAAACTGACCGCCTCCAATGCCCTACCCGCCATTTGGACCGTCAAACAACTTTGGAGGGGTATCTCCCCAAGACCATGCACAAACACGAAGTCACGAGAAATGAAAGAGTGTGTTGCTCCGGTATCAAAAAGAGTTCTAGCACGGGAATGCGAAAGGGAAGTAATACCTGCTAGTGCGTCCGCCGACGGGTCCGACTCTTGGCGGGTCATCGAGTAAACTCTTCCGCCCGCCTGTGGTTGCCTTTCCCCTTCTCGCCTTGGTGCAGGGTTTCTAGAAGTTGACCCCATAGGGGCTTTTCCGTTTCCAGAATGCTGTGGTGCAGGCGCCGAAGCTGTTGAGGAAGCCGCTCCCATAGTTAAGGGGCAGTTGTGGCGGAAGTGCCCCTGCTTGCCGCAGCGGAAGCATTGATCATATCGATGGGGGCAATCTGGTACCCGGTGCGTTCCTCCGCAAATTACACAAGGCCTATCCCCCGGCCTCGGTCCTCATGCTGGTGCGCTCCGAGATCCTGCCTGTGGTCTCCACCGTTTGGGGGGTCGGCTTCCGCTAGAAGAGCCTCCCCCGGACTACTGTTGATGTCGCTTCCTATCCTCATGATGCGCCGGGCCCTCCCTCCTAGCGCGCGTAACAGCGAACCCGCGCTCCACAACAGTGGCCCTGTCTACCACTTTCCGAAAGGTGTGCAAGTCGGCTGCTTGAACCACCTAGAAAATGTCGCTTCGCAAGCCATCCACGAACAGTTGCGCCTTGTGGGACTCGTCCCTTATGACGAAAGGGACGCAGTTGGCCAACCTCACGAATTCGCGTTGGTATTCCATAACTGTCTTGCTCCCCTGCTGGATGTGGTTCAAGTCATCCTCCAGTTTCTTCTTAACGTTGTTGGTGAAGAAGGCCCCGAATAGTTCATGTTTGAACGTCGTCCACGATGGGAGCACGGTGCCCTTTGTGGGATCAGGGCGCACCGTCTTCCACCATAAGTGGGCGTTCCCCTCTAGGAAGTGGACCGCTAGGGGAACCCGCTCGCAATCCTCCATGAGCAAGTCTTCGAACAATTTTTCCATCGATCGCACCCACTTCTCGACGACCCAGGGATCGGTCGTCTCCCCTTCGAACGTGGGTGGATCATATTTCTTAAAGTCGGCCAGGTTGGCCCGCACGTGGTCCCGCTCAGTCAGCGGAACTGACCCCTCCCCCGTGGCGACGGCGGCCACTGTAGGGGAAGGTGTGATCACGGTCTCCCCCGAGGTACCCCCGCCGGTGTCTCCCGGCACTGGTCCTGTAGTGGCTATCGCGGGTGCTTCTGCTGGCGCCGTAGCCTGGGTTGGCGGTACCCCGGCTGCTGCAGTTGGTGGAGGGGCCATTCCTGCCCCGGCCCACATCACCTGCGGTCCCGTTGCCGGCACGCTTGGCCCCTGCGGAGGGGCTGGGGCGACCGTCACTGTCGCGGCCTGTTGCTGTTGCGTCAACTGACGCACATGGTCCGTGAGGGTTGCCAGCTGCCCCGCCATCTCCCGCAGTTGTTGCCGCAGGAGCTGGTTCTCTGCGGCCGTCGACGCCGTCGCATCTGCCCCTGTGTCCTCGGCCGACGATCTAGTACGGGCCATGTCTGTCACACACACACAACAAAAGTCAGCCCTAAACTTCGCTAACCAAGCAATAAACCACCTATCGAGAGAAAAGGACTTAGACTCTTCCCTCCCCTCGATCACTCGCGTTCTACCCTCTTATGCCTTATTCATTCCATTCATTTGTAGCCAAGTGAGGTATCCCTGCGGATGCCGGCACAAACTGTTGTGATTGAAAAGTAAGTTTTTCTCTGATACCATCTTAATCTGTCACGCCCCCGGGGTCTCTCTCAGCGGAAACGATTCACAAAAAGTATGTATTTGGCGCGTAATTTTTTTTTTGAAAAACCTTCTTCCCCGGTGCATGCCCAGACCCGCCGCATACACAGAATCACTCTGCAAACGGACAGAGTCTCCTCTATATATGCACGGCGTTGCGGCTAGTACAACGTCCAAACACAGTCATCCATTCAATCACAACAGTTTTCTAACATACACACATGCACAATAGCTGAATAAATCACACGTCCGATCAGTTTGAAAGGATAAATCCACAATTATTGAAACGGCGCCAACTTGGCACCCAGATTTTGAAAACCAGTTTCGAAAGCAACATAAATCCACAGGGTTTTGAAACCAGTGCCCACATGACGCTTAAGTTTTGAAATTCATTTTCACAATCCATAAATCCACAGGGTTTTGAAAATGGTGCCCACACGACACCCAAGTTTTAAAAACGGTTTTCGCAATCTTTTCCTTTGTTTCCCTTTTTTTTTTTTTTTTTTTTTTTTCTTAAAGCGGCCAACAGAGATGAAAGGAGATTAAATAAATAATTAGGAACCATGCTGACATCCACACCGACCCCACGAGGGTATCGAGAACCACACAATAGCCTACAAATAATGAATGAAATGCAAAAGGAAGGAGAAAGTACAGTCCAGGGTCTCCAGGGACCCAGAAACTCCTGCCTCGGCCTCACCGTCGCCTAACTCTCCCCCCTGTAGGACCCTGTTACAAAGTGGGAAGTCAGCGACAAGTACTAATAATAAGGAAAGAGGGTAAAGAAATGCGTCCAACCGTAAACTATCCGGAGCAACCACCCTCCCAAAAAGAGAAAACCACACACACCTGCAAACCTAATCCGGGCACCTGCCCCGGCACCCCTTCTGAGCACCTACCTCGGTGAACCACGTCGGGCACCTACCCCGACGGGTCGCACCGCTCGCACCTCGGCGCCTCGAAACCCCCCACCTGCGGGGGCCCCCACTACGTCCCCTCATGGGTTTACACGGGTCATAGACCACTTTTCCGGAAAAGCGCACCCTTTGCGGTGGCCAAACCGCGGGTGCGCGTGCTGCAGCCTCGAGCAAAGTAATAATAATATGTACCAAGCATACCCAACAGTAAGGACCATAAGGACTATCATGTTAGCACCATTAGATATATAATCAAATATAGATACAACTTTCGGAAACCCGACGCTAATTCCCAAAATGAAACCCACCTCAACCACGTCGGAGAAGTCGTGCGGAAGCTCCAACTAAAATACCCTCGCCGGGTGCCCGAACAGCTACAGTAAGAAATAATTGTTAAAAAGACATCATCGTGGTTAAAAACACTCAAAAACGGGGCGAAACGGGCTAAAAAGGAGCTTCTGGACCCTTTTCTGAAGATCGGTGCACGGGTCCTGGCGTGGACCGGGTCCACGACCAAACGCAGCCACGGCGCGGGCCGGGAGCACACTGCAGCAGTGGACCACGGCGCCTTGGGCCGGGCCGCGCACGGGTACGGGTGCGCGCTGGGTTCATGGCCTCCCGCTGAGGTGGGGAGCACCGGGTGCACGCCCAGGGCGTGCATCGCGCGGCCTGGCGCACCACTCTGTGCGCTGGGTCTGCGCCCCCGGGCCGCGAAGGCGTGTGCCGGGTGCACGCCGGCCCGGTGGACCGCGTGGCCTGGCGCACAGCTTTGTGCGCCGGGTCTGCGCCCCCGGGCCGCAAAGGCGTGCACCGGGTTCACGCCGGCCCGGTAGACCGCGCAGCCTGGCGCACAGCTTTGTGCGCCGGATCTGCGCCCCTGGGCCGCGGGGCGTGCACCGGGTGCACGCGGGCGTGTGGACCGCGGCCGGAAATCCCCAAAAAGTGAACAGTGCGCGCTCGTTTTCGGCTCCGGTTGCGACCCCGCGATCACGGCGGCTCCGGCGATGACCCCGTGAACACGGTGACGGTGGCGGCGGCCTCTCGTTTAACCATGGCGGCGGCGGCCTCCCGTTTGGTCCCCAAACTCGCCTCGCACGCGACACGACAAGAAAGAAAACCCACACCGAAAAACCGGAAGGACTCGAACCGCTCACCTCGTTTTCGCCGGTAAGGGAGGAAGGAGGAGGATCGTCCCGCTCACATTCGCCGGATTCCGCAGGATGTTCCTTCTCCCCGTCTCGGTTCTTCACGCCAACCGATGGAGGGAAAAAGCTAGGGATTGGGGCTCGGATGGGAAGCTACGCACAGGGAAAAGAGAAGTGGGGAAAAAGCCCTACGCCCCCAACCAAAAATGTAAATGATCGTACGGGTGCGAATGGGGGGATGGGATTGTGTTACGGCATTTTGGTGTTGGCATATTTCGTGAGTCAAGTCAGTGAGTTGAGTCGGAGTCTTAAAGGGATCAAATTGTCAATCAGGAATCAAAGACTTAGAGAAGATTCAACAAGAGCTCAAGTTGACACTCAATGTCTTGAGTCTTGAAGATTGAAGATGAAGAATTGTGGATCAGTTACATCAATCTCAAGAAGAAAGTATTCAAAAGGATCAGGTATGTTTAACTAAATAATTTTGGTGATCCGAATACCTTCTTATAGTGTAGAAACACTTGGATGAACTTTTATTGTCATAATAATCAAAAACTGGTGTTCGGACATGTTCAGGATCCGGATCAGAGCCAACGATCCGGATCCCGAAGGTTGTTGCTTCATACAAGACTTCGATCCGGATCCATGCAATTTCCGATCCGGATCCCGAATGTTAAGTTTTCTGATTTGTATGAACGATCCGGATCGGGCAATGCGATCCGTATCCCGAACCATGGTATTTCTGGAATCGTCAATCTCGTTACGACGATGCGGATCGCAGTAAATCCGATCCGGATCGCCGTCCTGAAAATTTCCAGATAAGGTATTTTTTTGATTCTTATCTCTTTCCAAAGGTTTCTAAACTATAAATAGACGTTTAGGGTTTCTCAAAAACGTGGGAGCTACGGCCGATCTTTTTATAAAACTCTTGAGAGCAACCCTGGAGGCTAGGTTTTTATCGATCTTCTTTATAGCCTCTTTTAGGTCAATTCGATGGTTCTTTCAAGAACATATCTTTTGTTGAATTGATCTAATCTTTGCTTAGAGATTTCTTCTACGGTTCCTCAATGAGAATCTAAGCAAAGGATCACCATCGAAGTCAATATTCTTATCGACTGAGTTTGCGTCGTGGATTCGACGTGGCATCGTGGATTCAGTGTGCTAAAGGCGTTTCGTGGATTCGAAACGTGTGCTCGTGGATTCGAGTGGCGTTCGTGGATTCGAACGTGTGCAGTGGACGTGCAAACGGTGGAGCGCGAGGTCCAAGAAATTGAAGGAGGGGTTAAATCCGTGGAGACGGTAATCACCTTGTTATTCTTCTTTTCTTAGGGATTGTTATTGCGTGGACATCCAACCGGTCAGCGCAAGGTCCGAAGAAGCTGAAGGAGGGGTTGAGTCCGTGGAGTCGGTAATCACCTTGTTATTCTTCTATTCTTAGTGGATTGTTATTGCGTGTTGGTCCCGTGGTTTTTCTCCTGGATTGGAGTTTCCACGTATATCTCGGTGTGCTGTTTTTTATTTCCGCATTGGTTTTTATTTTGCACTGAGATTTGGTTTTATAAGTATTACACCTATTCACCCCCCCTCTAGTTGTTTGATAGTACCTATTTAGATCCTTGTGGATCCAATAAAAAACCAACAATTGGTATCAGAGAGGGTTTTAGGTTTTTCTATCATGATGGGTGAAAGTGGTAATATTTATAGACCTCATCTTTTTGATGGGACCAATTATGCTTATTGGAAAGTGCGGATGAGAGCTTTTCTCATCGCAATTGATGAGCGGGTATGGCAAACCGTGGAACACGGTTGGGTGCATCCTGTTGAGGAAGTAGGAAATTCTACTACCCCAAAACCTCGCTCTAGATGGTCCAAAGAGGAATTTGAAAGATCTTCTTACAATGGGAAAGGTATGAACGCTTTATTTAATTCTCTTTCCTCGACTGAGTTCACACGAATTTCCGCGTGTGAAACCGCGAAGGAAATTTGGGATATTCTCAAAATTACACATGAGGGTACTAATCTTGTAAAAATTCAAAAGCTCCAGATGCTTACAAGTCAATTTGACTCTATTCATATGGAAGAGCATGAATTGTTTACAGATTATTACACTAGACTTCAAGATGTAATAAATACATGTGCTAATTTAGGAGAAAAGATCCCGGAGTCGAAAATTGTAAGAAAGATACTTCGGACTCTTCCGGAACGGTTTAGGGCAAAGGTTACCGCCATTGAAACCATTAGTCATCCGGATGAGATGAGTGTAGAGGAATTAGTAGGTGCTTTGTAAACTTATGAAATGACTTTTTCTACTAATCAAGTTTCTTCCAAGTCTTCTTCTAAGCTTACAGGTATTGCATTCAAATCAACAAAGGAAGAAGATAGCGAATCAAGTTCCGACGATGAAATCTCTTTTGTCGATTTTGAAGAACAATTGGCGCGGATCGTAAAGAAATTTCGTCAGAAATTTTGGAAGAATCGAACCGATGGATCTTCATCCACGAAACCTTCTAAAGGATCATCGGGTTCTAAATCCTCTAACCTCAAAAGCTTTGCAAAACCTTCTAAAGAAAAAGAAAAAGATGATTTCGAAGGGGAAATCCATTGCTATCGATGCAAAGGCTACGGCCATTTTTCAACGAATTGTCCTTCTCCGAAATCATATAAAAAGAAGGCTTTGCAAGCGAAAACTTGGGACGATTCTACTTCTAATGAATCGACCTCAAGTAAAGAGGAAAAAATCGTTGCTTCTCATGCCTCTCATTTTCCCTCTTCTAATAATTGTTTATCATCTTTAGTCACTGACTCTACTCCTTTGATTTTGTATGAAACATCAACAACCGGCGGAGAGTCATCAAGTGAGGGGGAGTCGAATGAGGAAGAACTCGTTGAGGCATATCAACAACTTCTTGCGGTATCTAAGAAGATGGCCAAACATATCAAGAAGTTGAGAAAGCAACGACTTGAAAATCAAGACGAGAATCATGCTTTAAAGATCAAACTTCATGATCTCGAGGAGGAACGAGAGCTTTTATTGAATAATAATAAAATCCTCAAAGAAGAGATAAATCAATCGGAAACGGTCGTTAATTCCCATATTAACAAGATTGATTTTCTTGAAAAGCAGTTTGAGGAAATTCATGTCACCAACCAAGCATTGACCAAGCAAGTTCATCAACTTAAATCCGACATACAAAGGATTTCAACCGGTTCCAAGAAACTTGAATGTATGTCCGGATTAGGTCAAACAAGCAAGGTTGGTTTGGGATTCAAAAAGAACCAAACTGTGAATGCTTCAAGTTGCACAATGAAATTGAAAGGAAGAACTTGTCACTTATGTGGACTTGAAGGACATTTGGTGAAGGATTGCCCGAAAAAGAGAAAGAAAAATTCTTCGGCAACTTCGTCTACGGAGCGAACTCAACGGAATCAAAAGACACATCAAGTCAAAGGAGTTCACTCAACCCACCAAAGGTCCGAGCCACATCATCAATCATACAAGTGGATCACTGCGAGGCAAAGACCTAAGGTGGATCAACAGTCAAAGCTATCATCTCCCAACCACAATGAATCAAGACAACCCAGAATTCGACAATTTTGGATTCGGAAAGGTGATATCTTTCCTTGTCTTAAGTTCTAATTTGCTTATGACTGTATGTAATGCTTTGATCGGTTTTCCCTTCATATCTTTCTTAATCTTTGCATTACATGGGTTTCAATGCTTTTCGTTTTTATACTTTGTTTTTGAACAAAAGGGTTTTTACTGAACAAGTGCATTGAATAAAAAGGGCTTCATGTTTATTCACTCCAAATTAATTTTATTTGGATTATCAACTTTACTCCATAATCATAATCTTGAAGATACTTCATTATAGGAGTTTTTGATATTATAAGCATCAAATTTTAGAAATCATGTGTGATCTTTAGATGCTTAATCTATCTCGGTTGTGTGAATTCATTATGATAAACGTGAGACAACCGATAGGCTTAAATTTGGGATCTAATTCTTTCACGTAAGAGATTGCATTCTTACAAGGATATTGAAATGATTTGCAAAAGATGTGGAAAGAGTTACATCCGAAAGGAGTGAAAACTACCACCACATGTTGGAAAGAGCTGCCACCCCGGTCGTCCGGTCTGTGTGTGAAGCTACCACATGTTATGGATGCTTGAAAATTATCTATGAAATTTTGTTTAGTTGAAGCATTCGGAGATTTAAATTTAAAGCTCTTATTTTGAACAATCTCCTGGTTGGTATAAGGTGGGATAGTTGAAAGATGCTCAAAGAGCCACCCTTAGGTATTTTAGTGCTTATCTCAAATTTGAAAGGGTAAGAAATCAAATTGATGTCATTTGGAAATCTCTGTAAGTCATCTTTGTAAATCCGTTACATATTGATAGACTTTGGATCTCAAGATTATTTTTGATGACTTGTGTTTGATGAATATAACATGAAAAACGGTTTATAATGTTTTACCTTTATTTTTCATGATTTTGGAGTAAATCTTTTTAATTTTGTGAAATTAATTGGATTGAATGACATCTGTGTGAATTCACTGTTTAAAGCACTTAAATTGTTTTCTTGATGGAATACAAATCGGTATTTGAAAAGATTCTAAAATTTGGATTTGTTTCAAGGAATTATTAGTTTTTTGCCTTCTGGTACCAGTACGCAATCTGCATTTTTGTTATATACCGGAACTGAGCTTTTATCTCTCTTTCTCTTTGAACTGATGTTGTTAGTGATTTCCTTTTGTCTAGTATGTTCACTGTTTGACAATTTGTGACAAAAAGGGGGAGAAGAGAAATGACGGAGATGAGATCATCAAGAGAGGACAAACGAAACGAAAATGGAAAAATGAGGGAGAACGGAAAATGATGATCGTACCACAAAGGGGGAGAACATAGATGCTCAAGAACATGGAGAACATGTTAGAGATGCTCAAGATAGGGGGAGACAAAGAAAAATTGAAAGAGCCGAAAAACAAAAGAACCAAAAGGAAGACGGATCAAATGCAGGATTCTAATTTCTAACGACTAACGTTTGATTTCGTTTGGAGTTTTGTTTTGCAGGAATTACATCACTTTAAGACTCCAAGTCCTAAGTCATAGAGTATGTTCTAGGACTGTTTGGTTCAAATGTAATTTTGTATTTATTGGATCTTTCACGCAAAGAAAATTAATGTTTTGGTGATGACATTGAGTTTCGATTTTTTTTGGTTTAAGATGAGTGACTTGAGCGCTTTTCTGTATTTTTGGGTTTTGTCACGAAATTGCCAAAGGGGGAGATTGTTACGGCATTTTGGTGTTGGCATATTTCGTGAGTCAAGTCAGTGAGTTGAGTCGGAGTCTTAAAGGGATCAAATTGTCAATCAGGAATCAAAGACTTAGAGAAGATTCAACAAGAGCTCAAGTTGACACTCAATGTCTTGAGTCTTGAAGATTGAAGATGAAGAATTGTGGATCAGTTACATCAATCTCAAGAAGAAAGTATTCAAAAGGATCAGGTATGTTTAACTAAATAATTTTGGTGATCCGAATACCTTCTTATAGTGTAGAAACACTTGGATGAACTTTTATTGTCATAATAATCAAAAACTGGTGTTCGGACATGTTCAGAATCCGGATCAGAGCCAACGATCCGGATCCCGAAGGTTGTTGCTTCATACAAGACTTCGATCCGGATCCATGCAATTTCCGATCCGGATCCCGAATGTTAAGTTTTCTGATTTGTATGAACGATCCGGATCGGGCAATGCGATCCGGATCCCGAACCATGGTATTTCTGGAATCGTCAATCTCGTTACGACGATCCGGATCGCAGTAAATCCGATCCGGATCGCCGTCCTGAAAATTTCCAGATAAGGTATGTTTTTGATTCTTATCTCTTTCCAAAGGTTTCTAAACTATAAATAGACGTTTAGGGTTTCTCAAAAACGTGGGAGCTACGGCCGATCTTTTTATAAAACTCTTGAGAGCAACCCTAGAGGCTAGGTTTTTATCGATCTTCTTTATAGCCTCTTTTAGGTCAATTCGATGGTTCTTTCAAGAACATATCTTTTGTCGAATTGATCTAATCTTTGCTTAGAGATTTCTTCTACGGTTCCTCAATGAGAATCTAAGCAAAGGATCACCATCGAAGTCAATATTCTTATCGACTGAGTTTGCGTCGTGGATTCGACGTGGCATCGTGGATTCGGTGTGCTAAAGGCGTTTCGTGGATTCGAAACGTGTGCTCGTGGATTCGAGTGGCGTTCGTGGATTCGAACGTGTGCAGTGGACGTGCAAACGGTGGAGCGCGAGGTCCAAGAAATTGAAGGAGGGGTTAAATCCGTGGAGACGGTAATCACCTTGTTATTCTTCTTTTCTTAGGGATTGTTATTGCGTGGACATCCAACCGGTCAGCGCAAGGTCCGAAGAAGCTGAAGGAGGGGTTGAGTCCGTGGAGTCGGTAATCACCTTGTTATTCTTCTATTCTTAGTGGATTGATATTGCGTGTTGGTCCCGTAGTTTTTCTCCTGGATTGGAGTTTCCACGTATATCTCGGTGTGCTGTTTTTTATTTCCGCATTGGTTTTTATTTTGCACTGAGATTTGGTTTTATAAGTATTACACCTATTCACCACCCCTCTAGTTGTTTGATAGTACCTATTTAGATCCTTGTGGATCCAATAAAAAACCAACAGATTGAACACTAAACCCCCAAATTCGAAACTTAGCCATCGGGTGCGAATCAGGGTCCACTTACCTCGAAAAGCGTGCCGATCTCCCGCACGCTTTTTGATGCACCCGGAACCGCTGGTAATCTTCCGAAATTTATTCTGGGAGATCCCGGGGTCAGAATTCGAATCCGATCGCGCCACCGTTCTCCGTTTCGCGAGCTTTACTGCCTAAAAATACTCGCTAGCCCCGACGGTCTGCCCAAAAACAAAGAATTACTAGCCCATCCTCCGGACCCCTAAAAGGGATGCGGAAAAAAAACTAAACTCTAAAATCCCCTTTTTACTTGTGGGTACTACACCACTCACCTCTTAAAACGAGTTTCGTCCTTGAAACTCAAACCTGGGTCACGGTGAAAAGGTTGGGGTAGCACTCCCTCATTTTTGACTCCAGCTCCCACGTCGCTTCTCGCTCCTCATGGTTGCTCCAAAGCACCTTCACGTAGGGGATGGTTCGATTTCGCAGCGATTTGTTTTCCCTTGCCAGGATTCTCACCGGGGTTTCCTCGAAGCTTAGGTCCTCCTTTAGTTCGAGTGTCGAGACGTCCAGCATATGCGATGGGTCGGGGAGGTATTTCCAGAGCATCGAGATGTGGAACACGTCATGGACTCGGTCGAGGTTTGGTGGTAGGGCAAGGCGGTAAGCCACTGGGCCAATGCGCCCTAGGATCTCGAATGGCCCCACAAACCGTGGGCTCAGCTTGCCCTTCAGCCCGAAACGCTTGATTCCCCTGGACGGCGAGACCCGCAAAAACACGTGCTCTCCCGCTTGGAATTCCAAGTCGCGGTGCCTCTGGTCTGCGTAGCTCTTTTGTCGACTCTGGGCGGTCAGTAAGCACTGCTTGATGAGGCGTACCTTTTCTTCTGTTTCTTCCACTAAGTCGGGTCCCAAGAACTTCCGTTCTCCCAAGTCGTCCCAACAGATTGGGGATCGGCAGGGCCTCCTATATAAGGCTTCGTAAGGTGCCATCTGGATGCTGGCCTGGTAGCTGTCGTTGTATGCGAATTCCATGAGTGGTAGGTAGCGTGACCAACCGACCCCCCAGTCAAGTACACAGGTGCGAAGCAGATCCTCGAGAGTCTGAATCACCCGCTCCGACTGTCCGTCCGTCTGGGGGTGGAAGGCTGTGCTGAACTGTAGTCTGGTCCCCAGGGACCGCTGTAGACTCTGCCAAAACTTCGAGACAAAGCGCGTGTCTCTATCCGAGGTGATCGATGCCGGCACTCCATGCAGTCTCACGATTTCGCCGATGTAAGCTTGGGCTAACCGCTCTCGGGTCCAGGTTATACGAATGGGCAGAAAGTGTGTTGACTTGGTTAACCGGTCCACTATGACCCAAATCGCGTCGTGCCCCTGTTGTGAACGTGGAAACCCAGTGACGAAATCCATGGTGATCTGATCCCACTTCCACTCTGGCACCGGTAAGGGCTGTAACTTTCCCGCTGGTCGCTGGTGCTCAGCCTTTATCTGTTGACATACCAGGCAATGAGCTACGTGTCGTGTCACATCCCCCTTCAGCTTGGGCCACCAGAAGGTCTGCCTGAGGTCCCTGTACATCTTTGTGCCCCCTGGATGCGCCGCATAAGGGGCGCGGTGTGCCTCTGCTAGAATCTCCTCCCTCAACCCCGACGAATCCGGAACGCAAAACCGCCCACGAAACCGTATGATGCCGTCGCCTCCCACTGAAAAGTCGTTCTCCTGGTTCGGGGAGATCTTGTCTCGTACGAGCTGTAAGTGAGAGTCGGTCTGTTGTCCCTCCGGGATCTTCTCGAACAGCGTCGGCTTGACTACCAAGGCTAAAAGTTGCGCAACCGTGCCCGCTGGTACCACCTCCAACTTCAGTCGTGCAAACTCTGCGATCAAGCTGCTCTGCTCAGTTATCGCGCCTCCAGACACCCCTTCTAGTTGCCCCTTCCTGCTCAAAGCGTCTGCCACCACGTTTGCCTTCCCGGGGTGGTATTGAATTGTTAGATCGTAATCCTTCACCAACTCAAGCCACCGCCTCTGCAGCAAATTTAGTTCCTTTTGGGTGAACAGGTACTTGAGACTTTGATGGTCTGAAAAGACGTTACAATGGACACCAAAGAGGTAGTGTCTCCATAACTTTAGAACGAAGACCACTGCAGCCAGTTCTAAATCATGTATCGGGTAGTTCTTTTCGTAATCCTTCAGTTGCCTAGAAGCATAGGCTATTACTTTCCCTTGTTGCATCAGCACACCCGCAAGGCCGATCCTTGAAGCATCGCAGTATACCTCGTAATCCTCTCCGGGGGTCGGCAGCACAAGTATAGGCGCCCTGGTTAGCCTTTTCTTTAGTTCTTCGAAGCTCTCCTGACATTGGACCGTCCACACAAACTTTTCTCCTTTCCTGGTCAACCGGTTCAGAGGGGCGGCTATCTTCGAGAAGCCCTCGACGAAGCGTCGGTAGTAACCTGCTAGGCCCAAGAAACTACGAATCTCCGTCACTCTAGTTGGCGGCTGCCAGGCGGTTACCGATTCCACCTTCTTGGGATCCACTGCAATTCCCTCTGCCGAGATCACATGTCCTAGAAAACCCACTTCTCGAAGCCAGAATTCACACTTTTTGAGCTTAGCGAACAGCCTCTAGTCCCTGAGAGTCTGGAGAATCGTTCGCAAATGGTCCTCGTGCTCATCGTCGGTGGATGAGTAGATCAGGAGGTCGTCAATGAAGACCACTACGAACCGGTCTACGTAGGGCCTGAAGATGTGGTTCATCATGTCCATAAATACCGCGGGGGCGTTCGTAAGCCCGAACGGCATAACCGTGAATTCATAGTGGCCGTACCGGGTCCGGAAGGCCGTCTTTGGGATGTCCCCATCCCGAACTCTGAGCTGGTGGTAGCCCGATTGTAGATCAATTTTTTAGAAAACCGTTGCTCCCCATAGTTGGTCGAAGAGGTCGTCGATTCTGGGCAGGGGATACTTGTTCTTCACTGTAACCTTGTTGATCCCTCTGTAGTCGATGCGAAGTCGGAGGCTTCCGTCTTTCTTTCTGTAGTGTACTGGTTTTTCCATGCAACTTTCCGGTGAATCCATTGTGTAGAACACCTAGTGTTGGTGTCTGGCCCATGGTGCATCGAAGGGGTGCCACAGATGGACCTTGTGAGACTTTGATAGCAGAATTGGCCTTCGGCTGTAATTGCCGAATTTTAGAAAAGGTTTTGGGCCAATCTGAGGTTGGATTTGGATTCAGCGCGGAAAAACGCTTGAAAACGGCTATTTGCTTGTTGAATTTGGAGTCCGGATGACCAAATGCGGGCTTCCGGAAGTTTGGAGGGATTTTCGGTGCATGGGGGTGACACGTGGACCGGCCCGAGCCACGTGGCGGCCTCTTATTGGCCGGCTCACGCAGCTGGGTCCACGGGGAGGCGCGGCGGTGCATGGACCGCGGCGGGGGGACGCGTGGCGTGCCCTGGTAGGCGGGCGCATGCGGCACGGCTCACCGGTCTGGCGGGGTTGCGGTGGACCGGGCGCATGACGCGTGGCGGCTTCTGATTCGCGGGCCCACGTAGGCGCGGTCCACGGCGTGCGCGAGGGGGGCGCCTCGGTACTGTGCGCGCACAGTGGCGCCAGCGGGGCGGTCGGCCGCACTCGAGTGCGACACGCGTCGCCTCGCGGTTGGGCGGCCGTACCTACCCCGCTGACCGCGAGGGGGCCACGTGGCGCGTTGCGGGCCGCCAGGGTTGCTGTCCCCTGTTCGGGGCGACGTGGCCGTCCCAGGGACTTCCGGGCGCGTCGGACGGGAAGCATACAACCCGGTTTCCGGGCGCAGTGCGCCCGGAAACCGCGCCCGAAACCCGGCCCGTTATGCATAGTGGGCTGGGCCTATAAATAGGACCCCCCTTTCGTTTCTTTGTCTTTTTGGACCCCTTTTTCACTGGGCTTCCTTCACAAGAGTTTTTCCTCCCTCAGTGCACTACCCATTGGAGAAGTTTGAGGATTTTTGGAGGCACGCTTCCCGAGGTTCACCATTTTACGGCGCGGCGCGACGCTTGTTCTCCGGCGATCCTCTTCGCCCCTTCCCAGTGTTTGGACTCCTCCGACTCACCCCGACCTCGGAATTCGTCGATTCTTGCGCCGTTGGACTCATGACAGGTAGGGCTTCAACTCATGTGTTTTGTGGTTCCTCGATTTCCGTGCTGATCTTGGAGTTTTCTTAGCACCCATTTGACCCTTTTTCTTCGCGGACTTTTGGGACAGCACCGCAGTGTTCTTGCCATATCTTTTTGCTCAGGCGTCTGAACGAGGCGATTCAAAAGGCAATTTTCATCTACGCTTCGCAAGGAGTCTCCTGGATTTTTCTCAGAATTTTCTGAATTTTACTCGAGGGTGAGAATCTCCTTTCTCTGTGGTTCCTTGTTACAGGAATTTAGTGCAGTTTGGATTCGGGGTGTACCCCTTGCCGGATTTTTATCTCAGCGTAGGAAACTCCAAATTGGGCGTGCAGGTACTCTATTCGACGGGCTCGTCGCAAGGATCGCGATAGTATTTTTCTTGGATTTTTCTGGGCATTATTCGCAGGTAAAAATTAGTGAATTGTGGACTGCTGATTTGGGGGACAGATTCTGGAAAGTGTGGATGTTTAGCTTATGTATTTTCCTTTGGGGTATTTTGTACAGATTGGTGGTGTGTTTAGACTGATCTTGGACTTCGCCTTTGGGAATTTGGAATAGCGCTTGAGGTGGGTGATGTTGTGAACCTCCTACTTGTGAATGTCACTAGGCCTATTAGAATGCCATGATTATGTGTTATTAATTGTGAATGTATCTAGCATGCTTGTATGAGATTAAGGTTCCTTTGTTGATACTTGCGTTGTTAGCAGGTTACAAGTTAGTAAGTGGTATTTCCATGTTTAGATAGGCAATTTAATTAGTTGGAAAGAATGCTAAAGCCATATCATATTATATGTTAAGGGAAGGTTTGGGCATGTGGTTAGAATGAATGTTGTATAAGGGATACTTGCTAGTAGATTGTGCATCTAAATTGTATCATGTATCATTTATCCTGCCACATGTACATCGGGAGTTCCAAACACTTAATGTTGCATATGTTAGAATAATTGAAATGATTTTATCAAATAAAGGACTTTGCATGCTTGAATGGTCATCTAGCTAAGCCACCTTTTTCTGCTACACAAACATATTGGAATTGACTTAGGAGAAACCATGCTTTTATTCGTTCTCCTGTCGTCTAGTCTTAGGGGATTGTGTAGTCAGATGTTCAGAGTTGGGACAGTCGGGGATCGATGTTTGGGTGTTGCGGCGACCGCGGACTGTGGGCGGTTGACCGGATTATTATTATTATTATTACTTTTGCATCAGATTGGAGGTAGGGGATCGAGTTTCCCTTTAGTGGATGGGTTTTCCCCACTTGGATCAGGGTCGTGACCCCGTCCTGCTATTTATGGTACTGATGATACTAGTGACTGTGATACTACGCTCGTGTGGGGTCGCTCCCCTCGAGTGCCACTCCGGAGTAGGATTCCGACCGTGTTGGGTGCCGGTCAGGCCGTGTTGGGTGCCGGCTAGACCGTGTTGGGTTCCGGTCTATTTGGACAGGGGAGATACTGAGTTGTGAGGTTGACAGCAGAGCAGGCAGTTCCAGTGTTTACTGGTGTTTTGATTGGGTTGGTCTGTCAGTCCTTACGTTCTGGTGCATGTTTTTAGCCATTCCCTAGTAGGCATCGTAGAGGCACGTTAGTGGTAGCTCTGCATCAGTAGTGTACTTGTAGCTTACCACCTTTGTTTCATTTTTTGCCTCTGATAGTCCTAGTGGGCATGTCTGAGTTTGAGGTCTACCCACTAGGGGAGGCTACTGTTTTTATAGTAGTTCTCACCCCCCACTGTTTTCTCTTTTCTGTTCCCCTTTGTTTTGCAGAGTTCTCTGCGGGAGTCGCGGGACCCTCTTCCCTGGATCGAGGTAAGAGGATCGCTGATTAGCTAGCCACTGCCCGAGTTCGAGTTTAGTAGTTTTGATGTATCCCCAGTACACTCAGACGGTTGTATTTTCCTTTTATTTTGGGTCTGGCTGCGGCCAGCTGGTTGTATATATTTCGTGAGCTGGGAGAGACACTTGTATATTTCTATGAGCTTACTGTACTTTCATTTCCAGCATTTGTCTGAGTTGTATTAGTTTTAGTTTAGCTCTGTTTTATGCTCCTTTATTACTTGTTTTATATCTGAGCAGGTTATCAGCGCTTCGTGTACACGGAAAATTCCGTATGCACGGCGGATCTGTGGACGGGCCCGGGTTCTGGTTTACACCCGGGGCGTGTGTGGTGACCCAGATCTCCGCAGGGCTTCTACAGTGCGATTAGTAGCTTCTGGAGGCCTATGTGGCATGTCGGCGGTGTTTCTGCACAAATTTGGACTCAAGTGATGGACTTCGGGTGTATAATGGATCACGTGAGTGATCGGAGGACCCCGTCGGATGTTTTGACGTGGTTTCGCGCGAAATGGTTATTAAAATTGGACTCAGCGCGAAATTTAAGTAAAGAACACTTCTCCGGGAATTTTTGGCAAATTTTAGAAGAGGAATTTGGCAAATCGGACTTCGGATTTGGATTCAGCGCGCGAAAACGGTCAAGATGGACTATTTACTTGTATTTTTCGGAGCCCGGATGACCCGGCACGGATTTCGAGGTGATTGGTACTGTTCCGGCCGCCGGAGGGGCGCCGGCGGCGGCGGCGGGCGGCGGGCGGCGGAGCGCGGCGGCTGGCGGCGGCGGAGGCGCGCGGTCCACCGCGGAGGCGTGCACCCGGGGGGCTGGCCACGTGGTGGCTCCCAGTTGGCGGGCGCAGCAGGCGCGGTCCACGGGATCGTCGCGGGTGCACGGTGGACAGGGTGCGGACACGTGGCTGATTTTGGTTGGCGGGTTCTGGTGCGCGCGGTCCACGCGACGGGAGGCAGGTGCCTCGGGGCGCGTGCCCGACGTGCGGCAGCGGGAGGCGCGGTCGCGCACGTGGGCGCGGCGTGGGCGCGGTCGGGGGCGACGTGGGGGCGCCACGTGGCGCCCCGCGGTTGGTCGGGTGCAGCTGCGCACGCCCGCGTGTCGGGACACGTGGCGCTGCGCAGTTGGCGGGCGCGCGTGCGCCGGGCGCAGGCGGCGTCGGCGGGACGCGTGGCGGGCCCTCGGGCTTTCGGGCGCGCACAGTGTTGGGCCGGGCCCAACACTGTAGCGGCCCGAATGTTCCGGGCGCCCGGAACTTTGGCCCAAAAGTCCAAAGTCGGATTTTTGGGCTGGGCCTATAAATAGGCGGTTGGCTGGGGCTTTTTGCCCCCTTTCCCGAGCTCCCTTCCCCTTGCACCCTTAAGCAAAGATGGAGATCTTTGTGCTGCGCATCATCTGGCGGAGGCCCGGATTTTTTTTGGAAGCCGCGGCATCGACGACTTCGGCATCGGAGCGCAGTGTGGCGTTTTTTCATCGGAGGCCCGTTATCGTCGCAGTTTGATCTGAGAGGTCTACAGAGCTACTCCTTCAGTATTTTTGGACGATTTCTGCGGTGTTGGAATCATGAGAGGTACGTCTTCGATTTTCGTGTTGATCATCTTGCTGGATTCAGAGTTTATGACACGGTTTTCGAGGCATTTCTAAGCCGCTGTTTTCTGGTGGAGTTTTTGGACAGCGGCCCCTTGCCGGAATTTTATCTCCGCTCCCGAGTGTCGGATCGAGACGAGCCTATACACTTTTTGGATCTACTCGTCGCAAGGATTATCATTGTATTTTTCCGGGATTTTTCTGAGGCTTGCCCGAAGGTATACTATTCCCCTTTTATCTGTGTTTGAGTTTACAGTTGTGTGGTTGTGAGTGTTTTCGCACCTGTACTGTGGAATTTGTAACTCGGCCTACGGGGCTTGGATTTGGGCGTGCAGGTACCCGTTTCGAAGGTCTCGACGAGACGCTCGCTGTGATATTTTTATTGGAATTTTTGGAGTTCGTTTTACAGGTGAAAATTTCGCATTAAGGGGACTGTTCCCAGCAGATTTGTGATGCTTGGATTTTATGGAATTAAGTGTAACTTTGGGTTGTGTTTTTGTACCCAGGAGGTATTGATCACTATTCCTGTATCGTTGGATTGGTGGGTGTGTAGAGATATCTGTTTCTGGACTGTCTCAGCTGTGCGACTCCGGACAGTTAGCATTTTCAGGTGGGTGGCCTTGTCTCCAAGATTGACGGACTGTGCTTTAAATCTGCTATAGTAGGACTATGCATGATAGTGAAATGCTTGTGCAGCATGTTAGAATGTAGGAATTGCTATTCCTTGTATTATCTGATGGTATTGTCATCTCCTTGCTTTCTACCATCTGTAAATTATAGTTATTGGAACTTGACCTAGCACCCCGTCATATGTTGCATGTGTAACCAGACTAGTAGAAAACCCTCACTTGGGCTAGGGTTATTTCTGCTTTAGACATCCACACTTCTACTTTCCTGGACATAGTGTTCTTCCTCGCCCGGGTAGTGGGCCGAGTGGTCAGGAGTTATCTTTTAGTGCGGGATGCATGTTACACTCGTGCTTGGGAGCAGAGTGGAGTCTGGTAGATGTAGTTGGTTGTTCATCTGTAGCGGGAGCTGTTTGGGTAGACGGCGGTCCCGAGATGTTTTATTTTTCTTGTTTTATCTGTCGCCGCTGTGTTAGTGGCAGCGGTAGATCAGTGTTAGCAGGACCTTAAACCCAGAACCTTTTTGGACACACATATGATTTTTGTCAACCAAATATTTTCTTCCAAGCATCGTAGGGTCGTCTGAGTCTGTTCCTGTTTGATTGGACGAAGGCATTAGCTCTTCGAGGCTTAGATGTAAAACTTGGTTTCAACTATTTTCCTAAAAAGAACTAAAAATCATTAAATATGGATTTCTTACAGATCAGATGGCTTCAGTAAGAAATGTCACCTTTTTCCTATAATTAACCACCCGAGATGATTCGAGTGGTCTGGGTTCTAAGGTCTGCCTTCTTCTTGGGACGAGATCAACGAGAGGCTATGCCTAAAGCCTGTTCTTGTTTGATTTGGATTGTAGGTTCTAGTCTTTCGGGGTTTCCGGACCCTTCCTCGTGTCAGTGGTTGCAATGTTGGCCTGTTGAGGCAGTTTCTCGCAGTGGATGCGACTTTGTGCTATGAGTTGGTAGAGTGTGATCTAGAGGTTGTTTTCCTGATTTAGTGGTGGAGGTGGTTCTCCCACTTAGCCCTGAGGATCTTGGGGTTCTGGCAGATCGAGTCGTGGAGGTTTCCCGACTCAGCCATGGTCGTGCATTTATCAGATTGAGTCGTTGAGGGTTCTCCGACATAGCTGTGAGAGTGTTTTGGGCTATTCCTGTTCGAGTCGAGGTCCTTTTTCCGACTGAGTTGTGCTTGAGCTTGGAGTTACCGATCTTTTTGATCGTGGATCTTTACCTGCATGAGCCACATTTGAGCTTGACAGAGATACTTTACAGAGATACTTGAGATGGGTTACTTTTTACTCGAGCGGGTCGCTCCCCTCGAGTGCCACTCCGGAGTAGGCGAGACCGGGTTGTGTACCGGCGTGAGATTGAGCTTTTCTATCGCGACATGTCGTTGCATTTGTCCCTCTGGCTGTGCTGGTGTTGGCAGTCATGGACGTCCTACGTAAGTCCGCTCCTCCGGGACGTAACGGCAGTAGGTTGGCGCAGGCTTGACTGGACCTGATGAGGCAGTCAGTTCAGATTGGGTGATCAGAGATGAGAGTTAGTTGTGGCATCATGTTCTTTCTGTTCCACTCCTTGAGCATCTAGGTAGAGGCATAGTAGCTGTAGAGTTTACTTTTCCAGCTTTCCTTACAGCACTGCTTTTGTTACTTTATGCCTCTAGTGGACTTAGTGGGCAGACCGTCGGGCTTGTTGGCGGCACCCACTGAGAACTACTTGGGACGTAGTTCTCACACCCGTCGTGGTGTCTTCTCCCACAGGAACTTCTACTCTGGTTCCTGTTGTTCCTGTTGCTGATCCTTCTGACCGAGCGAGGGAGTCGCGAGCTAGTTCCCTACCCGTCGTTGGAGTGTAGCGGTACCCCTTCAGAGGAGAGCTTCAGTAGATTAGTTATTTTATTTTCCTCCTTTGAGAGACTGTTGTAGTGAGGATTGTTGTATTGAGAGCCTGTACACTGATGTATTTATTGGAGATACCTCCCGGTTGAGTTCTGAGTTTGTATATGAGGATATTGTATGATTATCTTTTTGGGAGACGGACATTGTTGTATTATTTCCAGTTGTACAGTGATTGATTTAGTTATACAGCAGACTTTTTATTTTTAGCTCTGATATCTGTTTAGCTGTAGTACTTCTCTTGCAAGTAGGACGCTTCGCCTATGCGGGTTTGGCATAGGTGGCGGATCTGTTGGCGAGCCGGGTAGCAGTTTCGACCCCGGGGCGTGACAGATTAGAGTGGTATCAGAGCCTAGGTTGTAGGTCATTGAGGACTTAGACACCCTAGGCTTGTGGTTGGACATTAGGATGACTACGTGAGAGTCGTGACTTTTAGCGAGAGTCCTGATCGAGTGTTGTACCTCTCCCATGAGACGGGATGAGTGATTGGCATGTTTATGCTCCTAAGCGATTATGTTGGCTGCAGACAACATAATGCTGCGGAATTGATAACATGTCTTAGACTTTCGCTGGATCGGGTCGTATGGTTGTTGTGTCCTGATGTTTGTTATTGTGCAGTGGTCTACGATGCTTGTGAGACGTCGTGCAGTGAGGAATGCGCTTTCCGCATCTGATTAGTAACCCGAGCAGCGGGAGGCAGAGCTATCAGAGCAGAGCGAGACCCAAGAGTTATGGATCCAGATGGCACAGACGTCGGAGGCTGTCCGATGCCAGGAGGAGGCCATGGAACGTTTGATGCGCTTGTTGGAGCTGAGAGCGCAGTTAATTACAGTATCACTTGAGTGTCCTCCAGTACTTTCTTCCTATGCAGTGGTACCTTCAGTTGCACTTGTGGCACCGACTGAGCGAGCAGCCCCTCCGTGCCGACGAGTAGTGCCGAGGCACCGAGGCAGGGTGGATAGTGGATAGTAGCTGAGTTTCGGGACGTCATTGGTCGATGGAGCCAGTCCCGGCAGTCTGAACCATCCCGATTCACAGGTTTGAGTTGGAGCCCTTGTAGGCAAAATTGGGGTTGGGGTGATGGAGAGTGTGACACCCTGGAATTTGGATTAGTCCTCTATATAAATGATATAATAGGACTAAATCTCTAACCCGGCTATAGCATTTTGGATGGTAGCAAGATCCAAGAGGAACATGAGAGTTAAGCGTGCTAGAGCTAGAGTAGTTCTAGGATGGGTGACCCCCTGGGAAGTGGGGCGTCACAGTTGGTATCAGAGCCATTCACCAGCCGGAAATGTGAGATGAGTCTCGGCTGAGCCAGGGTTATATAGCGGGTAGAGCGAGGCTCCCTGGCTAATGACCGTTGTGGGTGGAGTGCAGCTCCCCACAAGGTCGGCTAAGGCTAGCGAGACGAGTCTCACATCGCCTGGTGCTTGTGAGTGTGCTTAAGCCTGACGTGGACGTCAGGGCTTAAAGGGGGGAAGAATGTGACACCCTGGAATTTGGATTAGTCCTCTATATAAATGATATAATAGGACTAAATCTCTAACCCGGCTATAGCATTTTGGATGGTAGCAAGATCCAAGAGGAACATGAGAGTTAAGCGTGCTAGAGCTAGAGTAGTTCTAGGATGGGTGACCCCCTGGGAAGTGGGGCGTCACAGAGAGACTATCTGTGAGCCTTCATGTGCTAGGGAGTTTATACAGTTGTCGAACTGCACGCTCCAGGTTTCGAGGGACGAGGCGCATAGGATATGTTTGACGGGGAATGGTTTGCGCCAGGATACCTTTCAGTTTAGTTGGTCCCTCCGTTTTGAATTATTGACGCTTCGATGGGTAGGCATTGTGTGTGGAGCATGACGCTGCAGTTTCTTTGGATAGGGATCGGCCGCCAGAGGCGAGTTCTGGATATCGGTGCTTGGCGTCGGGTGATGGAGGACAGACTGACCGGCAGAGGCATTTCTCATCTCCGTACCTGCATGGCGAATTTTCAAGATGCCAGAGATCGGGTGGACCCCGATGGCAGCATCAGCATCTATATCAGAGTAGCGCAACGGTAGCGTGGATTTGTTATCTGCGGATGACTTTATTCGTCGCCTCAATGTGAGCAGAGACAGAGGTTGTGCTCCCTTGTGGTTTATGTCCTATGCAGTTGAGGCCGCGAGTTATACGGGTGGACTTATTGGTAATTATGGCAGTTCGGCGTTTCGACCTAGTGCTTGGGTTTTGGTTGGCACAGTGCCACAGGATGTTAGACTGCGGGAGGTGAGGACTTTGACCTTCTGCGAGGCAGACGAGAGGAGATTTGGTTGTTGAGGTCGTTAGAGCACACTGGTTATAGCGACAGTGTGAGAGGTGCTTACGGCGGCACCGGGACCCAAAGATATCTCTGTTGCCACGAGATTCCGGGTGTGATTTCACCTGAGCTGTTGATAATGCCGCCGGTTAGGGAGATAGAGATTGAGTTTGGCGTGGTTCGGGGAACCGCGCCACCCTCGACAGCACCTCATTGGATATTGCCAGTAGAGCTGTGAGAGCTGATGGCGCAGTTGCAGGATCTGATGGATCGAGGGGTCTGTTTGACCTAGTGCCACGCCGTTGATATACGATGGTGATGCCACATCGTTGATACACGACTGTGAGGGCCCTTTTATGGGTCGAGTGTAGACAGGTCCAAGTACTATTCTGGACCTTTTGATGGAATTATACTCCGACAGTTGTACGATTGATGCAGGTACAGATTTTGGAATCATACGGCTGAGTATTTCGCCAAGATGGTGTTCAGGACACGGTAGGGGCATTATGTTTTAGTAAGGCCAATTGGATTGATTAGCGCCCTGCCACTCTTTTGGTTTGAGGAATTGTGCTCCAGCTGTACTTGATTGCTTTGGTAACTAGATCCTCCAGGGATATTATGATCTACTCCCAGAGCAGCTTGGAGCATGAGGAGCACTGGTGGATGTGTTACCATGCTGTGTGGATGAAGCTGTATGCCAGGCTATTGAGATACAAGTTTTAGCTTTAGAAGCTTACCTTCTTGGGTCACATTGTGTTAGCCGTAGGAGCGGCGGTGGAATTCCGGCCAATGTGGATGCTATTTGAGATTGGCTGAGATCAACATTTATTGTTGAGGTGAGGAGTTTTTTTTTTGGATTTGGCAGTGCCAGGAGAGCATGGCGAATGGATGATGAGACTGGTACTAGCGCCGATTGCAGCTTTGCCAGAGATGGGGGATGGACCTTTGTGTTGGTGATGCCTCCCATAGTGGCTGTGGAGTTACCATTGGGTTATTCTTGAGCATTTTGTATCACCCCGATAGGGCCACTGTGGTGGCGGATACCTGGAACCGGAGAGCTATTGGGGGTTGAGTTTGATGATTCCGTTGCTGGCGCTGGGTGGGACCGTTGCGGAACAGGGCTCGAGGTTGTGTCCCTGAGGGTCCCTTTTGACGGTAGACTGCGGTGAAGCAGTCCATGCGATTGGTCAGGATCCGAGAGTGATTGAGCGAGGACCCTAGCCGATTAGGGCTTCTTTTCTCTGGATGACCGTATGGGGTATGTTTCGGATCGCCTGGTTGAGCTGGCACTAGGGAGCGGTTTTGGTGCGTGCTACATTGGTTGTTCTCTCTTTTCCCCCAGCCTTTTCCTTCCACGTCTCAGCTCAGGAGTGTTAGGCATGTGGATTCCTCGCCCGTGATGGACTCGTTTCCTTTGAGATCTGCGAGTACTTGTGGTACGAGGGATGCCGTTGCAAATTCTGGCTCGTGAGATGAGAGAATTATGCAATTTGGGCCATGCCGTACCGGTTGTTGTTGTTGTTGTGGAGTAATCACGGGGAGTGACAGGTGACTTGAGAGCTGGAGACGGCAGTGTTATGTACCTACCCTTGTTTTTGTGGCACCTTTTGGGTTGAGCTAGTTTCGAGGACGAAACTTTCTTTTAGTGGGGGAGGATGTGGTGACCCAGATCTCCGCAGGGCTTCTACAGTGCGATTAGCAGCTTCTGGAGGCCTATGTGGCATGTCGGCGGAGTTTCTGCACCAATTTGGACTCAAGTGATGGACTTCGGGTGTATAATGGATCACGTGAGTGATCGGAGGACCCCGTCGGATGTTTTGACGTGGTTTCGCGCGAAATGGTTATTAAAATTGGACTCAGCGCGAAATTTGAGTAAAGAACACTTCTCCGGGAATTTTCGGCAAATTTTAGAAGAGGAATTTGGCAAATCGGACTTCGGATTTGGATTCAGCGCGCGAAAACGGTCAAGATGGACTATTTACTTGTATTTTTCGGAGCCCGGATGACCCGGCACGGATTTCGAGGTGATTGGTACTGTTCCGGCCGCCGGAGGGGCGGCGGCGGCGGCGGCGGGCGGCGGCGGAGCGCGGCGGCTGGCGGCGGCGGAGGCGCGCGGTCCACCGCGGAGGCGTGCACCCGGGGGGCTGGCCACGTGGCGGCTCCCAGTTGGCGGGCGCAGCAGGCGCGGTCCACGGGATCGTCGCGGGTGCACGGTGGACAGGGTGCGGACACGTGGCTGATTTTGGTTGGCGGGTTCTGGTGCGCGCGGTCCACGCGACGGGAGGCAGGTGCCTCGGGGCGCGTGCCCGACGTGCGGCAGCGGGAGGCGCGGTCGCGCACGTGGGCGCGGCGTGGGCGCGGTCGGGGGCGACGTGGGGGCGCCACGTGGCGCCCCGCGGTTGGTCGGGTGCAGCTGCGCACGCCCGCGTGTCGGGACACGTGGCGCTGCGCAGTTGGCGGGCGCGCGTGCGCCGGGCGCAGGCGGCGTCGGCGGGACGCGTGGCGGGCCCTCGGGCTTTCGGGCGCGCACAGTGTTGGGCCGGGCCCAACACTGTAGCGGCCCGAATGTTCCGGGCGCCCGGAACTTTGGCCCAAAAGTCCAAAGTCGGATTTTTGGGCTGGGCCTATAAATAGGCGGTTGGCTGGGGCTTTTTGCCCCCTTTCCCGAGCTCCCTTCCCCTTGCACCCTTAAGCAAAGATGGAGATCTTTGTGCTGCGCATCATCTGGCGGAGGCCCGGATTTTTTTTGGAAGCCGCGGCATCGACGACTTCGGCATCGGAGCGCAGTGTGGCGTTTTTTCATCGGAGGCCCGTTATCGTCGCAGTTTGATCTGAGAGGTCTACAGAGCTACTCCTTCAGTATTTTTGGACGATTTCTGCGGTGTTGGAATCATGAGAGGTACGTCTTCGATTTTCGTGTTGATCATCTTGCTGGATTCAGAGTTTATGACACGGTTTTCGAGGCATTTCTAAGCCGCTGTTTTCTGGTGGAGTTTTTGGACAGCGGCCCCTTGCCGGAATTTTATCTCCGCACTCGAGTGTCGGATCGAGACGAGCCTATACACTTTTTTGATCTACTCGTCGCAAGGATTATCATTGTATTTTTCTGGGATTTTTCTGAGGCTTGCCCGAAGGTATACTATTCCCCTTTTATCTGTGTTTGAGTTTACAGTTGTGTGGTTGTGAGTGTTTGCGCACCTATACTGTGGAATTTGTAACTCGGCCTACGGGGCTCGGATTTGGGCGTGCAGGTACCCGTTTCGAAGGTCTCGACGAGACGCTCGCTGTGATATTTTTATTGGAATTTTTGGAGTTCGTTTTACAGGTGAAAATTTCGCATTAAGGGGACTGTTCCCAGCAGATTTGTGATGCTTGGATTTTATGGAATTAAGTGTAACTTTGGGTTGTGTTTTTGTACCCAGGAGGTATTGATCACTATTCCTGTATCGTTGGATTGGTGGGTGTGTAGAGATATCTGTTTCTGGACTGTCTCAGCTGTGCGACTCCGGACAGTTAGCATTTTCAGGTGGGTGGCCTTGTCTCCAAGATTGACGGACTGTGCTTTAAATCTGCTATAGTAGGACTATGCATGATAGTGAAATGCTTGTGCAGCATGTTAGAATGTAGGAATTGCTATTCCTTGTATTATCTGATGGTATTGTCATCTCCTTGCTTTCTACCATCTGTAAATTATAGTTATTGGAACTTGACCTAGCACCCCGTCATATGTTGCATGTGTAACCAGACTAGTAGAAAACCCTCACTTGGGCTAGGGTTATTTCTGCTTTAGATATCCACACTTCTACTTTCCTGGACATAGTGTTCTTCCTCGCCCGGGTAGTGGGCCGAGTGGTCAGGAGTTATCTTTTAGTGCGGGATGCATGTTACACTCGTGCTTGGGAGCAGAGTGGAGTCTGGTAGATGTAGTTGGTTGTTCATCTGTAGCGGGAGCTGTTTGGGTAGACGGCGGTCCCGAGATGTTTTATTTTTCTTGTTTTATCTGTCGCCGCTGTGTTAGTGGCAGCGGTAGATCAGTGTTAGCAGGACCTTAAACCCAGAACTTTTTTGGACACACATATGATTTTTGTCAACCAAATATTTTCTTCCAAGCATCGTAGGGTCGCCTGAGTCTGTTCCTGTTTGATTGGACGAAGGCATTAGCTCTTCGAGGCTTAGATGTAAAACTTGGTTTCAACTGTTTTCCTAAAAAGAACTAAAAATCATTAAATATGGATTTCTTACAGATCAGATGGCTTCAGTAAGAAATGTCACCTTTTTCCTATAATTAACCACCCGAGATGATTCGAGTGGTCTGGGTTCTAAGGTCTGCCTTCTTCTTGGGACGAGATCAACGAGAGGCTATGCCTAAAGCCTGTTCTTGTTTGATTTGGATTGTAGGTTCTAGTCTTTCGGGGTTTCCGGACCCTTCCTCGTGTCAGTGGTTGCAATGTTGGCCTGTTGAGGCAGTTTCTCGCAGTGGATGCGACTTTGTGCTATGAGTTGGTAGAGTGTGATCTAGAGGTTGTTTTCCTGATTTAGTGGTGGAGGTGGTTCTCCCACTTAGCCCTGAGGATCTTGGGGTTCTGGCAGATCGAGTCGTGGAGGTTTCCCGACTCAGCCATGGTCGTGCATTTATCAGATTGAGTCGTTGAGGGTTCTCCGACATAGCTGTGAGAGTGTTTTGGGCTATTCCTGTTCGAGTCGAGGTCCTTTTTCCGACTGAGTTGTGCTTGAGCTTGGAGTTACCGATCTTTTTGATCGTGGATCATTGCCTGCATGAGCCACATTTGAGCTTGACAGAGATACTTTACAGAGATACTTGAGATGGGTTACTTTTTACTCGAGCGGGTCGCTCCCCTCGAGTGCCACTCCGGAGTAGGCGAGACCGGGTTGTGTACCGGCGTGAGATTGAGCTTTTCTATCGCGACTTGTCGTTGCATTTGTCCCTCTGGCTGTGCTGGTGTTGGCAGTCATGGACGTCCTACGTAAGTCCGCTCATCCGGGACGTAACGGCAGTAGGTTGGCGCAGGCTTGACTGGACCTGATGAGGCAGTCAGTTCAGATTGGGTGATCAGAGATGAGAGTTAGTTGTGGCATCATGTTCTTTCTGTTCCACTCCTTGAGCATCTAGGTAGAGGCATAGTAGCTGTAGAGTTTACTTTTCCAGCTTTCCTTACAGCACTGCTTTTGTTACTTTATGCCTCTAGTGGACTTAGTGGGCAGACCGTCGGGCTTGTTGGCGGCACCCACTGAGAACTACTTGGGACGTAGTTCTCACACCCGTCGTGGTGTCTTCTCCCACAGGAACTTCTACTCTGGTTCCTGTTGTTCCTGTTGCTGATCCTTCTGACCGAGCGAGGGAGTCGCGAGCTAGTTCCCTACCCGTCGTTGGAGTGTAGCGGTACCCCTTCAGAGGAGAGCTTCAGTAGATTAGTTATTTTATTTTCCTCCTTTGAGAGACTGTTGTAGTGAGGATTGTTGTATTGAGAGCCTGTACACTGATGTATTTATTGGAGATACCTCCCGGTTGAGTTCTGAGTTTGTATATGAGGATATTGTATGATTATCTTTTTGGGAGACGGACATTGTTGTATTATTTCCAGGTGTACAGTGATTGATTTAGTTATACAGCAGACTTTTTATTTTTAGCTCTGATATCTGTTTAGCTGTAGTACTTCTCTTGCAGGTAGGACGCTTCGCCTATGCGGGTTTGGCATAGGTGGCGGATCTGTTGGCGAGCCGGGTCGCAGTTTCGACCCCGGGGCGTGACAGCGTGACACTTTCGTATGAAGAGTACTGGTGCACCCCAGGGCGACACACTCAGCCTGATAAACCCTTTGTCCAAGAGGTCCTCCAGTTGCGCCTTAAGCTCCTTCAATTCTGCGAAGGCCATTTGGTAAGGCGCCTTCGTAATAGGCTGCGTGCCCGGTAGGAGTTCGATAGGGAACACCACCTCCCGTTCAGGGGGCATCCCGGGCAGTTCCGTCGAGAAAACATCGGGAAAACCCCTCACTACTGGAATGTCTGACAGTGTCGCCGGGGGTCGGGTGACTAGATCCACAGACACCAGGTAGGCCACGCACCCACGCTCTACCAATCTTCTGGCCCTTGCTGCTGAGATGACCGCTGGGAAGGAGATGCTCTTGCACGCCAGATACACATGCTCAGGGAAACCCGGTTCTTGTAGTCGCACCTGCCGCTTCTCACAGTCAATAAGTGCCTGGTACCTCGAGAGCCAATCCATACCTAACACCGCGTCGTACTCCTTCATGGGAATTACCACCAAGTCCCAAGGGCAAGCCAGTCACCCTAGTTTAATTTGGCAGGCTGCCACAAAACTGACCGCCTCCAATGCCCCACCCGCCGTTTCGACCGTCAAACAACTTTGGAGGGGTATCTCCCCAAGACCAAGCACAAATACGAAGTCACGAGAAATAAAAGAGTGTGTTGCTCCGGTATCAAAAAGAGTTCTAGCACGGGAATGCGAAACGGAAGTAATACCTGCTAGTGCGTCCGCCGGCGGGTCCGACTCTTGGCGGGTCATCGAGTAAACTCTTCCGCCCGCCTGTGGTTGCCTTTCCCCTTCTCGCCTTGGTGCAGGGGGTCTTGAACTTGACCCCATAGGGGCTTTTCCCTTTCCAGAATGCTGTGGTGCAGGCGCCGAAGCTATTGAGGAAGCCTCTCCCAGAGTTAAGGGGCAGTTGTGGCGGAAGTTCCCCTGCTTGCCGCAGCGAAAGCAATGATCATATCGATGGGGGCAATCTGGTACCCGGTGCGCTCCTTCGCAAATTACACAAGGCCTATATCCCGGCCTCGGTCCTCCTGCTGGTGCGCTCCGAGATCCTGCCTGTGGTCTCCACCGTTTGGGGGGTCGGCTCCCGCTAGAGCAGCCTCCCCCGGAGTACTGTTGCTGTCGCTTCCTATCCTCATGATGCGCCGGGCCCTCCCTCCTAGCGCGCGTAACAGCAAACCCGCGCTCCACAACAGTGGCCCTGTCGACCACTTTTTGAAAGGTGTGCAAGTCGGCTGCTTGAACCACCTGGAAAATGTCGCTTCGCAAGCCATCCACGAACAGTTGCGCCATGTGGGACTCGTCCCTTATGACGAAAGGGACGCAGTTGGCCAACCTCAAGAATTCGCGTTGGTATTCCATAACTGTCTTGCCCCCCTGCTGGATGTGGTTCAAGTCATCCTCCAGTTTCTTCTTAACGCTGTTGGTGAAGAAGGCCCCGAACAGCACATGTTTGAACGTCGTCCACGATAGGAGCACGATGCCCTTTGTGCGATCAGGGCGCACCGTCTTCCACCATAAGCGGGCGTTCCCCTCTAGGAAGTGGACCGCTAGGGGAACCCGCTCGCAATCCTCCGTGAGCAAGTCTTCGAACAATTTTTCCATCGATCCCACCCACTTCTCGACGACCCAGGGATCGGTCGTCTCCCCTTCGAACGTAGGTGGATCATATTTCTTAAAGTCGGCCAGGTTGGCCCGCACGCGGTCCCGCTCAGTCAGCGGAACTGACCCCTCCCCCGTGGCGGCGGCGGCCACTGTAGGGGAAGGTGTGATCACGGTCTCCCCTGAGGTACCCCCGCCGGTGGCTCCCGGCACAGGTCCTGTAGTCGCTATCGTGGGTGCTACTGCTGGCGTCGTAGCCTGGCTTGGCGGTACCCCGGCAGCTGCAGTTGGTGGAGGGGCCATTCCTGCCCCAGCCCCCATCACCTGCGGTCCCGTCGTCGGCGCGCTTGGCCCCTGCGGAGGGGCTGGGGCGACCGTCACTGTCGCGGCCTGTTGCTGTTGCGTCAACTGGCGCACATGGTCCGTAAGGGTTGCCAGCTGCCCCGCCATCTCCCGCAGAAGTTGCCGCAGGAGCTGGTTCTCCGCGGCCGTCGACGTCGTCGCATCTGCCCCTGTGTCCTCGGCCGACGATCTAGTATGGGCCATGTCTGTCACACACACACAACAAAAGTCAGCTCTAAACTTCGCTAACCAAGCAATAAACCACCTATCGAGAGAAAAGGACTTAGACTCTTCCCCCCCCTTCGATCACTCGCGTTCTACCCTCTTATGCCTCATTCATTCCATTCATTTGTAGCCAAGTGAGGTATCCCTGCGGATGCCGGCACAAACTGTTGTGATTGAGAAGTAAGTTTTTCTCTAATACCATCTTAATCTGTCACGCCCCGGGGGTCTCTCTCAGCGAAAACGATTCACAAAAAGTATGTATTTGGCGCGTAAATTTTTTTTTGAAAAACCTTCTTCCCCGGTGCATGCCCAGACCCGCCGCATACACAGAATCACTCTGCAAATGGACAGAGTCTCCTCTGTATATGCACGGTGTCGCGGCTAGTACAACGTCCAAACACAGTCATCCATTCAATCACAACAGTTTTCTAACATACACACATGCACAATAGCTGAATAAATCACACGGCCGATCAGTTTGAAAGGATAAATCCACAATTATTGAAACGGCACCCACTCGGCACCCAGATTTTGAAAACCAGTTTCGAAAGCAACATAAATCCACAGGGTTTTGAAACCAGTGCCCACACGACACTTAAGTTTTGAAATCCATTTTCACAATCCATAAATCGACAGGGTTTTGAAAACGGTGCCCACACGACACCCATGTTTTGAAAACGGTTTTCGCAATCTTTTCCTTTGTTTCCATTTTTTTTTTTTTTTTTTTTCTTCAAGCGGCCAGCAGAGATGAAAGGAGATTAAATAAATAATTAGGAACCATGCCGACATCCACACCGACCCCACGAGGGTATCGAGAACCACACAATAGCCTACAAATAATGAATGAAATGCAAAAGGAAGGAGAAAGTACAGTCCGAGGTCTCCAGAGACCCAGAAACTCCTGCCTCGGCCTCACCGTCGCCTAACTCTCCCCCCTGTAGGACCCTGTCACAAAGTGGGAAGTCAGCAACAAGTACTAATAATAAGGAAAGCAGGGTAAAGAAATGTGTCCAACCGTAAACTATCCGGAGCAACCACCCTCCCAAAAAGGGAAAACCACGCACACCTGCAAACCTAATCCGGGCAGCTACCCCGGCACCCCCTCCGAGCACCTACCTCGGTAAACCACGTCGGGCGCCTACCCCGATGGGTCGCACCGCTCGCACCTCGGTGCCTCAAAACCCCCCGCCTGCGGGGGCCCCCACTACGTCCCCTCGTGGGTTTACACGGGTCATAGACCACTTTTCCGGAAAAGCGCACCCTTTGCGGTGGCCAAACCGCGGGTGCGCGTGCTGCAGCCTCGAGCAAAGTAATAATAATATGTACCAAGCATACCCAACAGTAAGGACCATAAGGACTATCATGTTAGCACCATTAGACATATAATCAAATATAGATACAACCGTCGGAAACCCGACGCTAAGTCCCAAAATGAAACCCACCTCAACCACGTCGGAGAAGTCGTGCGGAAGCTCCAACTAAAATACCCTCGCCGGGTGCCCCAACAGCTACAGTAAGAAATAATTGTTAAAAAGACATCATCGTGGTTAAAAACACTCGAAAACGGGGCGAAACGGGCTGAAAACGGAGCTTCTGGACCCTTTTCTGAAGATCGGTGCACGGGTCCTGGCGTGGACCGGGTCCATGACCAAACGCAGCCACGGCACGGGCCGGGAGCACACTGCAGCAGTGGACCACGGCGCCTTGGGCCGGGCCGCGCACGGGTACGGGCGCGCGCCGGGTTCATGGCCTCCCGCTGCGGTGGCGAGCACCGGGTGCACGACCCAGGGCGTGCACCGCGCGGCCTGGCGCACCACTCTGTGCGCTGGGTCTGTGCCCCCGGGCCGCGAAGGCGTGCGCCGGGTGCACGCCGTCCCGGTGGACCGCGCGGCCTGGCGCACAGCTTTGTGCGCCGGGTATGCGCCCCCGGGCCGCAAAGGCGTGCGCCGGGTGCACGCCGGCCCGGTAGACCGCGCGGCCTGGCGCACAGCTTTGTGCGCTGGGTCTGCGCCCCTGGGCCGCGGGGCGTGCGTGGGGTGCACGCGGGCGTGTGGACCGCGGCCGGAAATCCCCAAAAAGTGAACAGTGCGCGCTCGTTTTCGGCTCCGGTTGCGACCCCGCGATCACGGCGGCTCCGGCGATGACCCCGTGAACACGCTGACGGCGGCGGCGGCCTCCCGTTTAACCACGGCGGCGGCGGCCTCCCGTTTAACCACGCCGGTAAGGGAGGAAGGAGGAGGATCTTCCTGCTCTCGTTCGCCGGATTCCGCAGGATGTTCCTTCTCCCCGTCTCGGTTCTTCACGCCAACCGATAGAGGGGAAAAGCCAGGGATTGGGGCTCGGATAGGAAGCTACGCACAGGGAAAAGAGAAGTCGGGAAAAAGCCCTACGCCCCCAACCAAAAATGTAAATGATCGTACGGGTGCGAATGGGGGGATGGGATTGAACCCTAAACCCCCAAATTCGAAACTTAGCGATCGGGTGCGTATCAGGGTCCACTTACCTCGAAAAGCGTGCCGATCTCCCGTACGCTTTTTGATGCACCCGGAACTGCTGGTAATCTTCCAAAATTTATTCTGGGAGATCCCGGGGTCGGAATTCGAATCCGATAACGCCACCGTTCTCCGTTTCGCGAGCTTTACTGCCTAAAAATACCCGCGAGCCCTGACGGTCTGCCCAGAAACAAAAAATTATTAGCCCACCCTCCGGACCCCTAAAAGGGATGCGGAAAAGAAACTAAATTCTGAAAACCCCTTTTTACTTGTGGTTACTACACCACTCACCTCTTAAAACGAGTTTTGTCCTCGAAACTCAAACCTGGGTCACGGTGAAAAGGTTGGGGTAGCACTCCCTCATTTTTGACTCCAGCTCCCACGTCGCTTCTCGCTCCTCATGGTTGGTCCAAAGCACCTTCACGTAGGGGATGGTTTGATTTCGCAGCGATTTGTTTTCCCTTGCCAGGATTCTCACCGGGGTTTCCTCGAAGCTTAGGTCCTCCTTTAGTTCGAGTGTCGAGATGTCCAGCATATGCGATGGGTCGGGGAGGTATTTCCTGAGCATCGAGACGTGGAATACGTCATGGACTCGATCGAGGTTTGGTGGTAGGGCAAGGCGGTAAGCCACTGGGCCAATGCGCCCTAGGATCTCGAATGGCCCCACAAACCGTGGGCTCAGCTTGCCCTTCAGCCCGAAACGCTTGATTCCCCTGGACGGCGAGACCCGAAAAAACACGTGCTCTCCCGCTTGGAATTCCAAGTCGCGGCGCCTCTGGTCTGCGTAGCTCTTTTGTCGACTCTGGGCGGTCAGTAAGCGCTGCTTGATGAGGCGTACCTTTTCTTCTGTTTCTTCCACTAAGTCGGGTCCCAAGAACTTCCGTTCTCCCAAGTCGTCCCAACAGATTGGGGATCGGCAGCGCCTCCTATATAAGGCTTCGTAAGGTGCCATCTGGATGCTGGCCTGGTAGCTGTCGTTGTATGCGAATTCCACGAGGGGTAGGTAGCGTGACCAACCGACCCCCCAGTCAAGTACACAGGCGCGAAGCAGATCCTCGAGAGTCTGAATCACCCGCTCCGACTGTCCGTCCGTCTGGGGGTGGAAGGCTGTGCTGAACTGTAGTCTGGTCCCCAGGGCCCGCTGTAGACTCTGCCAAAACTTCGAGACAAAGCGCGTGTCTCTAACCGAGGTGATCGATGCCGGCACTCCATGCAGTCTCACGATTTCGCCGATGTAAGCTTGGGCTAACCGCTCTCGGGTCCAGGTTATATGAATGGGCAGAAAGTGTGTTGACTTGGTTAACCGGTCCACTATGACCCAAATCGCGTCGTGCCCCTGTTGTGAACGTGGAAACCCAGTGACGAAATCCATGGTGATCTGATCCCACTTCCACTCTGGCACCGGTAAGGGTTGTAACTTTCCCGCTGGTCGCTGGTGCTCAGCCTTTATCTGTTGACATACCAGGCAATGAGCTACGTGTCGTGTCACATCCCCCTTCAGCTTGGGCCACCAGAAGGTCTGCCTGAGGTCCCTGTACATCTTTGTGCCCCCTGGATGCGCCGCATAAGGGGCGCAGTGTGCCTCTGCCAGAATCTCCTCCCTCAACCCCGACGAATCCGGAACGCAAAACCGCCCGCGGAACCGTATGATGCCGTCGCCTCCCACTGAAAAGTCGTTCTCCTGGTTCGGGGAGATCTTGTCTCGTACGAGCTGTAAGTGAGAGTCGGTCTGTTGTCCCTCCCGGATCTTCTCGAACAGCGTCGGCTTGACTACCAAGGCTAAAAGTTGCGCAACCGTGCCCGCTGGTACCACCTCCAACTTCAGTCGTGCAAACTCTGCGATCAAGCTGCTCTGCTCAGTTATCGCGCCTCCAGACACCCCTTCTAGTTGCCCCTTCCTGCTCAAAGCGTCTGCCACCACGTTTGCCTTCCCGGGGTGGTATTGAATTGTTAGATCGTAATCCTTCAACAACTCAAGCCACCGCCTCTGCCGCAAATTTAGTTCCTTTTGGGTGAACAGGTACTTGAGACTTTGATGGTCTGAAAAGACGTTACAATGGACACCAAAGAGGTAGTGTCTCCATAACTTTAGAGCGAAGACCACTGCAGCCAGTTCCAAATTATGTATCGGGTAGTTCTTTTCGTAATCTTTCAGTTGCCTAGAAGCATAGGCTATTACTTTCCCTTGTTGCATCAGCACACCCCCAAGGCCGATCCTTGAAGCATCGCAGTATACCTCGTAATCCTCTCCGGGGGTCGGCAGCACAAGTATAGGCGCCCTGGTTAGCCTTTTCTTTAGTTCTTCGAAGCTCTCCTGACATTGGACCGTCCACACAAACTTTTCTCCTTTCCTGGTCAACCGGTTCAGAGGGGCGGCTATCTTCGAGAAGCCCTCGATGAAGCGTCGGTAGTAACCTGCTAGGCCCAAGAAACTACGAATCTCCGTCACTGTAGTTGGCGGCTGCCAGGCGGTTACCGATTCCACCTTCTTGGGATCCACTGCAATTCCCTCTGCCGAGATCACATGTCCTAGAAAACCCACTTCTCGAAGCCAGAATTCACACTTTTTGAGCTTAGCGAATAGCCTCTGGTCCCTGAGAGTCTGGAGAATCGTTCGCAAATGGTCCTCGTGCTCATCGTCGGTGGATGAGTAGATCAGGAGGTCGTCAATGAAGACCACTATGAACCGGTCTACGTAGGGCCTGAAGATGCGGTTCATCATGTCCATAAATACCGCGGGGGCGTTCGTAAGCTCGAACGGCATAACCGTGAATTCATAGTGGCCGTACCGGGTCCGGAAGGCTGTCTTTGGGATGTCCCCATCCCGAACTCTGAGCTGGTGGTAACCCGATTGTAGATCAATTTTTGAGAAACCCGTTGCTCCCCGTAGTTGGTCGAAGAGGTCGTCGATTCTGGGCAGGGGATACTTGTTCTTCACTGTAACCTTGTTGATCCCTCTGTTGTCGATGCGAAGTCGGAGGCTTCCGTCTTTCTTTCGTACGAAGAGTACTGGTGCACCCCAGGGCGACACACTCGGCCTGATAAACCCTTTGTCCAAGAGGTCCTCCAGTTGCGCCTTAAGCTCCTTCAACTCCGCGAAGGCCATTCGGTAAGGCGCCTTTGTAATAGGCTGCGTGCCCGGTAGGAGTTCGATAGTGAACACCACCTCCCGTTCAGGGGGCATCCCGGGCAGTTCCGTCGGGAAAACATCGGGAAAATCCCTCACTACTGGAATGTCTGACAGTGTCGCCGGGGGTCGGGTGACTAGATCCACAGACGCCAGGTAGGCCACGCACCCACGCTCTACCAATCTTCTGGCCCTTGCTGCTGAGATGACCGCTGGGAAGGAGATGCTCTTGCACGCCAGATACACGTGCTCAGGAAAACCCGGTTCTTGTAGTCGCACTTGCCGCTTTTCACAGTCAATAAGTGCCTGGTACCTCGAGAGCCAATCCATACCCAACACCGCGTCGTACTCCTTCAGGGGAATTACCACCAAGTCCCAAGGGCAAGCCAGTCACCCTAGTTTAATTTGGCAGGCTGCCACAAAACTGACCGCCTCCAATGCCCCACCCGCCGTTTGGACCGTCAAACAACTTTGGAGGGGTATCTCCCCAAGACCATGCACAAACACGAAGTCACGAGAAATGAAAGAGTGTGTTGCTCCGGTATCAAAAATAGTTCTAGCATGGGAATGCGAAACGGAAGTAATACCTGCTAGTGCGTCAGCCGGCGGGTCCGACTCTTGGCGGGTCATCGAGTAAACTCTTCCGCCTGCCTGTGGTTGCCTTTCCCCTTCTCGCCTTGGTGCAGGGGGTCTTGAAGTTGACCCCATAGGGGCTTTTCCCTTTCCAGAATGTTGTGGTGCAGGCGCCGAAGCTGTTGAGGAAGCCGCTCCCAGAGTTAAGGGGCAGTTGTGGCGGAAGTGCCCCTGCTTGCCGCAGCGGAAGCAATGATCATATCGATGGGGGCAATCTGGTACCCAGTGCGCTCCTCCGCAAATTACACAAGGCCTATCCCTCGGCCTCGGTCCTCCTGTTGGTGCGCTCCGAGATCCTACCTGTGGTCTCCACCGTTTGGGGGGTCGGCTCCAGCTAGAAGAGCCTCCTCCGGAGTACTGTTGCTGTCGCTTCCTATCCTCATGATGCGCCGGGTCCTCCCTCCTAGCGCGCGTAACAGCGAACCCGCGCTCCACAACAGTGGCCCTGTCGACCACTTTCTGAAAGGTGTGCAAGTCGGTTGCTTGAACCACCTGGAAAATGTCACTTCGCAAGCCATCCACGAACAGTTGCGCCTTGTGGGACTCGTGTTACGGCATTTTGGTGTTGGCATATTTCGTGAGTCAAGTAAGTGAGTTGAGTCGGAGTCTTAAAGGGATCAAATTGTCAATCAGCAATCAAAGACTTAGAGAAGATTCAACAAGAGCTCAAGTTGACACTCAGTGTCTTGAGTCTTGAAGATTGAAGTTGAAGAATTGTGGATCAGTTACATCAATCTCAAGAAGAAAGTATTCAAGAGGATCAGGTATGTTTGACTAAATAATTGTGGTGATCCGAATACTTTCTTATAGTGTAGAAACACTTGGACGATCTTTTAATTGCATAAAAATCAAAAACTGGACATGGGACATGTTCAGGATCCGGATCCGACCTTGCAATCCGGATCCCGAAGGGTACTTGTTCATTGGCAATTTCAATCCGGATCCTAGGCCATTCCGATCCGGATCCCGAACATGGGACTTTGCTGAATTGCATGAACGATCCGGATCGGACCTTGCAATCCGGATCCCGAACCCTTGGTTTTCTGGAATCGTCAATCTCGTTACGACGATCCGGATCGCAGTAAATCCGATCCGGATCGCCGTCCTGAAAATTTCCAGATAAGGTATGTTTTTGATTCTTATCTCTTTCCAAAGGTTTCTAAACTATAAATAGACGCTTAGGGTTTCTCAAAAACGTGGGAGCTACGGCCGATCAATTTATAAATCTCTTGAGAGCAACCCTAGAGGCTAGGTTTTTATCGATCTTCTTTATAGCCTCTTTTAGGTCAATTCGACGGTTCTTTCAAGAACATATCTTTTGTCGAATTGATCTAATCTTTGCTTAGAGATTTCTTCTACGGTTCCTCAATGAGAATCTAAGCAAAGGATCACCATCGAAGTCAATATTCTTATCGACTGAGTTTGCGTCGTGGATTCGACGTGGCATCGTGGATTCGGTGTGCTAAAGGCGTTTCGTGGATTCGAAACGTGTGCTCGTGGATTCGAGTGGCGTTCGTGGATTCGAACGTGTGCAGTGGACATGCAAACGGTGGAGCGCGAGGTCCGAAGAAGTTGAAGGAGGGGTTAAATCCGTGGAGACGGTAATCACCTTGTTATTCTTCTTTTCTTAGTGGATTGTTATTGCGTGGACATCCAACCGGTCAGCGCAAGGTCCGAAGAAGCTGAAGGAGGGGTTGAGTCCGTGGAGTCGGTAATCACCTTGTTATTCTTCTATTCTTAGTGGATTGTTATTGCGTGTTGGTCCCGTGGTTTTTCTCCTGGATTGGAGTTTCCACGTATATCTCGGTGTGCTATTTTTATTTTTCGCATTGGTTTTTATTTTGCACTGAGATTGAGTTTTATAAGTATTACACCTATTCACCCCCCCTCTAGTTGTTTGATAGTACCTATTTAGATCCCTGTGGATCCTACATTATAAAAACCTACAATTGGTATCAGAGCAGGTTTTAGGTTTTTCTATCATGTTGGGTGAAAGTGGTAATATTTATAGACCTCCTCTTTTTGATGGGACTAATTATGCTTATTGGAAAGTGCGGGTGAGGGCTTTTCTCATTGCAATTGATGAGCGGGTATGGCAATCCGTGGAATACGGTTGGGTGCATCCTGTTGAGGAAGTAGGAAATTCTACTACCCCAAAACCTCGCTCTAGATGGTCCAAAGAGGAACTCGAAAGATCTTCTTACAATGGGAAAGGTATGAACGCTCTTTTTAACTCTCTTTCCTCGACTGAGTTCACAAGAATTTCCGCGTGTGAAACCGCGAAGGAAATTTGGGATATTCTCAAAATTACACATGAGGGTACTAATCTTGTAAAAATTCAAAAGCTCCAGATGCTTACAAGTCAATTTGACTCTATTCATATGGAAGAGCGTGAATTGTTTACAGAGTATTACACTAGACTTCAAGATGTAATAAATACATGTGCTAATTTAGGAGAAAAGATCCCGGAGTCGAAAATTGTAAGAAAGATACTTCGGACTCTTCCGGAACGGTTTAGGGCAAAGGTTACCGCCATTGAAACCGTTAGTCATCCGGATGAGATGAGTGTAGAGGAATTAGTAGGTGCTTTGCAAACTTATGAGATGACTTTTCCTACTAATCAAGTTTCTTCCAAGTCTTCTTCTAAGCTTACAGGTATTGCATTCAAATCCACAAAGGAAGAAGATAGCGAATCAAGTTCCGACGATGAAATCTCTTTTGCCGATTTTGAAGAACAATTGGCGCGGATCACAAAGAAATTTCGTCGGAAATTTTGGAAGAATCGAACCGATGGATCTTCATCCACGAAACAATCTAAAGGATCATCGGGTTCTAAATCCTCTAAACTCAAAGGTGTTGGAAAACCTTCTAAAGAAAAAGAAAAAGATGATTTCGAAGGGGAAATCCAATGCTATCGATGCAAAGGCTACGACCATTTTTCAACGGATTGTCCTTCTAAGAAATCATACAAAAAGAAGGCTTTGCAAGCGAAAACTTGGGACGATTCTACTTCTAATGAATCGACCTCAAGTAAAGAGGAAAACGCCGTTGCTTTTCATGCCTCTCAAATTCCCTCTTCTAATTTGTGTTATCATCTTTAGTCACTGACTCTACTCCTTTGATTTTGTATGAAACATCAACAACCGGCGGAGAGTCATCAAGTGAGGGGGAGTCGGACGAAGAAGAACTCGTTGAGACATATCAACAACTTCTTGTGGAATCAAAGAAGATGGCCAAGCATATCAAGAAGTTGAGGAAGCAACGACTTGAAGTTCAAGATGAGAATCAAGCTTTAAAGATAAAACTTCATGATCTCGAGGAGGATCGAGAGCTTTTATTGGATAATAATAAAATCCTCCAAGAAAAGTTAAATCAATCGGAAACGATCGTTAATTCCCATATTAACAAGATTGATTTTCTTGAAAAGCAGTTTGAGGAGATTCATGTCACCAACCAAGCATTGACCAAGCAAGTTCATGAACTTAAATCCGACATACAAAGGATTTCAACCGGTTCGAAGAAACATGATTGTATGTCCGGATTAGGTCAAACAAGCAAGGTTGGTTTGGGATTCAAAAAGGACCAAACTGTGCATGCTTCAAGTTCCACAATGAAATTGAAAGGAAGAACTTGTCACTTATGTGGACTTGAAGGACATTTGGTGAAGAATTGCCCGAAAAAGAAAAAGAAGAGTCATTCGGCAACTTCATCTACGGAGCGAACCTCAACGGAATCAAAAGACACATCAAGTCAAAGGAGTTCACTCAACCCACCAAAGGTCCGAGCCACAATATCAATCATACAAGTGGATCATTACAAGGCAAAGACCTAAGGTGGATCAACAGTCAAAGCGGACAACCCCCACCACAACGAATCAAGACAACCCAAAATCCAGCGATTTTGGATTCGGAAAGGTGATATCTTTCCTTGTCTTAAGTTCTAAATAGCTTATGACTGTATGTAATGCTTTGATTGTTTTCCTTTCATATTTTTCTTAATCTTTGCATTACATGTTTTCAATGCTCTTCGTTTTTATTTTTTTTTTTGAACAAAAGGGTTTTTAACGAACAAGTGCATTGAATAAAAAGGGCTTCACTTTATTCACTCCAATTAATTTTATTTGGATTATCAACTTTACTCCATAATCATAATCTTGAAGATACTTCATTATAGGAGTTTTTGATATTATAAGCATCAAATTTTAGAAATCATGTGTGATCTTTAGATGCTTAATCTATCTCGGTTGTGTGAATTCATTGTGATAAACGTGAGACAACCGATAGACTAAAATTTGGGATTTAATTCTTTCACGTAAGAGATTGCATTCTTACAAGGGTAATAAATGAATTGTAAAAGATGTGGAAAGAGTTACATCCGAAAGGAGTGTGAAAACTACCACCACATGTTGGAAAGAGCTGCCACCCCGGTCGTCCGGTTTGTGTGTGAAGCTACCACATGTTATGGATGCTTGAAAAATATTTATGAAATTTTTTAGTTGAAGCATTTGGAGATTTATATGCAAAGCTCTTATTTTGAACAATCTCCTGGTTGGTATAAGGTGGGATAGTTGAAAGATGCTCAAAGAGCCACCCTTAGGTATTTTAGTGCTTATCTCAAATTTGAAAGGGTAGAAATCAAATTGATGTCATTTGGAAATCTCCGTAAGTCATCTTTGTAAATCCGTTACATCTTGATAGACTTTGGATCTCAAGATTATTTTGATGACTTGTGTTTGATGAATATAACATGAAAAACGGTTTATAATGTTTTATCTTTATTTTTCATGATTTTGGAGTAAATCTTTTTAATTTTGTGAAATTAATTGGATTGAATGACATCTGTGTGAATTCATTGTTTAAAGCACTTAAATTGATTTCTTGATGGAATACAAATCGGTATTTGAAAAGATTCTAAAATCTGGATTTGTTTCAAGAAATTATTTGATTTTTGCTTTCTGGTACAGGTACGCAATCTGCATTTTTGTTATATACCAGAACTGAGCTTTTATCTCTCTTTCTCTATGAACTAATGTTGTTAGTGATTTCCTTTTGTCTAGTATGTTCACTGTTTGACAATTTGTGACAAAAAGGGGGAGAACAGAAATGAATGATCGTATCACAAAGGGGGAGAACAGAGATGCTCATAACAGGGAGAACATGGAGAACATGGAGAACATGTTAGAGATGCTCAAGATAGGGGGAGACAAAGAAAGGATTGAAAAAGCCGAAAAACAAAAGAACAAAAGGACGAATCAAATGTAGGATTTAATTTCTAACGACTAACGTTTGATTTTGTTTGGAGTTTTGTTTTGCAGGAATTACATCACTTTAAGACTCCAAGTCCTAAGTCATAGAGTATGTTCTAGGACTGTTTGGTTCAAATGTAATTTTGTATTTATTGGATCTTTCACGCAAAGAAAATCAATGTTTTGGTGATAACATTGAATTTCGACTTTTGGTTTAAGATGAGTGACTTGAGCGCTTTTATGTATTTTTGGGTTTTGTCACGAAATTGCCAAAGGGGGAGATTGTTACGGCATTTTGGTGTTGGCATATTTCGTGAGTCAAGTCAGTGAGTTGAGTCGGAGTCTTAAAGGGATCAAATTGTCAATCAGCAATCAAAGACTTAGAGAAGATTCAACAAGAGCTCAAGTTGACACTCAGTGTCTTGAGTCTTGAAGATTGAAGTTGAAGAATTGTGGATCAGTTACATCAATCTCAAGAAGAAAGTATTCAAGAGGATCAGGTATGTTTAACTAAATAATTGTGGTGATCCGAATACTTTCTTATAGTGTAGAAACACTTGGATGAACTTTTAATTGCATAAAAATCAAAAACTGGACATGGGACATGTTCAGGATCCGGATCAGACCAACAATCCGGATCCCGAAGGGTACTTGTTCATTGGCAATTTCGATCCGGATCCTGCCATTCCGATCCGGATCCCGAACATGGGACTTTGCTGAATTGTATGAACGATCCGGATCGGGCCTTGCAATCCGGATCCCGAACCCTTGGTTTTCTGGAATCGTCAATCTCGTTACGACGATCCGGATCGCAGTAAATCCGATCCGGATCGCCGTCCTGAAAATTTCCAGATAAGGTATGTTTTTGATTCTTATCTCTTTCCAAAGGTTTCTAAACTATAAATAGACATTTAGGGTTTCTCAAAAACGTGGGAGCTACGGCCGATCAATTTATAAACTCTTGAGAGCAACCCTAGAGGCTAGGTTTTTATCGATCTTCTTTATAGCCTCTTTTAGGTCAATTCGACGGTTCTTTCAAGAACATATCTTTTGTCGAATTGATCTAATCTTTGCTTAGAGATTTTTCTACGGTTCTTCAATGAGAATCTAAGCAAAGGATCACCATCGAAGTCAATATTCTTATCGACTGAGTTTGCGTCGTGGATTCGACGTGGCATCGTGGATTCGGTGTGCTAAAGGCGTTTCGTGGATTCGAAACGTGTGCTCGTGGATTCGAGTGGCGTTCGTGGATTCGAACGTGTGCAGTGGACGTGCAAAATCGGTGGAGCGCGAGGTCCAAGAAATTGAAGGAGGGGTTAAATCCGTGGAGACGGTAATCACCTTGTTATTCTTCTTTTCTTAGGGATTGTTATTGCGTGGATATCAAACCGGTCAGCGCAAGGTCCGAAGAAGCTGAAGGAGGGGTTGAGTCCGTGGAGTCGGTAATCACCTTGTTATTCTTCTATTCTTAGTGGATTGTTATTGCGTGTTGGTCCCGTGGTTTTTCTCCTGGATTGGAGTTTCCACGTATAATCTCGGTGTGCTGTTTTTATTTTCCGCATTGGTTTTTATTTTGCACTGAGATTGAGTTTTATAAGTATTACACCTATTCACCCCCCCTCTAGTTGTTTGATAGTACCTATTTAGATCCTTGTGGATCCTACATATAAAACCTACACTCGTCCCTTATGACGACAGGGACGCAGTTGGCCAACCTCACGAATCGCGTTGGTATTCCATAACTATCTTGCTCCCCGCTGGATGTGGTTCAAGTCATCCTCCAGTTTCTTCTTAACGCTGTTGGTGAAGAATGCCCGAACAGCTCATGTTTGAACGTCGTCCACGATGGGAGCACGGTGCCCTTTGTGGGATCAGGGCGCACCGTCTTCCACCATAAGCGGGCATCCCCTCTAGGAAGTGGACCGCTAGGGGAACCCGCTCGCAATCCTCCATGAGCAAGTCTTCGAACAATTTTTCCATCGATCCCACCCACTTCTCGACGACCCAGGGATCGGTCGTCTCCCCTTCGAACGTGGGTGGATCATATTTCTTAAAGTCGGCCAGTTGGCCCGCACGCGGTCCCGCTCAGTCAGCAGAACTGACCCCTCCCCCGTGGCGGCGGCGGCCACTGTAGGGAAGGTGTGATCACGGTCTCCCCCGAGGTACCCCCGTCGGTGGCTCCCGGCACTGGTCCTGTAGTCGCTATCGCGGTGGGGTGCTGCTGCTGGCGTCGTAGCCTGGGTTGGCTGTACCCCGCTGCTGGCAGTTGGTGGGGGCCATTCCTCCCCGGCCCCCGTCACCTGCGGTCCCGTCGCCGGCGCTTTGGCCCCTGCGGAGGTGCTGGGGCGACACGTCACTGTCGCGGCTGTTGCTGTTGCGTCAACTGACGCACATGGTCCGTGAGGGTTGCCAGCTGCCCTGCCATCTCCCGCAGTTGTTGCCGGCAGGAGCTGGTTCTCCAACGGCCGTCGACGCCGTCGCATCTGCCCCTGTGTCCTCGCCGACGATCTAGTACGGGCCATGTCTGTCACACACACACACCAAAAGTCAGCTCTAAACTTCGCTAACCAAGCAATACACCACCTATCGAGAGAAAAGGACTTAGACTCTTCCCCCCCCTCGATCACGTTCGCGTTCTAGCCTCTTATGCCTTATTCATTCCATTCATTTGTAGCCAAGTGAGGTATCCCTGCGGATGCCGGCACAAACTATTGTGATTGAGAAGTAAGTTTTTCTCTGATACCATCTTAATCTGTCACGCCCCGGGGGTCTCTCTCAGCGAAAACGATTCACAAAAAGTATGTGTTTGGCGCGTAAATTTTTTTTTTGAAAAACCTTCTTCCCCCGGTGCATGCCCAGACCCGCGCATGCACAGAATCACTCTGCAAACGGACAGAGTCTCCTCTGTATATGCACGGCGTCGCGGCTAGTACAACGTCCAAACACAGTCATCCATTCAATCACAATAGTTTTCTAACATACACACATGCACAATAGCTGAATAAATCCAACGGTCGATCAGTTTGAAAAGATAAATCCACAATGTTGAAACGGCGTCCACTCGGCACCCAGATTTTGAAAACCAGTTTCGAAAGCAACATAAATCCACAGGGTTTTGAAACCAGTGCCCATACGACACTTAAGTTTTGAAATCCATTTTCGCAATCCATAAATCCATAGGGTTTTGAAAACGGTGCCCACACGACACCCAAGTTTTGAAAACGGTTTTCGCAATCTTTTCCTTTGTTTCCCTTTTTTTTTTTTTTTTTTTTTCTTAAAGCGGCCAACAAAGATGAAAGTAGATTAAATAAATAATTAGGAACCATGCCGACATCCACACCGACCCCACGAGGGTATCGAGAACCACATAATAGCCTACAAATAATGAATGAAATGCAAAAGGAAGGAGAAAGTACAGTCCGGGGTCTCCAGGGACCCAGAACTCCTGCCTCGGCCTCACCGTCGCCTAACTCTCCCCCCTGTAGGACCCTGTCACAAAGTGGGAAGTCAGCGACAAGTACTAATAATAAGGAAAGCAGGGTAAAGAAATGCATCCAACCGTAAACTATCCGGAGCAACCACCCTCCCAAAAAGGGAAAACCACGCACACCTGCAAACCAAATCCGGGCACCTGCCCCGGCACCCCCTCCGAGCACCTACCTCGGTAAACCACGTCGGGCACCTACCCCGACGGGTCGCACCGCTCGCACCTCGGCGCCTCAAAATCCCCCACCTGCGGGGGCCCCACTACGTCCCCTCGTGGGTTTACACGGGTCATAGACCACTTTTCCGGAAAAGCGCACCCTTTGCGGTGGCCAACCGCGGGTGCGCGTGCTGCAGCCTCGAGCAAAGTAATAAATAATATGTACCAAGCATACCCAACAGTAAGGACCATAAGGACTATCATGTTAGCACCATTAGACATATAATCAAATATAGATACAACCGTCGGAAACCCACGCTAAGTCCCAAAATGAAACCCACCTAAACCACGTCGGAGAAGTCGTGCGGAAGCTCCAACTAAAATACCCTCGCCGGGTGCCCGAACAGCTACAGTAAGAATGAATTGTTAAAAGACATCATCGTGGTTAAAAACACTCAAAACGGGCCGAAACGGGCTAAAAACGGAGCTTCTGGACCCTTTTCTGAAGATCGGTGCACGGGTCCTGGCGTGGACCGGGTCCACGACCAAACGCACCACGGCGCGGGCCGGGAGCACACTGCAGTAGTGGACCACGACGCCTTGGGCCGGGCCGCGCACGGGTACGGGCGGCAGCCGGGTTCATGGCCTCCGCTGCGGTGGCGAGCACCGGGTGCAGCCCAGGGCGTGCACCGCGCGGCCTGGCGCACCACTCTGTGCGCCTGGTCTGCGCCCCCGGGCCGCAGGAGGCCTGTGCCGTGTGCACGCCGGCCCTGTGGACCGCGCGGCCTGGCGCACAGCTTTGTGCGCCCCGGGCCGGCAAAGGCGTGCGCCGGGTGCAAGCGGCCTGGTAGACCGCGCGGCCTGGCGCACAGCTTTGTGCGCCGGGTCTGCGCCCCTGGGGCCATGGGGCGTGCGCCGGGTGCACACTGGCGTGTGGACCGCGGCCGGAAATCCCCAAAAAGTGAACAGTGCGCGCTCGTTTTCGGCTCCGGTTGCGACCCCGCGATCACGGCGGCGTCCGGCGATGACCCCGTGAACACGGTGACGGTGGCGGCGGCCT
>CM055068.1:42370552-42418796 GCA_029204045.2 Tillandsia leiboldiana | reverse complement strand
GTTGGTCCAAAGCACCTTCACGTAGGGGATGTTTGATTTCGCAGCGATTGGTTTTTCCTTGCCAGGATTCGCACCGGGGTTTCCTCGAAGCTTAGGTCCTCCGTTAGTTCGAGTGGCGAGATGATCCAGCAGTGCGATGGGTCGGGTAGTATTCCTGAGCATCGAGACGTGGAATACGTCATGGACCTCGATCAGGTTGTGTAGGCAGCGGTAAGCACTGGGCCAATGCGCCCTAGGATCTCGAATGGCCCCACAAACCGTGGGCTCAGCTTGCCTTCAACCCGAAACGCTTGATTCCCCTGGACGGCGAGACCCAAAAAACACGTGCTCTCCCCGCTGGAATTCCAAGTCGCGGCGCGCTGGTCTTCGTAGCTCTTTTCGACTCTGGGCGGTCAGTAAGCGCTGCGTGATGAGGCTTACCTTTTCTTCTGTTTCTTCCTACTATCGGGTCCCAAGAACTTCCGTTCTCCCAATCGTCCCAACAGATTGGGGATCGGCAGCGCCTACATATACTTCGTAAGGTGCCATCTGGATGCTGGCCTGTAGCGTCTCGTTGTTTGCGAAATTCCACGAGGGTAGGTAGCCTTGACCAACCGACCCCCCCGTCAAGTACACAGGCGCGAAGCAGATCCTCGGATTCTTCATTCCACCCGCTCCGACTGTCTTTCCTTCTGGGGGTGGAAGGCTGTGCTGAACTGTGAGTTCTGGTCCCAGGGGCCGCTGTAGACTCTGCAAAACTTCGAGACAAAGCGCGTCGCTAACCGAGGTGATCGATGCCGTCACTCCATGCTCTCACCACGATTCGCCGTGATGTAACTTGGGCTAACCGCACTCGCGGTCCAGGTTATATGAATGGGCAGAAAGTGTGTTGACTTGGTTACCCGGTCCACTATGACCCAAATCGCGTCGTGCCCCTGTTGTGAACGTGGAAACCCAGTGACGAAACCATGGTGATCTGATCCCACTTCCACCTGGCACCGGTAAGGTTTAACTTTCCCCGCTGGTCGCTGGTTCTCAGCCTTTATCTGTTGACATACCAGGCAATGAGCTACGGTCGTGTCACATCCCCTTCAGCTTGGGCCACCAGAAGGTCTGCCTGAGTCCTGTACATCTTTGTGCCCCCTGATGCGCGCATAAGGGGCGCAGTGTGCCTCTGCCAGAATCTCCTCCCTCAACCCCGACGAATCCGGAACGCAAACCGCGCCGCGGAAACCCGATGATGCCGTCGCCTCCCACTGAAAGTCGTTCCCCTGGTTCGGGGAGATCTTGTCTCGTACGAGCTGTAAGTGAGAGTCGGTCTGTTGTCCCTCCCGGATCTCTCGAACAGCGTCGGCTTGACTACCAAGCTAAAAGTTGCGGCAACCGTGCCGCTGGTACCACCACCTCCAACTTCAGTCGTGCAAACTCTGCGATCAAGCTGCTCTGCTCAGTTATCGCGCCTCCAGACAACACCCTTCTAGTTGCCCCCTTCCTGCTCAAAGCGTCTGCCACCACGTTTGCCTTCCCGGGGTGGTATTGAATTGTTAGATCGTAATCCTTCAACAACTCAAGCCACCGCCTCTGCCGCAAATTTAGTTCCTTTTGGTGGTGAACAGGTACTTGAGACTTTGATGGTCTGCAAAAGACGTTACAATGGACACCAAAGAGGTAGTGTCTCCATAACTTTAGAGCGAAGACCACTGCAGCCAGTTCCAAATTATGTATCGGGTAGTATCTTTTCGTAATCTTTCAGTTGCCTAGAAGCATAGGCTATTACTTTCCCTTGTTGCATCAGCACACCCCCAGGCCGATCCTTGAAGCATCGCAGTATACCTCGTAATCCTCCTCTCGGGGGTCGCAGCACAAGTATAGGCGCCCTGGTTCCTTTTCTTTAGTTCTTCGAAGCTCTCCTGACATTGGAACCGTCCACACCAACTTTTCTCCTTTCCCTGGTCAACGGTTCAGAGGGGCGGCTATCTCGAGAAGCCCTCGATGAAGCGTCGGTAGTAACCTGCTAGGCCCAAGAAACTACGAATCTCCGTCACTGTAGTTGGCGGCTGCCCAGCGGTTACCGATTCCCATTCTTGGGATCCACTGCAATTCCCTCTGCCGAGATCAACATGTCCTAGAAAACCCACTTCTCGAAGCAAGAATTCACACTTTTTGAGCTTAGCGAATGCCTCTGTCCCCTGAGAGTCTGGAGAATCGTTCGCAAATGGTCCCCGTGCTCATCGTCGGTGGATGAGTAGATCAGAGGGTCGTCAATGAAGACCACTATGAACCGGTCTACGTAGGGCCTGAAGATGCGGTTCATCATGTCCATAAATACCGCGGGGGCGTTCGTAAGCTCGAACGGCCATAACCGTGAATTCATAGTGGCCGTACCGGTCCGGAAGGCTGTCTTTGGGATGTCCCATCCCGAACTCTGACTGGTGGTAACCCGATTGTAGATCAATTTTTGAGAAACCCGTTGCTCCCCGTAGTTGGTCGAAGAGGTCGTCGATTCGTGGGCAGGGGATACTTGTTCTTCACTGTAACCTTGTTGATCCCTCTGTTGTCGATGCGAAGTCGGAGGCTTCCGTCTTTCTTCGTACGAAGGTACTGGTGCACCCCAGGGCGACACACTCGGCCTGATAAACCCTTTGTCCAAGAGGTCCTCCAGTTGCGCCTTAAGCTCCTTCAACTCCGCCGCAAGGCCATTCGGAAGGCGCCTTTGTAATACTGCTGTGCCCGGTAGGAGTTCGATAGTGAACACCACCTCCCGTTCAGGGGGCATCCCGGGCAGTTCGTCGGGAAAACATCGGGAAAATCCCTCATCACTACTGAATGTCTGACAGTGTCGCCGGGGTTCGGTGACTAGATCCACAGACGCCAGGTAGGCCACGCACCCAAGCTCTACCATCTTCTGGCACCTTGCTGCTGAGATGACCGCTGGGAAGGAGATGCTCTTGCACGCCAGATACACGTGCTCAGGAAAACCCGGTTCTTGTAGTCGCACTTGCCGCTTTTCACATCAATAAGTGCCTGGTACCTCGAGAGCCAATCCATACCCAACACCGCGTCGTACTCCTTCAGGGGAATTACCACCAAGTCCCAGGGCAAGCCAGTCACCCTAGTAATTTGGCAGGCTGCCACAAAACTGACCGCCTCCAATGCCCCACCCGCCGTTTGGACCGTCAAACACCTTTGGAGGGGTATCTCCCAAGACCATGCACAAACACGAATCACGAGAAAGAAAGAAGTGTGGTGCTCCGGTATCAAAAATAGTTCTAGCATGGGAATGCGAAACGGAAGTAATACCTGCTTGCGTCAGCCGGCGGGTCCACTCTTGGCGGGGTCATCGAGTAAACTCTTCCGCCTGCCTGTGTTTGCCTTTTCCCCTTCTCGCCTTGGTGCAGGGGTTCTTGAAGTTGACCCCATAGGGGCTTTTCCCCTTTCCAGAATGTTGTGGTGCAGGCGCCGAAGCGTTTGAGGAAGCCGCTCCCAGAGTTAAGGGGCAGTGTGGCGGAAGTGCCCCTGCGTGCCGCAGCGGAAGCAATGATCATATCGATGGGGGCAATCCTGGTACCCAGGTGCGCTCCTCCGCAAATTACACAAGGCCTATCCCTCGGCCTCGGTCCTCCTGTTGGTGCGCTCCGAGATCCTACCTGTGGTCTCCACCGTTTGGGGGGTCGGCTCCAGCTAGAAGAGCCTCCTCCGGAGTACTGTTGCGGTCGCTTCCTATCCTCATGATGCGCCGGTCCTCCCTCCTAGCGCGCGTAACACGAACCCGCGCTCCACAACAGTGGCCCTGTCGACCACTTTCTGAAAGGTGTGCAAGTCGGTTGCTTGAACCACCTGGAAAATGTTCACTTCGCAAGCCATCCACGAACAGTTGCGCCTTGTGGGACTCGTGTTACGGCATTTTGGTGTGGCATATTCGTGAGTCAAGTAAGTGAGTTGAGTCGGAGTCCTTAAAGGGATCAAATTGTCAATCAGCAATCAAAGACTTAGAGAAGATTCAACAAGAGCTCAAGTTGACACTCAGTGTCTTGAGATCTTGAAGATGTGAAGTTGAAGAATTGTGGATCAGTTACATCAATCTCAAGAAGAAAGTATTCAAGAGGATCAGGTATGTTTAACTAAATAATTTGTGGTGATCCGAATACTTTTCTTATAGTGTAGAAACACTTGGATGATCTTTTAATTGCATAAAAATCACAAACTGGACATGGGAACATGTTTCAGGATCCGGATCAGACCTTGCCAATCCGGATCCCGAAGGGTACTTGTTTCATTGGCAATTTCAATCCGTATCCTAGGCCATTCCGATCCGGATCCCGAACATGGGACTTTGCTGAATTGCTATGAACGATCCGGATCGGACCTTGCAATCCGGATCCGAACCCTTGGTTTTCTGGAATCTGTCAATCTCGTTACGACGATCCGGATCGCAAGTAAATCCGATCCGGATCGCCGTCCTGAAAAATTTCCAGATAAGGTATGTTTTTGATTCTTATCTCTTTCCAAAGGTTTCTAAACTATAAATAGACGCTATAGGGTTTCTCAAAAACGTGGGAGCGACGGCCGATCAATTTATAAATCTCTTGAGAGCAACCCTAGAGCTAGGTTTTTTATCGATTTCTTATTAGCCTCTTTTAGGTCAATTCGATCGGTTCTGTCAAGAACATATCTTTTGGCGAATGATCTAATCTTTGCTTAGAGATTTCTTCTACGGTTCCTCAATGAGAATCTAAGCAAAGGATCACCATCGAAGTCAATATTCTTATCGACTGATGTTTGCGTCGTGGATTCGACGGGCATCGGGATTCGGTGTGCTAAAGGCGTTTCGTGGATTTCGAAACGTGTGCTCGTGGATTCGAGTGGCGTTCGGGATTCGAACGTGTGCAGTGGACATGCAAACGTGGAGCGCGAGGTCCGAAGAAGTTGAAGGAGGGGTTAAATCCGTGGAGACGGTAATCACCGTGTTATTCTTCTTTTCTTAGTGGATTGTTATTGCGTGGACATCCAACCGGTCAGCGCCAAGGTCCGAAGAAGCTGAAGGATGGGTTGAGTCCGTGGAGTCGGTAATCACCTTGTTATTCTTCTATTCTTAGTGGATTGTTATTGCGTGTTGGTCCCGTGGTTTTTCGCCTGGATTGGAGTTCCACGTATATCTCGGTGTGCTATTTTTATTTTCGCATTGGTTTTTTATTTGCACTGAGATTGAGTTTTATAAGTATGAACCCTAGTCACCCACCCTCTCGTGGTTTGATAGTACCTATTTAGATTCCCTGTGGATCCTACATTATAAAAACCTACAATTGGTATCAGAGCAGGTTTAGGTTTTCTATCATGTTGGGTGAAAGTGGTAATATTATAGACCTCCTCTTTTTGATGGGACTAATTATGCTTATTGGAAAGTGCGGTGAGGGGCTTTTCTCATTGCAATTGATGAGCGGGTATGGCAAGCCGTGGAATACGGTTGGGTGCATCCTGTTGAGGAAGTAGGAAATTCTACTACCCCAAAACCTCGCTCTAGATGGTCCAAAGAGGAACTCGAAAGATCTTCTTACAATGGGAAAGGTATGAACGCTCTTTTAACTCTCTTTCCTCGACTGAGTTCACAAGAATTTCCGCGTGTGAAACCGCGAAGGAAATTTGGGATATTCTCAAAATTACACATGAGGGTACTAATCTTGTAAAAATTCAAAAGCTCCAGATGCTTACAAGTCAATTTGACTCTATTCATATGGAAGAGCGTGAATTGTTTACAGAGTATTACACTAGACTTCAAGATGTAATAAATACATGTGCTAATTTAGGAGAAAGATCCCGGAGTCGAAATTGTAAGAAAGATACTTCGGACTCTTCGGAACGGTTTAGGGCAAAGGTTACCGCCATTGAAACCGTTAGTCATCCGGATGAGATGAGTGTAGAGGAATTAGTAGGTGCTTTGCAAACTTATGAGATGACTTTTCCTACTAATCAAGTTTCTTCCAAGTCTTCTTCTAAGCTTACAGGTATTGCATTCAAATCCACAAAGGAAGAAGATAGCGAATCAAGTTCCGACGATGAAATCTCTTTTGCCGATTTTGAAGAACAATTGGCGCGGATCACAAAGAAATTTCGTCGGAAATTTTGGAAGAATCGAACCGATGGATCTTCATCCACGAAACAATCTAAAGGATCATCGGGTTCTAAATCCTCTAAACTCAAAGGTGTTGGAAAACCTTCTAAAGAAAAAGAAAAAAGATGATTTCGAAGGGGAAATCCAATGCTATCGATGCAAAGGCTACGACCATTTTTCAACGGATTGTCCTTCTAAGAAATCATACAAAAGAAGGCTTTGCAAGCGAAAACTTGGGACGATTCTACTTCTAATGAATCGACCTCAAGTAAAGAGGAAAACGCCGTTGCTTTTCATGCCTCTCAAATTCCCTCTTCTAATTTGTGTTTATCATCTTTAGTCACTGACTCTACTCCTTTGATTTTGTATGAAACATCAACAACCGGCGGAGAGTCATCAAGTGAGGGGGAGTCGGACGAAGAAGAACTCGTTGAGACATATCAACAACTTCTTGTGGAATCAAAGAAGATGCCAAGCATATCAAGAAGTTGAGGAAGCAACGACTTGAAGTTCAAGATGAGAATCAAGCTTTAAAGATAAAACTTCATGATCTCGAGGAGGATCGAGAGCTTTTATTGGATAATAATAAAATCCTCCAAGAAAAGTTAAATCAATCGGAAACGATCGTTAATTCCCATATTACAAGATTGATTTTCTTGAAAAGCAGTTTGAGGAGATTCATGTCACCAACCAAGCATTGACCAAGCAAGTTCATGAACTTAAATCCGACATACAAAGGATTTCAACCGGTTCGAAGAAACATGATTGTATGTCCGGATTAGGTCAAACAAGCAAGGTTGGTTTGGGATTCAAAAAGGACCAAACTGTGCATGCTTCAAGTTCCACAATGAAATTGAAAGGAAGAACTTGTCACTTATGTGGACTTGAAGGACATTTGGTGAAGAATTGCCCGAAAAAGAAAAAGAAGAGTCATTCGGCAACTTCATCTACGGAGCGAACTCAACGGAATCAAAAGACACATCAAGTCAAAGGAGTTCACTCAACCCACCAAAGGTCCGAGCCACAATATCAATCATACAAGTGGATCATTACAAGGCAAAGACCTAAGGTGGATCAACAGTCAAAGCTATCATCTCCCAACCACAATGAATCAAGACAACCCAGAATTCGACAATTTTGGATTCGGAAAGGTGATATCTTTCGTTGTCTTAAGTCCTAAATAGCTTATGACTGTATGTAATACTTTGATTTGCTTTCCTTTCATATTTTTCTGAATCTCTGCATTACATGTTTTCAATGCTCTTCGTTTTTATGTTTTGTTTTATTTTTTTTAAAAAAAACGAAAGGATTTTAACGAACAAGTGCATTGAATAAAAAGGGTTTTCTACTTTCAATCACTCCAATTTAATTTTATTTAAATTATCAACTTTACTCCATAATCATAATCTTGAATATACTTCATTATAGGAGTTTTTGATATTATAAGCATCAAATTTTAGAAATCATGTGTGATCTTTAGATGCTTAATCTATCTCGGTTGTGTGATTTCATTGTGATAAATGTGAGACAACTGATAGACTAAAATTTGGGATTTAATTATTTCACGTAAGAGATTGCATTCTTACAAGGGTAAATAAATGAATTGTAAAAGATGTGGAAAGAGTTACATCCGAAAGGAGTGTGAAAACTACCACCACATGTTGGAAAGTGCTGCCACCCCGGTCGTCCGGTCTGTGTGTGAAGCTACCACATGTTATGGATGCTTGAAAAATATTTATGAAATTTTGTTTAGTTGAAGCATTCGGAGATTTAAATTTAAAGCTCTTATTTTGAACAATCTCCTGGTTGGTATAAGGTGGGATAGTTGAAAGATGCTCAAAGAGCCACCCTTAGGTATTTTAGTGCTTATCTCAAATTTGAAAGGGTAGAATTCAGAATTGATGTCATTTGGAAATCTCCGTAAGTCATCTTTGTAAATCTGTTACATCTTGATAGAGTTTGGGTCTCAAGATTATTTTTGATGACTTGTGTTTGATGAATATAACATGAAAAACTATTTATAATGTTTTATCTTTGTTTTTCATGATTTTGGAGTAAATCTTTTTAATTTCGTGAAATTAATTGGTTTGAATGGCATCTGTGTGAATTCATTGTTTAAAGCACTTAAATTGATTTCTTGATGGAATACAAATCGGTATTTGAAAAGATTCCAAAATCTGGATTTGTTTCAAGTAATTATCTGATTTTTGCTTTCTGGTACAGGTACGCAATCTGTATTTTTGTTGTATACCAGAACTGAGCTTTTATCTCTCTTTCTCTATGAACTAATGCTGTTAGTGATTTCCTTTTGTCTAGTATGTTCACTGTTTGACAATTTGTGACAAAAAGGGGGAGAACAGAAATTAATGATCGTATCACAAAGGGGGAGAACAGAGATGCTCATAACAGGAAGAACATGGAGAACATGGAGAACATGTTAGAGATGCTCATGATAAGGGGAGATAAAGAAAGGACTGAAAAAGCCGAAAAACAAAAGAACCAAAAGGACTAATCAAATGTAGGATTCTAATTTCTAACGACTAACGTTTGATTTTGTTTGGAGTTTTGTTTTGCAGGAATTACATCACTTTAAGACTCCAAGTCTTAAGTCATAGAGTATGTTCTAGGACTGTTTGGTTCAAATGTAATTTTGTATTTATTGGATCTTTCACGCAAAGAAAATCAATGTTTTGGTGATAACATTGAATTTCGACTTTTTGGTTTAAGATGAGTGACTTGAGCGCTTTTATGTATTTTTGGGTTTTGTCACGAAATTGCCAAAGGGGGAGATTGTTACGGCATTTTGGTGTTGGCATATTTCGTGAGTCAAGTCAGTGAGTTGAGTCGGAGTCTTAAAGGGATCAAATTGTCAATCAGCAATCAAAGACTTAGAGAAGATTCAACAAGAGCTCAAGTTGACACTCAGTGTCTTGAGTCTTGAAGATTGAAGTTGAAGAATTGTGGATCAGTTACATCAATCTCAAGAAGAAAGTATTCAAGAGGATCAGGTATGTTTAACTAAATAATTGTAGTGATCCGAATACTTTCTTATAGTGTAGAAACACTTGGATGATCTTTTAATTGCATAAAAATCAAAAACTGGACATGGGACATGTTCAGGATCCGGATCAGACCTTGCAATCCGGATCCCGAAGGGTACTTGTTCATTGGCAATTTCAATCCGGATCCTAGGCCATTCCGATCCGGATCCCGAACATGGGACTTTGCTGAATTGCATGAACGATCCGGATCGGACCTTGCAATTCGGATCCTAAACCCTTGGTTTTCTGGAATCGTCAATCTCGTTACGACGATCCGGATCGCAGTAAATCCGATCCGGATCGCCGTCCTGAAAATTTCCAGATAAGGTATGTTTTTGATTCTTATCTCTTTCCAAAGGTTTCTAAACTATAAATAGACGCTTAGGGTTTCTCAAAAACGTGGGAGCTACGGCCGATCAATTTATAAATCTCTTGAGAGCAACCCTAGAGGCTAGGTTTTTATCGATCTTCTTTATAGCCTCTTTTAGGTCAATTCGACGGTTCTTTCAAGAACATATCTTCTGTCGAATTGATCTAATCTTTGCTTAGAGATTTTTCCCATGGATCTTCAATGAGAATCTAAGCAAAGGATCACCATCGAAGTCAATATTCTTATCGACTGAGTTTGCGTCGTGGATTCGACGTGGCATCGTGGATTCGGTGTGCTAAAGGCGTTTCATGGATTCGAAACGTGTGCTCGTGGATTCGAGTGGCGTTCGTGGATTCGAACGTGTGCAGTGGACGTGCAAACGGTGGAGCGCGAGGTCCGAAGAAGTTGAAGGAGGGGTTAAATCCGTGGAGACGGTAATCACCTTGTTATTCTTCTTTTCTTAGTGGATTGTTATTGCGTGGACATCCAACCGGTCAGCGCAAGGTCCGAAGAAGCTGAAGGAGGGGTTGAGTCCGTGGAGTCGGTAATCACCTTGTTATTCTTCTATTCTTAGTGGATTGTTATTGCGTGTTGGTCCCGTGGTTTTTCTCCTGGATTGGAGTTTCCACGTATATCTCGGTGTGCTATTTTTATTTTCCGCATTGGTTTTTATTTTGCACTGAGATTGAGTTTTATAAGTATTACACCTATTCACCCCCCCCCCTCTAGTTGTTTGATAGTACCTATTTAGATCCCTGTGGATCCTACATTATAAAAACCTACAACTCGTCCCTTATGACGACAGGGACGCAGTTGGCCAACCTCACGAATTCGCGTTGGTATTCCATAACTATCTTGCTCCCCTGCTGGATGTGGTTCAAGTCATCCTCCAGTTTCTTCTTAACGCTGTTGGTGAAGAATGCCCCGAACAGCTCATGTTTGAACGTCGTCCACGATGGGAGCACGGTGCCCTTTGTGGGATCAGGGCGCACCGTCTTCCACCATAAGCGGGCATTCCCCTCTAGGAAGTGGACCGCTAGGGGAACCCGCTCGCAATCCTCCATGAGCAAGTCTTCGAACAATTTTTCCATCGATCCCACCCACTTCTCGACGACCCAGGGATCGGTCGTCTCCCCTTCGAACGTGGGTGGATCATATTTCTTAAAGTCGGCCAGGTTGGCCCGCACGCGGTCCCGCTCAGTCAGCAGAACTGACCCCTCCCCCGTGGCGGCGGCGGCCACTGTAGGGGAAGGTGTGATCACGGTCTCCCCCGAGGTACCCCCGTCGGTGGCTCCCGGCACTGGTCCTGTAGTCGCTATCGCGGGTGCTGCTGCTGGCGTCGTAGCCTGGGTTGGCGGTACCCCGGCTGCTGCAGTTGGTGGAGGGGCCATTCCTGCCCCGGCCCCCGTCACCTGCGGTCCCGTCGCCGGCGCGCTTGGCCCCTGCGGAGGTGCTGGGGCGACCGTCACTGTCGCGGCCTGTTGCTGTTGCGTCAACTGACGCACATGGTCCGTGAGGGTTGCCAGCTGCCCTGCCATCTCCCGCAGTTGTTGCCGCAGGAGCTGGTTCTCCACGGCCGTCGACGCCGTCGCATCTGCCCCTGTGTCCTCGGCCGACGATCTAGTACGGGCCATGTCTGTCACACACACACAACAAAAGTCAGCTCTAAACTTCGCTAACCAAGCAATACACCACCTATCGAGAGAAAAGGACTTAGACTCTTCCCCCCCCTCGATCACTCGCGTTCTAGCCTCTTATGCCTTATTCATTCCATTCATTTGTAGCCAAGTGAGGTATCCCTGCGGATGCCGGCACAAACTATTGTGATTGAGAAGTAAGTTTTTCTCTGATACCATCTTAATCTGTCACGCCCCGGGGGTCTCTCTCAGCGAAAACGATTCACAAAAAGTATGTGTTTGGCGCGTAAATTTTTTTTTGAAAAACCTTCTTCCCCGGTGCATGCCCAGACCCGCCGCATGCACAGAATCACTCTGCAAACGGACAGAGTCTCCTCTGTATATGCACGGCGTCGCGGCTAGTACAACGTCCAAACACAGTCATCCATTCAATCACAATAGTTTTCTAACATACACACATGCACAATAGCTGAATAAATCACACGGTCGATCAGTTTGAAAAGATAAATCCACAATTGTTGAAACGGCGTCCACTCGGCACCCAGATTTTGAAAACCAGTTTCGAAAGCAACATAAATCCACAGGGTTTTGAAACCAGTGCCCATACGACACTTAAGTTTTGAAATCCATTTTCGCAATCCATAAATCCATAGGGTTTTGAAAACGGTGCCCACACGACACCCAAGTTTTGAAAACGGTTTTCGCAATCTTTTCCTTTGTTTCCTTTTTTTTTTTTTTTTTTTTTTTCTTAAGCGGCCAACAAAGATGAAAGGAGATTAAATAAATAATTAGGAACCATGCCGACATCCACACCGACCCCACGAGGGTATCGAGAACCACATAATAGCCTACAAATAATGAATGAAATGCAAAAGGAAGGAGAAAGTACAGTCCGGGGTCTCCAGGGACCCAGAAACTCCTGCCTCGGCCTCACCGTCGCCTAACTCTCCCCCCTGTAGGACCCTGTCACAAAGTGGGAAGTCAGCGACAAGTACTAATAATAAGGAAAGCAGGGTAAAGAAATGCATCCAACCGTAAACTATCCGGAGCAACCACCCTCCCAAAAAGGGAAAACCACGCACACCTGCAAACCAAATCCGGGCACCTGCCCCGGCACCCCCTCCGAGCACCTACCTCGGTAAACCACGTCGGGCACCTACCCCGACGGGTCGCACCGCTCGCACCTCGGCGCCTCAAAATCCCCCACCTGCGGGGGCCCCCACTACGTCCCCTCGTGGGTTTACACGGGTCATAGACCACTTTTCCGGAAAAGCGCACCCTTTGCGGTGGCCAAACCGCGGGTGCGCGTGCTGCAGCCTCGAGCAAAGTAATAATAATATGTACCAAGCATACCCAACAGTAAGGACCATAAGGACTATCATGTTAGCACCATTAGACATATAATCAAATATAGATACAACCGTCGGAAACCCGACGCTAAGTCCCAAAATGAAACCCACCTAAACCACGTCGGAGAAGTCGTGCGGAAGCTCCAACTAAAATACCCTCGCCGGGTGCCCGAACAGCTACAGTAAGAATGAATTGTTAAAAAGACATCATCGTGGTTAAAAACACTCAAAAACGGGGCGAAACGGGCTAAAAACGGAGCTTCTGGACCCTTTTCTGAAGATCGGTGCACGGGTCCTGGCGTGGACCGGGTCCACGACCAAACGCAGCCACGGCGCGGGCCGGGAGCACACTGCAGTAGTGGACCACGACGCCTTGGGCCGGGCCGCGCACGGGTACGGGCGCGCGCCGGGTTCATGGCCTCCCGCTGCGGTGGCGAGCACCGGGTGCACGCCCAGGGCGTGCACCGCGCGGCCTGGCGCACCACTCTGTGCGCCTGGTCTGCGCCCCCGGGCCGCGAAGGCATGTGCCGGGTGCACGCCGGCCCTGTGGACCGCGCGGCCTGGCGCACAGCTTTGTGCGCCCCGGGCCGCAAAGGCGTGCGCCGGGTGCAAGCCGGCCTGGTAGACCGCGCGGCCTGGCGCACAGCTTTGTGCGCCGGGTCTGCGCCCCTGGGCCATGGGGCGTGCGCCGGGTGCACACGGGCGTGTGGACCGCGGCCGGAAATCCCCAAAAAGTGAACAGTGCGCGCTCGTTTTCGGCTCCGGTTGCGACCCCGCGATCACGGCGGCTCCGGCGATGACCCCGTGAACACGGTGACGGTGGCGGCGGCCTCCCGTTTAACCACGGCGGCGGCGGCCTCCCGTTTAACCACGGCGGCGGCGGCCTCCCGTTTAACCACGGCGGCGGCGGCCTCCCGTTTGGTCCCCAAACTCGCCTCGCACGCGACACGACAAGAAAGAAAACCCACACCGAAAAACCGAAAGGACTCGAACCGCTCACCTCATTTTCGCCGGTAAGGGAGGAAGGAGGAGGATCGTCCCGCTCTAGTTCGCCGGATTCCGCAGGATGTTCGTTCTCCTCGTCTCGGTTCTTCACGCCAACCGATGGAGGGAAAAAGCTAGGGATTGGGGCTCGGATGGGAAGCTACGCACAGGGAAAAGAGAATTGGGGAAAAAGCCCTACGCCCCCAACCAAAAGTGTAAATGATCGTACGGGTGCGAATGGGGGGATGGGATTGAACCCTAAACCCCCAAATTTGAAACTTAGCAATCGGGTGCGGATCAAGGTCCACTTACCTCGAAAAGCGTGCCGATCTTTCGCACGCTTTTTGATGCACCCAGAACTGCTGGTAATCTTCCGAAATTTATTCTGGGAGATCCCGGGGTAGGAATTCGAATCCGATCGCGCCACCGTTCTCCGTTTCGCGAGCTTTACTGCCTAAAAATACCCGCGAGCCCCGACGGTCTGCCCAGAAACAAAGAATTATTAGCCCACCCTCCGGACCCCTAAAAGGGATGCGGAAAAAAAACTAAACTGTGAAAAGCCCTTTTTACTTGTGGTTACTACACAGCCGGTCTACGGCCTCCCCTATGCACCAGAATCCGCTGAAAACTTCCGGGAGTCCGTTTTTGGGTATCCGGACTCAGAATTTAACAAGCAAATAGTTGTTTTCAAGCGTTTTTCCACGCTGAATCCAAATCCAACCTCTGTTTGGCCTAAAACCCTTTCTAAAATTCGGCAAAAGCAGCCGAAGGCCAATCCAGCTAACAATAACTCACATGGTCCATCTGTGGCATCCCTTTGATGCAATATGGGCCAGACACACCATTAACAGGTGTTTAACACAATGGATTCACGAGAAAAAGCTACATGGGGTTTAGGGGCCCTACACACCTGCAGAGCTTCGACCCCCGAGGTGCGTCGGGTTGCCGGCGAGGACTCTGGACCCGCCAGAACCCTAATTTGCGCCACCTCGTGCACGCGCACTTTCCGGTAGCTTGCACCGAGATAAAAGATGCTGGGCATCTTCTTTAGGGTCTAGAGAACACCTCCATGAAGTTTGGTTAGGTTTGGTTCATCCTAGATCCGGCAGTTCTTAGCCCTAGTTTTGGGCTATCTTTGCTTTGGCCGAGCTTGTTGCTCCGGCGCCGCCGCTGCCTTTTGCCCTCGGCCATGAACCCAGCAAGCTTTGTGGAGTTGAGTAGCACCTGCTGGTGCTTTTGCATGTAGCCTAAGCCCTCTAGATGCGACTTTGCCATTAAGGGAGCTCGGTTGGCCGCAATGATGGCCGCCGGCCATCCGCCCCCCGCCGCCATCGGCCACCGCACCAGGAAGCTTCCTGGCATCAAGGGAAAGTCACATGTGGCCTTGTATGGCATTGTGAACTGTCGCATGGCAAGTTGCCATTAGAGGTCCAAGCTTGGTAGCTTGAAGTTTGAGTTCGGTGATAGATGCCACCTGCTGCTGAAGCTCCACCCCGGGGCCTGCTTGGCACTCCCTTCAACATCCTTAAGCTCATGCTTGCGCAAAGAGTCCCCTAGAACCAGAACTTTGCTATGTGGTCTGTACCCGAGCTCTTGGTGTTTGCATGCATGACCGAGGTTGGTTACACCACGGTTCCAGCAGTGCTATGGCTCTCAAATTGTGAGCCCTAGTCTCCTGCTAGCTTCCTAAACATGATGCTCAGCTCAATGTGGAAGATGACCAGGTGGATTGTTTGATTCCATATTCCAAGCCCTAGCTTAGGCTAAGTTGCCTTTTGCACTATTCCAGCACCTTTCCAGCTCTGTTAGGGCAAGCCCCTGTGTCCTCATAACCCCAGGAGCTTGATGCTCATCTTGTTTCAGCAAATGACTGAGTGGTTTGGTATATCTAGTAAGATAAGCCCTAAATGGGCACTTGATGGCCCTTAAGCTGTTCCAGCAGGTTGGCTGCACCCTCAAGGTGAGCCTCTGAGTCCTTTCGACCTACTGAGCATGATGCTCACCCTAAATTTGGGTTTGGTCAAGTGTAAGTAAGAAAAGTAGCAACTTGAGCCTATTTGCATATTGTTTGTTGACCCGAAGTTGTCCTCGGGTTCCGCACTGCTCCCAAATGGTGAGCACGGCGTTGAGTGTATCGAGGCCCATCTATTGGTGGCCTTGGTTGAGTTTGAAAACATTCAGAAAGGAAATGCAAGTGAAAAAGGTGTTAATTTCCATGCTTTTATGCAATTTTGTAAAACTCTAGGGGTCTAATTACAATTGTAGCCTCATGGGCTATTTTGGGTTGTGTGCCCATGATCTCTAAACTCTTCGTTGGAGATCCGACGGCTTTCGTTGAGCAGGAATCGGATATCGAACCGTAAATCGGCAAAATCGTCGATTTAACGGCGTTTCGGCGTTAATCACGCAATTCGAGGAATTGCGGTGATTATTTTTATGTTCCAGATGTCCCTGGCTATTACCGGCGCTGTCCCGGTCAGTCCGACGATTTTAGTTCTTTGTTTGCAACTTTTGGAGCCAAAATGGGCTTCACGAAAGTGTTTCAGTGGTTATGGCACCGCCGGTGCACAGTGTTTCAGTGGTAATTAGACTTATATAAGATTGTATCCTTTATATTATATTAATTTTATGTGAAGTTGCTTATCAACTCTATCTTATTTAGGTAATTTTGAACTTTAATCTTTACCGATTAAAAAAAAAATGGCACCTAATAAGGGTTGGATGGATCTGGTTGATGATCGACTTAATGAGGCATATGATAAGGGTGTTCAAAGTTTTCTTAGTTTCGCATTTAAAAGAACTAGAGAAAATAATGAAATCAGATGTCCTTGTGTTAAGTGTAATAACACTTATTCAGGAACTCGTGAGATGGTTGAAACTCATTTAAAAGTTTATGGAATCGTTCATAGTTATACTTTTTGGTATCATCATGGGAAAAAATCAGGTGAGTCTCAATCTGAATCTGATGATGAAGATAGTGAGGAAACAGAAGAAGATGAGAGTGATAACGAGGTGGAGAATATTATAAGAGATTTATATCCGGATTTTAGTGATCTCGGTATGAACCACGAAAGCATTAGTGTCTCAAGTCATGAAGTGCATGAAGAGGAACCCAATGATGAAGCTAAAAAAATTTATAAATTATTAAGAGAGTCTAATCAACCATTATACTCTGGTTCTAAGAGCTCCAAATTGTCAGTTCTAATAAAATTACTTCATATCAAGAGTCTTGGAAAGTAGAGTAATGCATCATTTACCATGTTACTACAATTATTAAATGAAAATTTTCTTCCTGAAGGATCAACTTTACCAGATTCATATTATGAAGCAAAAAAGATTATTCAGGATTTGGGTTGACGTACATTCGTGGAAGGAAATTGAGGAAGACAATAAAAATCACATCTGGGCAGCGGTGACGGTAATATTTTATAACATGAATTTAAATTTGAGTTGATTGTATTTGTTGTTTTTATTTTCCAATATCATATTTTGAGGAAAATTTAACAAAACATGATTGTACTTGTAGGATAAATTTCAAAATAAGCAAATGGAAGCATATCGTGATGAAACTTTGGAACATATGAATGAATTGTGGAACAAATGGCGAGGAGATTTGCATCGTAAATTTATAAAGCCTTGCAAGACCATTCAAGATGCTCTTAAAATTTTCCCTGAAGGTGTTGATCGAGACGATTGGAAGTGGCTCGTTAAAGAACATTTTTTTAGTGAAAAGTTTCTAGTATGTAATTTTTTCTTATTATAAAGATATAAATACATGTCAATTTATTTTTTTTTACTATTCATTCTTTTGTTATTCTTATTTTCTACAATTATACTACTATGCATATACCAGTTTTTTATTTTATATCTTATATTCATATTTATATCATGTTACCATGTGAATGTAGGCGGCAAGTAAAAGAAATTCGAAAAATAGGACGAAGGTATCAATGCCTCATCGCACGGGTAATAGACCTTTTAGACAAATTATTTGGAAAAAGGTAATAGTAGGTAACTTCAAACTTCTATATTCAATTGATGGTGTGATGATCCGGATCTTCATTGGGGGGTTATGGCTTGGTCAGTAGCTTCTGGAGGACCATCTTATGCTATGGGAGTGTTTGGGTGTGTATCGGACTCAAGAAATAGACTCAGTGTGTTGATTGGACCCCGAGTGTATTCGAGTACCCCCGTCGAATTTTGGGAGGAGCTTTGGACAAAATGGAGGCCGTATTTGGATTCAGCATGGAAAAACGTTGAAAAACGGCTATTTATTTATATTTTTCTGAGTCCGGACGCCCAAAAACGGAGACCCGGAATTTTCTGGTGTATTTTGGTGCATGGGGGGAGCCGTGGACCGGCCTGGGACACGTGGCAGCCCGTGATTGGGCCGGCGCACGCTATCCGGTCCACGGGGGAGCGCCGCCGGTGCATGGTGGACCGGCGGGCCACGTGGCAGCGTGCTACTGGCCCGGTGCTGTGCGCGCGACGCGCGGGGGGGCGTGCGCGGGCAGGCCGGGCAGGCCGGGCAGGCACGGGTGAGGCGCGGTGCACGGTGGACCGGGGCGCGCCACGTGGCGGCCCCGGGTTGGTTGGTGCAGCTGCGCTCGGTGCACCCGCGGGCGCGGGGCTGCGGTCGTATGCGCACGCGGGCGCACATGCGCGGGCGGCACGCTGACAGCGCCGGCTGGCGTGTCGGGCGGGGCAGCGCACGCGCAGGGCACGCGCAGCGCACGTGCCGTGCCAGCGCTGGCGTGGGCCGGGTGCGGGACACGTGGCGGCGCCCGATAGGCGGGCGCCGCTGTCCGCTGTTATGCGGACACGTGTCGTGCCCGGGATTTTCCGGGCGCTGGGCTGGGCCGTGTTTTGGGCCGCACTGTAGCGGACCGAATTCGTCCGGGCGCCCGGAAATCGGGACACAGTGGGTATTTTCTGAATTGTAGGATTGAGCCTATAAATACCACCTCCTCTCCCTCTTTTTCTCCCTTTTCCGAGCTTTAGAGAGGGAATGAGAGGGAGAGCCCTTTATGGAACTTGTTCCCCTTGATGTTCTTGAGCTCGTGGTGGATCCCCGGAATTTTTGGAGGCTCGGGAACGGCGATATCGGTTTTACAGTTCGCCTCGATTTTTCCCCCATTTCGGCCCATTACCGTCACAGTTCAGTCAAAAATTTACTGTGAGCAAACCATGAGGAATTTTTGGGCGATTTCTTCGACAACGTGTTCCTAAGAGGTAAGGCTTCGATTTTTGTGTTGATCGCTTCTCTCCGTTTTGCACTTTTGGCACGGTTCCCGAGGCATTTTGACCCCCCTTTTTTCTGTGATGGATTCTGGACAGCACCGGCTTGTTCGATTTATATCTCGGTCTACGAGAATCGGATCAAGGCGTTTAAGGACTCTATTTTGATCTACTCGTCGCGAGGAACACAGTGGTGATTTTTATGGGATTTTTAGAAATTGATTCGAAGGTGATAATTAAGCTTTTCTTGGACTGTGTGCCACAGGATTTCTGGTTATGTGGCGTTGCGCTTACCGCGGTGTTTTATTTGTAACTTGATCTACAGGTATCGGATCGGAACGTGCGAATACTCGTTTGGTTCGTATCGACGCGACGATCGCAGTGGTTATTTTTATGGATTTTTCAAAGGACTGCAGATAGGTGAAATTTAGCCATTTTTGGGGCTGATTTTTGGACAGCAAGTATTTGTGCATTTTTGGGATTAATTATGCGCTGTTTGGATTACCGTGCAGTGTGCCGTGATTATCTGGTGCTAGAGGACAGCGGGCAGCGAGAGGTTTCTTTTGGTGTTGTGCACGCTTTTCGAGGTGGGTGGTTGTTGCATACCTCTACTTTTGACTTGCTCACTAAGTTTATTAGAGAAGCCCTCTATTGGACATATTGATTGATTACCATGCATGATTAAATGAGATAAACGTGAACCTATCATTGAGACTAATATTGTGGACTTAGCATGTTGGAAATATTATTGGGATAATATTGTTGTGGAAACATAATTGCGGGGATATTTTAATAGTGATAATTAACATGCCATGTTAGCACATAGATTTTACGAAAGTGGGTTAAACGGATTAATTTTTGGGATATGATGACATATCTATGTGCGGGTGCCACTTTGGTGATTTATGATGGATCAGGGATTATATACATGTGTAGTTGGCTGATGATTTTAGCATGATGGTTATATCTATGCGGATTTATTCTTTGATACACATGTGGAACTGTTATTTGATATTTCTTTTTCATCTTGCATGAGGACATTTGCATGCTTGTATGGACATCTAGATAGGCCACTATTTATTGCTACACTATCATATTGGAATTTGACTTAGGAGAAACCATGATTGTTTTCTTTCTCCTTCTCATTTAGACTTTTGAGTCTTGTTGCTCGGGTTTGAGCAGGGGTATGGGATAGTGTAGCCGGGACCTTGGGGTCGGGGACAGGTGGTATTTTGATTATGGGTTGTGGGGTATTGCGGCTACCGCGGATAGTAGGCGGTTGACCGGATACATATTATTTTACCCGGTTTTGGATTGGGGGTTATAGCGGCTACCGCGGATAGTAGGCGGTTGACCGGATGTCGGATGTGGGACATAATTGTGCTTGTGGGTTATTTCGGTGATCGCGAATATTGGGTGGTTAACCGGGTGTCGGTTGTTGGGCTTGATTGTTGACAGGGGGTATTGCGGTGACCGTGGATATTGGGCGGTTGACCGTATGTGTCTTATGCATCAGATTGGGGATCGAGTTTCTTTAGTGGAGGGTTTTGTTCCACTTGAGAGTAGTTTTGACCCAGTCCTGCTTTTATGATACTTGTGACAGTGATTGGGTTATATGATCACACCGGCGCGGCTTTATATGCCCGGTGATGCTTTCCTCGTGTGGGTCGCTCCCCTCGAGTTCCCCTCCGGAGTGTCGGGGTCAGGCAGGCATTGAGTTTTGCCATCACATCGGCGTGGCATACTTGCCCGATGATGAGGGCGGCAGCAGGAGTCTTTGCTATCACATCGGCGCGGCTTACTTGCCCGATGATGAGGGCGACCCAGATTGGGTTTCTTTGGGTCCTTTGGTGGTTGATGCATACAGTTATCCCATTTTGGGAGTGTATTTAGAGGCATACTAGTGGTAGTTCATTCTTCAGCAGTTTCATTACTTACCACTCTTCTTCCCCTCTTTGCCTCTGGTAGACCTAGTGGGCGCGTCAGAGTTTGAGGTTTTACCCACTAGGGGAGGCTACTGGTTTACTAGTAGGTCTCACCCCCATTCTTCTTTCCTTTTTTTCTTCTCCCTTGTTTTGCAGTGTCTTCTGCGGGTGCTACTGGGCTTTCAGTGGCGGGTCGAGGAGAGAGGACGGCTGAGTAGATAGATCTCGAGGCAGGATGAGCGTGTTAGCTGGACTGTTGGTGTACCCAGGTTTCCTCAGACGGTTGTACTTTTACCTTTGGGACTGGCTTTTGCCAGCAGGTTGTTTTTTATTTTGGTGAGCTGGGAGAGACAGTTGTATCATTTATACAGATGTATTGTATTTTATTTCCAGCTTCAGTCTGAGATGTATTAGTTTTTAGTTCAGCTCTATTTTTATTGCTCTTTTATTATATCTCTTATATCTGAGCAGGTAGTTGGCGCTTCGTGTACGCGGGAAATTCTGCGTGCACGACGGATCTGTAGACGGGCCCGGGTTCTGGTTTTCACCCGGGGCGTGACAGGTGGCATTAGTTGAACCTAATTTATATTTTGTATAGGGAGGGAAAGATAATAACCCACCAAGTTTAGCAACAATATTTTATGAAACTAGAAAAAAGGGTTGACAACTAGAAGGAGAAGATACTATCAAGAAATATGTAAGTTTTTTACATTTATTTTATTATAATCTATCTCTTTTTGTAGTTTCATTTTATTTTATGTTGATATCTATATTTTGAAGGATGAAATTGTTGAGGCGTCACAATCAAATCCTTCTTCTTCCAATATAGAACTTATTGAAAAATGCTTTGGATCTCAAAGTCGTAATCATGTGATTTGTTTCGGAGGTGGTGTAAAACCAAATGATTTGAGACCTTCTTATTCTTCGAGAGCGGAACTTCATACTAAACTTTGTGAAACTCAAAAGGAAAATGAGTCACTTAAAAGTCGCATTGACGGAATGGAGGTAGAACTTCGAGCAATTAAGGAAATGCTACAACAACAATTCAATGCTCCTCCACCACCGACTCAATCTGAAGAGTAAGAAAACACAATCTTAATATTGTTAATAGTAATTATCCAAAAGCATATCTTCATTTAAATTTTCTAAAATATTGTTCTTTATTTCAAAAAGTTTCACATATTTTTTATATTATTCTAGTAATGTTGTAATAATATTTACTTTGGTCTTTTACAGATAACTGAAGATGTACATATTTGAGCAAAGAGGATCGTCTTGAAGCCAACAGACTAGATTTCCAATTAATTTTTTTCTGTTCTTGTTTCGAAGCACAATGGAACATATATGGCAACTTTTAATTTTCTTTTTCAGTCGTTATTTAAGTTTATTTTGGAGTGGTTACTTTTAATTTAGTAAACATTTTGGCAACTTTATATGTAGACTTGAAATTAACGATGGTTGCATGTTTGATGACAATACTTTTTATAATTATTTTGACAAAATGGTGTGTATGTGAATGTATTTTTAATTGAATGTAATATCTTTTCTATTGTATTTGTTGATATATGGTTTAATGGTAATATATATGCTGTATTATTATACATTTATTAGCGACCAAAATACTGGTCGTTATTATTATACCTTTTTCAAAATGTACATTTTTTAGCGACCAAAATACTGGATGTTATTATTATACCCTTTTTCTAAAGGTTAACTTTTAGCGATGACAATTTTAGTCGTTATTGTTATATTATTTCGTAATAATCTAATTATTAGCGACGAAAACATTGGTCGTTAAATTTACAAACTTCTAAATTATTAAGCTTATTAGCGACGACAAATAGGTCGCTATTGTTGCATTATATGGTCACTAATGAATAGTGATTAACGACCGGAGATTTCTCCGTCGTTAAAATATATAACGACCGGTTTTTCTAAACCGTCGTTAATTCTTTTAGTATAGAAAACTATAACGACGGGTGACAACGAGATTTTATTCCGTCGTTATTTGTTTTTAACGACGAAAAATAGAGCAATAACGACGACTTTTCCTTTCGTTAAAGGTTAACTTTGTTGTAGTGTAGGACAGCCCGCCAGTGTGTGAGTGCTCGCGACCGGTTCTTTGGTCGTAGGAAAGTGGGTAGTTACCCTAGTGTGTTCTTTGGAGGTTTTGTTTTGGGAGAGGTGAGAGCAGATTCCTCTAGGGGTCTTTCTCTAGAGTGGGACCGCCCGCATTAGGTAGAAGACAGTGCCCCGGTAGTGGTTCCTGGACCTATGCCGGGGGCTACTGGCGTGGACCCGTTGGGTGCAACTGTGGTGACACCACCTCACTCCCTTTTTCTACCACTTCTGCGGATGGAAAAAATAACAACCTCTTGTAAGGTAAGGCTTTTGCTGTGGAGATCCCGTGGCGGGTTTTGTTGTGGTAGTTCTTGTTGGATTTTACCTTATAGGTCTTTGGGTGTTTTGGTTATAGCAATTAGTTAGACGGATTTCACAACTTGGGCAAGGTGTAGGAGAGAATGAGAATTTTCTCCTGCGGTTATTGCCCCTAGTGTTGGTTGTTGCTGTGGTTACTACGATGGCTTGGAAAATCTTTGTAGTGGGTTTTCAGGGTGCTCCTTGGGGTAAGAAGGAGATCACCGGGTGTTGGGTGTCTTGATCGTTTCTCGTTTCGCCCTTGTGTGCGTAGGTGGTGACTCAATGTCGTAGGTTTGGCGTCTAGTCGGGTGTTGAGCCGGTTGGATCTTTTGGGGATTGGCTCTGGTTTGGGTTCTTGTGCAAGACAACCATTCTAGGCTGTCTGATAGGTAGGTTGTGCGTGATCCTTTATATGAGCGCAGTGAATGTGACACCCCCGAAATGTGTATTAGTCCTATATATAAATGATATAATATGACTAAATCTCTTAACCCGGCTATAGCATTTTGGGTGGTAGCAAGGCCTAAGAGGTTAAGAGAGTTAAGCGTACTAGAGCTAGAGTAGTTCTAGGATGGGTGACCCTCTTGGAAGTTGGAGCGTCATAGTTGGTATCAGAGCCAATCACCAGCCGGAAATGTGAGATAAGTCTCAGCTGAGCCAGGGTTATATAGTAGGTAGAGTGAGACTCCCCGGCTAATGACTGTTGTGGGTGTAGTGTAGCTCCCCACAAGGTCGGCTAAGGCCAGCGAGACGAGTCTCACATCGTCTAGTGCTTGTGAGTGTCTTTGAGCCTGACGAGGACGTCAGGGCTTAAAGGGGGGAAGAATGTGACACCCCCGAAATGTGTATTAGTCCTATATATAAATGATATAATAGGACTAAATCTCTTAACTTGGCTATAGCATTTTGGGTGGTAGTAAGGCTCAAGAGGTTAAGAGAGTTAAGCGTGCTAAAGCTAGAGTAGTTCTAGGATGGGTGACCCCATGGGATGTTGGGGCGTCACAGTGAATCTAGGTGATTCCTAAGCGTTTGCTTGGCTGGTTTGCCACTGTTGAAAATCTATGCTTGTCCTTTTTCTGGCCAGGTAGTATGAGAGCCCTGTTGTTGGGTTTCGTAACGGGGAAGGTTAGATAGGTGGGACCGTTTAGGTTGTTCTTCTAGGCTATGTCTCGTTTTAGGTACAGAGGTTGCGGCACGCGAAAGCGTATGCGGTTTGGTTTTGTCTAACCCTGAGAGTGTCGGAGCGTTGGGTACTTATGAACTATTGTGGACTCAATCATCAGTTTGGTCTCGTGGTGACTGGCACCCAGAGGGTTTCTTGAGGCAAGTACCAAGTGAAACTTGGAGACATCGATCGCTAGTTCTTTGTGAACAGAATCAACGGGGTCTTATAGAGACAGATATTGGGCTTCACTGGTAGGTATACGAGGAATAGACCTTATTACTTGGAGACCAGTGTGTGTTATCCTTTTAGGATACACTGCGAGGTGTTCACGGACCACCAGATTCTGTAGTACCCGTTTTCTTTGTTGGAGTTAAATCTCCGGTTTGAATTTTCTGAACTCGGGAAGGTTTACAACTTGCTGATCCAGTGTTTTTCTGGGAAAGTAAATGTCGTGGTTGTTGCGTTGAGCAGGAAGGGTTAGGCTCCAAATCATCAGTATAGTTCTTTACCAAGCAGAATGACTTGGTGGTTGTCTCCAGCGGGTAAGACTGGAGGATGTGCCTCAAGGCACAGTTGTGCGACTGATAACTCTGGGAGTGGAACCTATCCTGTTCAAGCGGAGCTTGGAAGGCCAGTAGGCCGACGTCCCTTTTAGGACTTTGGGTTGAGGCTGAACATCAGCGGTTGGCAGAAAAGTTGCACCCACTTCCGGTGTCTGAGTGGAAGTGGGAGCGGATTTTTTTGGATTTTTTGTCATCGGCTTCCCACGATCATTGGCATGTTTTCTGCCGTGTCACGTGTTGTGGTCTTAAGTATTGACTAGAGCAAGTGTAGGTCAACGGATCGGTGGACTACGTGGAATTTCGACGTTGATCACTTTCGACAGGGATACTTGATCTTTGGGGGGAGCTCGTAGCACGTTTTAGGAACGAAACCTAGCATTGGCATCGTTTTCACCTCGGATGTCACGCCCCGGGTCGAAACTGCGACCCGGGCTCGCCAACAGATCCGCCACCTATGCCAAACTCCGCATAGGCGAAGCGTCCTACCTGCAAGAAAAGTACTACAGCTAACAGATATCAGAGCTATAAATGAAAATCTGCTGTAAAGGTAAAATCAACCACTGTACGACTGGAAATAATACACAATGTCCATCTCCCAAAAATGATAATCATACAATATCCTCATATACAAAACTCAGAACTCAACAGGGAGGTATCTCCAATAAATATATCAGTGTACAGGCTCTCAACACATATCATATCCTCACTACATCAGTCTCTCAAAAGAGGAAAATAAAATAGCTAATCTACTGAAGCTCTCCTCTGAAGGGGTACCGCTACTCTCCAATCATGGGTAGGGATCTAGCTCGCGACTCCCTCGCCTCGATCAACAACCGCAGAAGCACCAACACCTGCTAAGACTCTGCAAAACAAAGGAGAGGAAAGAAAGGGAGGGGGAAAACCCCCAATGGGTATGAGAACTACACTAAAAAGGGAGTTCTCAGTGGGTACCACCGTCAGGCCCGACGGTCTGCCCACCAAGTCCTCAAGAGACATAAAATAACCAATGCAGTAAGAACTGAACAAGAAAGCTGAAGACACTCAACAGCTATCATGCCTCCATCTAAATGCTCAACCTCTCACATAACGGTCAAAGTACTCGCACGACACGGGACCACCGTCAAACCTAACGGCTACCAACAACACTAGCACTGGTGTAAACACAGCTACTAGACTCCACTCAGCCCCCAAGCACGAGTGCAACAATAAAGGTATCTGACCGAATAAACCTAATCAAATGAACCGGTATAAAACCCGGTACTGCCTGCTCTGCTGTCAAACTCAAGAACTCATCTGCGGGAATACTGACCGACTACTGACCGGTGCGGTCGCATCCCAAAATAGGCGACAGACTGACTACTGACCGGTACGGTTGCACCCAAAATAAGTAACAGACCGGCTGCTGACCGGCACGGTCGCACACTAAATAAGTGGAAAACTCCGCCCACTAGAGAAATCTGATAACCAATCTGGTGCATAAATAAATGTCCGGTCAACCGCCCAATATCCGCGGTTGCCGCAATACCTTGCCGTCTATAGTCCAGCACAACCCGTCCCTGACACCAATGTCCCGGCTACACTACCCCAGACCCCTGCTCGCACCCGAGCAACGCAAACCGCCTGACTAACAAAGAAGGAGAAAGGAATAAATGGTTTCTCCTAAGTCAAGTTCCAAAAAGTAGTGTAGCAGTAAAAGATGGCCTAACTAGATGACCATACAAGCATGCAAATGTCCTCAAGGGAATGAAAGGGAGTAAAGTATATAATAGATCCACTAGGAATAAACAACATGTCAGAATCCCTAAAGAACTACACCTGTCCACAATCTAGGATCCGTCAGAAGAATGATCAGAATAGTACCCGCACATAGATATAGCCTCCTACTCCATCGAGTAATCATAACATAAAAGACTATGTGCAACAAGGCATGCTAAAAGGTCACTACTATGGTATATCAATCTGTATAATCTAGGCCATTCCAGAAGCTTCCATCTCGATGCTAAATGTTGTACAATTAAGTATGCATGCTAACAATCACATAGGGTAAATCCCTTTTTGGTAAGCGTTTATTATTTATTTTCATGGATATCCAAATCTAGCAAGTCCTCAATAATATATATATCACGAATATTCACTTGCAATTCCTGGTTCAACTGTCATCCCTAAGCTTACCCCTTAATCACAAATATTATACCCTAAACATGCATGCATTCAAATATACGGAATTAGAGAACCGTCCACCGGTTCTGGAGATGAAGCAACCCACCAGAAGCGCTTTCCGCAGGCAATCGCTGAAGTCGGTGAAGCGCCGCATCCTCAAGCTGACGAAACTTTAAAAAACGCGCCACGCGCGCGCACACTACCGCGAACCACGGAAAAATCCTCGGAAGCTCAAATAAATCCCTCGAATCCTAAACAAACATCCCGGCGCACCGTGGCTCACTCCACAGCCAACCCACAACACCAACAGCACATCTAAAATCCATAAATCCACACACACACTCTACAGCTCCAATTACACAAAATAAATTCCATAAAGCTAATCCTCTGCTCACAGCATACACAAGTCCTCCATAGCATCAGCACACTTAATTACAAGCTCACAACACACAAAAGCACCCACAACACACACCCTGCTCACACCAGGCCAACAAGCAGCACAAACCGAGCCACCAAGCTCCCTCGGCTCCGCGTGACGGAAGCATCCCAACCGGCCAAGCAGCACCAAAACTTCAGCACAACAAGCAAGAAAAGGGGAAAAACCAAAATCAGTGAAAACTCGGCCCACATGCGCGATTGCTGTCAAAAACCAGCTCCGGCCATTAAAATCGCAGCGTGAAAAGCATCCGGCGCACTCGTCGATGCGCGCTGCCGCTGCCGCTGCCCGCGCGGCGTCCGCGCGCCGCCGCGCGCTGCCCTGACGCGTGCCGCGCAGCGCCAGGTGCCAGCCGCGCGGCGCAAGGGCCAGCCGCGCGGCGCATGGGCCAGCCGCGCGGCGCAAGGGCCAGCCGCGCGGCGCATGGGCCAGCCGCGCGGCGCAAGGGCCTGCCGCGCGGCGCAAGGGCCAGCCGCGCGGCGCAAGGGCCAGCCGCGCGGCGCAAGGGCCTGCCGCGCGGCGCAAGGGCCTGCCGCGCGGCGCATGGGCCCGCCACGCGGCCCCCAGCTGCGCAGCGCGGCGCCCTAGCGGTCGCTGCGCAGCGCCCAGCTGCGCAGCGTGGTGCCCTGGCGGCCGCTGCGCAGTGCCCTGGCGCTCGCTGCGCAGCGTCCAGCTGCGCAGCGCGGCGCCCTAGCGGCTACTGCGCAGCGCCCAGCCGCGCGCTGCGCGGCGCCCTGCTGCGCACGCCCGCGCAGCAGCCTGAGCCAGCCACGCGCGCGCCCATGTGCGCCCGCGCGGCTGTCCTGCTGCGGCCACCCCACCACCTCTAAACCTATGGACAAGCAGTCCAGTTCAGCACCATGGACAACCAAACCACCCAACACCAACACAAAACCATTAATCCAAGCTTTCTCTGTCTCAAAAAAAAAAAAACTGCACATACCTGTTGGAGCTCGACGCGCGCGCTCCGCTCGCTCCACACGGCCTCTAGCAAGGGACAACACCACAAGAACACCCCCTCACTTCTCTCTTATATTTCCTCTCTTTTCCTTCCTTCTCTTCTTCCACTTCTTCCTTCTTTTCTCCCTTTTTTTTCTTTCCTCTGTTTCATTGCTTTTCCTCTGTTTGCAGAGAGTGGAGAAGAAGGTGACGTGGCGGCTTAATTAAGGGTGCTAATTAAGAGAGGTGCTTGGCAGCTGGCAAGGACTAATTAAATAAGAAGAAGGCCAATCCAAAATATCAAGCCCAAAACTCAACTCTTCAAGCTTCTATCTTCCTTCTTCACCACAATTTAAAGGCAACCAAATTAATTAATTAAATTAATTAATTAATCTCTTTTTAGCCAACTCCAACTCACTTTTTGCCCTCGGAGCCTCCGCCAGTCCGAAACCTCCCGAACTCTGCTGTAATATGAAAATACACATGTCCAAAGCTTTCCCCACTCAAAAAGCTCAATGGTAGAGTCGATGTGCTCAATCCAAAAACCGGCTCCCATAATTGCCAGCTCCAACTCACTTTTTGCCTTCGGGTCCTCCGCGTCAGTCCGGAACCTCCCGAACTCATCTGTAAACACATATGGAACACACTTGAGGCGATTTCTCCGCACCACGCCATCTTGCGAGGTCGGTGCGCTTTACGAAGTCCCGGTACTCTACACTCTCCCCTCCTTAAAAGGGTTTCGTCCTCGAAACCAGAACAATCCAAAACTTAGGAGGGTGACTCAATCAAATGGGGGGGGGGGGAGATCCTCAACTCATCCTCAGCCTCTCAGGTGGTCATTCTCACTCATCATGATGGCTCCACTGAACCTTCCCAAAGGTGTAACTCGACTGCACAATTCTTCTGTCTCAGAAGCAAGAATTGCATCGGTCGATCCTGGTAACTCAATCCTCGTCCAATTCCAAGGAAGTGAGATCCAAAACATGCCAGGGATCAAATATACTTCTTCCAGCCAGATAATTACTCGCGGACCAAACTCCCCGCGTAAACTCAAACCTATATAAATATTCCTGCGGCTAGTGGCTTCCAAAAGTCAGGATCTACAAATCCAAAACTCCAAGCCTCCAATAGGCATAACTCCTCCGTTGCTTCTTAGCAACCAAAACGCTCGAAATTCCACAAATGCACTCTCACATCCCTTTACAGGGAAAGAATTTCAACTTCGGGAACATTCCCCAAATTCCAACTCTCAAATTCCAAGTTTCAAAAGTGGCATGCACAGATTTGTTCGCCTCATTCCAAGGTTGCACTGCTCACCTAGCCAAGGTGTACTAACCATAAAGTCCTCACCGGGATAACACTATACTATACTAATCATACAACTTGATAACTCTATCCACCGGCGTTGCCTCAACCAAATTCCTCCTGAGTAACCAAGTACTTCAGGTCCAAGGGTCTATGGACAACTCAATTTCTTCTCTATCACTGGCAAACATCTACAACCAAGCTTGTATCCTCTTCAGCCTTAACTCCTCGAAGCTATACTGGCCTTGCATAGTACAAAAGCTTCTGACCTTTGTCACTATCATAGGATTAGGCTAATTCCCAACGGCATCACTCCTCGTCGGGTTAACTGTCACTCTTGCAGCTGTAAACACATGGCCTAACAACAAAACCTTCCGAAGTCAAATGTATAATCTCTTAACTCGGCAAAAACTTCTTCTCTCTTAGAAGTTGCAGCACTATCCTCGAGTGCTTCTCACGCTCTATGTCACCTCGGAAATAAATCCAAATATCCACGATGGGTACTACCACCAACCCGTCCAAACACAGCTGGAATAGCACAATTCCTAAAGTCGGTAGGGCATTAGTCAATCCACTTGACCTCGCTAAAAGCTCATAATGCCCCTACTGGTTCCTGAACACTATCAGGGCACAGCCCTCGGCTATATGGTTCCATAACTCTCTCAGACTCCCAAAGGCATCCACCAAAACACAAACCAGTTCTGTTTGTACTCAAACCATCATAGAACCCTCACCGTTGTGTACTCACAACGTGGCGTCACTGCCGTGTACCAACGGCGTGGCATCATACTCAAGTATCAATGTCTCAGATCCCCACTATCGTATTCCCACGGCGTGGTACTGGGTCACACAGGCCTCTCAATCCATCGGATCCTGCAGCTGCGCTAACAGCTCTCTGTCTCACGGGTGATACTCCAAGAGGTGCTACCGAAGTCGGCGCAGTTTCCAAAACCACGTCAATCACTATCTCGATCTCAATCTCACTAAACGGCGGCTTCAATATCAGATCAGGTAGACACTCACCCGGGATCACACGGGCAATAAGGACATTCGTTAATCCCGGTGTCGCCGTAGGCACCTCCTCTACAGTCGCTAGCCAAGCGATACAACCACGACTCAACCTCTGTCGTGCTCTAGCTTCCTCTATAAGCATACTCCTCGTGACCAGGTCTACGGAGGGTCATGTCCTCTCTCGACAATCCATGATAGCAAGCCATTGGGATACCCAATCCCTAACCAACTTCATATCAACATCTCGGAGCTGATGAAGGACTAACAACTCAATGGATCAAATCCAAGGTCCTATCTGCACTTGGCAGGACTGGCAACACTCATCTATGTGCTATACGTGACTTGGAACCTGATCCTCATGTGCACAAGCCAACAGTCCCATCTTTGGCCCACGCGAAGCTATCCCTGCTCTATTGAACCATGCACAAGCGATATCGGCATCAACATGCTCTAACTCTGATGACTGTGATGAAATCACACTTGCAGCAACTCGATCCACTGCCGTGGCGCCCTCCAACCGGGCGGCACAGATATTCGCTCAATGCAAATGGTCGTCGCTCAGTCTGCCAGAAGAAAGAAAAAAAAAATCAAGACTAACCACATAGGGAGCACGACCTCTGTCTCCGCTCACACAGGGGTGACAAATGCGGCCCTCCGCAGATCACCAATCCATGCTACCGCTGCGCCAGTCTGATAAAATGCTGACGCTGCCATCGGGGTCCGCCCGATCTCTGGCATCTCGGGAACCCGTTTTCCTGGAAAAAGAAATCAGAAGTGCCTCCGCCGGCCGATCTGTCCTCCATCACTCGGCGCCAAGTGCCAATATCCAGAACTCGCCTCTGGCGGCAGATCCCTATCCAAAGGAACTACAGCACCACGCTCCATACACAATGCCTACTCCAACGAGGTGTCAAAACCTGTAACGGAGGGACTGAATAAACTAAACGGTATCCTGGCACAATCCACTCCCAGTCTCACATATCCTATGCGCCTCGTCCCTCGAACTTGGAGCGCGCAGTTAAGCAACTGCATAAACTCTCTAGTACATGGAGGCTCTCAAATAGTCTCTCCAATACCACCAACCACGATTCGGCCTCCAAAGGCTCCAAGCTCAATCCTATGAATCGGGGTGGTTCATCTGCCAAATCTGGCTAGATAGATCGGTCATGTCCCCTCAGCTCACCAGCTGTCCACTATCCACCCTGCCTTGGTGCCTCGACACTAACATTGGCACGGAGGGCGCTACTCAGTGCTCCGACAACTGTGTCACCAAGACCAGCTGCTCACTCAGTCGCTGATATGCCTCTGACGATCCTGTCATCTGGGTCCAGAACTCTCTGACCTCAATCCGGGTATCCGGCCCAAAACCAACCGCTCAAGCTCAACTGCTATGACAGGACGCACACGGGTCAAAACCCAGCGTCGGGGAGACACCGCTCGCCACGACGAAACTACAAATCAGCACACAAAAGCCACTCGACCCAATCCAGCGAAAGTCTAAAGCATGTCACCCGTTCCACAGCATTATGTTGTCTGCAGCCAACATAATCACTTAGGAGAATAAACATGCCGATCACTCCTCCCATCCCCTGGGAGAGCTATAAAACTCAATCAGGACTCTCGCTATAAATCATGACTCTCACGAAATCATCCAAGGGTCAAACCATAAGCCTAGGGTTTCTAAAGCCATAATGACCTACAACCTAGGCTCTGATACCAACCTAATCTGTCATGCCCGGGTCGAAACTGCGACCCAGGCTCGCCAACAGATCCGCCACCTATGCCAAACTCCGCATAGGCGAAGCGTCCTACCTGCAAGAAAAGTAGTACAGCTAATAGATATCAGAGCTATAAATGAAAATCTGCTGTAAAGGTAAAATCAACCACTGTACGACTAAAATAATACACAATATCCATCTCCCAAAAATGACAATCATACAATATCCTCATATACAAAACTCAGAACTCAACAGGGAGGTATCTCCAATAAATACATCAGTGTACAGGCTCTCAACGCATATCATATCCTCACTACATCAGTCTCTCAAAAGAGGAAAATAAAATAGCTAATCTACTGAAGCTCTCCTCTGAAGGGGTACCGCTACTCTCCAATCATGGGTAGGGATCTAGCTCGTGACTCCCTCGCCTCGATCAACAACCGCAGAATCAGCAACACCCGCTAAGACTCTGCAAAACAAAGGAGAGGAAAGAAAGGGAGGGGGAAAACCCCTAATGGATGTGAGAACTACACCAAAAAGGGAGTTCTCAGTGGGTACCACCGTCAGGCCCGACGGTCTGCCCACCAAGTCCTCAAGAGACATAAAATAACCAATGCAGTAAGAACTGAACAAGAAAGCTGAAGACACTCAACAGCTATCATGCATTTATCTAAATGCTCAACCTCTCACATAACGGTCAAAGTACTCGCACGACACGGGACCACCGTCAAACCTAACGGCTCCCAACAACACTAGCACTGGTCTAAACACAGCTACTAGACTCCACTCAGCCCCCAGGCACGAGTGCAACAATAAAGGTATCTGACCGAATAAACCCAATCAAATGAACCGGTATAAAACCCGGTACTGCCTGCTCTACTGTCGAACTCAAGAACTCATCTGCGGGAATACTGACCGACTACTGACCGGTACGGTCGCATCCCAAAATAGGTGACAGACCGACTACTGACCGGTACGGTTGCACCCAAAATAAGTAACAGACCGACTGCTGACCGGCACGATCACTCACTAAATAAGTAACATACCGGCTCCTGACCGGCACGGTCGCACACTAAATAAGTAACAGACCGGCTCCTGACCGGCACGGTCGCACACCAAATAAGTAATAGACCGGCTCCTGACCGGCACGGTCGCACACTAAATAAGTAATAGACCGGCTCCTGACCGGCACGATCGCACACTAAATAAGTAATGGACCGGCTACTGACCGGCACGGTCGCACACTAAATAAGTAATAGACCGGCTCCTGACCGGCACGGTCGCACACTAAATATGTGGAAAACTCCGCCCACTAGAGAAATCTGATAACTAATCTGGTGCATAAATAAATGTCCGGTCAACCGCCCAATATCCACGGTTGCCGCAATACCCTGCCGTCTATAGTCCAGCACAACCCGTCCCTGACACCAATGTCCCGGCTACACTACCCCAGACCCCTGCTCGCACCCGAGCAACACAGACCGCCTGACTAACAAAGAAGGAGAAAGGAATAACATGGTTTCTCCTAAGTCAAGTTCCAAAAAGTAGTGTAGCAGTAAAAGATGGCCTAACTAGATGACCATACAAGCATGCAAATATCCTCAAGGGAATGAAAGGTAGTAAAGCATATAATAGATCCACTAGGAATAAACAACATGTCAGAATCCCTAAAGAACTACACCTGTCCACAATCCAGGGTCCGTCAGAAGAATGATCAGAATAGTACCCGCACATAGATATAGCCTCCTACTCCATCGAGTAATCATAACATAAAAGACTATGTGCAACAAGGCATGCTTAAAGGTCACTACTATGGTATTTCAATCTGCATAATCTAGGCCATTCCAGAAGCTTCCATCTCGATGCTAAATGTTGTACAATTAAGTATGCATGCTAACAATCACATAGGGTAAATCCCTTTTTGGTAAGCGTTTATTATTTATTTTCATGGATATCCAAATCTAGCAAGTCCTCAATAATATATATATATCACGAATATTCACTTGCAATTCCTGGTACAACTGTCATCCCTAAGCTTACCCCTTAATCACAAATATTATACCCTAAACATGCATGCATTCAAATATACAGAATTAAAGAACCGTCCACCGGTTCTGGAGATGAAGCAACCCACCTGAAGCGCTTTCCGCAGGTAATCGCTGAAGTCGGTGAAGCGCCGCATCCTCAAGCTGACGAAACTTTGAAAAACGCGCCACGCGCGCGCACACTACCGCGAACCACGGAAAAATCCTCGGAAGCTCAAATAAATCCCTCGAATCCTAAACAAACATCCCGGCGCACCGTGGCTCACTCCACAGCCAACCCACAACACCAACAGCACATCTAAAATCCATAAATCCACACACACACACTCTACAGCTCCAATTGCACAAAATAAATTCCATAAAGCTAATTCTCTGCTCACAGCATACACAAGTCCTCCATAACATCAGCACACTTAATTACAAGCTCACAACACACACAAGCACCCACAACACACACCCTGCTCACACCCAGCCAACAAGCAGCACAAACTGAGCCACCAAGCTCCCTCGGCTCCGCGTGACGGAAGCATCCCAACCGGCCATGCAGCACCAAAACTGCACCACAACAAGCAAGAAAAGGGGAAAAACCAAAATCAGTGAAAACTCGGCCCACATGCACGATCACTGTCAAAAACCAGCTCCGGCCATCAAAATCGCAGCGCGAAAAGCATCCGGCGCACTCGCCGATGCGCGCTGCCGCTGCCGCTGCCCGGGCGGCGTCCGCGCGCTGCCGCGCGCTGCCCTGGCGCGTGCCGCGCGGCACCAGGTGCGAGCCAAGCGGCGCAAGGGCCTGCCGCGCGGCGCATGTGCTTGCCGCGCGGCGCAAGGGCCTGCCGCGCGGCGCATGGGCCCGCCACGCGGCGCCCAGCTGCGCTGCGCGGCGTCCTGGCGGCCGCTGCGCGGCGCCCAGCTGCGCAGCGCGGAGCCCTGGCGGCCGCTGCGCAGCGCCCAGCCGCGTGCTGAGCGGCGCCCTGCTGCGCACGCCCGCGCAGTAGCCTGCGCCAGCCGCGCGAGCGCCCATGTGCGCCTGCGCCAGCCGCGCGAGCGCCCATGTGCGCCTGCGCCAGCCGCGCGAGCGCCCATGTGCGCCTGCGCCAGCCGCGCGCGCGCCCATGTGCATCATGTTGGGTTATATGTATAATAGGATCTAAATAGGGGAAAAAACACCTAGAGGGGGGTGAATAGGTGTAAACCATAAACACTCAAAAATCTTTGCGTTATAAAAACCCAATGCGGAAAAATAAAAAACACGCAGAGATTTTTACGTGGAAAACTCGAAACCGGAGTAAAAAACCACGGGACCGATAACGCGGTGAAATCCACTAGAATTAAACACGTACAAGGTGATATACCGTACTCACAGACGACTCAACCTTTTCCATACACTCCTAGTTGATCTTCTCTGCTCGCTCCACGACGCTTCTCGAATCCACGATGTGCGTCCAACGCCGAATCCACGGCGTCCAACGTCGAGTCCACGACGTCCGACTGAATCCACGGTCTTCACCCAGTAGCACGCTTCGAATCCACGAACGTACCTCGCTCCGAATCCACGAGAGCGGTTGCACCTTGAATCCACAAGGCCACGCGAGTCCACGCGCCGATTTTGGGGTAAATCGTTGTTTTTGGGTGGTGATGATCCGCCGAATACTTAGATTAGAAATAGATCGGAAATACCATCTAAGTATTCATTGATTTGATTCAACTCAAAATGTGAGTATGAAAACCTAGAATCAAATCAATCAATATAGATGAAGAAACATAAGATAGAATCTATGATTTCCTTTCTTCTCTATATGTGGATCTTAGGCCGTATATAAGATTATATTTTATTATGACGGCTATTTGGATTAACCCTAGAAAAAGAATCATAGGGTCTATTTATAGGTTAGAAACCCTTGGAAGAAGATAAGGATCAAAAACTAACCTTTTCTGGAGTTTTTACATGACGACGATCCGGATCAGAGTTCGGCGATCCGGATTGCGGTAGCGAGAAAAACAGTTTCCAGAAAAACGAAGGTTCGGGATCCGGATCGAAGTGCTTGATCCGGATCGTTCATACAGTTCACCAAACATCAACGTTCGGGATCCGGATTGCGAAGCCTGATCCGGATCGTTCAAGTAAAATGGTAAACTCAGTGTTCGGGATCCGGATCAAGGGAAGCTACGATCCGGATTGAACTGGTGTATGAACGAACCACCTTCGGGATCCGGATTGAACAGTCTGATCCGGATCCTGAACATGTCCCATGTCCAATTTTTGATATTTATGCAATAACAAATCCATCCAAGTGTTTCTACGCTATAAGAAGTATTCGGATCACCAAAGATATTAAGTTAAACATACTTGATCCTTTTGAATTCTTCTTTCTTGAGATTGAGTTATATGATCCAACTTCCTTTACCTTCAATCTTCAAGACTTAACCGAATTCACGAAATACGCCAACTCAAATTCCGTAACAATCTCCCCCTTTGGCGGTTTCGTGACAAAACATAGATCCACTCAAGAAAATTCAAAAAGATATTTTTATTGCTATCACCATACAACAAAAATTTACAATGGAGATCCAAAATAAAATACATGAGTTAAACTCCTAAAACAGACTCTAGACTTAGACATCTGTACTCTCTGCAAAAGAAATCATTCTTGACAAAAGAAATCGTTAGATACCTCAAGAATTTTATATCATTCAAAAACCACATACAGAGATGAAGTTTAAACTCATTTACTTACCATGACATTTATACATTCAGATATGTAAATTGATCATAGTTAAAACACCAACATATTTTCTATGCAATCAACATCCAAATGTCATGTTAGTGAACATCAACTTGTTAGTTATATTACATGCCCAAATAGTTAGTCGAATAGTTAGTCGAGGCATGCATTCAAACACAAATGAAAACCGAAAGTTGAAGTTCTACTTACCTTTCAAGTTGAGGTTATACTTACCTCTATAGTTTCAAGTTTTCTCAGTAACCATTGTATCATAGTATCATTGTTTATACCTCTCTCTCCCCCTTTTTGTCACAAAAGTTAGCCCAAAAAAAATTACCAAAATGGAGAGAATGGTTAACAGTTCAAGTACCAAAAGTTTGAGAACAAAAACTTAAAACTAAAATTTAAAGACCTGCACAAAAAAAAGTTAACAAAAATGAAGTTCCTGCACAAGAGAATTATTAGACAAACAATTCAAGCATCTGAATCTGAGTCATCCGAGGCGCTGTATCCCATTTTCGAGAACATTTTCTGCATTAACTTCTTTATTGACGAGACCGTCTTAGTTAATTGTAGAGTCCTGGCGTTCCAATGCCTTTGTATACCTTCTTTTTATGATGGGATTGTTAGGAAAACTTTTCACTGTGTTTTCTGCAATGGACTGGCCTGGACCGCGAGTATTTTTCTACGACTGAGCTCGAAAAACGGAGGACGGCAAAGTGAACGGATTCGGATTCCGACTTACGGATCTTCCGGAATGGGGGTCAAAGCGTTTGCCTTTGAGTGGTGCATCGGAATCCGTGCTAAGTGGCCGGCACGCTTTTCGAGGCGGTCGGACGGGATCTGTCCCTGATCAGTTTCTTTGATCTTATTTATGTTATTGGTTTATTTTAACTATTTTTGTAATACCTCGACCTCCCGGTTTTCCGTTTTGGTTTTAATTGAATTTTTTTAGTGTTAGGGGGGGTTGAAAGTTCGAGAACTTCTAGGCAGACCGTCGGGACTCGCGGGTATTTTTAGGTGTTAGAGCTCGCGAAACGGAGAATGGCGGCGAAGTCGGATTCGAATTCCGACCCCGGGATCTCCCAGGATAAATTTATGAAGGTAACCAGCAGTTCCGGGTGCATCAAAAAGCGTGCGGGCGATCGGCACGCTTTTCGAGGTAAGATTGGACCCCTGGTCCGCACCCGATCGTTAAGTGTTGAGTTTGGGGACTAGGGTTTTTATTTTTCTGTTCTCATCTCTTTGGATCGTGCGTTAGGGTTTCGGGGGCGTACAAAAAAAAAAGAAGAGGAAAACGCCCCAATCCCCCTTTCTCAATTCAAGTATTTGTTGGGTCGTATATAATACGGATCTAAATAGGGGAAGAAACACCTAGAGGGGGGTGAATAGGTGTAAACGTATAAACACTCAAAAATCGTTGCGATAAAAAACCCAATGCGGAAATGAAAATAACTCGCAAGATTTTTACGTGGAAAACTCCATCACCGGAGTAAAAAAACCACGGGACCGATAACACGGCAGAAATCCACTAGAATTAAAACACGTACAAGGTGATTTACCGTACACACTTACGACTCAACCTTTTCCATACGCTCCTAGAGGATCTTCTCCGCTCGCTCCAGACGCTTCTCGAATCCACGATCTGCGCCCAACGCCGAATCCACGACGTCCAACGTCGAATCCACGACGTCCGACCGAATCCACGGTCTTCACCCAATAGCACCCTTCGAATCCACGAACGTGCCTCGCTCCGAATCCACGAGAGCGAATGAACCTTGAATCCACAAGGACACGCGAATCCACGCGCCGATTTTGGGGTAATCGTTGTTTTTGGGTGGTGATGATCCGCCGAATACTTAGATCAAAGATAGATCGGAAATACCATCTAAGTATTCATTAGTTTGATTCAACTCAAGATGTGAGTATGAAAACCTAGAATCAAACTAATCAATATAGATGAAGAAACATAGAGTATTCTCTAATGATTTCCTTTCTTCTCTATATGTGGATCTATAGCCGTATAAGATGATATATGAAAATGACGGCTATGTGGATTGACCCTAGAAAGAAAGACATAGGGTCTATTTATAGGTTAGAAACCCTAGGAAGGAGATAAGAATCAAAAACCTGCCATTTCTGGAATTTTACGGACGGCGATCCGGATCGTGATAACTGAGATCCGGATCGTCATAACGAAACAGCCAATTCCAGAAAAACGAAGGTTCGGGATCCGGATCATGTGACTACGATCCGGATCGTTCATACAGTTCACCAAACATCAACGTTCGGGATCCGGATTGCGAAGCAAGATCCGGATCGTTCAAGGTAGATGGTAAACTCAACGTTCGGGATCCGGATCAAGAGACTACGATCCGGATTGCGACGATGTATGAACGAACCACCTTCGGGATCCGGATCGAACAGCCTGATCCGGATCCTGAACATGTCCCAAGTCCAGTTTTTGATTTTTATGCAATGAAAGATTCTTCCAAGTGTTTCTACACTACAAGAAGTATTCGGATCACACAAATTCTTTAGTTAAACATACCTGATCCTTTTGAATTCTTCTTTCTTGAGATTGAGTTAAATGATTCAACTTTCTTCACCTTCAATCTTCAGGACTTGAAACTTTCACGAAACTACGCCAACTCAAATTCCGTAACAATCTCCCCCTTTGGCGGTTTCGTGACAAAACACAGATCCACTAAAGAAAATTCAAAAAGATATTTTTGTTGCTATCACCATACAACAAAAATTTACAATGGAGATCCAAAATACAATACATGAGTTAAACTCCTAAAACAGACTCTAGACTTAGACATCTGTACTCTCTGCAAAAAGAAATCATTCTTGACAAAAGAAATCGTTAGATACCTCAAGAATTTTGTATCATTCAAAAACCACAAACAGAGATGAAGTTTAAACTCATTTATACTTACCATGACATTTATATTCAAATATGTAAACTGATCATAGTTAAAAAAAAAACACCAACATATCTTCTTTGCACGTAAAAACCAAATGTCATGAACATGTTTGTGACAAACTAATATATATATAGATATGTAATTGATCAGAGTTAAGAACCAACATATCTTCTATGCAATCAAAAACCAAGTGTCACAAACTTGTTAGTGAACATCAACTTGTTAGTTATATTACATGCCCAAATAGTTAGCAAATAGTTAGTCGAGACATGCAACAAATCACAAGATAAAAACCAAAAGTTGAAGTTGAGATCATACTTACCTTGATGTATACAAAATCTTCATCATCAAGATTTTCACAATCATTGTTCATTGTTCAAATCATTGTCCTAAACTCTCTCATTGTTCTAAACTCTCTCCCCCTTTTTGTCACAAATAAAGCCAAAAATTACAGAAGTGGAGAGAATGGTTAACAGTTTAAGTTCGAGAACTAAAAACTCAAATTAAAACTTAAAAACCTGCACAACAGTAGGATTTAAACATGTGCATAATAAACAGAAATTAGAAGGATACGGATCATTCAGACTCGTCTGAACTGATACAGCCGAGGATTTGGAAAATCTTCTTTATTCGCTTGTTCATTGCTGATTGATTTTTATTTACTTTCTTTATTTCTTCCTTTACCTCAATCAGTTCATTTGATATACGTTCTTGCTCGTTGGAGAGCCTTTGCTGTTCTTTATAGATTGAGGTAACAGAAGCATCATCATCAGAAGTTGATTGTGGTGCTTCTTGTGCCGGAGGTGCTGGTTGAGTTGGAGGAGCTGCTGCCGGTGCAGAGGTTGTTGCTTGTTGTCGTTGTTCTCGTTGCCGGTGAAGAGGTATGAAAGGTTCATCTGGCTTCGTCGAAAGAGACTTTACAATTGTCGTGTCATTGATCGTTCCTAGACTGTGCAGATAGGAACTCGCATTTGTGTCAGCTTTAAATTTGCGAAGAATGCGCATGATGATCATTGGAAAAGGTAGTCTCTCTGACGGATGAGCTTGCTCCACATATCGTGCCATCCTTGACCAGATGATGTAGGGAATGTTTAAGTTAGCTCCCATTGCTGCTGCGGGGTTTCCAAGTAGATAAAGGAATATCATTCTTTCCCACCGAAGAACCTTTGTGTTCATGTTTGGAATAATATTGTAACAAACAATAAGATTTAAGATGCGGTACTCAGGTCGTAGTTCTTTCGAGAAAACGGAGTTTCCTGTCGACCGAGTATCTGGAACACAGATTCCATCAACTACCACTCTCCAGGAGAAGGTGTTGAAGTTTTGATTCTTCAGGTAATGAGTGCCATCGGCTCGGGCGTCCATCCCTAGTACTTCACCAATTAGCTGAGGCGTTACTTTGATTCTGACATTCTTGACTAATGTTTGAAAATCCCGACGCCCGCTTTCCTGATCAACTAGATAGCAGGCATTCTGATAGAACATCCTCACTGAGTGAAGACAATACCCAGTGGTCTCCGGGAAATCGCAAATGGGAGCAAGACCTCTCTGGTCAAACAAAGTCCCGAACGTCTGAGAACGTTGCGTTAAGGCTTTTACATCAACATGCCTTTCTCCAATGCATTCTCTGTTTTCAAAATCCTTTATTCTAGCCGAGCTGACAAAGTCTTGTGCAGGTGCTTGGTCAGCAGCTGGTTGCTCAATGGTGATTCCTCGAGCACTTCCTCTCTTGCGAGCAACACTTTTTCTTCTTGTCTTCCCAGAAGTTTCTTCCATTGGAGCTTTCCCTTTTTCAGCAGCAGTAGGCGGAGCCTTCGATGTTTCTGCAGGTGCTTTTCCCTTTGAAGCAGTCGGAACAGTCGTTGCTTCAACTTGCAGTTCATCCCAATCAATTGATTCCGTTTCAGATTCTGTATCGGAATCATCTTTAGCCTTCTTCGCTTTCTTAGCCTTCTTAGCCCTCTTGGGCTTGACGGTGTCTCTCGTATGAACCATAGCCGCAAGTAGAAAAACAATCCAAGTGATCACCATTGCTAATGGTTTCTTGAGAAAAGGAATCCTGAGTAGACCAACTCAAGAACACAAAAATTCTTAGTTTTCAAAAATTGAAAAAATTGTACCCAAACAATCATAATCATGTAGAGAGACTAAGAATCAAATTAGTTTTGCAAAAGGACTTTTAAAAATAGATCAATTGCATGAATTTCGAAAATCCTTATTATATGCCCTAAAACCGAAATTTTAGAAATCGAAGCCTAAAAATCCGTTAATCAGGAGAAAACCTAGCATATAATCAAAACTAAACAACCCAGAGTTCTTATTTCAAAAGAAATTTGATCAAAAACCATCCACAAACAAAATCGATCCAAGAATTTCGTACGTTTGAGGAGGAAAAGAGAAAAACGGTGAAAAACCGAGATTTTGATCAATAAAACTTACTTGGAACTGAAGAACTTGAGTTAGAAAGCTTCCAAGGAGGATGAAATCTAGAGAGAAGCGCTCTGGAAACTTTTGAACAAAAGATTGGAGTAAAAGAAATCAAAACCCTTTTGTTCTTTATAAAAACCTAGCCGCGATCCGGATCATCCCGAGCTTGCGATCCGGATCGGCTACCCGCAGTGAAAAAACTGCGTTCGGGATCCGGATCGGCAGGTCCAATCCGGATCGTCAGCCCGCAGGAGAAAACCTGCGTTCGGGATCCGGATCACCTTGCCCGATCCGGATCGGCCCCAACTTTTTCTTTAGAAAAATTTCAGAGAAATTCAAGAAAAACCAGAAAAAGATTGTAAGCACAAAGGTGTATCAACTTTAAACAAAAAGCATCGTTTCACACAACAAGAATTAGATTATGCCAAATCTATCAGTAATATCCAAAAATGAAACGAAAATTTACAAGAATTAAATCCCTTAAAGTTGAACACCTTCAATTACATCTAACTTGATCTTATGAGTAATGCCTTTATCAAATAATCAATTCGGTAAAGAAAATGAAATACAAAGATCAATAGATGTTTGAAATCCCAAATATGGTAGATAATATTTCTAGACAATCTGTTGAAGAGAGTGGCTCTTTGAGCATCTTTCTTTAAAATCCCACCTTATACCAACCTTGAAATTTGACATAGTCAAGTATTTCAACATGCATTTTACTTAATCAAAAATTTGAACAACCATGCTTGGTATACATGTGGTAGCTGCACACAATACTCGGACGACCGAGGTGGTAGCTCTTTCCTCCATGTGGTGGTAGTTTTCACACTCCTCATTGGGATGTAACTCTTTCCACATCTTTTGAGCATTTTACATTATCTTTGACTCCCCCTCAATTGGCTATCAATTATTTAAGATATAAAGTATTCAACCAAAAATTGATCTCGATTTCATACTCGACTAAACAGTCAAATAAGATAATGACTATACCAAGAGATCATTGAGAGAGAAATTGACTTTGATCACTTTAGAAGATGATTTAATTAACATAAACGATCATTGCAACAAAGAAATATTATGATGGCAAAAGCATAATAAATTTCTAAATGTGTGAACAGATGCAATTAAAGTCAATTAAGATCTATGCTCAATTACTATCCTATGTATAAACATAGATATTGAATAGAACAAAACAAATACAAAACCTATTTTAAGCAAAGGTTTCAAAAAGAAGTTTATTTCAAAGAAAGCATACCAATTGCTTTTCGCAAATGAATAAAACGTTTTGATCCAAAGGTTTTGTTAAAAAGTCAGCTAATTGATCTTCAGTTGAAACATATGAAAGTTGAAGAGTATTTGATTCAACTAGCTCTCTAAGAAAATGATATCTAAGTTCAATATGTTTTGTTCTAGAGTGCAACACAGGGTTTTTAGAAATGTTAATTGCACTTGTGTTGTCACAAAGAATTGTTACCGAAGATGCTGAAATGCGGAAGTCACTCAATACGCTTTTCATCCAAATGAGTTGAGTTGAGCAACTTCCAGCTGAAATGTATTCCGCTTCGGCAGTCGAGAGTGCTATGCAATTCTGCTTTTTACTGTGCCATGCAACAAGGCAATGGCCAAGATAGAAGCATGCACCACTCGTGCTTTTCCGATCATCCACTGATCCTGCCCAATCGGCATCTGAGTATCCAACAATGTCCAGACTTGTTCCCATAGGATACCAAATTCCAAAATTAATTGATCCTTTGATGTACCGGATGATCCGTTTCACCGCTTTCAGGTGAACCTCCTTTGGTGCTGATTGATATCTCGCGCAAATCCCAACACTAAAGGATATATCCGGGCGACTAGCCGTGAGGTAAAGTAGACTTCCAATCATACTTCTATACAGTTTCTCGTCTACATTCTCACTATGTGATTCACTTCCAAGTCCCTTGTGGCTAGTTCCCATTGGAGTTGGAAAATCTTTACAATTTTCTAGATCAAACTTTTTGACCAACTCCAGTGCATACTTGGATTGACTCAAGTGAATACCTTCATCATTTTGTTTAATTTGCAATCCAAGAAAATAAGACAGTTCGCCCATCATGGACATCTCAAATTCGCTTTCCATGGTCTCCGCGAATTTAGAAGCATCATTATCTTTTGTTGCACCAAATACAATGTCATCGACATAGATTTGTGCTACAATGAAATTATTTTGATAATGCTTCACAAAGAGAGTCCTGTCAGCTCCCCCTCGAGTATAGCCCTTCTCCAAAAGGTGCTTTGTTAACCTTTCGTACCATGCTCGCGGTGCTTGTTTCAGACCGTAAAGAGCATTTTTCAAACGAAAAACATGGTTAGGTTGTTTATGATCTACAAAACCTTTCGGTTGAGCTACATAAACTTCCTCATTTAAAAACCCATTTAGAAATGCGCTCTTGACGTCCATTTGAAATAATTTGATTTTAAAATGACAAGCAATAGCAAACATATACGAATGGACTCGAGTCTAGCTACAGGGGCGAAAGTTTCGTCAAAGTCTATACCTTCTACTTGAGAGTAGCCTTGAGCAACTAGTCGTGCCTTGTTCCTGATGATAGTACCATCTTCATCTTTCTTGTTCTTGAAGATCCATTTGGTACCTATCACATTATGTTGCTTTGGAGGCTTCGTTAATTCCCAGACTTTGTTTCGCTCAAATTGATGGAGCTCTTCCTGCATTGCTTTAATCCAGTAGTCATCCTGAAGAGCTTCATCTATTGTCTTTGGTTCGATTAAAGATACGTAGCAAGCAAATCCGCAAACCAACTGCCTTCGAGTTCTAACTCCTTCTTGTGGATCTCCAATGATGTTCGATTCCGGATGATCCTTGGAGATTCGTAGCGTTTGTTGAAACGGAGTACTCGGAGGTACACGAGATGATTCCTGCACATCAGATAAACTAGAAGAACCATTAGATGCATCATTAATATTGGAAGTATTATTATGAGAAGATGCACTAGCAGGAGAATCATCATCTAGAGAGATATCGAGGGTAGATTTTTTCAGATTCAAATGAGAAGCTTCATCTACTTTAACATTTATAGATTCTACGATCGTCTTAGATTCAATGTTAAATACTCGATATGCTCTGCTATTCGTAGAATAACCCAAAAGATCCCTTCATCACTTCGAGAGTTGAACTTTCCAAGATTTTCACGGTCACGTAAGATGTAACATCGACTCCCGAAGATACGAAAGTACTTGATATCCGGTTTTCTACTAAACCACAGCTCATATGGTGTATTCAAGGTTCCTGGGCGCAAATACACTCTGTTAATGACATAGACAGCGGTGTTCACAAGCTTCAGCCCAAAAATGTAGCGGTAATTTCCGGCTATGAAGCATCACACGCGCCATCTCTTGAACAACCCTGTTTTTGCGCTCAACAACACCAGTTCTGCTGAGGTGTATAGGGTGCCGAGAATTCATGTTTAATGCCATTTGAAGTACAAAAGTCAATGAATTTTGAATTTATGAATTCTCCACCCCTATCACTCTAACACGAATGATCTTTTCATTCTTTTCAATCATACATACGATGGCAAATCTCATGAAAAGAGTCAAGACGTATCAGCTTTCTCTCTCAAAAATGCTACCCAAGAAAACCGAGAGAAATCATCAACCAAGAAAAAGATGTACCATTACCTCCCAAGATGGTTGACGGGTCGGCCCCATTAAGTCCATGTGCAAAGTTCCAAGGGCCGTTTTGTACCAACGTGGTTCAAGTTGCTTGTGTGCAGTCCTAGACTGTTTTCCCCTTTGGCAACCACCACACACAACGTTTTGTTTAAATAAAAGCTTTGGAATCCCCTTGACCACGTCCTTGTTTGAAATTCTAGTAAGTTCCTTAAATTTAAGTGACCTAGCCTTTCATGCCAAAGAGTTCATTATTCAAAGCGGCTAAGTTACAATTTTCAGAAATTTATTAGGAACAACATAACAATTGTTTTCAGATCTAACCCCTTTAGAAAGAAAGCATGGTCCTATCAGTTACAACGCATTCAACCGATGAAAAGTTAACTGAAAAACCATTGTCGCAAAGTTGACTTATGCTTATGAGGTTAGTCTTAAGGCCATCAACAAATAAGACGTTTTCAAAATCGGGCCATCTGGAATAGCTACCGTCCCTTTTCCAACAATTTTGGAAGATCGACCGTCTCCGAAAACAACGTGTCCTCCGGAGATTTTCTCAAGATTTTGAAAACTATTTTTGTCACCGGTCATGTGACGGGAACACACCGCTATCCAGATACCAAGACGAGCTATCATATGCATGCAAGGAAATATTGGAAACAAGACAAGGGAAAATTTCACCTTTGCGCACCCAAACCTTTTGGAATGCGTCTGTAATGGTCGTGAAGTTTTGTGCCTAGGTGAAAGCGTCTTGTTAAAACGATTGTTGCTCCTTGATGAAGTCGTCTTGCGCGGTGAACTACCAAGTCTCTTTTCATTTGAAAAGTTTTGCTTTGATTTCCGGAAAGGAGCCTTTTGGTAGTTGATGCAAGAGGTGCTTGAGATGAGCGTATCGACTCCCGTCTTGCAATATCTTCTTATGTGCCCTGAAACACCACACGAAAACATACCTTAGATCTTGACGATCCCAAAGAGGATGAAGTAGGTTTGTTGTCGTTGTTTGTCTTGAATTCCGGTGTCGGAGGAGGAGATACCGACTGAGGCACAAAAAACTGTCTCACTCGAACTTGGAACTGTTTCCAGGTTTGAGTGTATCCGAGGCCGAACCTATTTGATTGACCAAGACCAAGAAGTCTATCCAACTTACTCCTTCCTGAAGAGAATCGCTGTAAGTCATTCTTGAGTTGGAAAATGGTCTTTGTCATTTCCAGGTTATCCTGTCGAGCCTCGTTGTAGAGCTTTGAAAAGTGATTCGCGTTATCCACCAGATTTGTATGTTCCTTTCAAGTTGCTCATTGGACTCTTGAAGGGAAGCATTTTCTTTTATCAGGTTTTCCCTTTCCACTTCAAGAGCGTTTGAGAGAGAAGTCGCTCTTTTTGCTTCTTCTTCGAGATCATGCAATCTCCCTCTCAAACTCTTGTTTTGCTTAGCCACTTTCTTTGAGTCCCTCAAAAGTCTGTGGTAGGCTAGAGCAAAATCTTCACCTTCCGAATCATCCGATTCGTTGTCCGTTGCGTTCTTTTCAACAGTGGAGTTGGACAATGACTCAGACGTACTTTGCCATAAAGCACATGAATGGTGAAGATGTGGACGCGTGGAATGCCGTGGAGCTCTTTTCTTCATCACTTGAAGACGACTCATTTGACGTTGAGTTGTCATCCCAAGTGACGACTTGCATCGCCTTCTTCTTTGCCGATACTTGTTAGGACACTCCGTTGCAATGTGGCCGTAGCCTCGACATTTGAAGCATTGCAGTTGGTCCTTCTGAACTTTTCTTATCCTTTGAGAAGTTCTCCTGCTTTCTTGACTTGTGACTTGGAGTAACCCTTGCCTTTGTTCCACTTTCTGAAGGATGGAGATTTGCTTGAATTACCCCTTCGAAAGTTGCGGGCGAAAATTCCCTTGTCAAGAGAGCGAGCTGCTTCTCAAATTTCCTCCATAGAAAGGTTCTCGTCATCGTCCGAGGAGGATGTTCCGCGTCTTCTTCCTTAGTTGTTTTCAACGCATACCTAGAAGACTTAGAAGTGGATGCTTTTCCAGAAGATTGTTAGTATTAAAAGTCATTCATAAGTTTGTATATGAACCAACTAATTCTTCTT
>CM055068.1:42322785-42370452 GCA_029204045.2 Tillandsia leiboldiana | reverse complement strand
GACCACTCTCCAGGAGAAGGTGTTGAAGTTTTGATTTCAGGTACATGGAAGGCCATTCGGCCAGTCGGGACGTCCATCCCTAGTTACTTTCACCAATTAGCTGAGGCGTTACTTTGATTCTGACATTCTTGACTAATGTTTGAAAATCCCGACGCCCGCTTTCTGATACTAGATAGCAGGCATTCTGATAGAACATCCTCACTGAGTGAAGACAATACCCAGTGGTTCTCCGGGAAATCGCAAATGGAAGCAAGACCTCTCTGGTCAAAAAAAGTCCCGAACGTTCTTGAGCACGTGGCGTTAAGCTTTTACATCAACATGCCACTTCCCAATGCGCTCGATTTTCAAAATCCTTTATTCTAGCCGAGCTTGACGACAAAGTCTTGGCAGGTGCTTTGGTTGATCAGCAGATGGTGATCAATGGTGATTCCCGAGCACTCCTCTCTTGCGAGCAACACTTTTTCTTCTTGTCTTCCTCATGAAAGTTTCTTCATTGGAGCTTTCCCTTTTTCAGCAGCAGTAGGCGGAGCTTCGATGTTTCTTCGCAGGTGTCTTTTCCCTTTGAAGCAGTGGAACAGTCGTTGCTTCAACTTGCAGTTCATTCCAATGTCAATTGACTTCGTTTAGATTCTGTGTCGGAATCATCTTTAGCCTTCTTGCTTTCTTAGCCTTCTTAGCCCTCTTGGGCTTGAGTGTGTCTTGTACTGAACCATAGCCGCAAGTAGAAAAACAATCCAAGTGATCACATTGCTAATGGTTTCTTGAGAAAAGGAATCCTGAGTAGACCAACTCCAAGAACACAAAAATTCTTAGTTTTCAAAATTGAAAAAATTGTACCCAAACAATCATAATCATGTAGAGAGGACTAAGAATCAAATTAGTTTTGCAAAAGGACTTTTAAAAATAGATCAATTGCATGAATTTCCGAAAATCCTTTATTATATGCCCCTAAAACCGAAATTTTAGAAATCGAAGCCTAAAAATCCGTTAATCAGGAGAAAACCTAGCATATAATCAAAACCTAAACAACCCAGAGTTCTTATTTCAAAAGAAATTTGATCAAAAACCATCCACAAACAAAATCGATCCACGAATTTCGTACGTTTGAGGAGGAAAAGAGAAAAACGGTGAAAAAACCGAGATTTTGATCAATAAAACTTACTTGGAACTGAGAACTTGAGTTAGAAAGCTTCCAAGGAGGATGAAATCTAGAGAGAAGCGGCTCTGGAAACTTTTGAACAAAAGATTGGAGTAAAAGAATCCAAACCCTTTTGTTCTTTATAAAAACCTAGCCGCGATCCGGATCATCCCGAGCTTGCGATCCGGATCGGCTACCCGCAGTGAAAAAACTGCGTTCGGGATCCGGATCGGCAGGTCCAATCCGGATCGCAGCCCGCAGGAGAAACCTGCGTTCGGGATCCGGATCACCTTGCCCGATCCGGATCGGCCCCAACTTTTTCTTTAGAAAAATTTCAGAGAAATTCAAGAAAAACCAGAAAAAGATTGTAAGCACAAAGGTGTATCAACTTTAAACAAAAAGCATCGTTTCACACAACAAGAATTAGATTATGTCAAATCTATCAGTAATATCCAAAAATGAAACGAAAATTTACAAGAATTAAATCCCTTAAAGTTGAACACCTTCAATTACATCTAACTTGATCTTATGAGTAATGCCTTTATCAAATAATCAATTCGGTAAAGAAATGAAATACAAAGATCAATAGATGTTTGAAATCCCAAATATGGTAGATAATATTTCTAGACAATCTGTTGAAGAGAGTGGCTCTTTGAGCATCTTTCTTTAAAATCCACCTTATACCAACCTTGAAATTTGACATAGTCAAGTATTTCAACATGCATTTTACTTAATCAAAAATTTGAACAACCATGCTTGGTATACATGTGGTAGCTGCACACAATACTCGGACGACCGAGGTGGTAGCTCTTTCCTCCATGTGGTGGTAGTTTTCACACTCCTCATTGGGATGTAACTCTTTCCACATCTTTTGAGCATTTTACATTATCTTTGACTCCCCCTCAATTGGCTATCAATTATTTAAGATATAAAGTATCAACCAAAAATTGATCTCGATTTCATACTGACTAACAGTCAATAAGATAATGACTATACCAAGAGATCATTGAGAGAGAAATTGACTTTGATCACTTTAGAAGATGATTTAATTAACATAAACGATCATTGCAACAAAGAAATATTATGATGGCAAAAGCATAATAAATTTCTAAATGTGTGAACAGATGCAATTAAAGTCAATTAAGATCTATGCTCAATTACTATCCTATGTATAAACATAGATATTGAATAGAACAAAACAAATACAAACCTATTTTAAGCAAAGGTTTCAAAAAGAAGTTTATTTCAAAGAAGCATACCAATTGCTTTTCGCAAATGAATAAAACGTTTTTGATCCAAAGGTTTTGTTAAAAAGTCAGCTAATTGATCTTCAGTTGAAACATATGAAAGTTGAAGAGTATTTGATTCAACTAGCTCTCTAAGAAAATGATATCTAAGTTCAATATGTTTTGTTCTAGAGTGCAACACAGGGTTTTTAGAAATGTTAATTGCACTTGTGTTGTCACAAAGAATTGTTACCGAAGATGCTGAAATGCGGAAGTCACTCAATACGCTTTTCATCCAAATGAGTTGAGTTGAGCAACTTCCAGCTGAAATGTATTCCGCTTCGGCAGTCGAGAGTGCTATGCAATTCTGCTTTTTACTGTGCCATGCAACAAGGCAATGGCCAAGATAGAAGCATGCACCACTCGTGCTTTTCCGATCATCCACTGATCCTGCCCAATCGGCATCTGAGTATCCAACAATGTCCAGACTTGTTCCCATAGGATACCAAATTCCAAAATTAATTGATCCTTTGATGTACCTGGATGATCCGTTTCACCGCTTTCAGGTGAACCTCCTTTGGTGCTGATTGATATCTCGCGCAAATCCCAACACTAAAGGATATATCCGGGCGACTAGCCGTGAGGTAAAGTAGACTTCCAATCATACTTCTATACAGTTTCTCGTCTACATTCTCACTATGTGATTCACTTCCAAGTCCCTTGTGGCTAGTTCCCATTGGAGTTGAAAATCTTTACAATTTTCTAGATCAAACTTTTTGACCAACTCCAGTGCATACTTGGATTGACTCAAGTGAATACCTCATCATTTTGTTTAATTTGCAATCCAAGAAAATAAGACAGTTCGCCCATCATGGACATCTCAAATTCGCTTTCCATGGTCTCCGCGAATTTAGAAGCATCATTATCTTTTGTTGCACCAAATACAATGTCATCGACATAGATTTGTGCTACAATGAAATTATTTTGATAATGCTTCACAAAGAGAGTCCTGTCAGCTCCCCCTCGAGTATAGCCCTTCTCCAAAAGGTGCTTTGTTAACCTTTCGTACCATGCTCGCGGTGCTTGTTTCAGACCGTAAAGAGCATTTTTCAAACGAAAAACATGGTTAGGTTGTTTATGATCTACAAAACCTTTCGGTTGAGCTACATAAACTTCCTCATTTAAAAACCCATTTAGAAATGCGCTCTTGACGTCCATTTGAAATAATTTGATTTTAAAATGACAAGCAATAGCAAACAATATACGAATGGACTCGAGTCTAGCTACAGGGGCGAAAGTTTCGTCAAAGTCTATACCTTCTACTTGAGAGTAGCCTTGAGCAACTAGTCGTGCCTTGTTCCTGATGATAGTACCATCTTCATCTTTCTTGTTCTTGAAGATCCATTTGGTACCTATCACATTATGTTGCTTTGGAGGCTTCGTTAATTCCCAGACTTTGTTTCGCTCAAATTGATGGAGCTCTTCCTGCATTGCTTTAATCCAGTAGTCATCCTGAAGAGCTTCATCTATTGTCTTTGGTTTCGATTAAAGATACGTAGCAAGCAAATCCGCAAACCAACTGCCTTCGAGTTCTAACTCCTTCTTGTGGATCTCCAATGATGTTCGATTCCGGATGATCCTTGGAGATTCGTAGCGTTTGTTGAAACGGAGTACTCGGAGGTACACGAGATGATTCCTGCACATCAGATAAACTAGAAGAACCATTAGATGCATCATTAATATTGGAAGTATTATTATGAGAAGATGCACTAGCAGGAGAATCATCATCTAGAGAGATATCGAGGGTAGATTTTTTCAGATTCAAAATGAGAAGCTTCATCTACTTTAACATTTATAGATTCTACGATCGTCTTAGATTCAATGTTAAATACTCGATATGCTCTGCTATTCGTAGAATAACCCAAAAAGATCCCTTCATCACTTCGAGAGTTGAACTTTCCAAGATTTTCACGGTCACGTAAGATGTAACATCGACTCCCGAAGATACGAAAGTACTTGATATCCGGTTTTCTACTAAACCACAGCTCATATGGTGTATTCAAGGTTCCTGGGCGCAAATACACTCTGTTAATGACATAGACAGCGGTGTTCACAGCTTCAGCCCAAAAATGTAGCGGTAATTTCCGGCTATGAAGCATCACACGCGCCATCTCTTGAACAACCCTGTTTTTGCGCTCAACAACACCATTCTGCTGAGGTGTATAGGGTGCCGAGAATTCATGTTTAATGCCATTTGAAGTACAAAAGTCAATGAATTTTGAATTTATGAATTCTCCACCCCTATCACTTCTAACACGAATGATCTTTTCATTCTTTTCAATCATAATACGATGGCAAATCTCATGAAAAGAGTCAAACGTATCAGCTTTCTCTCTCAAAAATGCTACCCAAGAAAACCGAGAGAAATCATCAACCAATAAAAAGATGTACCATTTACCTCCCAAAGATGGTTGACGGGTCGGCCCCATTAAGTCCATGTGCAAAAGTTCCAAGGGCCGTTTTGTACCAACGTGGTTCAAGTTCTTGTGTGCAGTCCTAGACTGTTTTCCCTTTTGGCAACCACCACACACAACGTTTTGTTTAAATAAAAGCTTTGGAATCCCCTTGACCACGTCCTTGTTTGAAATTCTAGTAAGTTCCTTAAAATTTAAGTGACCTAGCCTTTCATGCCAAAGAGTTTCATTATTCAAAGCGGCTAAGTTACAATTTTCAGAAAATTTATTAGGAACAACATAACAATTGTTTTCAGATCTAACCCCTTTTAGAAAGAAAGCATGGTCCTTATCAGTTACAACGCATTCAACCGATGAAAAGTTAACTGAAAACCATTGTCGCAAAGTTGACTTATGCTTATGAGGTTAGTCTTAAGGCCATCAACAAATAAGACGTTTTTCAAAATCGGGCCATCTGGAATAGCTACCGTCCCTTTTCCAACAATTTTGGAAGATCGACCGTCTCCGAAAACAACGTGTCCTCCGGAGATTTTCTCAAGATTTTGAAAACTATTTTTGTCACCGGTCATGTGACGGGAACACCCGCTATCCAGATACCAAGACGAGCTATCATATGCATGCAAGGAAATATTGGAAACAAGACAAGGGAAAATTTCACCTTTGCGCACCCAAACCTTTTTGGAATGCGTCTGTAATGGTCGTGAAGTTTTGTGCCTAGGTGAAAGCGTCTTGTTAAAACGATTGTTGCTCCTTGATGAAGTCGTCTTGCGCGGTGAACTACCAAGTCTCTTTTCATTTGAAAAGTTTTGCTTTGATTTCCGGAAAGGAGCCTTTTTGGTAGTTGATGCAAGAGGTGCTTGAGATGAGCGTTCGACTCCCGTCTTGCAATATCTTCTTATGTGCCCTGAAACACCACAACGAAAACATACCTTAGATCTTGACGATCCCAAAGAGGATGAAGTAGGTTTGTTGTCGTTGTTTGTCTTGAATTCCGGTGTCGGAGGAGGAGATACCGACTGAGGCACAAAAACTGTCTCACTCGAACTTGGACTGTTTCCAGTTTGAGTGTATCCGAGGCCGAACCTATTTGATTGACCAAGACCAAGAAGTCTATCCAACTTACTCCTTCCTGAAGAGAATCGCTGTAAGTCATTCTTGAGTTGGAAAATGGTCTTTGTCATTTCCAGGTTATCCTGTCGAGCCTCGTTGTAGAGCTTTGAAAAGTGATTCGCGTTATCCACCAGATTTGTATGTTCCTTTTCAAGTTGCTCATTGGACTCTTGAAGGGAAGCATTTTCTTTTATCAGGTTTTCCCTTTCCACTTCAAGAGCGTTTGAGAGAGAAGTCGCTCTTTTTGCTTCTTCTTCGAGATCATGCAATCTCCCTCTCAAACTCTTGTTTTGCTTAGCCACTTTCTTTGAGTCCCTCAAAAGTCTGTGGTAGGCTAGAGCAAAATCTTCACCTTCCGAATCATCCGATTCATTGTCCATTGCATTCTTTTCAACAGTGGAGTTGGACAATGATTCAGACGTACTTGCCATAAAGCACATGAATGGTGAAGATGTGGACGCGTGGAATGCCGTGGAGCTCTTTTCTTCATCACTTGAAGATGACTCATTTGACGTTGAGTTGTCATCCCAAGTGACGACTTGCATCGCCTTCTTCTTTGCCGGATACTTGTTAGGACACTCCGTTGCAATGTGGCCGTAGCCTCGACATTTGAAGCATTGCAGTTGTCCTTCTGAACTTTTCTTATCCTTTGAGAAGTTCTCCTGCTTTCTTGACTTGTGACTTGGAGTACCCTTGCCTTTGTTCCACTTTCTGAAGGATGGAGATTTGCTTGAATTACCCCTTCGAAAGTTGCGGCGAAAATTCCTTGTCAAGAGAGCGAGCTGCTTCTCAAATTCCTCCATAGAAAGGTTCTCGTCATCGTCCGAGGAGGATGTATCCGCGTCTTCTTCCTTAGTTGTTTTCAACGCATAACCTGAAGACTTAGAAGTGGATGCTTTTCCAGAAGAATTGTTAGTATTAAAAGTCATTTCATAAGTTTGTAATGAACCAACTAATTCTTCTACACGTATTTCGTCCGGGTGTTTAATAGTTTCAATGGCAGTAACCTTTGGGCGAAATCGTTCAGGAAGAGTTCTTAAGATTTTTCTTACAATCTTAAATTCTGGAATCTTCTCTCCCAGATTAGCACATGAGTTTACGATGTCTTGCAATCGTGTATAGTTGTCCGTGAAAGATTCATTTTCTGCCATCAAAATAGAGTCAAACTTGCTCGTAAGCATCTGCAGTTTCTGAATCTTCACGAGGTTAGTTCCCTCATGTGTAACCTGGAGAACATCCCAGATTTCTTTCGCAGTCTCACATGCCGAGACGCGAGAGAATTCAGTTTGAGATAAGGCATTAAAAATAGCATTAATTCCCTTGCCATTGTAAGAAGATAACTCAAACTCTTCCTTGGTCCATTTCGACCTAGGTTTTAAGGTGTGAACATCAGAGATAAGTTCAGTTGGATTAGTCCATCCTGATTCAATTGAATGCCACACCCTTTCGTCGATGGAAGATAAAAAGGCTTTCATCCGTACTTTCCAGTACGCATAATTTGTTCCATCAAAGAAAGGGGGTCGATTGATGTTTCCACCTTCAACCATTGTTCACAACCCTATTCCCGCTCTGATACCACTTGTTGGGTCGTATATAATACGGATCTAAATAGGGGAAGAAACACCTAGAGGGGGGTGAATAGGTGTAAACGTATAAACACTCAAAAATCGTTGCGATAAAAAACCCAATGCGGAAATGAAAATAACTCGCAAGATTTTTACGTGGAAAACTCCATCACCGGAGTAAAAAACCACGGGACCGATAACACGGCAGAAATCCACTAGAATTAAAACACGTACAAGGTGATTTACCGTACACACTTACGACTCAACCTTTTCCATACGCTCCTAGAGGATCTTCTCCGCTCGCTCCAGACGCTTCTCGAATCCACGATCTGCGCCCAACGCCGAATCCACGGCGTCCAACGTCGAATCCACGACGTCCGACCGAATCCACGGTCTTCACCCAATAGCACCCTTCGAATCCACGAACGTGCCTCGCTCCGAATCCACGAGAGCGAATGAACCTTGAATCCACAAGGACACGCGAATCCACGCGCCGATTTTGGGGTAATCGTTGTTTTTTGGGTGGTGATGATCCGCCGAATACTTAGATCAAAGATAGATCGGAAATACCATCTAAGTATTCATTAGTTTGATTCAACTCAAGATGTGAGTATGAAAACCTAGAATCAAACTAATCAATATAGATGAAGAAACATAGAGTATTCTCTAATGATTTCCTTTCTTCTCTATATGTGGATCTATAGCCGTATAAGATGATATATGAAAATGACGGCTATGTGGATTGACCCTAGAAAGAAAGACATAGGGTCTATTTATAGGTTAGAAACCCTAGGAAGGAGATAAGAATCAAGAACCTGCCATTTCTGGAATTTTACGGACGGCGATCCGGATCGTGATAACTGAGATCCGGATCGTCATAACGAAACAGCCAATTCCAGAAAAACGAAGGTTCGGGATCCGGATCATGTGACTACGATCCGGATCGTTCATACAGTTCACCAAACATCAACGTTCGGGATCCGGATTGCGAAGCAAGATCCGGATCGTTCAAGGTAGATGGTAAACTCAACGTTCGGGATCCGGATCAAGAGACTACGATCCGGATTGCGACGATGTATGAACGAACCACCTTCGGGATCCGGATCGAACAGCCTGATCCGGATCCTGAACATGTCCCAAGTCCAGTTTTTGATTTTTATGCAATGAAAGATTCTTCCAAGTGTTTCTACACTACAAGAAGTATTCGGATCACACAAATTCTTTAGTTAAACATACCTGATCCTTTTGAATTCTTCTTTCTTGAGATTGAGTTAAATGATTCAACTTTCTTCACCTTCAATCTTCAGGACTTGAAACTTTCACGAAACTACGCCAACTCAAATTCCGTAACAGTATTGGCGTATAGAACCGAGGAAAGGAGAAGGAAAAAAGGGATCCATCTCTCATGGGGTTCTACGTTGGCGACAGGAAGGACGATCGCACTTCCTGCGAAATCCGGCGAAACGAGGTGAGCGTTTTGGGTCTTCCCGTTGTCTTACGGTATGAGTTTTCCCTTTTGTCGGGTCGCGTGCGAGTCAAGTTTGGTACTAAACGGGAGGCCGCCGCCGCCGTGGTTAAACGGGAGGCCGCCGCCGCCGTTACCGTGTTCACGAAGTCATCGCCGCAGCCGCCGTGATCGCGTGGTCGCAACCGGAGCTGACCCGGTGCACGCGGCGCACGCTCCCGCGGCCCGGGGGACGGAACTGTTCACAACAGGGATTTCAGGCCCGCGGTCCACCGCGCCCGCGTGCACCCGGCGCACGCTCCCGCGGCCCGGGGGCGCAGACCCGGTGCACGGAGGCGTGCGCCAGGCCGCGCGGTCCACCGGACCGGCGTGCACCCGGCGCACGCCTCCGCGACCCGGGGCCGCAGACCCGGCGCACGGAAAGCGTGCGCCAGGCCGCTCGGTGCACGCCCTAGGCGTGCACCCGGTTCTCGGCACCGCAGCGGGGAGCGGTGAACCCGGTGCGCGCCCGAGCCCGTGCACGGCCCGGCCCAAGCCGCACGGGTCCACCGCTGCAGTGTGCTCCCGGCCCGCGCCGCGGTCGCCTGCTGTCGTGGACCCGGTCCACGCCTGGTTTCGTGCACCAGCATTCAGGAAAGGAGCCCAGAAGCTCCATTTTTGGCCCGTTTCGCCCCGTTTTTTAGTGTTTTTAATCGCGACGATGTTTTTAACGATAATTTTTACTGTAGTTCTTTTCGGGCACAAGGGGGGTGTTTTAACTGGAGTTTCTGCACATCTTCTTCTTCGCGTTTCAGGTGGGTGCTCATCCTAAAACTTAGTGTGGGACTTTCGTAAATTGTGCTCAAGTTTTTATGACTCGTCTAACTGTGCTAATATGAGTGATCTTTATTGATGATATCATCGGGTTTTACTGGCGGGTACACTCTTAGAATCCCTTTTATGCACACTATCGTTATTTTCATGTTTATCATGTTGTGGGTTTTATTTTGGAGCTTAGCGTCGGGTTTCCGACAGGGGTATTTACTTTTGATTATTTGTCTAATGGTGCTAACATGACAGTCGTTACGGTTCATATATTTGAGTATACGTGGTATTTTTAGTTATTATGCTCGAGGCTGCAGCACGCGCACCCGCGGTTTGGCCACCGCAAAGGGTGTGCTTTTCCGAAAAAGTGGTCTATGACCCGTGTATACCCACGAGGTGACGTAGTGGGGGCCCCCGTAGGTGGGGGGTTTGAGGCGCCAAGGTGCGAGCGGTGGCTCTGTATGAGCGGTGGCTCTTTATGAGCGGTGGCTCTTTATGAGCGGTGGCTCTGTATGAGCGGTGGCTCTGTATGAGCGGTGGCTCTTTATGAGCGGTGGCTCTGTATGAGCGGTGGCTCTTTATGAGCGGTGGCTCTTTATGAGCGGTGGCTCTTTGTGAGCGGTGCGAGTGCTCGGTTTGGTTTCCCGAGGTTGGTGCTCGATTCGGGTTGCCGGGGCAGGTGCCCGGGACAGGTTATGCAGGGATATTGTCGAGTGCACGATGAGGAGGGCGGTTGCTCTGGTTTTACTGCGGTTTGCTTTCTTTATAGCCCTTGTTGCTTTCGTGCCTTATTTTCTGGTCACTTACTTCCCACTCTGTGATAGGTTCGTCCAGGGACGAGTGCTAGGACGACGGTGAGGCCGTGGCAGGAGTACTTTTGGTCCTTCGAGGCCATAGACTGTATGTACTTCTTATTTTGCTCATTTCATTATCTGTTAGTAGTTTACTGTGTGGATTGCGATACCCTTGTGGGGTCGATGTGGATGTTGGAATGTCGTTTATTATCTTTGTGAGTGGTTGTTTTGCTTTTCACGTTTGGCCGCTTTCAAACTACAAAAGAAAAGAAAGCATTTCGAAAACTGTTTTGAAAAACCTGGGCGCCGTGTGGGCACCGTTTTTAAAACTTGTGGATTTATCCTTTCAAAATTTGTCGGCCCTTTTAATACTTATGAGATATGGCTGTATGTATCCGACTGTTGAACTAGTGTGGTTAAAGCGATAGTTGTATGGTTGTTGTAGTCAGGACGCCGTGCATATACAAAGGAGACTCTGCCCGTTCGCAGAGTGAATTTGTATATGCGGCGGGTCTGGGCACGCACCGAGGGAGTTGATTTCAAAAAAAAAAAAAAAGTATACACAAATTCAAACCATTTTCAGTGGTCGTCTTCCGCTTAATGAAACCCCCGGGGCGTGACAGATTAAGATGGTATCAGAGCGAAACAGCTTTAACCACAGTAGTCGCTGTCCAACATCCACTGGAGCACATTACCACTGGCTACTAACTAATGAAATGATCAGGGTATATCTGCGTAGAGATGCGAGAGTGCGGGGACTATTGAGTTTCTTTTTCCGATATGGCTTGGGTGGTAGCACAACCCACCGGTGGTTGTTGGTTTGTCGGCCGTCTGTCGGTCATGAGTAACTGGATAGCCGTTTGTCTAAACTTGTACCTTCTGGGTTTTCTGGTGTTAAGTTACAGCGGGTAGTCGGTCGATTCCTTTTGCACCATGGGCAAGGTACGGGTGGGAGTGAGGATTCTTCCCCTATGATTGTTACCCATAGTTCGGCCTTTCACCGTAGACACTGCGACGGTTGTAGAGATCGTCGTGATGGGTTCACGGGGGCTCGTTTTGGGGTCAGAGAGGCCGTACCTCGCTTCGCACAAGGGTGCGTAAGTGGTGACTTTTACTAGGGTGTTTAGCTTTGACGCTGGGTGGTGCCGGGTGGCTCCTTTTAGTGGGGTTGTGGTGGTAAAGCTTTGGGTTGGGTTTCTGTTTTCTGCACAAGTGCGTCGGTTCGGTTGTCCTGCTGGTGGGTTGGCGTGTGATCCCTTGAGTGCGTTTAGTGAACCTAGGCAAATTTTGACACGGTTCTTCTCGCTGTTTTCGTTGCTTGTCTTCTCCCGACCCTTTAGATTTCAGATGGATAGTCTTCAGTACCTAGAGGTCTTTGCTGAACGGACCTAGAGCTTAGATTTTCTTCTAGTTGGGAGTGTCACTGTTGGTCTGGAAGTTTACCGCTCGATTAGATGCCCGGTGCTTGGTGGGGCAACGATTTGGGACCGAGAGTTAGTGGCAATTTAGAGCGTCGCACCCCGTCGGTGCCAGGACGGAAGTAGGAGATTACCTTGTGGGTTTTGTCGCCAGCTTCCCATGACTAAGGCATAGCCTTGAGGCTTGGTTGGGAGCGTTGTGGATTGTGATCTTTTGGGGCTAGTGTGAGTCAAGGGGGGAATCTGGCGACTACTCGGAGTTTTGGTACTGGTCACCTTCGGCTAGGAGGCCCTGTACGCAGCCCTTTCTGTGGGGTAGACCTTGTGGTAGGTCTTAGAGCTGAAACCTAACGTTAGTCTTGACTGTCGCCTCGGTAGGATGGATAGTCGGATCGGGTGGTCCGGGTTGGTGGTTATGTTCCGAGCTTGTGGCCCGTGTTGGTGACGGGTGGAAGTGTCCCGTGTTGGGGACGGAGGGGAGCGGTCCGTGTCGGTGACAGGTGAGTTCATTGTTTTCAGGGGAGAAGTTATGGTAGTTAGTAACCCAGCCTATTTTGTTGGTACCTCTCGGAGCCTTGTGAGGGCGTTGTGTGGTTTGTTTTCCTCGTCGTCGGGTTGGATGTTTTGGACTTTTAAAGGATCATTGGTATGCGTTGGGCGGTATGACTGGGGCACCTCGACGCATCGCGAGACTTTGTTGCTAACTGCTCAGCACCGGCTGGGGTGGTGTGCGGACCGGTGGCATCGTGACTGGGAATTTCGAGTCGGGAGGCAGGAATACGACGAGGTGCTGGGCATGGACTGGTTCACGAGGTATCCGGCGGATGTATAGCTACTTGGTTTCAGTGAGCCTAGCGACTCGACCCTTTGCGTCGTTCACTGACACCCCCGTGGTAGGGGTTTCTTCTGCCATCCTCCTGACTGAATTGCCGGGAATACCCCCGGGCGAGAGGTCATCCTATCTTTCGAGCTTCTACCAGACAAGCAACCTATCACTTAGGCGCCTTGCGGAATGGCTTTCGCGGAACTGAGGGAATCTAAGGCACAACAAGGAGTTTTTCTGAATAAAGGGTTCATCAGACCGAGTGTGTCGCCTTGGGGCGCACCCGTGCGTTTCGTGCAAAAGAAGAATGGAAGCCTACGCCTACGCATCGACTATAGGGAGATAAACAAAGTTACAGTGAAGAACAAGTCCGGGATTGATGACCTCTCCAATCAACTGCGAGGAGCACTTACGGACTTTTCTCCGGAATCTCAGGGACCAGAAGCTGTTTGCTAAGTTTAAGAATGTGAGTTTTGACTTCGCGAAGTGGACTTTTTGGGGCACATTGTGTCAGCAACGGGAATCACAGAGAATGTGAGCGGAACTGCCCGACATACGATCCGGAACTGGCAGCAGTCGTTTTCGTTTTAAAGCTTTGGAGACACCACCTTTTGGAGTTCATCGTGATGTGTTTACGGATCGCCAGAGTCTTAAGTTTTGTTCACATAGAAGGATCTGATTTTTGCGGCAGAAGCATTGGTTGGAATTACTGAAGGACTCGGCTTGTCCATTCAGTATCACCCCGGGAAAGGCAAGTGTAGTAGCGGATGTTTTGAGCAGGAAAGGCCAAATGGGGGGGGGGGGGGAATCGATGAGCGCGAGTACTTAGCGGGACCGATATGGTCGCGCGACCTTTTGTTCCTTGTTGATCAAGCCAACCCTATTAGAGAAACCCTAGAAGGTCAGAAAATGGGCGCTCAGATACAGCTTATTCGAGACAAGACCCCCCGAACCACGCGAGCGACTTTTCGGCGAGTGTGAACGACGCAATACATTTCGAGGGCGGGATTGCGTGCCCGAGCTGCCAGAGTTGAAGAAAGAGATACTGTTAGAGGCGCACTGCGCTCCCTATGCGGTACATCCAGGTGACACGAAGACGTACAAGGACCTCAAGCAAAATTTTTGGTGGACTAAACCAAAGGGGGGATATAACACAGTTCACTGCTCGCTGTCTAGATGGTTAACAAGTAAAGTTCGAACTTCAGCGCCCAGCGGGGAAAACTACAATCTCTACATGTACCAGAGTGGAAATGGGAGCGAACCAGCAGGGAATTCGTCACGGGTTTTCTGCATCGCATCAAGGGCACGATGCAGTTTGAGTCACAGTGGATCGACTGACGAAGTCGACTCTCTTTCCACCCATCTGTACGACGTGGACCAGAGACACTCGGCTGGTGTCGAACCTTTGGCAAAGTCTACAACGAGCTCTAGAGCTAAACCACACTTCAGCACGGCGTATCACCCCCCAGACCGACGGACAGTCCGAGCAAGTGAACCGAATTCTCGATGATGTGCTCCGAGCCTGCGTACTTGATTTGGGTGATGGATGGTCACTGCTTTTGAGCTTAGAGAGGACCTGAGCTTCGACGGAACACCGGTGCGGATCTTAGCACGAGAGGACAGAAAGGATTGCGCAACTGGACGATCCCCTATGCGAAGGTGCTGTGGAGCAACCAGGAAGAACGTAAAGTGACTTGGGAACTGGAGTCAAAGATGAGCGAGTGCTACCCAGATTTATTCGTTGCGGACCAGGATTAAGTTTCGAGGACGAAACTTCTTTTAAGTGGTGAGTGATGTAGAGTCCTGGCGTTCCAATGCCTTTGTATACCTTCTTTTTATGATGGGATTGTTAGGAAAACTTTTCACTGTGTTTTCTGCAATGGACTGGCCTGGACCGCGATTATTTTTCTACGACTGAGCTCGAAAAACGGAGGACGGCAAAGCGAACGGATTCGAATTCCGACTTACGGATCTCCCGGAATGGGGGTCAAAGCGTTTGCCTTTGAGTGGTGCATCGGAATCCGTGCTAAGTGGCCGGCACGCTTTTCGAGGCGGTCGGACGGGATCTGTCCCTGATCAGTTTCTTTGATCTTATTTATGTTATTGGTTTATTTTAATTATTTTTGTAATACCTCGACCTCCCGGTTTTCCGTTTTGGTTTTAATTGAATTTTTTTAGTGTTAGGGGGGGTTGAAAGTTCGAGAACTTCTAGGCACACCGTCGGGACTCGCGGGTATTTTTAGGTGTTAGAGCTCGCGAAACGGAGAATGGCGGCGAAGTCGGATTCGAATTCCGACCCCGGGATCTCCCAGGATAAATTTCTGAAGGTAACCAGCAGTTCCTGGTGCATCAAAAAGCGTGCGGGCGATCGGCACGCTTTTCGAGGTAAGATTGGACCCCTGGTCCGCACCCGATCGTTAAGTGTTGAGTTTGGGGACTAGGGTTTTTATTTTTCTGTTCTCATCTCTTTGGATCGTGCGTTAGGGTTTCGGGGGCGTACAAAAAAAAAAAAAGAGGAAAAAGCCCCAATCCCCCTTTCTCAATTCAAGTATTGGCGTATAGAACCGAGGAAAGGAGAAGGAAGAAAGGGATCCATCTCTCATGGGGTTCTACGTTGGCAACAGGAAGGACGATCGCACTTCCTGCGAAATCCGGCGAAACGAGGTGAGCGTTTTGGGTCTTCCCGTTGTCTTACGGTATGAGTTTTCCCTTTTGTCGGGTCGCGTGCGAGTCAAGTTTGGTACTAAACGAGAGGCCGCCGCCGCCGTGGTTAAACGGGAGGCCGCCGCCGCCGTTACCGTGTTCACGAAGTCATCGCCGCAGCTGCCGTGATCGCGTGGTCGCAACCGGAGCCGAAAACGGGGGACGGAACTGTTCACAACAGGGATTTCAGGCCCGCGGTCCACCGCGCCCGCGTGCACCCGGCGCACGCTCCCGCGGCCCGGGGGCGCAGGCCCGGTGCACGGACGCGTCCGCCAGGCCGCGCTGTCCACCGGACCGGCGTGCACCCGGCGCACGCCTCCGCGACCCGGGGCCGCAGACCCGGTGTGAGGTCCCGGAATCCCCCGCGTAGGGTTGCTGGTTGTTGGGCAGCTTTCGGTCGCCGTTGGGGGTGTTGGTGCGCGTGTTGGGGACCCAGAAATGGATTTGTGATGCAAATTGGGATTTGCTTGCATCACTGGAGGCCTGCGTGGGTTGCGCGCAATTTGGACACAAGTGGTGGACTTCGGGCTTAAATTGAGACCCCGTGGGAAGTTGGTGGACCCGTCGGGTGTTTAGAAGTGATTTCGCGCGATTCAGATGTCAAAATTAGACTCCGGGTGAAGTCCGGATAAAAGTTTACCTCTCCGGTCGCCTTCGGGAATTTTTAGAGTTGGAATTGGGCAAATCGGACTTTAAAAATGGACCCGGCGCGAAAATCGAATCGAGTGGGCATTCGGCAAATTTTCGGGTGAGAATTTGGAGAATTGGACATCGTTTTTGGATTCAGCGCGCGAAATCGCTAAGAATGGACTATTTATTTGTTGGATTTGGAGCCCGGATGAAGTGCGCGTTTTTCGAGGCAAAACGGCACGTTTATCGAGGTGTGCGCGTGGCACGGATCCCGAGGCGAGCGCGGCGCGCGGGTCGAGGCGGCCGCGTGATGGGACGGGGCGCAGGCGGACAGGACGGGGCGCAGGCGCGGGACGCGCGGGGGCCGCCACGTGGCGGGCCCCCGTTGGCGCCCGCGCGGGCGCGGGGGCACGCGCGCCCGTGTAACGGGCGCGTGTCCCGCGCCTGGGCTGCGCGGTGCGTGCAACGCGCCCGTGTGGCAGGCGAGTTGCTGCGCGCCGCGTGGCCCTGTGGGCGCGCGCGTGGACCGGGCGCGCGCGCCCGTGTGCTGTGGACCCCGGATGGGGCTTCCCCATTGGCCCGCGCGGTGGACCGGCGCGGTGGACCGGATCCATGGACCGCCTTCTCTCTCCCTCTTTTCTTCTTCTTCTTCCTCCCCGCGCACGCCATTTTCCCTCCTCTTCTCTTCCTTTCTTCTTCAACCGAGCGAGAGGGAGAGCGAGGGAGATGGTGGGAGGTACGGCGTGGCGTCGTGGGCCCCGTGGAGCACGCGAGTTTTTCCGTGGGGAGCGTTTCGGCGACGGCGGCCCAGTCGGGGTAGGTCCCGTATGTTTGTTTTTACGGTATTTTTAGCACAGTTTTGGAGCGATATTTTGGACTGTGAATTGACCCTCTTGCTCTTATCTGTGTTTCTCGGTACCGTTTTGCGTGCGGTCCCCGACGGCGTGCGACGGCAGCGGACATCGTTTTGCGTGCGGACTCCGTTTGGTGTGCGGATTCCGGCACCGTGCTCCGTTTTGCGTGCGGACTCCGGCAGCGGACTTCGTTTTGCGTGGGGATCGCGTGGAGGCCAATTGCAAGTGTCTACGAGCAATTGGTGGCAATCGAGGTGGGTGGCCTTATCTCCAAGTTTTATGGAATGTACATTAATTCTATTAATGTAGGACTATGCATGATGGTTTATTTCCTTGTGTAGCATGCTAGATTGTTGGAATGGCTATCCCTTTATTATCGGATAATGTGGTTATCTTGGAACTTGACCTAGCACCCCCGTCATATGTTGTATGTGTAACCAGACTAGTAGAAAATCCCTCACTTGGGCTAGGGTTATTTATGCTTAGACATCCACACTGTTCCTTCATCCCTGGACATAGTGTTTTCTCGCCCGGGTAGTGGGCCGAGAGGTCGGGACTTGCTTTTAGTGTGGGATGCTTTTGCACTCTTGCTTGGGAGCAGAGTGGAGTCTGGTAGTTGTAGCTGGGTTGCTTATCTGTGCCGGGAGCCGTTTGGGTAAACGGTAGTCCCGGGAGGTCTTGTTTCCCTGTTGTGCCTTCGTAGAGGGAGCCGTTGCGCAGACGGCAGTCCCGGGCCGTCGAGTATCTTCCGGTCCGCCCTGTTGGGAACCGTTGGGGTTGACGGTGGTCCCAGGTCGTTGAGTGTTGTCCGACCTGTTTTGTTACCCTGAGTTGTGGGTCGTTCCTGGCTGTGGAGTATCTCCAGCCAGTGAGCCTTGTGCTGCGAGCCGTTGGCGAGGCTAGTGTCTCGTGTTTCGAGTTAGCCGAGCAGCTGAGTCGTCGAGAGTTCTCCGACTGTTGTGCGAGGTATTTGGGGATCCTGAGTCCTACCGTTCTGAGAGTGAGCGTGGATTTTGACTAGCCTGCTTATGCCAATTTGTGATACTCTAGGCCGCGCCGTTTTCCGCAGTTGGAGTCGCGTCCCTGAGATGCCGCTGTGGATACGATGGGCCTGTTGAGGCAGTTTTGCGCGAGGGGTGAGTTAGTCGGGCAGGACGCCCCACGTAAATCCCATCCTCATGGGGATGCGTGGTAGTGGGCAGGCGCGTTCCTAGTCGACAGGCGCAGGCTTGTCTGGACCCTATGAGGCAGTCAGTTCGATTGGGTCTTTTGAGCACCTTGGGTGCGAGTGGTCTCTTTTACTTTCATCTGTTCCACTTTTTGAGTATCTAGATAGAGGTATGGCAGCTGTAGAGTAGCTCCAGCTTTTCTTGTTCAGATTTCATTGCTCTGTTATCTTTTACCTCTAGTAGACTTGGTGGGCAGACCGTTGGGCTTGTTGACGGCACCCACTGAGAACTACTGTGGGAAGTAGTTCTCACACCCGTCGTGGTGTCTTTTTCCCCAGGAACTTCTTCTCCTGTTCATGTTGCTCCAGTTGCTGATCCTTCTGACCGAGGCGAGGGAGTCGCGAGCTAGTTCCCTACCCGTCGTTGGAGAGTAGCGGTACCCCTTCAGAGGAGAGCTTCAGTAGATTAGTTACTTCTTTTCCTCTGTTGAGAGACCTTTGTTGTGAGGTATAGAGTTGTACTTTATTTACAGTTTGAGAGACTGATGTAGTGAGGATATTTTTGTAGTGAGAGCTTGTACACTGATGTACTTTATTGGAGACATCTCCCTTTGGAGTTTTGTATCAGAGGACTTGGTATACGATCGTATTTGGGAGATGGATATTGTATTATCTTCAGTTGTACAGTGTTTGGTTTCCAGTTCTTACTAGTTTACTTCTAGCTCTGATATCTGTATCTCTGTAGTTGATTCTTCCTGCAGGTTAGACGCTTCGTCTGTACGGCAGTTTCCGTACAGATGGCGGATCTGTTAGTGAGCCCGGGTCGCAGTTTCGACCCCGGGGCGTGACAGATTAGAGTGGTATCAGAGCCTAGGTTGTAGGTCGTGATGGACTTAGAAACCCTAGGCTTGCGGTTGGACATTAGGATGACTACGTGAGAGTCGTGACTTTTAGCGAGAGTCTTGATTGAGTTTTACCTCTCCCAAGAGATGGGATGAGTGTTTGGCATGTTTATTCTCCTAATCGATTATGTTGGTTGCAGACAACATAATGCTATGGAATGGATGACATGTCTTAGACTTTCGCTGGATTTGGTCGTATGGTTGTTGTGTCCTGACATTTGTTGTTTTGCAGCGGGTTGCGATACCCCTGAGACATCGTGTTGTGAAAAGGACACATCCCGTCCTGGCTGAGTTACCAGGAGAGCGTTTTCCCTGGCTGAGTTACCAGGAGGGCGTTTTCTCTGGCTGAGTTACCAGGAGGGCATTTTCCCTGGCAGAGTTACCAGGAGGGCGTTTTCCCTGGCTGAGTTACCAGGAGGGCGTTTTCCCTGGCTGAGTTACCAGGAGGGCGTTTTCCCTGGCTGAGTCACCAGGTGGGCATTTTCCCTGGCTGAGTTACCAGGAGGGTATTTTTCCTGGCTGAGTTACCAGGAGGGCATTTTTCCTGGCTGAGTTACCAGGAGGGTGTTTTTCCCTGGCTGAGTTACCAGGAGGGTATTTTTCCTGGCTGAGTTACCAGGAGGGCGTTTACCCTGGCTGAGTCACCAGGTGGGCATTTTCCCTGGCTGAGTTACCATGTGGGTATTTTTCCTGGCTGAGTTACCAGGAGGGCATTTTCCCTGGCTGAGTTACCAGGAGGGTGTTTTACCCTGGCTGAGTTACCAGGAGGGTATTTTTCCTGGCAGAGTTACCAGGAGGGCATTTTCCCTGGCTGAGTTACCAGGAGGGTGTTTTTCCCTGGCTGAGTTACCAGGAGGGTATTTTTCCTGGCTGAGTTACCAGGAGGGCGTTTTCCCTGGCTGAGTTACCCGGAGGGCGTTTTCCCTGGCTGAGTTACCAGGAGGGCGTTTTCCCTGGCTGAGTCACCAGGAGGGCATTTTCCCTGGCTGAGTCCCCAGGAGGGCATTTTCCCTGGCTGAGTCACCAGGAGGGCATTTTCCCTGGCTGAGTTGCCAGTAGGGCATTTTCCCTGGCTGAGTTACCAGGAGGGCGTTATCGCTGGCCGAGTTACCAGATGGATAATTATCACTGGCCGAGTTACCAGATGGATAATTATCACTGGCCGAGTTACCATATGGATAATTATCGCTGGCCGAGTTACCAGATGGATAATTATCACTGGCCGAGTTACCAGATGGATAATTATCACTGGCCGAGTTACCAGATGGATAATTATCGCTGGCCGAGTTACCAGATGGATAATTATCACTGGCCGAGTTACCAGATGGATAATTATCACTGGCCGAGTTACCAGATGGATAATTGTCGCTGGCCGAGTTACCAGATGGATAATTATCACTGGCCGAGTTACCAGATGGATAATTATCACTGGCCGAGTTACCAGATGGATAATTATCGCTGGCCGAGTTACCAGATGGATAATTATCACCGGCCGAGTTACCAGATGGATAATTATCACTGGGCGAGTACCAGATGGATAATTATCACTGGCCGAGTTACCAGATGGATAATTATCACTGGCCGAGTTACCAGATGGATAATTATCGCTGGCCGAGTTACCAGATGGATAATTATCACTGGCCGAGTTACCAGAGGGATAATTATCACTGGCCGAGTTACCAGATGATAATTATCACTGGCTGAGCAACCAAATGGATGCATTGCCCCTGGCCGAGTTACCAGGTAGGCACATGCCCTGGCCGAGTTACCAGGAGGACATTTTTTTTTCTGGCCGAATTCCCAGGAGGATACTTTCCACTGGCCGAGCTACCAGAGGCGATGCCGCCCAGCGAGAGGCGAGGCCGCCCAGTGAGTGGCGATGCCGCCCAATGAGTGGCGATGCCGCCCAATGAGTGGCGAAGGTTCGGCCTGTTGAGACGATTTTCACCTCCGGCCGAGTTACCAGGTGGTTATTTTAGTGAGATTGAGATGACCCGACAGGACGCCGAGATTTGATGGCGTCGAGTTCGTCCTGATGGACTACCGGGAGCGTCTCCAGCCGTGAGTTGCTTGTTGACATAGTTTCCCGCTTTGAACGAGAGGGACCGAATCCCTGAACGGTAAAGGAGCGAAAACTTCGATAGACTGAGCCTAGAGTCTGTTCTTGTTGGATTGGGGTTCTAGGCACCGGTCTATCGGGATTTTTGGATTTTGGCCGCGTCAGTCGGTTCTTCTCGCCTATGAGTGGGGTGTTGCTGCGAGTTGAGTCGTTGAGGGTTCTCCGACATAGCGGTGAGAGTACTAGGGCATTTGCATTGATGTATGGGCTAGAGATAGTACCCTTAGCTTGTGCTCGTGAGGTTCAGATACCTGATCACGTGTTGCACATAGATGGGTGTTATTGGTCCTGCCCAGTGCAGTTGGGGCCCTGGTTTTTTGCCTGTTGATCTTTTGGCCCTTCCTCAGCTCCGGATTTTCGAGGTAGTGTTGGGTATAGGGCTGTGAAGATCTGAGGCCTTGATGCTTGAGATACCACACCGTTGATACACGGTGGTGATGCCACGCCGTTGATACACGGTGGTGATGCCACGCCGTTGATACACGGTGGTGATGCCACGCCGTTGATACACGGCATTGATGCCACACCGTTGATACACGGTGGTGATGCCACGCCGTTGGCGCACGGCAGTGAGGCCACGCCGTTGGTACACGGCAGTAATGCCACGCCGTGGGTGCACGGCAGTGATGCCACGTTGTAGGTACACAATGGTGAGAGTCTTTTGGATGTTTCGGACTTTTGACCGCGAGTTGGGCATCAGCTTTATGATCGCCTTGTGAGCCAGTTTCCAGTCCCGTTCACCGACGGTTTGGTCCCCGTCAGGGTGTTCATTATGAGTTGAGGGATCGACTTCGACCCGTGGGTCCGTTGGGGTTATGATAGCATGTTGAGCGACCAACTGTGGCACGAGATTGTGTCTCTTGAGGATCCCTTTTGAGGGTAGCCTGCAGTTGAGTAGTCCACTCAGGTGGTTTTGGATCGGGAAGTGACCGAGTGAAGACCCCAACTTATTGGTTTTCCCTTCCTTATTGGACGAGTCTGCAGGTATGCTTTGGGTCTTCTTGTTGAGGGTGGCCCCATGATGTGGTTTGGCGCGTATTACACTTGTGGTTATTTCAGTTTTCCCCCAGCCTTTTAATGGAGCCCTTGGTTTTTCACGTCTCAGCTCAGTAGTGATGTGTTTTTCCTCGCCCGTGATTTACTTGCTCCTTTGAGATCTGTGATTATTGGAGTACGAGGGACGCCCGTTGCAATTTCTGGCTCGAGAGATGAGAGAATTGCACATCGGGTCATACCGTACTTGTTGTTGTTGTCGCGGAGTAATCACGAGGAGCGAGTGGGGGAGCTGGAGGCGTATTGTTAGATACCTAGCCGTGGTATTCTTGACTCCTGATGGGCTTGATCTAGTTTCGAGGACGAAACTTTCTTTTAGTGGGGGAGGATGTGAGGTCCCGGAATCCCCCGCGTAGGGTTGCTGGTTGTTGGGCAGCTTTCGGTCGCCGTTGGGGGTGTTGGTGCGCGTGTTGGGGACCCAGAAATGGATTTGTGATGCAAATTGGGATTTGCTTGCATCACTGGAGGCCTGCGTGGGTTGCGCGCAATTTGGACACAAGTGGTGGACTTCGGGCTTAAATTGAGACCCCGTGGGAAGTTGGTGGACCCGTCGGGTGTTTAGAAGTGATTTCGCGCGATTCAGATGTCAAAATTAGACTCCGGGTGAAGTCCGGATAAAAGTTTACCTCTCCGGTCGCCTTCGGGAATTTTTAGAGTTGGAATTGGGCAAATCGGACTTTAAAAATGGACCCGGCGCGAAAATCGGATCGAGTGGACATTCGGCAAATTTTCGGGTGAGAATTTGGAGAATTGGACATCGTTTTTGGATTCAGCGCGCGAAATCGCTAAGAATGGACTATTTATTTGTTGGATTTGGAGCCCGGATGAAGTGCGCGTTTTTCGAGGCAAAACGGCACGTTTATCGAGGTGTGCGCGTGGCACGGATCCCGAGGCGAGCGCGGCGCGCGGGTCAAGGCGCGCGGGTCGAGGCGGCCGCGTGATGGGACGGGGCGCAGGCGGACAGGACGGGGCGCAGGCGCGGGACGCGCGGGGGCCGCCACGTGGCGGGCCCCCGTTGGCCGCGTGATGGGACGGGGCGCAGGCGGACAGGACGGGGCGCGGGCGCGGGGGCACGCGCGCCCGTGTAACGGGCGCGTGTCCCGCGCCTGGGCTGCGCGGTGCGTGCAACGCGCCCGTGTGGCGGGCGAGTTGCTGCGCGCCGCGTGGCCCTGTGGGCGCGCGCGTGGACCGGGCGCGCGCGCCCGTGTGCTGTGGACCCCGGATGGGGCTTCCCCATTGGCCCGCGCGGTGGACCGGCGCGGTGGACCGGATCCATGGACCGCCTTCTCTCTCCCTCTTTTCTTCTTCTTCTTCCTCCCCGCGCACGCCATTTTCCCTCCTCTTCTCTTCCTTTCTTCTTCAACCGAGCGAGAGGGAGAGCGAGGGAGATGGTGGGAGGTACGGCGTGGCGTCGTGGGCCCCGTGGAGCGCGCGAGTTTTTCCGTGGGGAGCGTTTCGGCGACGGCGGCCCAGTCGGGGTAGGTCCCGTATGTTTGTTTTTACGGTATTTTTAGCACAGTTTTGGAGCGATATTTTGGACTGTGAATTGACCCTCTTGCTCTTATCTGTGTTTCTCGGTACCGTTTTGCGTGCGGTCCCCGACGGCGTGCTCCGTTTTGCGTGCGGATCCTGGCACCGTGCACCGTTTTGCGTGCAGACTCCGGCACCGTGCACCGTTTTGCGTGCGGACTCCGTTTTGCGTGCGGATCCTGGCACCGTGCACCGTTTTGCGTGCGGACTTCGGCACCGTGCACCGTTTTGCGTGCGGACTCCGTTTTGCGTGCGGATCCTGGCAGCGTGCACCGTTTTGCGTGCGGACTCCGGCACCGTGCACCGTTTTGCGTGCGGACTCCGTTTTGCGTGCGGATCCTGGCACCGTGCACCGTTTTGCGTGCTGACTCCGGCACCATGCACCGTTTTGCGTGCGGACTCCGTTTTGCGTGCGGATCCTGGCACCGTGCACCGTTTTGCGTGCGGACTCCGGCACCGTGCACCGTTTTGCGTGCGGACTCCGTTTTGCGTGCGGATCCTGGCACCGTGCACCGTTTTGCGTGCGGACTCCGGCACCGTGCACCGTTTTGCGTGCGGACTCCATTTTGCGTGCGGATCCTGGCACCGTGCACCGTTTTGCGTGCGGACGGCAGCGGACATCGTTTTGCGTGCGGACTCCGTTTGGCGTGCGGATTCCGGCACCGTGCTCCGTTTTGCGTGCGGACTCCGGCAGCGGACTTCGTTTTGCGTGGGGATCGCGTGGAGGCCAATTGCAAGTGTCTACGAGCAATTGGTGGCAATCGAGGTGGGTGGCCTTATCTCCAAGTTTTATGGAATGTACATTAATTCTATTAATGTAGGACTATGCATGATGGTTTATTTCCTTGTGTAGCATGCTAGATTGTTGGAATGGCTATCCCTTTATTATCGGATAATGTGGTTATCTTGGAACTTGACCTAGCACCCCCGTCATATGTTGTATGTGTAACCAGACTAGTAGAAAACCCTCACTTGGGCTAGGGTTATTTATGCTTAGACATCCACACTGTTCCTTCATCCCTAGACATAGTGTTTTCTCGCCCGGGTAGTGGGCCGAGAGGTCGGGACTTGCTTTTAGTGTGGGATGCTTTTGCACTCTTGCTTGGGAGCAGAGTGGAGTCTGGTAGTTGTAGCTGGGTTGCTTATCTGTGCCGGGAGCCGTTTGGGTAAACGGTAGTCCCGGGAGGTCTTGTTTCCCTGTTGTGCCTTCGTAGAGGGAGCCGTTGCGCAGACGGCAGTCCCGGGCCGTCGAGTATCTTCCGGTCCGCCCTGTTGGGAACCGTTGGGGTTGACGGTGGTCCCAGGTCGTTGAGTGTTGTCCGACCTGTTTTGTTACCCTGAGTTGTGGGTCGTTCCTGGCTGTGGAGTATCTCCAGCCAGTGAGCCTTGTGCTGCGAGCCGTTGGCGAGGCTAGTGTCTCGTGTTTCGAGTTAGCCGAGCAGCTGAGTCGTCGAGAGTTCTCCGACTGTTGTGCGAGGTATTTGGGGATCCTGAGTCCTACCGTTCTGAGAGTGAGCGTGGATTTTGACTAGCCTGCTTATGCCAATTTGTGATACTCTAGGCCGCGCCGTTTTCCGCAGTTGGAGTCGCGTCCCTGAGATGCCGCTGTGGATACGATGGGCCTGTTGAGGCAGTTTTGCGCGAGGGGTGAGTTAGTCGGGCAGGACGCCCCACGTAAATCCCATCCTCATGGGGATGCGTGGTAGTGGGCAGGCGCGTTCCTAGTCGACAGGCGCAGGCTTGTCTGGACCCTATGAGGCAGTCAGTTCGATTGGGTCTTTTGAGCACCTTGGGTGCGAGTGGTCTCTTTTACTTTCATCTGTTCCACTTTTTGAGTATCTAGATAGAGGTATGGCAGCTGTAGAGTAGCTCCAGCTTTTCTTGTTCAGATTTCATTGCTCTGTTATCTTTTACCTCTAGTAGACTTGGTGGGCAAACCGTTGGGCTTGTTGACGGCACCCACTGAGAACTACTGTGGGAAGTAGTTCTCACACCCGTCGTGGTGTCTTTTTCCCCAGGAACTTCTTCTCCTGTTCATGTTGCTCCAGTTGCTGATCCTTCTGACCGAGGCGAGGGAGTCGCGAGCTAGTTCCCTACCCGTCGTTGGAGAGTAGCGGTACCCCTTCAGAGGAGAGCTTCAGTAGATTAGTTACTTCTTTTCCTCTGTTGAGAGACATTTGTTGTGAGGTATAGAGTTGTACTTTATTTTACAGTTTGAGAGACTGATGTAGTGAGGATATTTTTGTAGTGAGAGCTTGTACACTGATGTACTTTATTGGAGACATCTCCCTTTGGAGTTTTGTATCAGAGGACTTGGTATACGATCGTATTTGGGAGATGGATATTGTATTATCTTCAGTTGTACAGTGTTTGGTTTCCAGTTCTTACTAGTTTACTTCTAGCTCTGATATCTGTATCTCTGTAGTTGATTCTTCCTGCAGGTTAGACGCTTCGTCTGTACGGCAGTTTCCGTACAGATGGCGGATCTGTTAGTGAGCCCGGGTCGCAGTTTCGACCCCGGGGCGTGACACCCGGCGCACGGAAAGCGTGCGCCAGGCCGCTCGGTGCACGCCCTAGGCGTGCACCCGGTTCTCGGCACCGCAGCGGGGAGCGGTGAACCCGGTGCGCGCCCGAGCCCGTGCACGGCCCGGCCCAAGCCTCACGGGTCCACCGCTGCAGTGTGCTCCCGGCCCGCGCCGCGGCCGCCTGCTGTCGTGGACCCGGTCCACGCCTGGTTTCGTGCACCAGCATTCAGGAAAGGAGCCCAGAAGCTCCGTTTTTGGCCCGTTTCGCCCCGTTTTTTAGTGTTTTTAATCGCGACGATGTTTTTAACGATAATTTTTACTGTAGTTCTTTTCGGGCACAAGTGGGGTGTTTTAACTGGAGTTTCTGCACATCTTCTTCTTCGCGTTTCAGGTGGGTGCTCATCCTAAAACTTAGTGTGGGACTTTCGTAAATTGTGCTCAAGTTTTTATGACTCGTCTAACTGTGCTAATATGAGTGATCTTTATTGATGATACCATCGGGTTTTACTGGCGGGTACAATCTTAGAATCCCTTTTATGCACACTATCGTTATTTTCATGTTTATCATGTTGTGGGTTTTATTTTGGGGCTTAGCGTCGGGTTTCCGACAGGGGTATTTACTTTTGATTATTTGTCTAATGGTGCTAACATGACAGTCGTTACGGTTCATATTTTTGAGTATACGTGGTACTTTTGGTTATTATGCTCGAGGCTGCAGCACGCGCACCCGCGGTTTGGCCACCGCAAAGGGTGTGCTTTTCCGAAAAAGTGGTCTATGACCCGTGTATACCCACGAGGTGACGTAGTGGGGGCCCCCGTAGGTGGGGGGTTTGAGGCGCCAAGGTGCGAGCGGTGGCTCTGTATGAGCGGTGGCTCTTCATGAGCGGTGGCTCTTTATGAGCGGTGGCTCTGTATGAGCGGTGGCTCTTTATGAGCGGTGGCTCTTTGTGAGCGGTGCGAGTGCTCGGTTTGGTTTCCCGAGGTTGGTGCTCGGTTCGGGTTGCCGGGGCAGGTGCCCGGGACAGGTTATGCAGGGATATTGTCGAGTGCACGATGAGGAGGGCGGTTGCTCTGGTTTTACTGCGGTTTGCTTTATTTATAGCCCTTGTTGCTTTCGTGCCTTATTTTCTGGTCACTTACTTCCCACTCTGTGACAGGTTCGTCCAGGGACGAGTGCTAGGACGACGGTGAGGCCGTGGCAGGAGTACTTTTGGTCCTTCGAGGCCATAGACTGTATGTACTTCTTATTTTGCTCATTTCATTATCTGTTAGTAGTTTACTGTGTGGATTGCGATACCCTTGTGGGGTCGATGTGGATGTTGGAATGTCATTTATTATCTTTGTGAGTGGTTGTTTTTCTTTTCACGTTTGGCCGCTTTCAAACTACAAAAGAAAAGAAAGCATTTCGAAAACCGTTTTGAAAAACCTGGGTGCCGTGTGGGCGCCGTTTTTAAAACTTGTGGATTTATCCTTTCAAAATTTGTCGGCCCTTTTAATACTTATGAGAAATGGCTGTATGTATCCGACTGTTGAACTAGTGTGGTTAAAGCGATAGTTGTATGGTTGTTGTAGTCAGGACGCCGTGCATATACAAAGGAGACTCTGCCCGTTCGCAGAGTGAATTTGTATATGCGGCGGGTCTGGGCACGCACCGAGGGAGTTGATTTCAAAAAAAAAAAAAGTATACGCAAATTCAAACCATTTTCAGTGGTCGTCTTCCGCTTAATGAAACCCCCGGGGCGTGACATTAATGTGATTTGGGATGCTGTGATTATCTCGAGTTCTTCGGAGATTCGCCTCTGCTCTTTGGTGATTTGCTCTTGTTGAAAAGATAGGCGCTGTTGTTGCTTGAAAATTGAAGTTACCGATACTTGATCATCCGCGCCGGGTGCTTGTTGAGACGGTGAGGCAGAGGTGCCGACACAAGGTTTCTTTCCAGTGGAGGGTGTCGGAGTAACGTGTGGTAATTTGTGAAGTGACTTCACAATCGTTGACTCATCTATCATCCCCCAACAGTGTTGATATGATGTCGAGCTTATATCAATTTCAAACTTTTGCAAGATCCTCATGATGATTAATGGAAATGGAAGTCGCTCAGAAGGATTAGGATGCACAACATATCTTGACATTCTATTCCAAATTATGTAGGGGATGTTCATGTTCAATCCTACAGCCTCAGAGGGATGACCTATGAGATATAAGAACAGCATTCTATCCCATCTCACTAACTTGGTCTGCATGTTAGGAAGAATGTTGTAACATGTGATGAAATTAAGAAATCGGTACTCCAGTCGAAGATGTTTGGATTTTACACTTTTGCCATCAACTGATTCAGTTCCTTCCAAACAAATTTTTCCTATCACGGTCTGCCACAAGGTATTCGTCAAACTTTTTTCCGTCAAATAGTTGATCCCCGATGTGTTGGATTCCATTCCAAGGACTTCGCCGATTAATTGCGGAGTGATTTTAAGTTTCATCCCTTGGATATTTGTAAAGAAATGCATTGAGCCACGTTCATCTTCTTGAAGATGTCTTGCATTCGTGTAAAAGGTTCTTACACGATACAAGCAATACCCAAGTAATTCGGGGAATCGGCAGACTTGGATGAGATTAGCTTGCTCAATTAAAGTTCCAAACTCTGGTGAGTGATTTCGGAGAGCTTCAATGTTGACATGTCGTTCACCGATACATTCACGATGTTCAAAAGCTCGAAGGCGATCAATGCTGACGAACACTCCTTCCACCCGAGGCGGGGAGTCAGGAACCATTGGCTTGCTTGCATTAGCCTCTCGTGCTTGTCCAAAGCGTCGAGCAAGTCGTTTCCTTTTTACCGAGACGGTCGGTGACGACATAGGTGCTTTTCCTGTGTCAATGGGTGCCTTTCCTTTTGATCCATTGGAAGCCTTTTGTTCAGGTTTAACGGGCATTGATTCATCATCATTCATTAACACGTCCCAGTCTACTTCATCATTATTTGTTTCAGTTTCCGAGTCACTAATCAGATCAAATTCACCTTTTCGTTGAAGTTTCTTGGCTCTTTTTAGTTTATTGGTTGCTCGAGTATGCACCATTGTGACTAACAGCAAGATGATCCATGAGACTTCCATAGCTGTGCGTGCTTTAAGAGGATTGAAATCCTGTGAAGAGCAACTCAAGAACATGAAAATTTTGTAAGTTTTCAAAAATTAGAGAAATTGTACCCAAACAATCATTATCGTGTAGTGAGACTAGGAATCAAATTAGTTTTGCAAAAGGAAATTTAAAAATAGATCAATTGCATGATTTTGGAAAATTCCCATTATATGCCCTAAAACCGAAATTTTTGAAATCGAAGACCAAAAATCCGTTTTATCTTGAGAATACTTAGCATATAATCAAAACTAATCTACCCAGAGTTCTTATTTCAAAAGAAATTTGATCAAAAACCATCCACAAACGAAATTGATACAAGAAATTCATCACGTTTTGAGGAGGAATAAGAAAAACTGTGAAAAACCGAGATTTTGATCAATAAAACTTACTTGGAATTGAAGAACTTGAGTTTGAAAGCTTCCAAGATGGATGAAATCTAGAGAGAGAAGCTCTGGAAACTTTGGAACAAAAGATTGGAGTAAAAGAAATCAAAACCCTTTTGTTCTATATAAAACCCTAGCCGCGATCCGGATCAGTTCGTGATTACGATCCGGATCGGCTACCCGCAGTGAAAAACTGCGTTCGGGATCCGGATCGGCAGATCCAATCCGGATCGTCTGCCCGCAGAAGAATATCTGTGTTCGGGATCCGGATCGGCAGGTCCAATCCGGATCGGCTCCAACTTTTTCTTTAGAAAATTTCAGAGAAATTCTAGAAAAACCAGAAAAAGATTGTAAGCACTTTTGTGTATCAACTTTAAACGAAAATCATCGTTTCATACAACAAGAAATAGATTATACCAAATCTATCAATAACATCCAACAAATGAAACGAAAATTTATAAAAATTAAATCCCTTAAAGTTGAACAACTTCAATTACATCTAACTTGATCTTATGAGTAATGCCTTTATCAAATCATCAATTCAGTAAAGAAAATGAAATACAAAGATCAATAGATGTCTAACATCCCAGATAAATTAGATAATATATCTAGTCAATTTATTGAAGAGAGTGGCTCTTTGAGCATCTTTCATTAAAAATCCCACCTTATACCAACCTTGAAATTTTGACAGAGTCAAGTATTTCAACATGCATTTTAATTAATCAAACTTGAAAAACCTTGCTTGGTATACATGTGGTAGCTGCACACAGTACTCGGACGACCGAGGTGGTAGCTCTTTCCTCCATGTGGTGGTAGTTTTCACACTCCTCATTGGGATGTAACTCTTTCCACATCTTTTGAGCATAATACTTTTTCTTTGACTCCCCCTCAATTGGCTATCAATTATTTAAGATATAAAGTATTCAGCCAAATATTGATCTCGATTTCATACTCGACTAAACAGTCAAATAAGATAAAAACTATACCAAGATATCATCGAGAGAGAAATTGACTTTGATCAAAACAAAGATGAGTTAATTGACATAAATGATCATTGCATCAAATGAAATATTATGATATCTAAAGCATAATAGATTTCTAAATATATAAAAGGATGCAGTCAAAGTCAATAAAACTAATGCTCAATTAATATTCTAGGTCTAAGCATAGATAATGAACAAAAACACAAAAACAAAACCTAACCTAAACAAGAGTTTCAAAAAGGGTTTATTTCAAGGAAAGCATTCCAATTGCTTTACGCAAATGAATAAAACGTTTTTGATCCAAAGGTTTTGTTAAAATGTCAGCTAATTGATCTTCAGTTGAAATGTAGGAAATTTGAAGAATATTTGATTCAACTAACTCTCTAAGAAAATGATATCTAAGTTCAATGTGTTTTGTTCTAGAGTGCAACACAGGGTTTTTTGAAATGTTTATAGCACTTGTGTTGTCACATAAAACAGTTACCGAAGTTGCTGAAATCCGGAAGTCGCTCAACACGCTTTTCATCCAAATAAGTTGAGTTGAACAACTACCCGCTGAGATGTATTCCGCTTCGGCAGTCGAGAGTGCAATGCAGTTTTGCTTTTTACTATGCCATGCTACAAGACAATGGCCAAGATAAAAACATGCACCACTCGTAGTTTTCCGATTATCCACAGATCCTGCCCAATCGGCATCTGAGTATCCAATAATATCTAGACTTGTTCCCATAGGATACCAAATTCCGAAATTAATGGTTCCTTTGATGTACCGGATGATCCGTTTCACCGCTTTCAGGTGAACCTCCTTTGGTGCTGATTGATATCTCGCGCAAATCCCAACACTAAAGGATATATCCGGGCGACTAGCTGTGAGGTAAAGTAGACTTCCAATCATGCTGCGATAGAGTTTCTCGTCTACATTATCACTAAGAGATTCACTTCCTAATCCCTTATTGCTAGTTCCCATAGGAGTAGGAAAATCTTTAGAATCTTCTAATCCGAATTTCTTTACCAACTCCTTTGCGTACTTGGATTGACACAGATGGATGCCTTCACCATTTTGTTTCACTTGCAATCCAAGAAAGTATGTCAGTTCACCCATCATAGACATCTCAAATTCGCTTTCCATGGTTTCTGCGAATTTAGAAGCATCATTATCCTTTGTTGCTCCAAACACAATGTCATCGACATAGATTTGTGCAACAATGAAGTTATTTTGATAATGCTTCACAAAGAGAGTCCGATCTGCTCCCCCTCGAGTATAGCCCTTCTCCAAAAGGTGCTTTGTCAACCTTTCGTACCATGCTCGCGGTGCTTGTTTTAAACCGTAAAGAGCCTTTTTCAAACGAAAAACATGGTTAGGTAGTTTACAGTCTACAAAACCTTTCGGTTGAGCCACATAAACTTCCTCATTTAAAAATCCATTTAAAAACGCGCTCTTAACGTCCATTTGAAAGAGTTTTATTTTAAAGTGACAAGCAATAGCGAATAAGATACGAATGGACTCGAGTCTAGCTACATGGGCGAACATTTCATCAAAGTCTATACCTTCTATTTGAGAGTAGCCTTGAGCAACTAAACGTGCTTTGTTCCGGATGATGGTACCATCCTCATTTTTCTTGTTCTTGAAAATCCATTTAGTACCAATCACATTGTGTTGCTTCGGAGGCGTCGTTAATTCCCAGACTTTGTTGCGTTCAAACTGATGGAGCTCTTCCTGCATTGCTTCAATCCAGTAGTCATCCTGAAGAGCTTCATCGACATTCTTTGGTTCGATCATAGAAACGTAACATGCGAATCCACAAACCAACTGTCTCCGAGTTTTGACTCCTTCTTGTGGGTCTCCAATGATGTTTGATTCAGGATGATCCTTGGAGATGCGTAACGTTTGTTGTAATGGAGTACTCGGAGGTACATGAGATGATTCCTGCACATCAGATGAACTTGAAGAACCATTAGATGCATCATTAATATTGGAAGTATTATCATGAGAAGATGCACTTACAGGAGTATCATCATCAAGAGAGATATCAGGGGTAGATTTATCAGATGCAAAGTGGAAAGCTTCATCTACTTTAACATTTATAGATTCTACGATCGTCTTAGATTCCAAGTTAAATACCCGATATGCTCTACTATTGGTAGAATACCCCAAGAAAATCCCTTCGTCACTTCGAGAGTCAAACTTTCCAAGATTTTCGCGGTCACGTAAAATGTAACATCGACTCCCGAAGATACGAAAATATTTGATGTTGGGTTTTCTACAACACCATAGTTCATATGGTGTATTTAACGTTCCCGGGCGCAAATAAACTCGATTAATAACATAGATTGCAGTGTTCACAGCTTCAGCCCAAAAATGTAGCGGTAAATTCCGGCTATGAAGCATAACACGTGCCATCTCTTGAACAACCCTGTTTTTGCGCTCGACAACACCATTCTGTTGAGGTGTATAGGGTGCTGAGAATTCATGCTTAATACCGTTGGAAGTGCAAAAGTCAATGAATTTAGAATTTATGAATTCTCCACCTCTATCACTTCTAACACGAATGATCTTTTCATTCTTTTCAATCATAATACGAAGGCAAATCTCGTGAAAAGAATCAAAAGTATCAGCTTTCTCTTTTAAAAATGCTACCCAAGAATACCTAGAGAAATCATCAACCAATAAAAAAATATACCATTTACCTCCCAAAGATGGTTGACGGGTCGGCCCAAAGAAAGAAAAATAGTCTACATAAACTACACAACATTTAATCGTAGAAAGATTAAAGACAAGGAAAGATTTCACCTTTGCATACCCAAACCTTTTGAGTTTTAGAGTATGTTGGCAATGGTTGAGAAATTTTCCTTGATAAAGACGTCTTGTATGATTGATCTTTTTCTTTTGTCATCGTCTTGTTTGAAGTACTACCAATGTTCTTTTCTTTTGAAAAGTCCTTCTTTGATTTCTGGGGAGTGAACTCATTGGTAGCAGTTGCAAGATGTGATTGATTTGATCGTTTGGCTCCCATCTTGCAATTTCTCCTTATGTGCCCTGCAAAATTACAACGAAAAAATACCTTAGTGCTTGACGATTCCGAGGAGGGTGAAGTAGGCTTGTTGTCGTTGCTTGTCGTGAATTCCGGTGTCGGAGGAGGAGATACCGACTGAGGCACGAAAACTGTCCCAACCGAACTAAAATCGTCTTTAGTTCGATTGTATCTGAGGGCGAACTTGTTTGATTGACCAAGACCAAGAAGCTTATCCAACTTACTCCTTCCTGATGAAAATCGCTGTAAGTCATCCTTGAGTTGGATAATGGTCTCTGTCATTTCCAATTTTTCCTGTCGAGCCTCGCCGTTGAGCTTCAAGAAGTAATCCGCTTTGTTAACCATATCTATATAATTCTTCTCGAATTGCTCATTGGACTCTTGAAGGGAAACATTTGCTTTTATCAGATTATCCCTTTCCACTTCAAGATCGGTCGAGAGAGAAGTTACCCTTTTTAGTTCTTCTTCGAGATCCTGCAATCTCCCTCTCAACCCCTTGTTTTGCTTAGCCAGTTTCTTTGAATCCCTCAAAAGTCTATGGTAGGCTAGAGCAAAATCTTCACCTTCCGAATCATCCGATTCATTGTCCGTTGCATTCTTTTCAACAGTGGAGTTGGACAATGAGTCGGATGTACTTGCCATTAAGCACATGAAGGGTGAAGATGTGGACGCGTGGAACGCAGTTGCTATAGTGATCCGGCCTTTCGGGGTATTTTTGACTTACATATAGTCACTTAAGCCTTTAAGTGAAATAAAATTATTCAATTCTTAAAAGTTGGCCATTGTGAGGTGCTGGTATTTTTCTGCGATAGAGCGCGGAAAAAGAAAGCCAACGGTGCGATCGGATCTGAAATCCGATATCGGGATCTCCCGGAACGGAATTCCTAGTGATACGGTGATTAAGTCATGCATCGGAATCCGTGCAAAATATCTTGCACCCGTTAGAGATAAGGTGGGTTATCTCGTAGGGGATAATTAATTATCCATGAGGGAAAACAGAATTCTCTTACGTACTAATTAAAAAGAGAATTAATTAAAGATTTAATACGAGCTATATAAGGGATCCCGATTATCGGAAAGAAAAGAAAAGAAAGAAATAAAAACCCTAATCGGTGAGAAGAGAAAAAGAAAAGAAAAGACGGAACCCTAGCCGGAAGAAAGGGAAATGAGAAAGAGAAGGAGCCCGATCTTCCCGGACACCGAACCGAAGGCAAGAACGCGACCAGACAACCTACCCGTCGATCTTCGGTTAGTAAAATAATTGTTATAATTTATTGGGATTTTTCCGTCGTCTCTTTTGTTTGAGTTCTTGATTTCCCCGTCGTATCCGTCACCGTCGCCGTCGTCGTCGTCATGCTAGGGCACGGAACGGACGACGGGGGCGCGCGGTGCCGCTAGGGCATCGCGCGGAGGAGAGTCACGGACGACACCCATGCGGACCCGCAACCGCGCGGGCACCGCATGGGCGCCGCGCGGCTACCGCACGGACGGCACCCATGCGGACCCGCAACCGCGCGGGCACCTCATGGGCGCCGCGCGGCTACCGCACGGACGGCACTCATGCGGACCCGCAACCGCGCGGGCACCGCATGGGCGCCGCGCGGCTGCCGCGCGGACCCGCTACCGTGCGGGCGCCGCGCGGCTGCCGCACGGGCGGCACCCGCGCGGACCCGCAACCGCGCGGGCGGCACCCGCGCGGGCCCGCAACCGTGCGGGCGCCGCGCGGGCGCCGCGCGGCTGCCTCGCGGGCGGCACCCGCGCGGACCCGCATCCGTGCGGGCACCGCTCGGGCGCCGCGCGGCTGCCGCGCGGGCGGCACCCTTGCGGACCCGCAACCGCGCGGGCGCCGTGCGGGGCCACACCCGCGCGGGCGACACCCGTGCGGGCACAGCGCGGCCGCCGCACGGGCAACACCCGCGCGGGCACCGCGCCGCGGGGGCGTCGCCGCGGAGACGCGCCGCGCGGTTCCGAACCGTGCGGGGTTCCGGCGGACGACGACGGCAGCGCGGGATTTCCGTTTCGTCAACCCGGACGGTGTTGGACTTTTCCGTCAAAAAGAGTAAATTGGGTCTTTTGTTTTCGGATGTTAGTACACGTTTTTGACTATAGTTATCCTTGCGGACTTTCTTTAGGTCCAAGTGCGCAGCGGGGGTGCGCGAAGGATTCAGGTGTTCCGATTTCTCTTCAAATAGCTGGGTACGGTTGCGATAAGTGCAACGAGTGCAGTAAGTGCATCTATCGTCATTAAAGTGCTCTTAATTTATCTAACAAAGTACATGGACTGTTTAACCTTTCGCATAATTGTGTTTTATCTAACATTTGAAGCGGCTACGGTCGCGGTGCTCACTACACGCCGATCTCGGCAAATCCGTTTTCGGATGCTGCACGTACACAGGCGGATTGGCCTCCGCATGGGTGTACTTTTCCGGAGAAGTGGTCTATTTTTGACCCGTGTACCTCACAAAGGGGTAGGTGCCGTGAGGACCTCTTCGCGCCTGCTGAAAATAGCACACCAGCACCGCGAAGAGGTTAAATGCATCAAAGAGGTGTTTGCGCACGACGGGAGACTTTAGTCTCCCCGACAGGAACTCTGGGGTTGGTGCCCAACTTAATTGATAAATCTGGGGTTGGGCCCCAGCTTAAATATGTGCAGGGTTTTAGCGAAAGGTTCCGGTGTTTTCGGTTTGCTCCTTATTCCTTATTGTTATTAGACATCTACTTTGTTTGTCACTGACATTACCCACTCCGTGACAGGTGTTACGAGGTGTGTTAGCCGGGAGGGTGGTGAGACTGCGTCGCGAGGACCGTAGTCAGATACTTGGGTTTATTATCTCATTTCCCTTATGCCTTATTTAGTTAATTTGCTTGTGGATCGTATTAGTCATGGACATGTATTACTTAGTGCTGTGGATGAGGTGTACATTTATACTTTGAAGCTTTTAGTGATGTTTTCATACGCGGCATGTTTTCAAGATAAACCAAATGATTTCAAAAACGTTTTCTCAAAACGAAGAGCCGGGTGGGCACGGGTTTTGCAACCGTGGGTTTTATCCTTTCTAAACACTGATGCCGCTTTAGTATTCTGCTTGAAAATAAAACAACAAGGTGTCGAGTGGACACCAGTCTTTTAAACATTAGTTAAACTACTGTACTCTGTTTGACGATGTATGTCTATTGTATGGTTGATGGTTCATGTATGTTGTTGTAAACGAGACGCCGTGCATATACAAAGGAGACTCTGTCCGTGGGCAGAGAGAATTTGCGTATGTGGCGGTCTGGCACGCACCGGGGATGAGGTTTAAATTACCTTGTTAAGAAGAAAAAAAAAATATAATACACGCAATTTTCCGCCTTGATAGACTCAAAAACCCCCGGGGGCGTGACAGATTAAATGGTATCAGAGAAAACAACCATAACCATAGTAGACGTGATCCACATCCACAGTGTAAGGTGCCACAAGCAAATTAGACATGAGATAACCAAGGTATAGGTGCGTAGTACGTGAGAGTACGGGAAAAAGGGAACGTAATGTAGGTGTAATCGTAAGACAGGGTGTTAGGGTTATAACCTTAGGGTTAACATGGTTTCTTTGTCTATAGCAGACGATGGCCCGGACTAGATCGTCCACCGAGAATGCGGAAACGGACAGAGTGACCCCGGCCACCGCAGAGAACCAGCTCCTCCAACGACAACTGCGGGAAATGGCCGGGCAATTAGCGACGCTGACGGAGCAGGTTCGTCACCTGACGCAGCGACAGGTAACCGCGCCAGCCGAGCGCGATCCGACCCCTCCGCCCGAAGCCGCCGCACCCACTACGGGACCGCAAGGGACGGGTGGCACGACGACGGAACAGCCCCCATCCCCAAGGGATGTACCTACTCCGACGACCACGGGGCCCATGATGGGAGCGACAGCAGGGGAGGCAGGAACGACCCCTACTCTCGGGGGGTCCGCCGCTGTAGGAGGGATCACGGAGCAACGAACGACGCGAGAAAGGGTCAGGACGAATTTGACTAGGTTCAAGAAGCATGACCCTCCCACTTTTGAGGGAGAGACGACCGATCCATGGGTCGTCGAGAAATGGGTAGATACCATGGAAAAACTCTTCGAGGACCTACTGATGGAGGAACACGAGCGGGTTCCACTAGCCGTCCACTTCCTCGAAGGGAATGCACGCATCTGGTGGAAGACGGTACGCCCGGATCCGTCTACAAATGACCCGCTACCGACATGGACGGCCTTTAGAGAGGAACTTTTTGACGCTTTCTTCTCCGATAGCGTCAAGCGGCAATTGGAAGACGACCTGAAGAACATTAGACAAGGGAACCGCTCGGTCATGGAATATCAAAGGGAGTTCGTAAGATTGGTTAACTGCGTCCCGTTTGTTATAAGAGATGAACCCCACAAGGCCCGTCTTTTTGTGGACGGGTTACGGAGCGACATCTTCGAGATGGTTCAGGCAGCGGACCTGCGCACGTTCAGGGAAGTGGTGGACAGGGCCACCATAGTGGAGCGGGGGTTCGCTATAACCCGAGCTCGACGTGAGGGATCAGAAAATAACCGGGAGAGGAAGCGGACACAGACTTACCCGGGAGGGGATCCGTCTGGTGGAAGCCGACCCCCAAAGTACCCCAAGACGCAACAAGGAAGTAAGAGTGCGCCTATCGGAAAGCCGCGACCAGCAAACAAGCCATGTGTTATTTGCGGAGCATCGCATCCAGTGACGGAATGCCCTAAGAGACAGGATCACTGTTACCGCTGCGGCAAACCAGGGCATTTCCGATTCAACTGCCCTCTGAACACTGGAGCGACATCTTCCGCAGCTTCCACCCCAACGGCACAGCCACCAGGACGGGGTAGAGCATCAAGGGGAATGCCCCCACACCCTCCGGCGCCAAGAGCAGAAGGAGAATCGCGACCACAACCAGGAGGGAGGCTCTACTCCATGGGCCAACATGGAGCGACACTGCAAGAGGAGGCGGTCGCAGGTATTACCTCCGTTTCTAATTTCCGAGCACGAACCCTGTTTGACACCGGGGCGACTCGCTCCTTTATTTCCCGCACTTTTGCACAAACACATCTGCTAGAAAGTAGTCCCCTTGATGTCTTACTGACCGTCCAGACCCCTGGGGGGCCAATCGCGGCAACTGGCCTAGTACCCTCGTGTGCAATAAGACTGGGAAGGTTGTCGTGCCCCTGGGATCTGGTAGTCATACCTCTAAAGGAATACGACGTGGTTTTGGGCATGGACTGGCTTACCGAGTATCAGGCGGTCATCGACTGCGAGAAGCGCCAGGTGCAACTACAGAAGCCGGGATTCCCAGAAAACGTGTATATGTTATGTAAAAGCACTTCCTTCTTGGCTATCATCTCCGCGTCGCGAGCTAGGAAGTTGATGGAGGGCGGGTGCGTGGTCTATCTAGCCTCGGTAGATTTAGCCACCCGACCCGTTTCCTCGCCTTCCGAAATTCCCGTGGTAAGGGAATTTCCGGACGTGTTTCCGGCAGAGCTCCCCGGAGCGCCGCCGGAACGAGAAGTCGACTTCCCTATTGAACTACTCCCCGGCACTAAACCCATCACCAAGGCACCGTACAGGATGGCCTTCGCGGAGTTGAAGGAACTCAAGGCACATTTGGAGGACCTTTTGGATAAGGGCTTCATCAGACCTAGCGCGTCACCCTGGGGCGCGCCCGTCCTGTTTGTGAGGAAGAAGGACGGAAGTCTCCGGTTGTGCATCGACTACCGGGAGATAAATAAGGTCACCGTTAAGAACAAGTACCCCCTGCCAAGGATTGACGACCTCTTCGACCAACTACAGGGGGCGACGGTGTTTTCAAAGATTGACCTGCAGTCGGGCTATCATCAGGTCCAGGTCAAGGGGGAGGACATCCCCAAAACGGCTTTTCGAACTCGCTATGGCCATTACGAATTTACAGTAATGCCGTTCGGGCTCACAAATGCCCCGGCGGTGTTCATGGACATGATGAACAGGGTATTCAAACCCTTCCTGGACTTATTCGTGGTGGTCTTCATCGACGATATCCTCATCTACTCCCGTACAGACGAGGAACATGAAGGACATCTGCGCACAGTCCTCCAGACCCTATGGGAACAGAAACTCTACGCCAAACTCAAAAAGTATGAGTTTTGGCTCCGTGAGGTCGGCTTCTTGGGGCACGTAATCTCGGCGGCTGGGGTCGCAGTCGATCCGAAGAAGATAGATTCGGTGACGGACTGGTCCCAACCGACGACGGTGACGGAGGTTCGAAGCTTTCTAGGATTAGCCGGGTACTACCGGCGCTTCGTGGAGGGTTTCTCCAAGATAGCCACCCCCTTAAACCGTTTGACTAAAAAGGGGGAAAAGTTCATCTGGACGGACAAATGTCAGAGGAGCTTCGAGGAGCTCAAGGATAGATTGACGCGAGCTCCGATTCTCGCCCTGCCAGAACCAGGGGAGGATTATGAAGTGTATTGCGATGCGTCGCGAAACGGACTGGGTGGAGTACTCATGCAACGGGGAAAGGTTATAGCCTATGCGTCAAGGCAGCTCAAAGAATACGAGCGAAACTACCCCGTGCACGATTTGGAACTCGCAGCGGTTGTGTTCGTCCTCAAGCTTTGGAGACACTACCTGTATGGGGCACACTGCAATGTGTATTCAGATCATAAAAGTCTTAAGTACCTTTTCACCCAAAAGGAGTTAAATTTGCGACAAAGACGGTGGCTCGAGCTACTGAAGGATTACGATTTAACGATCCACTACCACCCGGGAAAGGCAAACGTGGTGGCCGACGCCCTGAGCCGTAAGGGGCAGGCCGAAAAGGCAGGGGTAAGTGCCATCACCCAGCAAGATAGTCTGATTGCGGAGTTTTCGCGACTAAGACTAGAAGTAGTACCGGCGGGTACAGTCGAACAACTTCTGACACTGGTGGTCAGACCTACCTTGCTTGACAGAATTCTCGAGGGGCAGTCGACTGATGACCAACTCCAGCTGGTGCGAAATAGAGTAACTGCCGACCAAGAAGGTGATTTCACAGTAAACTCTGACGGCACGATACGATTTCGGGGACGAATCTGCGTGCCGGATCTACCGGAACTCAAAGAGAAAATCCTGCGGGAGGCGCATACTGCTCCATATGCAGCGCATCCCGGGGGAACGAAGATGTACAAGGATGTCAAGCAGACCTTCTGGTGGCCCGAAATGAAGGGAGACGTGACTCGATTTGTGGCACACTGCCTGGTGTGCCAACGAGTGAAGGCCGAGCACCAGCGTCCGGCAGGAAAATTGCAACCCTTACCGGTGCCCGAGTGGAAATGGGACATGATTACCATGGATTTTGTGACCGGGTTCCCGAGATCGTCACAGGGACACGATGCAATATGGGTAATCGTGGACCGTCTGACGAAATCGGCCCACTTTCTGCCCATACACACGACGTGGACGCGGGGAACGACTGGCACAAACCCACATCAACGAGATAGTAAGGTTGCATGGGGTGCCGACATCCATCACGTCGGACAGGGACACGCGATTTGTGTCAAACTTTTGGCAGAGCCTGCAGCGAGCAATGGGAACCAAGTTGCACTTCAGTACGGCTTTTCACCCGCAGACCGACGGACAATCAGAGCGGGTGATACAAATTGTGGAGGACATGCTTCGGGCATGCGTTTAGACCTGGGCGAAGGTTGGGCACGGTGTTTGCCCCTAGTGGAATTTGCCTACAATAACAGTTACCAGGCCAGCATTCAGATGGCACCATACGAGGCCCTGTACGGGCGCCGCTGTCGGTCTCCAATATGCTGGGACGACTTGGGTGAGCGTAAGTTTCTGGGCCCAGATTTGGTGGAGGAGACCGAAGCAAAGGTGCGATTGATTAGACAAAGGCTACTGACCGCCCAGAGCAGACAGAAAAGCTACGCGGACAACAGACGCCGAGACTTAGAGTTCATGGTGGGTGAGCACGCGTTACTCCGAGTTTCGCCCTCCAAGGGGAACCGACGCTTCGGCATAAAGGGAAAGTTAAGCCGAGGTACGTAGGACCGTTCGAGATCCTAGAACGCGTAGGACCGGTGGCGTACCGATTAGCCCTGCCGCCGAATCTCGAACGAGTCCATAACGTGTTCCATGTCTCAATGCTCCGGAAATACCTAGCTGATCCCTCTCATGCCTTGGATGCCTCCACCATCGAGTTGCGAGAGGATTTAAGCGTCGAGGAGACGCCGGTGCGGATTTTGGCAAGAGAGGACAAGAAGTTGCGCAATCGAACTATCCCCTATGTGAAGGTCCAGTGGAGCAAACACGAAGAGCGCGAGGCGACGTGGGAACTGGAATCGAAAATGAGAGAATGTTTTCCCGAATTGATTAGTGGGGTTTGTACTTAAGTTTCGGGACGAAACTTTTTATAAAGTGTGAGTGGTTAGTGATCCGGCCTTTCGGGGTATTTTTGACTTACATATAGTCACTTAAGCCTTTAAGTGAAATAAAATTATTCAATTCTTAAAAGTTGGCCATTGTGAGGTGCTGGTATTTTTCTGCGATAGAGCGCGGAAAAGAAAGCCAACGGTGCGATCGGATCTGAAATCCGATATCGGGATCTCCCGGAACGGAATTCCTAGTGATACGGTGATTAAGTCATGCATCGGAATCCGTGCAAAATATCTTGCACCCGTTAGAGATAAGGTGGGTTATCTCGTAGGGGATAATTAATTATCCATGAGGGAAAACAGAATTCTCTTACGTACTAATTAAAAAGAGAATTAATTAAAGATTTAATACGAGCTATATAAGGGATCCCGATTATCGGAAAGAAAAGAAAAGAAAGAAATAAAAACCCTAATCGGTGAGAAGAGAAAAAGAAAAGAAAAGACGGAACCCTAGCCGGAAGAAAGGGAAATGAGAAAGAGAAGGAGCCCGATCTTCCCGGACACCGAACCGAAGGCAAGAACGCGACCGGACAACCTTCCCGTTGATCTTCGGTTAGTAAAATAATTGTTTATTTATTGGGATTATTCCGTCGTCTCTTTTGTGTGAGTTTTTGATTTCCCCGTCGTATCCGTCACCGTCGCCGTCGTCGTCGTCATGCTAGGGCACGGAACGGACGGCGGAGGCGCGCGGTGCCGCTAGGGCATCGCGCGGAGGAGAGTCCGGACGGCACCATGCGGACCCGCAACCGCGCGGGCACCGCATGGGCGCCGCGCGGCTACCGCACGGACGGCACCCATGCGGACCCGCAACCGCGGGTGCACCGCAGGGTGCCGCGTGGCTGCCGCGCGGGACCGCAACCGCGCGGGCGCCGCGCGGCTGCCGCCGGGCGGGCACCCGCGCGGACCCCAACCATGCGGGCACCGCGCGGACCCGCAACCGTGGCGGGCACCGCGCGGGCGCTGCGCGGCTGCCCGCGCGGACCCGTAACCGCGCGGGCGCCGCGCGGCGGCGGCGCGCGGACCCGCAACCGCGCGGCGGGCACCCGTGCGGCCCGCAACCGTGCGGGCGCCGCGCGCAGCTGCCGCGCGGGCGGCACCCGCGCGGACCCGCAACCGTGCGGGCACCGCGCGGGCGCCCGCGGCTGCCGCGCGCGGCACCCGCGCGGACCCGCAACCGCGCGGGCGCCGTGCCGGGGCCACACCCGCGCGGGCACGCGCGGCCGCCGCAAGGGGGACACCCGTGCGGGCACCGCGCGGCCGCCGCACGGCAACACCCGCGCGGGCACCGCGCCGCGAGGGCGTCGCCGCGGAGACGCGCCGCGCGGTTCCGAACCGCGCGGGTTCCGGCGGACGACGACGGCGGCGCGGGATTTCCGTTTCGTCAACCCGGACGGTGTTGGACTTTTCCGTCAAAAAGAGTAATTGGGTCTTTTGTGTTTCGGATGTTAGTACACGTTTTTGACTATAGTTATCCTTGCGGACTTTCTTTAGGTCCAAGTGCGCAGCGGGGGTGCGCGAAGGATTCAGGTGTTCCGATTTCTCTTCAAATAGGTGGGTACGGTTGCGATAAGTGCAACAAGTGCAGTAAGTGCATCTATCGTCATTAAAGTGCTCTTAATTTATCTAACAAAGTAGATGGACAGTTTAACCTTTCGCATAATTGTGTTTTATCTAACAATTGAAGCGGCTACGGTCGCGGTGCTCACTACACGCCGATCTCGGCAAATCCGTTTTCGGATGCTGCACGTACACAGGCGGATTGGCCTCCGCATGGGTGTACTTTTCGGAGAAGTGGTCTATTTTTGACCCGTGTACCTCACAAAGGGGTGGGTGCCGTGAGGACTCTTCGCGCCCGCTGAAAATAGCACACCAGCACCGTGAAGAGGTTAAATGCATCAAAGAGGTGTTTGCGCACGAGGGGAGACTTTAGTCTCCCCGACAGGGACTCTGGGGTTGGTGCCCAACTTAATTGATAAATCTGGGGTTGGGGCCCAGCTTAAATATGTGCAGGGTTTTAGTGAAAGGTTCCGGTTGTTTTCGGTTTGCTCCTTATTCCTTATTGTTATTAGACATCTACTTTGTTTGTCACTGACATTACCCACTCCGTGACAGGTGTTACGAGTGCGTTAGCCGGGAGGGCGGTGAGACTGCGTCGCGAGGACCGTAGTCAGATACTTGGGTTTATTATCTTATCCATTGCCTTATGCTTATTTTAGTTAATTTGCTTGTGGATCGTATTAGTCGTGGACATGTATTACTTAGTGCTGTGGATGAGGTGTACATTTATACTTTGATCTTTTAGTGATGTTTTTCATATGCGGCACGTTTTTCATGATAAACCAATGATTTCGAAAACGTTTTCTCAAAACGAGAGCCGGTGGGCACGGGTTTTGCAACCGTGGGTTTTATCCTTTCTAACACTGAGCCGCTTTAATATTCTGCTTGAAAATAAAACAACAGGTGTCGAGTGGACACCAGTCTTTTAAACATTATTTAAACTACTGTACTCTGTTTGACATGTATGTCTATTGTATGGTTGATGGTTGATGTATGTTGTTGTAAACGAAACGCGTGCATATACAAAGGAGACTCTGTCCGTGGGCAGAGAGAATTTGTGTATGTGGCGGTCTGGCACGCACCGGGGATGAGGTTTAAATTACCTTGTTAAGAAAAAAAAAAAATAATACACGCACATTTCCGCTTTGATAGAATCAAACCCCCGGGGGCGTGAACAGTGCGTTGTCTTCTTCACCACTTGATGATGACTCATTTGACGATGAGGTGTCATCCCAAGTGACGGCTTGCATCGCCTCTTCTTAGACGGATTCTTAGTTGGACATTCCGTTGAGATATGGCCGTACCCTCGGCACTTGAAGCATTGGACTTGTCCTTCTGTGCTTTTCTTATCCTTAGAAAAGCCTTCTTGCTTTCTTGACTTGTAACTTGAAGAACCCTTGCCTTTCTTCACTTTCCGAAGGATGGAGTTTTGCTTGAATTACCCCTTCGAAAATTTCGGCGAAACTTCCTTGTCAAGAGAGCGAGCTGCTTCTCAAAGTCCTCCATAGATAAATTCTCGTCATCGCCTGAGGATGAATCCGCGTCTTCTTCTTTTGTTGTTTTCAAAGCATAACCTGAAGACTTAGAAGAGGATGCCTTTCCCGAAGAATAGTTAGTAGGAAATGTCATTTCATAAGTTTGTAAAACCAACTAATTCTTCTACACGGATTTCGTCCGGGTGTTTAATAGTTTCAATGGCTGTAACCTTGGAACGAAATCTTTCAGGAAGAGTTCTTAAGATTTCTTACAATTTTAAATTCTGGAATCTTCTCTCCCAAGTTAGCACATGAGTTTACGATGTCTTGCAATCGTGTATAATAGTCTGTGAAAGATTCATTTTCTGCCATGAAAATAGAGTCAAACTTGCTCGTAAGCATTTGCAGTTTCTGAATCTTCACAAGGTTAGTTCCCTCATGCGTAACTGAAGAACATCCCAGATTTCTTTCGCAGTCTCACATGCCGAGACGCGAGAGAACTCAGTTTGAGATAAGGCATTAAATAAGCATTTTATTCCCTTGCCATTGTAAGAAGATAATCTCATCTCTTCCTTGGTCCATTTCGACCTAGGTTTGATGGTGCGAACATCACCAATAAATTCAGTTGGATTAGACCATCCTAATTCAATTGATTGCCACACCCGTTCGTCGATGGAAATTAAAAAGGCTTTCATCCGTACTTTCCAGTACGCATAATTTGTTCCATCGAAGAACGGGGGTCTGTTGATGTTTCCACCTTCAACCATTGTTTACAACCCTATTCCCGCTCTGATACCACTTGTTGGGTTATATGTATAAGGATCTAAATAGGGGAAAACACCTAGAGGGGGTGAATAGGTGTAAACATAAACACTCAAAAATCTTTGCGATAAAAAACCCAATGCGAAAAATAAATAACACGCAGATTTTTACGTGGAAAACTCCAAACCGGAGTAAAAAACCACGGGACCGATAACACGGTGAAATCCACTAGAATTAAACACGTACAAGGTGATATACCGTACTCACAGACGACTCAACCTTTTCCATACGCTCCTAGTTGATCTTCTCCGCTCGCTCCACGACGCTTCTCGAATCCACGATCTGCGTCCAACGCCGAATCCACGGCGTCCAACGTCGAGTCCACGACGTCCGACCGAATCCACGGTCTTCACCCAGTAGCACGCTTCGAATCCACGAACGTACCTCGCTCCGAATCCACGAGAGCGGTTGCACCTTGAATCCACAAGGCCACGCGAGTCCACGCGCCGATTTTGGGGTAAATCGTTGTTTTTGGGTGGTGATGATCCGCCGAATACTTAGATTAGAAATAGATCGGAAATACCATCTAAGTATTCATTGATTTGATTCAACTCAAAATGTGAGTATGAAAACCTAGAATCAAATCAATCATATAGATGAAGAAACAAAGATAGAATCTATGATTCCTTTCTTCTCTATATGTGGATCTTAGGCCGTATAAGAATTATATTTTATTATGACGGCTATTTGGATTAACCCTAGAAAAAGAATCATAGGGTCTATTTATAGGTTAGAAACCCTTGGAAGAAGATAAGATCAAAAACTACCTTTTCTGGAGTTTTACATGACGGCGATCCGGATCGGATCGGAGTCGGCGATCCGGATGCGTAGCGAGAAAAACAGTTCCAGAAAAACGAAGGTTCGGGATCCGGATCAAGTGCTTGATCCGGATCGTTCATACAGTTCACCAAACATCAACGTTCGGGATCCGGATTGCGAAGCCTGATCCGATCGTTCAAGTAAATGGTAAACTCATGTTCGGGATCCGGATCAAGGAAGCTACGATCCGGATTGAACTGGTGTATGAACGAACCACCTTCGGGATCCGGATTGAACAGTCTGATCCGGATCTGAACATGTCCCATGTCCAGTTTTTGATATTTATGCAATAAAAATCCATCCAAGTGTTTCTACACTATAAGAAGTATTCGGATCACACAAAGATATTAAGTTAAACATACCTGATCCTTTTGAATTCTTCTTTCTTGAGATTGAGTTATATGATCCAACTTCCTTCACCTTCAATCTTCAAGACTTAACCGAATTCACGAAATACGCCAACTCAAATTCCGTAACAATTGCCCCTCGGCTCTCCTCGTGCAGCCACCCCAGCACCTTCTCAACCTATGAAAGCAGTCCAGTTCTCACCATGGACACCAACCAGGGTCAACCAACACAAAACCATTATCCAGCTTTCTCTCTCTTAAAAAAAAAAAAACAAAAAAACTGCCATACCTGTTGGAGCTCGACGCGCGCGCTCCGCTCGCTCCACCGGCCTCTAGCAGGGACAACACAACAAGAACACCCCTCACTTCTCTCTTATATTTCCTCTCTTTT
>CM055068.1:42257010-42322685 GCA_029204045.2 Tillandsia leiboldiana | reverse complement strand
CACCCATGCGGACCCGCAACCGCGCGGGCACCGCAGGGCGCCGCCGCGGCTACCGCACGGACGGCACCCAGCGGCCCGCAACGCGCGGGCACCTCATGGGCGACGCGGGCTACCGCACCGACGGCACTCATGCGGACCGCAACCGCGCGGGCAACGCATGGGCGCGCGCGGCTTGCCGCGCGGACCGCTACCGTGCGGGCGCCGCGCGGCTGCGCACGGGCGGACACCGCGCGACCCGCAACGCGCGGGCGGCACCCGCGCGGGCCCGCAACCGTGCGGGCGCCGCGCGGGCGCCGCCGCGCGGCTGCCTCCGCGGGCGGCCACGCGCGGGACCCGCATCCGTGCGGGCACCGCTCGGGCGCGCGCGGCTGCCGCCGTGGGGCGGCACCACTTGCTCGGACCCGCACCCGCGCGGGCGCCGTGCGGGGCCACAACCGCGCGGGCGACACCGTGCGGCACAGCGCGGACGCCGACGGGCAACACCCGCGCGGGCACCGCGTCCGCGGGGGGGCGTCCCGCGGAGGACCGCGCCGCTCGGCGAGTTCCGAACCCGTGCGGGTTCGGCGGACGACGACGGCAGCGCGGTGATTTCCGTTTCGTCAACCCGGACGGTGTTGGACTTTTCCGTCAAAAAGAGTAATTGGGTCTTTGTTTTCGGATGTTAGTACACGTTTTTGACTATAGTTATCCTTGGCTGGGACTTCTTTAGGTCCAATGTGCGCAGCGGGGGTGCGCGAAGGATTCAGGTGTTCCGATTTCTCTTCAAATAGGCTGGGTACGGTTGCGATAAGTGCAACGAGTGCAGTAAGTGCATCTATCGTCATTAAGTGCTCTTAATTATCTAACAAAGTACATGGACTGTTTAACCTTTCGCATAATTGTGTTTTATCTAACATTTGAAGCGGCTACGGTCGCGGTGCTCACTACACGCCGATCTCGGCAAATCCGTTTCGGATGCTGCACGTACACAGGCGGATTGGCCTCCGCATGGGTGTACTTTTCCGGAGAAGTTGTCTATTTTTGACCCGTTGTACCTCACAAAGGGGTAGGTGCCGTGAGGACCTCTTCGCGCCTGCTGAAAATAGCACACCAGCACCGCGAAGAGGTTAAATGCATCAAAGAGGTGTTTGCGCACGACGGGAGGACTTTAGTCTCCCGACAGGGAACTCTGGGGTTGGTGCCCAACTTCATTGATAAATCTGGGGTTGGGCCCCAGCTTAAATATGTGCAGGGTTTTAGCGAAGGTTCCGGTGTTTTCGGTTTGCTCCTTATTCCTTATGTTATTAGACATCTACTTTGTTTTTCACTGACATACCCCACTCCGTGACAGGTGTTACGAGGTGTGTTAGCGGGAGGGTGGTGAGACTGCGGCGAGGACCGTAGTCAGATACTTGGGTTATTATCTCATTTCCCTTATGCCTTATTTAGTTAATTTGCTTGTTGGATCGTATTAGTCATGGACATGTATTACTTAGTGCTGTGGATGAGGTGTACATTTATACTTTGAAGCTTTTAGTGATGTTTTCATACGCGGCATGTTTTCAAGATAAACCAAATGATTTCAAAAACGTTTTCTCAAAACGAAGAGCCGGGTGGGCCCGGGTTTTGCAACCGTGGGTTTTATCCTTTCTAACACTGATGCCGCTTTAGTATTCTGCTTGAAAATAAAACAACAAGGTGTCGAGTGGACACCAGTCTTTTAAACATTAGTTAAACTACTGTACTCTGTTTGACGATGTATGTCTATTGTATGGTTGATGGTTCATGTATGTTGTTGTAACGAGACGCCGTGCATATACAAAGGAGACTCTGTCCGTGGGCAGAGAGAATTTGCGTATGTGGCGGTCTGGCACGCACCGGGGATGAGGTTTAAATTACCTTGTTAAGAAGAAAAAAAAAATATAATACACGCAATTTTCCGCCTTGATAGACTCAAAAACCCCCGGGGGCGTGACAGATTAAATGGTATCAGAGAAAACAACCATAACCATAGTAGACGTGATCCACATCCACAGTGTAAGGTGCCACAAGCAAATTAGACATGAGATAACCAAGGTATAGGTGCGTAGTACGTGAGAGTACGGGAAAAAGGGAACGTAATGTAGGTGTAATCGTAAGACAGGGTGTTAGGGTTATAACCTTAGGGTTAACATGGTTTCTTTGTCTATAGCAGACGATGGCCCGGACTAGATCGTCCACCGAGAATGCGGAAACGGACAGAGTGACCCCGGCCACCGCAGAGAACCAGCTCCTCCAACGACAACTGCGGGAAATGGCCGGGCAATTAGCGACGCTGACGGAGCAGGTTCGTCACCTGACGCAGCGACAGGTAACCGCGCCAGCCGAGCGCGATCCGACCCCTCCGCCCGAAGCCGCCGCACCCACTACGGGACCGCAAGGGACGGGTGGCACGACGACGGAACAGCCCCCATCCCCAAGGGATGTACCTACTCCGACGACCACGGGGCCCATGATGGGAGCGACAGCAGGGGAGGCAGGAACGACCCCTACTCTCGGGGGGTCCGCCGCTGTAGGAGGGATCACGGAGCAACGAACGACGCGAGAAAGGGTCAGGACGAATTTGACTAGGTTCAAGAAGCATGACCCTCCCACTTTTGAGGGAGAGACGACCGATCCATGGGTCGTCGAGAAATGGGTAGATACCATGGAAAAACTCTTCGAGGACCTACTGATGGAGGAACACGAGCGGGTTCCACTAGCCGTCCACTTCCCTCGAAGGGAATGCACGCATCTGGTGGAAGACGGTACGCCCGGATCCGTCTACAAATGACCCGCTACCGACATGGACGGCCTTTAGAGAGGAACTTTTTGACGCTTTCTTCTCCGATAGCGTCAAGCGGCAATTGGAAGACGACCTGAAGAACATTAGACAAGGGAACCGCTCGGTCATGGAATATCAAAGGGAGTTCGTAAGATTGGTTAACTGCGTCCCGTTTGTTATAAGAGATGAACCCCACAAGGCCCGTCTTTTTGTGGACGGGTTACGGAGCGACATCTTCGAGATGGTTCAGGCAGCGGACCTGCGCACGTTCAGGGAAGTGGTGGACAGGGCCACCATAGTGGAGCGGGGGTTCGCTATAACCCGAGCTCGACGTGAGGGATCAGAAAATAACCGGGAGAGGAAGCGGACACAGACTTACCCGGGAGGGGATCCGTCTGGTGGAAGCCGACCCCCAAAGTACCCCAAGACGCAACAAGGAAGTAAGAGTGCGCCTATCGGAAAGCCGCGACCAGCAAACAAGCCATGTGTTTATTTGCGGAGCATCGCATCCAGTGACGGAATGCCCTAAGAGACAGGATCACTGTTACCGCTGCGGCAAACCAGGGCATTTCGATTCAACTGCCCTCTGAACACTGGAGCGACATCTTCCGCAGCTTCCACCCCAACGGCACAGCCACCAGGACGGGGTAGAGCATCAAGGGGAATGCCCCCACACCCTCCGGCGCCAAGAGCAGAAGGAGAATCGCGACCACAACCAGGAGGGAGGCTCTACTCCATGGGCCAACATGGAGCGACACTGCAAGAGGAGGCGGTCGCAGGTATTACCTCCGTTTCTAATTTCCGAGCACGAACCCTGTTGACACCGGGGCGACTCGCTCCTTTATTTCCCGCACTTTTGCACAAACACATCTGCTAGAAAGTAGTCCCCTTGATGTCTTACTGACCGTCCAGACCCCTGGGGGGCCAATCGCGGCAACTGGCCTAGTACCCTCGTGTGCAATAAGACTGGGAAGGTTGTCGTGCCCCTGGGATCTGGTAGTCATACCTCTAAAGGAATACGACGTGGTTTTGGGCATGGACTGGCTTACCGAGTATCAGGCGGTCATCGACTGCGAGAAGCGCCAGGTGCAACTACAGAAGCCGGGATTCCCAGAAAACGTGTATATGTTATGTAAAAGCACTTCCTTCTTGGCTATCATCTCCGCGTCGCGAGCTAGGAAGTTGATGGAGGGCGGGTGCGTGGTCTATCTAGCCTCGGTAGATTTAGCCACCCGACCCGTTTCCTCGCCTTCCGAAATTCCCGTGGTAAGGGAATTTCCGGACGTGTTTCCGGCAGAGCTCCCCGGAGCGCCGCCGGAACGAGAAGTCGACTTCCCTATTGAACTACTCCCCGGCACTAAACCCATCACCAAGGCACCGTACAGGATGGCCTTCGCGGAGTTGAAGGAACTCAAGGCACATTTGGAGGACCTTTTGGATAAGGGCTTCATCAGACCTAGCGCGTCACCCTGGGGCGCGCCCGTCCTGTTTGTGAGGAAGAAGGACGGAAGTCTCCGGTTGTGCATCGACTACCGGGAGATAAATAAGGTCACCGTTAAGAACAAGTACCCCCTGCCAAGGATTGACGACCTCTTCGACCAACTACAGGGGGCGACGGTGTTTTCAAAGATTGACCTGCAGTCGGGCTATCATCAGGTCCAGGTCAAGGGGGAGGACATCCCCAAAACGGCTTTTCGAACTCGCTATGGCCATTACGAATTTACAGTAATGCCGTTCGGGCTCACAAATGCCCCGGCGGTGTTCATGGACATGATGAACAGGGTATTCAAACCCTTCCTGGACTTATTCGTGGTGGTCTTCATCGACGATATCCTCATCTACTCCCGTACAGACGAGGAACATGAAGGACATCTGCGCACAGTCCTCCAGACCCTATGGGAACAGAAACTCTACGCCAAACTCAAAAAGTATGAGTTTTGGCTCCGTGAGGTCGGCTTCTTGGGGCACGTAATCTCGGCGGCTGGGGTCGCAGTCGATCCGAAGAAGATAGATTCGGTGACGGACTGGTCCCAACCGACGACGGTGACGGAGGTTCGAAGCTTTCTAGGATTAGCCGGGTACTACCGGCGCTTCGTGGAGGGTTTCTCCAAGATAGCCACCCCCTTAAACCGTTTGACTAAAAAGGGGGAAAAGTTCATCTGGACGGACAAATGTCAGAGGAGCTTCGAGGAGCTCAAGGATAGATTGACGCGAGCTCCGATTCTCGCCCTGCCAGAACCAGGGGAGGATTATGAAGTGTATTGCGATGCGTCGCGAAACGGACTGGGTGGAGTACTCATGCAACGGGGAAAGGTTATAGCCTATGCGTCAAGGCAGCTCAAAGAATACGAGCGAAACTACCCCGTGCACGATTTGGAACTCGCAGCGGTTGTGTTCGTCCTCAAGCTTTGGAGACACTACCTGTATGGGGCACACTGCAATGTGTATTCAGATCATAAAAGTCTTAAGTACCTTTTCACCCAAAAGGAGTTAAATTTGCGACAAAGACGGTGGCTCGAGCTACTGAAGGATTACGATTTAACGATCCACTACCACCCGGGAAAGGCAAACGTGGTGGCCGACGCCCTGAGCCGTAAGGGGCAGGCCGAAAAGGCAGGGGTAAGTGCCATCACCCAGCAAGATAGTCTGATTGCGGAGTTTTCGCGACTAAGACTAGAAGTAGTACCGGCGGGTACAGTCGAACAACTTCTGACACTGGTGGTCAGACCTACCTTGCTTGACAGAATTCTCGAGGGGCAGTCGACTGATGACCAACTCCAGCTGGTGCGAAATAGAGTAACTGCCGACCAAGAAGGTGATTTCACAGTAAACTCTGACGGCACGATACGATTTCGGGGACGAATCTGCGTGCCGGATCTACCGGAACTCAAAGAGAAAATCCTGCGGGAGGCGCATACTGCTCCATATGCAGCGCATCCCGGGGGAACGAAGATGTACAAGGATGTCAAGCAGACCTTCTGGTGGCCCGAAATGAAGGGAGACGTGACTCGATTTGTGGCACACTGCCTGGTGTGCCAACGAGTGAAGGCCGAGCACCAGCGTCCGGCAGGAAAATTGCAACCCTTACCGGTGCCCGAGTGGAAATGGGACATGATTACCATGGATTTTGTGACCGGGTTCCCGAGATCGTCACAGGGACACGATGCAATATGGGTAATCGTGGACCGTCTGACGAAATCGGCCCACTTTCTGCCCATACACACGACGTGGACGCGGGAACGACTGGCACAAACCCACATCAACGAGATAGTAAGGTTGCATGGGGTGCCGACATCCATCACGTCGGACAGGGACACGCGATTTGTGTCAAACTTTTGGCAGAGCCTGCAGCGAGCAATGGGAACCAAGTTGCACTTCAGTACGGCTTTTCACCCGCAGACCGACGGACAATCAGAGCGGGTGATACAAATTGTGGAGGACATGCTTCGGGCATGCGTTTTAGACCTGGGCGAAGGTTGGGCACGGTGTTTGCCCCTAGTGGAATTTGCCTACAATAACAGTTACCAGGCCAGCATTCAGATGGCACCATACGAGGCCCTGTACGGGCGCCGCTGTCGGTCTCCAATATGCTGGGACGACTTGGGTGAGCGTAAGTTTCTGGGCCCAGATTTGGTGGAGGAGACCGAAGCAAAGGTGCGATTGATTAGACAAAGGCTACTGACCGCCCAGAGCAGACAGAAAAGCTACGCGGACAACAGACGCCGAGACTTAGAGTTCATGGTGGGTGAGCACGCGTTACTCCGAGTTTCGCCCTCCAAGGGGAACCGACGCTTCGGCATAAAGGGAAAGTTAAGCCCGAGGTACGTAGGACCGTTCGAGATCCTAGAACGCGTAGGACCGGTGGCGTACCGATTAGCCCTGCCGCCGAATCTCGAACGAGTCCATAACGTGTTCCATGTCTCAATGCTCCGGAAATACCTAGCTGATCCCTCTCATGCCTTGGATGCCTCCACCATCGAGTTGCGAGAGGATTTAAGCGTCGAGGAGACGCCGGTGCGGATTTTGGCAAGAGAGGACAAGAAGTTGCGCAATCGAACTATCCCCTATGTGAAGGTCCAGTGGAGCAAACACGAAGAGCGCGAGGCGACGTGGGAACTGGAATCGAAAATGAGAGAATGTTTTCCCGAATTGATTAGTGGGGTTTGTACTTAAGTTTCGGGACGAAACTTTTTATAAAGTGTGAGTGGTTAGTGATCCGGCCTTTCGGGGTATTTTTGACTTACATATAGTCACTTAAGCCTTTAAGTGAAATAAAATTATTCAATTCTTAAAAGTTGGCCATTGTGAGGTGCTGGTATTTTTCTGCGATAGAGCGCGGAAAAAGAAAGCCAACGGTGCGATCGGATCTGAAATCCGATATCGGGATCTCCCGGAACGGAATTCCTAGTGATACGGTGATTAAGTCATGCATCGGAATCCGTGCAAAATATCTTGCACCCGTTAGAGATAAGGTGGGTTATCTCGTAGGGGATAATTAATTATCCATGAGGGAAAACAGAATTCTCTTACGTACTAATTAAAAAGAGAATTAATTAAAGATTTAATACGAGCTATATAAGGGATCCCGATTATCGGAAAGAAAAGAAAAGAAAGAAATAAAAACCCTAATCGGTGAGAAGAGAAAAAGAAAAGAAAAGACGGAACCCTAGCCGGAAGAAAGGGAAATGAGAAAGAGAAGGAGCCCGATCTTCCCGGACACCGAACCGAAGGCAAGAACGCGACCGGACAACCTTCCCGTTGATCTTCGGTTAGTAAAATAATTGTTATAATTTATTGGGATTATTCCGTCGTCTCTTTTGTTTGAGTTTTTGATTTCCCCGTCGTATCCGTCACCGTCGCCGTCGTCGTCGTCATGCTAGGGCACGGAACGGACGGCGGGGGCGCGCGGTGCCGCTAGGGCATCGCGCGGAGGAGAGTCACGGACGACACCCATGCGGACCCGCAACCGCGCGGGCACCGCATGGGCGCCGCGCGGCTACCGCACGGACGGCACCCATACGGACCCGCAACCGCGCGTGCACCGCATGGGTGCCGCGTGGCTGCCGCGCGGACCCGCAACCGTGCGGGCGCCGCGCGGCTGCCGCACGGGCGGCACCCGCGCGGACCCGCAACCATGCGGGCACCGCGCGGACCCGCAACCGTGCGGGCACCGCGCGGGCGCTGCGCGGCTGCCGCGCGGACCCGTAACCGCGCGGGCGCCGCGCGGCTGCCGCGCGGACCCGCAACCGCGCGGGCGGCACCCGTGCGGGCCCGCAACCGTGCGGGCGCCGCGCGCCTGCCGCGCGGGCGGCACCCGCGCGGACCCGCAACCGTGCGGGCACCGCGCGGGCGCCACGCGGCTGCCGCGCGGGCGGCACCCGCGCGGACCCGCAACCGCGCGGGCGCTGTGCGGGGCCACACCCGCGCGGGCACCGCGCGGCCGCCGCAAGGGGGACACCCGTGCGGGCACCGCGCGGCCGCCGCACGGGCGACACCCGCGCGGGCACCGCGCCGCGAGGGCGTCGCCGCGGAGACGCGCCGCGCGGTTCCGAACCGCGCGGGGTTCCGGCGGACGACGACGGCGGCGCGGGATTTCCGTTTCGTCAACCCGGATGGTGTTGGACTTTTCCGTCAAAAAGAGTAAATTGGGTCTTTTGCGTTCAGATGTTAGTACACGTTTTTGACTATAGTTATCCTTGCGGACTTTCTTTTGGTCCAAGTGCGCAGCGGGGGTGCGCGAAGGATTCAGGTGTTCCGATTTCTCTTCAAATAGGTGGGTACGGTTGCGATAAGTGCAACGAGTGCAGTAAGTGCATCTATCGTCATTAAAGTGCTCTTAATTTATCTAAAAAAGTACATGGACTATTTAACCTTTCGCATAATTGTGTTTTATCTAACATTTGAAGCGGCTACGGTCGCGGTGCTCACTACACGCCGATCTCGGCAAATCCGTTTTCGGATGCTGCACGTACAAAAGCGGATTGGCCTCCGCATGGGTGTACTTTTCCGGAGAAGTGGTCTATTTTTGACCCGTGTACCTCACAAAGGGGTGGGTGCCGTGAGGACCTCTTCGCGCCCGCTGAAAATAGCACACCAGCACCGCGAAGAGGTTAAATGCATCAAAGAGGTGTTTGCGCACGAGGGGAGACTTTAGTCTCCCCGACAGGGACTCTGGGGTTGGTGCCCAACTTAATTGATAAATCTGGGGTTGGGGCCCAGGTTAAATATGTGCAGGGTTTTAGTGAAAGGTTCCGGTGTTTTCGGTTTGCTCCTTATTCCTTATTGTTATTAGACATCTACTTTGTTTGTCACTGACATTACCCACTCCGTGACAGGTGTTACAAGGTGTGTTAGCCGGGAGGGCGGTGAGACTGCGTCGCGAGGACCGTAGTCAGATACTTGGGTTTATTATCTTATTTCCCTTATGCCTTATTTAGTTAATTTGCTTGTGGATCGTATTAGTCGTGGACATGTATTACTTAGTGCTGTGGATGAGGTGTACATTTATACTTTGATGCTTTTAGTGATGTTTTCATACGCGGCATGTTTTCAAGATAAACCAAATGATTTCGAAAACGTTTTCTCAAAACGAAGAGCCGGGTGGGCACGGGTTTTGCAACCGTGGGTTTTATCCTTTCTAAACACTAATGCCGCTTTAGTATTCTGCTTGAAAATAAAACAACAAGGTGTCGAGTGGACACCAGTCTTTTAAACATTAGTTAAACTACTGTACTCTGTTTGACGATGTATGTCTATTGTATGGTTGATGGTTGATGTATGTTGTTGTAAACGAGACGCCGTGCATATACAAAGGAGACTCTGTCCGTGGGCAGAGAGAATTTGCGTATGTGGCGGTCTGGCACGCACCGGGGATGAGGTTTAAATTACCTTGTTAAGAAGAAAAAAAAAATATAATACACGCAATTTTCCGCTTTGATAGACTCAAAAACCCCCGGGGGCGTGACAGTTGCGTTGTCTTCTTCATCCCTTGATGATGACTCATTTGACGATGAGGTGTCATCCCAAGTGACGGCTTGCATCGCCTTCTTCTTAGACAGATTCTTAGTTGGACATTCCGTTGAGATATGGCCGTACCCTCGGCACTTGAAGCATTGGACTTGTCCTTCTGTGCTTTTCTTATCCTTAGAAAAGCCTTCTTGCTTTCTTGACTTGTAACTTGAAGAACCCTTGCCTTTCTTCCACTTTCTGAAGAATGGAGTTTTGCTTGAATTACCCCTTCGAAAATTTCGGCGAAACTTCCTTGTCAAGAGAGCGAGCTGCTTCTCAAAGTCCTCCATAGATAAATTCTCGTCATCGCCTGAGGAGGATGAATCTGCGTCTTCTTCTTTTGTTGTTTTCAAAGCATAACCTGAAGACTTAGAAGAGGATGCCTTTCCCGAAGAATAGTTAGTAGGAAATGTCATTTCATAAGTTTGTAAAGAACCAACTAATTCTTCTACACGGATTTCGTCCGGGTGTTTAATAGTTTCAATGGCTGTAAGCTTGGAACGAAATCTTTCAGGAAGAGTTCTTAAGATCTTTCTTACAATTTTAAATTCTGGAATCTTCTCTCCCAAGTTAGCACATGAGTTTACGATGTCTTGCAATCGTGTATAATAGTCTATGAACGATTCATTTTCTGCCATGAAAATACAGTCAAACTTGCTCGTAAGCATTTGCAGTTTCTGAATCTTCACAAGGTTAGTTCCCTCATGCGTAACTTGAAGAACATCCCAGATTTCTTTCGCAGCCTCACATGCCGAGACGCGAGAGAACTCTGTTTGTGATAAGGCATTAAATAAAGCATTTATTCCCTTGCCATTGTAAGAAGATATATCAATCTCTTCCTTGGTCCATTTCGACCTAGGTTTGATGGTGCGAACATCACCAATAAATTCAGTTGGATTAGACCATCCTAATTCAATTGATTGCCACACCCGTTCGTCGATGGAAATTAAAAAGGCTTTCATCCGTACTTTCCAGTACGCATAATTTGTTCCATCGAAGAACGGGGGTCTGTTGATGTTTCCAACTTCAACCATTGTTTACAACCCTATTCCCGCTCTGATACCACTTGTTGGGTTATATGTATAATAGGATCTAAATAGGGGAAAAAACACCTAGAGGGGGGTGAATAGGTGTAAACCATAAACACTCAAAAATCTTTGCGTTATAAAAACCCAATGCGGAAAAATAAATAACACGCAGAGATTTTTACGTGGAAAACTCCAAACCGGAGTAAAAAACCACGGGACCGATAACACGGTGAAATCCACTAGAATTAAACACGTACAAGGTGATATACCGTACTCACAGACGACTCAACCTTTTCCATACGCTCCTAGTTGATCTTCTCCGCTCGCTCCACGACGCTTCTCGAATCCACGATGTGCGTCCAACGCCGAATCCACGGCGTCCAACGTCGAGTCCACGACGTCCGACCGAATCCACGGTCTTCACCCAGTAGCACGCTTCGAATCCACGAACGTACCTCGCTCCGAATCTACGAGAGCGGTTGCACCTTGAATCCACAAGGCCACGCGAGTCCACGCGCCGATTTTGGGGTAAATCGTTGTTTTTGGGTGGTGATGATCCGCCGAATACTTAGATTAGAAATAGATCGGAAATACCATCTAAGTATTCATTGATTTGATTCAACTCAAAATGTGAGTATGAAAACCTAGAATCAAATCAATCAATATAGATGAAGAAACATAAGATAGAATCTATGATTTCTTTTGTTCTCTATATGTGGATCTTAGGCCGTATATAAGATTATATTTTATTATGACGGCTATTTGGATTAACCCTAGAAAAAGAATCATAGGGTCTATTTATAGGTTAGAAACCCTTGGAAGAAGATAAGGATCAAAAACTAACCTTTTCTGGAGTTTTTACATGACGACGATCCGGATCAGAGTTCGGCGATCCGGATTGCGGTAGCGAGAAAAACAGTTTCCAGAAAAACGAAGGTTCGGGATCCGGATCGAAGTGCTTGATCCGGATCGTTCATACAGTTCACCAAACATCAACGTTCGGGATCCGGATTGCGAAGCCTAATCCGGATCGTTCAAGTAAAATGGTAAACTCAGTGTTCGGGATCCGGATCAAGGGAAGCTACGATCCGGATTGAACTGGTGTATGAACGAACCACCTTCGGGATCCGGATTGAACAGTCTGATCCAGATCCTGAACATGTCCCATGTCCAGTTTTTGATATTTATGCAATAACAAATCCATCCAAGTGTTTCTACGCTATAAGAAGTATTCGGATCACCAAAGATATTAAGTTAAACATACCTGATCCTTTTGAATTCTTCTTTCTTGAGATTGAGTTATATGATCCAACTTCCTTTACCTTCAATCTTCAAGACTTAACCGAATTCACGAAATACGCCAACTCAAATTCCGTAACACATCAGCTCGGCTCTCCTGCTGCGGCCACCCCAGCACCTCTAAACCTATGGACAAGCAGTCCAGTTCAGCACCATGGACAACCAAACCACCCAACACCAACACAAAACCATTAATCCAAGCTTTCTCTCTCTCTCAAAAAAAAAAAACTGCACATACCTGTTGGAGCTCGACGCGCGCGCTCCGCTCGCTCCACACGGCCTCTAGCAAGGGACAACACCACAAGAACACCCCCTCACTTCTCTCTTATATTTCCTCTCTTTTCCTTCCTTCTCTTCTTCCACTTCTTCCTTCTTTTCTCCATTTTTTTCTTTCCTCTGTTTCTTTGCTTTTCCTCTGTTTGCAGAGAGTGGAGAAGAAGGTGACGTGGAGGCTTAATTAAGGGTGATAATTAAGAGAGGTGCTTGGCAGCTGGCAAGGACTAATTAAATAAGAAGAAGGCCAATCCAAAATATCAAGCCCAAAACTCAACTCTTCAAGCTTCTATCTTCCTTCTTCACCACAATTTAAAGGCAACCAAATTAATTAATTAAATTAATTAATTAATCTTTTTTTAGCTAACTCCAACTCACTTTTTGTCCTCGGAGCCTCCGCGCCAGTCCGAAACCTCCCGAACTCCGCTATAATCTGAAAATACACATGTCCAAAGCTTTCCCCACTCAGAAAGCTCAATTGTAAAGTCGATGTGCTCAATCCAAAAACCGGCTCCCATAATTGCCAGCTCCAACTCACTTTTTGCCTTCGGGTCATCCGCGTCAGTCCGGAACCTCCCGAACTCATCTGTAAACACATATGGAACACACTCGAGGCGATTTCTCTGCACCACGCCATCTTGCGAGGTCGGTGCGCTTTACGAAGTCTCGGTACTCTACATCGGAGGGACGGACAGTCGGAGCGGATGATCCGGGATAGTGGACATGCTCCAATCTTGTGGCCTCGAGTTTGGTGACGAATGGTTTCGTTGCATCCCCTGGTAGTATTACGTACTATTTTAGTGGCTAGACTTGTCTTTAGAGGGCGCCTCATGGGATTTGTGAGAGCATCGGTGTTGTTTTCCCTTTTTGTTGGGTTGACTTTGGTGAGCGAAAGCTCTTGGGTCCGGATTTGGTGGAGGAAACTACGGTATATTTTTGCATTGCGAGGCAACGATACTGACCGCTCAGTTCCGTTAGAAGAGCTATGCGGGCCGGTGGTGATATGGCTTGGAGTTTCCAAATCGGAGAGCAGGGTTGCTCAGGTTATGTCCGGCCAAGGGGGATCAGACGGTTTGGTTGCATGGCAGGTTGAGCCCGTGGTTTGTCTGAGATCTTGGAGCGGATTAGTCCAGTAGCTTATCGTTCAGAAATATCACCAAGTCTCAATTGAGTTTTTAAGGTGTTCCACATGTCAATGCTCAGAAGTAACTTCCTCACTCCGATGCGGATCTTGGCACGTGGGAACAAACAGTTTTGTAACCGCTCAATTCCCTACGTGAAGGTACAGTGGTGTAACCATGGTGAGTGTGATGATACGTGGGAATTTGAGGCGGTGGTTGTATGAGGTTTTCTAGAGTTGTATTTCTGGGGGTATTAGTTAAGTTTCGGGGACGAAACTTCTTTTAAGGGGGGTGTGATGTAATAACAACAAATTTTGAATTTCGAAATTTAGTAATTTTGGTTATTGGAATAATTTGGTTTCTTCCGGAATTTAAAAAGGATGTTGTTGTTAGCTTTTTGAGGATTTATTCCCTGGAGTGGCTTTCACCGAGTTATTGGTGAAAGGTAGCTTAAGGGATTGGTCAAACCCGTTCTTGAATCCGGGATACGGGTTGCACCGGAATCGAGAAAAAATGGGATTTGACGGGTTTGTAGGTTTTCTCTGTTTTTGTCCAAACTGGTTTTCGGGTGAGATCTTCGGAAGGGAAGGTCGTTATGTTGTCGGCTCGTTAAATGGAGAACCGCAGCGAAATCGAATCGCGAATCAAACTTTCAGAACTCCCGGAATGATACTTTTAAATTATCGGGTCCGGGAGTGTGAGTGTGGGACTTTCGGTACCCGTTAAGGCTTACCGGTGCATCAGAATCCGTGCAAATGGTTTCGAAATGTTGCGAATAGTTGGCACGCATTTCGAGGGAAATGAGTGAGTTTTTAGTATAAATTGTTTAGGATTTAGGATTTTCATACGTGCATAAGAAAACCCTAATTCCCCTTTTTTCAAGATTTTAATCATCGTCATGTTCCTCGTCATTACGCATGCTGGAAACCGAATCTGAAATCATCACTGTTGCCGAAGATCGGAGCCCCACTATCTTCTTCCTCATTTTGCGGATTGGAGATCGGCGTCGTTGTTTTCCTCGTCGTCGCATCATGGTGAGCGGGGTTATTCGACGGTGAGCAAGGCTGCCGCCGCCGTGCCCCCGTCGCTCAGCGCTTTGCAGCCCGCGCCACCGCCGTGCGTGTTGCCAGGCTGCGCCGCCGCCACGGACACTGCCAGCCCGCGCTAACAGCCTGCGCAGTGCCGCGCACACCCCTGCAGCAGCGTGGTGTGCCCCTACTATCGCCGCCCTCACGTGCCCCTGCTGTCGCTGCTTGCGTGTGCCCTAGCCGTGCGCGGCCCTGCTGTCGCCACCCACGCGTGCCTTAGAACAGCGTGCGCCCCTGCAGCCTGCGACGTGCACCCTCGCTGCCTGCATCGCTTGGGCAGCCTGTGCCGCCGTTCGTACAGTCTGCGTCGCGCCGCTTGGGCAGCCTGCGCCGCGCCGCTGCCTTCCTGGCCTAGCACCCGTGCAGTCTTGCTTGACTGTGTAGTTTTTCTTGACGGAGTTGTCTTGCTTGACGGTGCAGTCTTGCTTGACAAAGTTGTTTTGCTTGACAGTGCAGTCTTGCTTGACAGAGTTGTTTGGTTTGACGGTGCAGTCTTGCTTGACAGAGTTGTTTTGCTTGACGGTGCAGTCTTGCTTGACGGAGTTGATTCGCTTGGCGGAGTTGGTCTCGCCTGACGGAATTGGTTTCGCGGGGGGGTGGACGTTCGTGGTTCTGCTTAGCCGTTTTTCGTCACGGTCGTCGTCGGAGTGACGGTAGAGGCTCGGTTTGCCGCCCGACAATCCGTTTTTCGTCTAGTCGGGGTCATGGACTAGCGGACCGCATTGTAGGACGAATTTTTGCCACCGGAGGGGTTTTGACGCGAGGGTTCGTCGATTTAGTGTTCCGGGACAACGGTACACCGTTTTTCCTTTCGGTCTTTTCCATCATCACCGGGGCATCATCTGTTGATCACGGTATACCTGTAAAATCTCTTTTTCGCATAGTTTTGTATTTTTACACGGTTTCTCTTATTGGGTAGTGTTTGTTGTTCGGACACCTATTTTGGTGTATTTTGGGACAGCGGGTGACTTATTATTTTTGTTTAGGGTTTTCCCGGGTAATTCCGTTGGACTCCGGGAGTCAATTTGGGGAACCGATCTTTTCAATAATGTTGGGATCCGAGGATGAGTGATCTTGGATTGTTGAGTCTGGTTTTGACTCGGTAGACCTTTTATAGGTTTGGTTTTTGGTTGGGAGCATCATTAGAGTAGATGGTTCGCCAATTCAGGTGGGTACACCTTTAGAACCCCTTTATCGCATAAATTGATATATTGTCATGGTTTATTATATCAGAAAGTATTACGGGTGCTATGATGTGTATTTTGATCTCCGGATGAATGAATGTCGCGGTAAATGACTTTTTGGACAGTTTGTCCTTATTCGAACGACGACATGGTCGTTCGGGGCATATTATGATCGGTAAAATGATCGGTGCGACTATTCAAAATTCGGGAGATGGTTCCGGTAAATTGGAACAAAGAAAATTTTGGCACGGTGCTCGGGACCACTAAATTGCCGGTTAATGAAAAAATAGATATGTGTTATTTGTGGACCTTACATAGGTCCGGGTGATTTACAGGAGTTCGTAGAGGAGTCACGTACTCGGGATGACCTTCTGGTAGAGGTGGGTACTCTGATCTGAAGTCGGAAACTCTGGCAAATCGGTAACATCGACCTTGCTCCTTATTATTATTACTATTTTCTCATGACTAGTGTGTGTCAGTAGGATGATCATCGGTCATGATTATTGTGATGACGTAGTATATTATGATACATATTTTACCGAAAGTGTGCACTGAACATGGACTTTGTGTAGCCTATCGGACCGTTGGGCGACATAAGCAGGGAAAGTGCACTTTTCGATAATTAAACAATATATGTCATATGGTGATAGAGCAAAGGATATTTTTGGGCAGATTTTTGTTAGTATCATATTTGATTGGTGGGTCGGTTTCTTCTATACATCACGTGGGCGACTGTTCGTCGCAGGACGACGTTTCTACTTTGATATACATCACTTGGGCGACGAACTGTCGCAGGAGAGTTTTATACATGGATATGTGATCGTCATGCTTTTGGCGCTTTCATGCACACCAGCGGTTTGGCCACCGCATGGGTGTACTTTTCCGGAGAGGTGGTCTGATTGACCCGTGATCCCTACGCGACGATTTGCGTGGCGGGAGCCCCTTGCGGTCGTTGCCGTTTCGCGGCTATGCGGTTGGGGTTATTTTGCACGGCCTTACTGACCGGGATATGACTGTTTATGAGGTCAGTGGACCGACATGGCGGTATATTGGACAACATTGCCTGAGGTCAGTGGACCAACATGGCGGCATGTTGGATAACAATGATGTGGGATACTTTTCGTGGGATATTTTGGTAACGACACGGTTTCTGGTATTCTGAGATATGGTTGGGTGTCCATTGCTATTGGTTTACTTTGCTAGTACTTGGATTATAGTTGATATGATTTATCTTGTCTCAGTTTATGTCGCTGACTCCCACTATGTGACATGTTCGGTCGTGGGTGGGGATCAAGACAGTGGTGAGGACGTTACGTAGTGAGAAATAGTATCCTCAGTCAGGTTTTTCTCATTCTTCCTTTTCTTGTGGTTATTTACTTTATGGTCAGACATTATGCATGTGGATGTGGACATTGGTTGTAATATCACAGATTTTTTGGTAACGTTTTACCCTCCTGTTAATAAAGATTATGTTTGGAGTAATCGATGTAACGGGTTTGCTGGAGTGGATAATTCTGAGGTGCGGGTATTTTTTTGCGATAGAGCTCGGAAAACGGAGAACGGCGGTGCAATCGGGTTCGGATTCCGACTTACGAAACCCCCAGAAAGGGGTGGAAAGGATCGCAATAGCCAGGTGGTGCATCGAAATTCGTGTAAGTGATTCTGCACGCTTTCCGAGGAAATAAGGGTTTATCTTTAAAGAATTATCCCGAAGGATTATCTCTGAGAAATTAATTAATTAAGGAATTAATTAATTGGGAATTAAAATATCCGACGTGGATTTTGATGTACATTCGAAAAGGAAAAATAAAAGAAATAAATTAATATCAAGATTTATTTATTCCCCGTATACTGAAAGGAAACCCTAGCTTGAAAAGAGAGAAAGGAGAAAAGAGAAAAGAAAAGGAAACCCTAACCGGAGGAAAAAGAAATAGAGAAGAGGAAGCAGAGGGACCCGATCGCCTCGTTTGACGTGCCGGAGACCGGAGAATGAGACGTCATCATCTACGGGGAGCGGATCCGGATCCCCAACGCCGCAAGGGACAAGATCGATTCTTTAATCCCGATAGATCGAGGTTAGCGATCGTTATTTCTTTTGGTTGGATTAATCGAGGGTTTTTCGTGTTCTTTTAAGGTCAACTTTTTCGGTGCATTGATCACGGGTTCTTGATTTTGGTTTTTGATCAATGTTTTAGTCGTTAGATTTACCGCGGTTTTGTTCGAGGGTTTTTGTGGGTGTTTTGTCGGAGCATGGGAGAGTTAACGGGAGGCTGCCGTCGCCGTTACAATGTTCGCGGGGTCGTCGCCGGAGTCGCACGGGAGCGAAAACGGAGAAGAAAGCCGCGAACGGGGGGTTACTGTGTAAAGCCGTACAGCGCGGTCCATAGGCCCGGGCGTGCACCTGGCGCACGCCCCGCGGCGCGGAAGCCGCAGACCCGGCGCACGCTTTCATGCGCCGGCCCGGCCCGCTCAGGCGCGGTGCACGCTACAGCGTGCACCCGGTGCGCGCCTCAGGCCCCTGCGGCCGTGAGCCCGGTGCGCGCTCGTGTCGTCCACCGGCCTGGCCCAGGATGCGCGGTGCACGCTCCCTGTGTGCACCCGGCGCATGCCGCCCAGCCGCCGACGCACAGACCTGGTCCACGACCGGCTCCGTGCACCAGCCCCCAACGGAAAGCTCCGGTAGCTCCGTTTTCGGCCCATTTCGTCCCGTTTTTGAGTGTTTTTGACCACGAGGATATTTATAACAACGATGGAGTTCTTCGGGACAGTTTTTGGTTCGACGATTTTTTTGTGGAACGACACGGTCTGCTTGGCACAGTGATTTTGGTTTTTCGTCGGTCTATGGTTATAGTGGTTGGGACCACTATTTTGCCTAATTAAGGTAAAAGTGTTAAAAGGCGTTTTTGATTATTTTATTAGGCCGCGTGAAGTTCAGATTCGCCTAGGAGGAACATGGGAGTGGTCGTTTATCTTCACTCAGGTGGGTAGGTGTTGGTTATTACCGGTGTGGTGTCGTTTCCGAATACTCGTTTTGATAAAGTTGATATGGATATAGTTTGACTAACCCCCTAGCATGTGAATCCCTTTTACTATGTCAATCAAGCGGCTGTGGTCGCAGGTGCGTTATACTTTTCTGGTTATAGCGGCTGAGGTCGCAAGGCAATAAAAATACTCATATTGCTTACACGCACACCGGCAGTTTGGCCACTACAGAGGGTGTATTTTTTCGGAAAGATGGTAAGTTGTTTACCCGTGTACCCCACAAGGGGAGGTTAGTGGGGACCCCTCAAGGGGAGGCGACTGCTACTTGGGCAGTGGAGGGGTTGGAGGCACCAAGAAGATGAGTACGGTATTAGGGTTGGTGCCCAAAATATTCTAAAAGCTGGGGTAGGTGCCCAGCGGGACTTTCAACAGGGATTTAGCGATACATGAGGGGGAGGGAAAAAGTAAATGCTCCAGTGACGCGGTGTGTTCTTTCTATTTATTACGTTTACTTGCATGTTCTCTACTTTATCAGTCACTGACAACCCACACTGTGACAGGTTCGAGTAGGGATGGATTTCGGGACGACGGTGAGGCATCAGTTAGAGGACACTAGCCAAGAGGGCTAGGAAAACGATACTTTATCTTAATTACTTTTGGTTATTGCATTACTATGGTTAGTTTAACTGTGATTCATATACTGTGGCTTCTGATGGATGTTGGGATGAGGACTTTCTTGTAACTAACGGATGAATGATAGGATGTGTAATTGTGGCTTGTTTTCAAATACAAACCGGTTTCAAAGGAGTTTTCAAAGCAAGTGCCATGTGGGCACCGATTTTAAAACCCGTGGATTTATCCTTTCAAGTTAATGGCCACACAAAGAGTTTGCGAAAATGAGTTATAAAACTGGGTGTCGTGTGGGCACCGATTTTCAAAACCCATGGGTTTATGCTATAGACTGTATAAGATAGCGTTGATGGTTTGATGTACTATATCCTCTCCTCGTTGCATGTCATGATTGGAATGGTTAAAGTAGTGGACTTGTTGGTGACGCCGTGCATATACAAAGGAGACTCCGCCCGTTTGGGGAGTGAATTTGTATATGCGGCGGGTCTGATACGCGCCGGAGGCAAGGTTCATGTAATTATTTAAGAAAAAAAAATGGGTACGTTTTCCGCTCCTTTAGAACCTCCGGGGCGTGACAGATTTTATGGTATCAGAGAAAATGACTTTAACCAAGGTGATCATGACCAACATCCATAGAAAGGAATGTCACAAGTGACTAACTAAGCTGATAACCAAAGTATAGGTGTGTCACGTACGAGCGTGAGCGCGGGGAGACAAGGGATAGAGTCCCAGTGTTCGTAGGTCAAGGTGCTAGACCAATTAAGTCTAGGACTAACTTGGTTTCTTTGTATGCACGGTTAATGGCCCGGAACCGCTCTGCAATCAATGGTGCAGAAGGGGATACGACGGTTCCGGCAACGGTGGAGAATCGGCTACTCCAACAAACAGATTACGCGACATGGCTTAGCGCTTTCCTCTTCGGTTAGGAAAGACGAACCCCGCACGGCTCGCCTTCACAAGGATGGCCTGCATAGCGACACGATTCGGGTAATACCGACGGTGGGTTTACCCGCTTACTGAGAAGCGATTGACAGGACCACTGGGGTGGGGCGGGAATCAGCCGTTCCAGCACCCGGCAGCAGGATCATGAGCCTGCCGGGGGGGCCGAAAACGACCCCAGCCATAACTTGGGAATGACTTTCCCAACGGGAGCCGACCACCCCAGTATCAGAAGACACCGCAAGGAATCTGAAACACATCAGACAAGGGAATCGATACGGCATGGAGTATTGACAAGAATATAATGGTTGGCCAATTGTGTTTCCTTGTTGTGAGGGATGAAGCACATAAAGCCCGCCTCTTCGTAGACGGATTGTGGAGCAATACTTTCGAAGTCGTGCAAGTAGTGGAACTTCACACCTTCCAGAGAGTAGTGGATAGGGCCACCATAGTGGAGCACGGATTCGTGGAGACGCGCGCCCGACGAGAGGACTCGGAGTACGGCAAGGACAATAAACAACCCCAGCCCTTCTCCGGAGGGGGATTTCCTAGCAGGGACCGGCCAGACATCACCTACGGAGGTGCACCCCCGGGGGATTATTCGTTTACGGAAGCACGACCACTGCTTCTGAGGTGACAAACTGGGACAGTTCCGCTTTAACTGCCCCGAACCCGGGAACAGTTCTTCAGAGTCGCAACACGGATGAGAGGTCTTATGCGACGACACGACAAAGGACGCACCACCCGAGGGAAGTAGTAGCAGGAAAGACCCCTTACGAAGAGTAATGTTGGTCTTGACCCCAGGAGAACCCTTAGAAGCAAATACTTGGTACCTTCCTGCCCAATAAGGATGCGAAGACTTAGTTGTCTTTGGTGTTGGCCCTTTATTTATGGGTCAAATAGGTCCAACTTCCTGCCTCGAGACAATAGGCCCAGGGAACTAGTGAGTTGGGTTGGGTAAGCCCAATAGGTGGAGTGGGCTGCGGTCCACAATAGACCTAACGGCAAGAGGCCTAATAACAGACCCAACATCCAGGAGGGTTGAGTCCGGTCGAGATCTGTGGTGCGGTGTATGCCGCTTTAAGTGAATCGGTTGCGCACCTCTAAAAGCTCAGGCTTTTGGGGTTAATGGTTAGCGCCAACGATCCGACATTTGTGACTTAGTGGTGTCACTGCTAAGAGAATTCGTGGGGATACTCGGAAGGGATAGGCTTACCGAGTAACAGGTGCTAGTCGATTGTGAGAAATCGAGCGTGCCGTCCTAGGGCACACCCGTTCTATTCGTATGGAAGAAGGACGGGAGACTGCGATTGTACATCGACAATCGGGGAATGGATAAGGTCATAGTAAGGGACAATACCCTCGCCTCGGATGGAGGACCTATTCGACCAACTACCAGGAGCGACGGCGTCTTCAAAGACTGATCTGCAGTCCGTCTATCGCCAGGTTAAAGTCCGGAGGGATGACATACCGAAAACAGACCTTCGGACTCGGTATGGTCATTATGAGTTTACGGTTATACCGTTTGGACTCATTGTCGTTCGAGCGGTGTTCATGAAAGTGATGAACAGGATCATGGATCCTTTCTCAAACTAGTTGGTAGTGCTCTTTTTAGATGACATCCCGATCTACGCTCGCACAGACAAAAAGCACGAGGAATACTTGCAAGCGATCCCCCAGACCCTCCGGTACCAGAAAGTGTATGCCAAACTCAAAAGGGGTGAGTTCTGGCTCCGCGAGGTAGACTTGTTGGGACACATAGTCTCAGTGTCGGGAATAGTAGGGGACCCGAGGGAGATAGAATTCGTGTCCGACTCCCCCTCACTTGATGACTCTCCGCCGGTTGTTGATGTTTCATACCAAATCAAAGGAGTAGAGTCAGTGACTAAAGATGATAAACACAAATTAGAAGAGGGAATTTGAAAGGCATGAAAAGCAACGACTTTTTCCTCTTTACTTGAGATCGATTCATTAGAAGTAGAATCGTCCCAAGTTTTCGCTTGCAAAGCCTTCTTTTTATATGATTTCGGAGAAGGACAATCCGTTGAAATATGGCCGTAGCCTTTGCATCGATAACATTGGATTTCCCCTTCGAAATCATCTTTTTCCTTTTCTTTAGAGGGTTTTGCAAAGCTTTTGAGATTAGAGGATTTAGAACCCGATGATCCTTTAGATGGTTTCGTGGATGAAGATCCATCGGTTCGATTCTTCCAAAATTTCCGACGAAATTTCTTTGTGATCCGCGCCAATTGTTCTTCAAAATCGGCAAAAGAGATTTCATCGTCGGAACTTGATTCGCTATCTTCTTCCTTTGTTGAGTTGAATGCAATACCTATAAGCTTAGAAGAAGACTTGGAAGAAACTTGACTAGTAGGAAAAGTCATTTCATAAGTTTGCAAAGCACTTACTAATTCCTCTACTCTCATCTCATCCGGATGACTAACGGTTTCAATGGCGGTAACCCTTGCCCTAAACCGTTCCGGAAGAGTCCGAAGTATCTTTCTTACAATTCTCGACTCCGGGATCTTTTCTCCTAAATTAGCACAAGTATTGATCACATCTTGAAGTCTAGTGTAATAATCTGTAAACAATTCATGCTCATCCATATGAATAGAGTCAAATTGACTTGTAAGCATCTGGAGCTTTTGAATTTTTACTAGATTAGTACCCTCATGTGTAATTTTGAGAATATCCCAAATTTCCTTCGCGGTTTCACACGCGGAAATTCGTGTGAACTCAGTCGAGGAAAGAGAATTAAATAAAGTGTTCATACCCCTCCCATTGTAAGAAGAACTTTCGAATTCCTCTTGGGACCATCTAGAGCGAGGTTTTGGAGTAGTAGAATTTCCTACTTCCTCAACAGGATGCACCCAACCGTATTCCACAGATTGCAATACACGCTCATCAATTGCGATGAGAAAAGCTCTCATCCGCACTTTCCAATAAGCATAATTAGTCCCATCAAAAAGAGGAGGTCTATAAATATTACCACTTCCACCCAACATGATAGATAAACCTAAAACCCGCTCTGATACCAATTGTTGGTTTTTGGATCCCCAAGGATCTAAATAGGTACTATCAAACAACTAGAGGGGGGGTGAATAGGTGTAATACTTAAAAAACCAATCTCAGTGAAAAATAAAAAACCAATGCGGAAATAAAAAACAGCACACCGAGATATACGTGGAAACTCCAATCCAGGAGAAAAACCACGGGACCAACACGCAATAACAATCCACTAAGAATAGAAGAATAACAAGGTGATTACCGACTCCACGGACTCAAACCCCTCCTTCAACTTCTTCGGACCTTGCGCTCACCGATTGCACGTCCACTGCACACGTTCGAATCCATGAACGCCACTCGAATCCACGAGCACACGTTTCGAATCCACGAAACGCCTTTAGCACACCGAATCCACGATGCCATGTCGAATCCACGACGCAAACTCAGCCGATAGAAATATTGGTTTCGATGGTGATCCTTTGCTTAGATTATCATTGAAGAACCGTAGAAGAAATCTCTAAGCAAAGACTAGATCAATTCGACAAAAGATATGTTCTTGAAAGAACCGTCGAATTGACCTAAAAGAGGCTATAAAGAAGAACGATAAAAACCTTGTTGGGTTATATGTAATAAGGATCTAAATAGGGGAAAAAACACCTAGAGGGGGGTGAATAGGTGTAAACGTATAAACACTCAAAAATCGTTGCGATAAAAATCCAATGCGGAAATAAAAAAATGATACGCAAGATTTTTACGTGGAAAACTCCATCACCGGAGTAAAAAACCACGGGACCGATAACACGGCAGAAATCCACTAGAATTAAAACACGTACAAGGTGATTTACCGTACACAATTACGACTCAACCTTTTCCATACGCTCCTAGAGGATCTTCTCCGCTCGCTCCGCGACGCTTCTCGAATCCACGATCTGCGCCCAACGCCGAATCCACGGCGTCCAACGTCGAATCCACGACGTCCGACCGAATCCACGGTCTTCACCCAATAGCACCCTTCGAATCCACGAACGTGCCTCGCTCCGAATCCACGAGAGCGGTTGAACCTTGAATCCACAAGGACACGCGAATCCACGCGCCGATTTTTGGGGTAAATCGTTGTTTTTGGGTGGTGATGATCCGCCGAATACTTAGATCAAAGATAGATCGGAAATACCATCTAAGTATTCATTAGTTTGATTCAACTCAAGATGTGAGTATGAAAACCTAGAATCAAACTAATCAATATAGATGAAGAAACATAGAGTATTCTCTAATGATTTCCTTTCTTCTCTATATGTGGATCTAGAGCCGTATAAGATGATATATGAAAATGACGGCTATTTGGATTAACCCTAGAAAAAGAGTCATAGGGTCTATTTATAGGTTAGAAACCCTAGGAAGGAGATAAGAATCAAAAACCTAACATTTCTGGAGATTTTACGGACGGCGATCCGGATCGGATTAGCTGTGATCCGGATCGTCGTAACGAGTCAGGTAATTCCAGAAAAACGAAGGTTCGGGATCCGGATCGAAGTGCTTGATCCGGATCGTTCATACAGTTCACCAAACATCAACGTTCGGGATCCGGATTGCGAAGCCTGATCCGGATCGTTCAAGGAAGATGGTAAACTCAGTGTTCGGGATCCGGATCAAGAGAGGCTACGATCCGGATTGTACTGGTGTATGAACGAACCACCTTCGGGATCCGGATCGAACAACCTGATCCGGATCCTGAACATGTCCCAAGTCCAGTTTTTGATTTTTATGCAATGAAAGATTCTTCCAAGTGTTTCTACACTACAAGAAGTATTCGGATCACACAAAATCTTTAGTAAAACATACCTGATCCTTTTGAATTCTTCTTTCTTGAGATTGAGTTAAATGATCCAACTTTCTTCACCTTCAATCTTCAAGACTTGAGACTTTCACGAAACTACGCCAACTCAAATTCCGTAACAATCTCCCCCTTTGGCGGTTTCGTGACAAAACACAGATCCACTAAAGAAAATTCAAAAAGATATTTTTGTTGCTATCACCATACAACAAAAATTTACAATGGAGATCCAAAAATTTAAAAACATGAGATAAACTCCTAAAACAGACTCTAGACTTAGACATCTGTACTCTCTGCACAAAGAAATCATTCTTGACAAAAAGAGATCGTTAGATACCTCAAGAATATTTAGCATACAAAACCTAGTACAGAGATAGAGTTTATCTGATCATCATGACATTTGAGAATTCAGATATGTAAGAGAATCATAGTCAAAACCAACATATCTTCTATGCAATTAAAAACCAAATGTCACAAAAAGTTAGTCCAATATCAACTTGTTAGTCATATTACATGCCCAAATAGTTAGTCGAATAGTTAGTCGAGACATGCAAACAATCACAAGATGAAAACCAAAGTTGAAGTTGAAGTGATACTTACCTTGATGTATACAAAATCTTCATCAGCAAGATTTTCACAATCATTGTTCAAGTTCCCTTGATGTTCACTTACCTTGATGTTCATTCACATCATCATTGTACCTTGATGCAGTCATCATTGTTCATCATTGATGTATACAAGATCACAATTTTCACAATATCATTGTTCAAGTTCTCTAAACTCTCTCCCCCTTTTTGTCACAAACAAAGCCAAAGTTACCAAAAAATTGAAGGAGAGTTAAAAAATATCAACGAAAATGTTCCGAAATTTAAGAACTAGAACTAAAAGTAAGTCCTAAAAACTGAAAAACCTGCACAAAAAGATTAAAAATCTGCAAAAGAATAAAAAGTTCCTGCATAAGAGAATTGTTAATCAGACGATTCAGGCATCTGAATCTGAGTCAACCGAGGCGGAGTCTTCAGAGCTCGTACAACCCAGCTTTTTCAAAATTCCTTTAAGCATTCCCGAGATCGTAGTACACTCTTGCTTCATCTGATGTATGTCCTTGGACATCTTTCTGAGTTCTAGAGCCATTTTATCTTTTTCTTGTTTTATGGAAGACTCTAGATTTCCCTTTTGCTCAGTTCTTCTGGAAGTTGAAGAACGTTGAGTGACGATTGACGGAGCAGTCTGACCTTCATTCCGAGGAGATCGTCTTGGCAAAAAGGGTGGATTGCTTGGCACATTCTTTTTCATGGCTTGCTGCTTAAGTATTGAGGAAGGCTTCAGTAGCTTCTTTTTCTTTAGGTAAACCTTATTTTCTTCATCAATGCCTTGTTGTACTTCGTCAAGAAATGTGTCCCAATCTTCTTCGTCTTCTGATTCAGTGTCAATTTGAGAAATATTCCTTGGGTTCTCTTGACATGGTTCATTTATTTCAATACCTCGAGCTCGTCCAGGTCGTCGAGCAAGTCTTTTTCTTTTTAGGAAAATGGATGAAGAAGTCATTGGTGCTTTTCCTTTTTCCGCAGCAGTAAGCGGGGCCTTTTCCGTTGATGTTTCTGCATGGGCTTTCCCTTTCGATGCAACAGAGGTTTTCTGTGGCGATTCTTCAGGATGTGTTTCATCATCTGATAACTCATCCCAGTTAACTTCATCCCTTTTAGCTCTCTTGGCAGTGTCTCTCGTATGTACCATAGTAGTAAGTAGGAAAATAATCCAAGTGATCACCATTGCTAATGGTTTCTTGAGAAAAGGAATCCTGTGTGGAACGACTCAAGAACACATGAGAAAATTGTTAATTTTCAAAGATTGAAAAATTGTACCCAAACAATCATAATCATGTAGAGAGACTAAGAATCAAATTAGTTTTGCAAAAGGACTTTTAAAAATAGATCAATTGCATGATTTTCGAAAATCCTTATTATATGCCCTAAAACCGAAATTTTAGAAATCGAAGCCTAAAAATCCGTTAATCAGGAGAATACCTAGCATATAATCAAAACTAATCTACCCAGAGTTCTTATTTCAAAAGAAATTTGATCAAAAACCATCCACAAACAAAGTTGATCCAAGAAATTCATGACGTTTGAGGAGGAAAAGAGAAAAACGGTGAAAAACCGAGATTTTGATCAATAAAACTTACTTGGAGTTGAAGAACTTGAGTTTGAAAGCTTCCAGGAAGGATGAAATCTAGAGAGAGAGACTCTGGAAACTTTGGAACAAAAGATTGGAGTAAAAGGAATCAAAACCCTTTTGTTCTTTATAAAACCTAGCCGCGATCCGGATCAGTTCATAACTGCGATCCGGATCGGCTACCCGCAGTGAGAAACTGCGTTCGGGATCCGGATCGGCAGATACAATCCGGATCGTCAGCCCGTAGAAGAATTCCTGCGTTCGGGATCCGGATCATCTAGCCCGATCCGGATCGGCTCCAACTTTTTCTTTAGAAAATTTCAGAGAAATTCAAGAAAAACCAGAAAAAGATTGTAAGCACAAATGTGTATCAACTTTAAACAAAAATCATCGTTTCATACAACAAGAATTAGATTATGCCAAATCTATCAATAATATCCAAAAATGAAACGAAAATTTACAAAAATTAAATCCCTCAAAGTTGAACACCTTCAATTACATCTAACTTGATCTTATGAGTAATGCCTTTATCAAATCATCAATTCAGTAAAGAAAATGAAATACAAAGATCAATAGATGTTTGAAATCCCAAATATAATAGATAATGTATCTAGACAATCTGTTGAAGAGAGTGGCTCTTTGAGCATCTTTCTTTAAAAACCCACCTTATACCAACCTTGAAATTTGACGGAGTCAAGTATTTCAACATGCATTTTACTTAATCAAAAATTTGAACAACCATGCTTGGTATACATGTGGTAGCTGCACACAATACTCGGACGACCGAGGTGGTAGCTCTTTCCTCCATGTGGTGGTAGTTTTCACACTCCTCATTGGGATGTAACTCTTTCCACATCTTTTGAGCATTTTACTTTTTCTATGACTCCCCCTCAATTGGCTATCAATTATTTAAGATATAAAGTATTCAACCAAATATTGATCTCGATTTCATACTCGACTAAGCAGTCAAATAAGATAATGACTATACCAAGAGATCATAGAGAGAGAGAAATTGACTTTGATCACTTAGAAGATGATTTAATTAACATAAATGATCATTGCAACAGTGAAATATTATGATGGCAAAAGCATAATAAATTTCTAAATGTGCGAAAAGATGCAATTAAAGTCAATTATGATCTATGCTCAATTAATGTCCTATGTACAAACATAGATAATGAACAAAACAAAAACAAATACAAAACCTATCCTAAGCAAAGGTTTCAAAAAGAAGTTTATTTCAAGGAAAGCATTCCAATTGCTTTTCGTAAATGAATAAAACGTTTTTGATCCAAAGGTTTTGTTAGAATGTCAGCTAATTGATCCTCAGTTGAAATATATGAAAGTTGAAGAGTATTTGATTCAACTAGCTCTCTAAGAAAATGATATCTAAGTTCAATATGTTTTGTTCTAGAGTGCAACACAGGGTTTTTAGAAATGTTAATTGCACTTGTGTTGTCACAAAGAATTGTTACCGAAGATGCTGAAATGCGGAAATCGCTCAATACGCTTTTCATCCAAATGAGTTGAGTTGAGCAACTTCCAGCTGAAATGTATTCCGCTTCGGCAGTCGAGAGTGCTATGCAGTTCTGCTTTTTACTGTGCCATGCAACAAGGCAATGGCCAAGATAGAAGCATGCACCACTCGTGCTTTTCCGATCATCCACTGATCCTGCCCAATCGGCATCTGAGTATCCAACAATATCCAAACTTGTTCCCATAGGATACCAAATTCCGAAGTTAATTGATCCTTTGATATACCGGATGATCCTTTTCACCGCTTTCAGGTGAACCTCCTTTGGTGCTGATTGATATCTCGCGCAAATCCCAACACCAAAAGATATATCCGGGCGACTAGCCGTGAGGTAAAGTAGACTTCCAATCATACTTCGATACAGTTTCTCGTCTACATTCTCACTATGTGATTCACTTCCAAGTCCCTTGTGGCTAGTTCCCATTGGAGTCGGAAAATCTTTACAATTTTCTAGATCAAACTTTTTGACCAACTCCATTGCATACTTGGATTGACTCAAGTGAATACCTTCATCATTTTGTTTAATTTGCAATCCAAGAAAATAAGTCAATTTGCCCATCATGGACATCTCAAATTCGCTTTCCATGGTCTCCGCGAATTTAGAAGCATCATTATCTCTTGTTGCGCCAAATACAATGTCATCGACATAGATTTGTGCTACAATGAAATTGCTTTGATAATGCTTCACAAAGAGAGTCCTATCAGCTCCCCCTCGAGTATAGCCCTTCTCCAAAAGGTGCTTTGTTAACCTTTCGTACCATGCTCGCGGTGCTTGTTTCAGACCGTAAAGAGCCTTTTTCAAACGAAAAACATGGTTAGGTTGTTTATGATCTACAAAACCTTTCGGTTGAGCCACATAAACTTCCTCATTTAAAAACCCATTTAGAAATGCGCTCTTAACGTCCATTTGAAATAATTTGATTTTAAAATGACAAGCAATAGCAAATAGTATACGAATGGACTCGAGTCTAGCTACAGGGGCGAATGTTTCGTCAAAGTCTATACCTTCTACTTGAGAGTAGCCTTGAGCAACTAATCGTGCCTTGTTCCTGATGATAGTACCATCCTCATTTTTCTTGTTCTTGAAGATCCATTTGGTACCTATCACATTGTGTTGCTTTGGAGGCTTCGTTAATTCCCAGACTTTGTTTCGCTCAAATTGATGGAGCTCTTCCTGCATTGCTTTAATCCAGTAGTCATCCTGAAGAGCTTCATCTATGTTCTTTGGTTCGATTAAAGATACGTAGCAAGCGAATCCACAAACCAACTGCCTCCGAGTTCTGACTCCTTCTTGTGGATCTCCAATAATATTCGATTCCGGATGATCCTTGGAGATTCGTAACGTTTGTTGAAACGGAGTACTCGGAGATACATGAGATGATTCCTGCACATCAGATAAACTTGAAGAACCATTAGATGCATCATTAATATTGGAAGTATTATTATAAGAAGATGCATTAGCAGGAGAATCATCATCTAGAGAGATATCGAGGGTAGATTTTCCAGATCCAAAGTGAAAAGCTTCATCTACTTTAACATTTATAAATTCTACGATCGTCTTAGATTCAATGTTAAATACTCGATATGCTCTGCTATTCGTAGAATAACCCAAAAAGATCCCTTCATCACTTCGAGAGTCGAACTTTCCAAGATTTTCACGGTCACGTAAAATGTAACATCGACTCCCGAAGACACGAAAATATTTGATGTTGGATTTTCTACTAAACCACAGCTTATATGGTGTATTTAAAGTTCCTGGGCGCAAGTAAACTCTATTAATGACATAGACAGCGGTGTTCACGGCTTCAGCCCAAAAATGTAGCGGTAAATTCCGGCTATGAAGCATCACACGCGCCATCTCTTGAACAACCCTGTTCTTGCGCTCAACAACACCATTCTGCTGAGGTGTATAGGGTGCCGAGAATTCATGTTTAATGCCATTTGAAGTGCAAAAATCAATGAATTTTGAATTTATGAATTCTCCACCTCTATCACTTCTAACACGAATGATCTTTTCATTCTTTTCAATCATAATACGATGGCAAATCTCATGAAAAGAGTCAAACGTATCAGCTTTCTCTTTTAAAAATGCTACCCAAGAAAACCGAGAGAAATCATCAACCCATAAAAAAATGTACCATTTACCTCCCAAAGATGGTTGACGGGTCGGCTCCATTAAGTCCATGTGCAAAAGTTCCAAGGGCCGTTTTGTACCAACGTGGTTCAAGTTCTTGTGTGCAGTCCTAGACTGTTTTCCCTTTTGGCAACCACCACACACAACGTTTTGTTTAAATAAAAGCTTTGGAACCCCCTTGACCACGTCCTTGTTTGAAATTCTAGTAAGTTCCTTAAAATTTAAGTGACCTAGCCTTTCATGCCAAAGAGTTTCATTATTCAAAGCGGCTAAGTTACAATTTTCAGAAAATTTATTAGGAACAACATAACAATTGTTTTCAGATCTAACCCCTTTTAAAAAGAAGACATGGTCCTTATCAGTTACAACGCATTCAACAGATGAAAAGTTAACTGAAAAACCATTGTCGCAAAGTTGACTTATGCTTATGAGGTTAGTCTTAAGGCCATCAACAAATAAGACGTTTTTCAAAATCGGGCCATCTGGAATAGCTACCGACCCTTTTCCAACAATTTTGGAAGATCGACCGTCTCCGAAAACTACGTGTCCTCCGGAGATTTTCTCAAGATTTTGAAAACTATTTTTGTCACCGGTCATGTGACGGGAACACCCGCTATCCAGATACCAAGACGAACTATCATATGCATGCAAGGAAACATTGGAAACAAGACAAGGGAAAATTTCACCTTTGCGCACCAAAACCCTTTTGGAGTGCGTCGATAATGGTCGTGAAGTTATATGCCTAGGTGAAGGCGTCTTATTATAGCGATTGTTGTTCCTTGATGAAATCGTCTTGCGCGATGAACTACCAAGTCTCTTTTCATTTGAAAAGTTTTGCTTTGATTTTCGGGGAGGAGCCTTTGTGGTAGTTGTTGCAAGAGGTCCTTGAGATGAGCGTTCGACTCCCGTCTTGCAATATCTTCTTATGTGCCCTGAAACACCACAACGAAAACATACCTTAGATCTTGACGATCCCGAAGAGGATGAAGTAGGTTTGTTGTCGTTGTTTGTCTTGAATTCCGGTGTCGGAGGAGGAGATACCGACTGAGGCACAAAAACTGTCTCACTCGAACTTGGACTGTTTCCAGTTTGAGTGTATCCGAGGCCGAACCGATTTGATTGACCAAGACCAAGAAGTCTATCCAACTTACTCCTTCCTGAAGAGAATCGCTGTAAGTCATTCTTGAGTTGGAAAATGGTCTTTGTCATTTCCAGGTTATCCTGTCGAGCCTCGTTGTAGAGCTTTGAGAAGTGATTCGCGTTATCCACCAGATTTGTATGTTCCTTCTCAAGTTGCTCATTGGACTCTTGAAGGGAAACATTTGCCTTTATCAGGTTTTCCCTTTCCACTTCAAGAGCGTTTGAGAGAGAAGTCGCTCTTTTTGCTTCTTCTTCGAGATCATGCACTCTTCCTCTCAAACTCTTGTTTTGCTTAGCCACTTTCTTTGAGTCCCTCAAAAGTCTGTGGTAGGCTAGAGCAAAATCTTCACCTTCTGAATCATCCGATTCGTTGTCCGTTGCATTCTTTTCAACAGTGGAGTTGGACAACGACTCGGATGTACTTGCCATAAAGCACATGAAGGGTGAAGATACGGACGCGTGGAATGCGGTGGAGCTCTTTTCTTCATCACTCGAAGACGACTCATTTGACGTTGAGTTGTCATCCCAAGTGACGACTTGCATCGCCTTCTTCTTTGCCGGATACTTGTTAGGACACTCTGTTGCAATGTGGCCGTAGCCTCGACATTTGAAGCATTGAAGTTGTCCTTCTGAACTTTTCTTATCCTTTGAGAAGTTCTCTTGCTTTCTTGACTTGTAACTTGAAGTACCCTTGCCTTTGTTCGACTTTCCGAAGGATGGAGATTTGCTTGAATTACCCCTTCGAAAGTTGCGGCGAAACTTCCTTGTCAAGAGAGCGAGCTGCTTCTCAAATTCCTCCATAGAAAGGTTCTCGTCATTGTCTGAGGAGGATGTATCCGCGTCTTCTTCCTTAGTTGTTTTCAACGCATAACCTGAAGACTTAAAAGTGGATGCCTTTCCAGAAGAATTGTTAGTAGTAAATGTCATTTCATAAGTTTGTAATGAACCAACTAATTCTTCTACACGTATTTCGTCCGGGTGTTTAATCGTTTCAATGGCAGTAACCTTTGGGCGAAATCGTTCAGGAAGAGTTCTTAAGATCTTTCTTACAATCTTAAATTCTGGAATCTTCTTTCCCAGATTAGCACATGAGTTTACGATGTCTTGCAATCGTGTATAGTAGTCCGTGAAAGATTCATTTTCTGCCATTAAGATAGAGTCAAACTTGCTCGTAAGCATTTGCAGTTTCTGAATCTTCACGAGGTTAGTTCCCTCATGTGTAACCTGAAGAACATCCCAGATTTCTTTCGCAGTCTCACATGCCGAGACGCGAGAGAATTCAGTTTGAGATAAGGCATTAAAAATAGCATTAATTCCCTTGCCATTGTAAGAAGATGAATCTAACTCTTCCTTGGTCCATTTCGACCTAGGTTTTAAGGTGCGAACATCACCAGTAAATTCAGTTGGATTAGACCATCCTAATTCAATTGATTGCCACACCCGTTCGTCGATGGAAATTAAAAAGGCTTTCATCCGTACTTTCCAGTACGCATAATTTGTTCCATCGAAGAACGGGGGTCGGTTGATGTTTCCACCTTCAACCATTGTTTACAACCCTATTCCCTCTCTGATACCACTTGTTGGGTTATATGTAATAAGGATCTAAATAGGGGAAAAAACACCTAGAGGGGGGTGAATAGGTGTAAACGTATAAACACTCAAAAATCGTTGCGATAAAAACCCAATGCGGAAATAAAAAATAATACGCAAGATTTTTACGTGGAAAACTCCATCACCGGAGTAAAAAACCACGGGACCGATAACACGACAGAAATCCACTAGAATTAAAACACGTACAAGGTGATTTACCGTACACAATTACGACTCAACCTTTTCCATACGCTCCTAGAGGATCTTCTCCGCTCGCTCCGCGACGCTTCTCGAATCCACGATCTGCGCCCAACGCCGAATCCACCGCGTCCAACGTCGAATCCACGACGTCCGACCGAATCCACGGTCTTCACCCAATAGCACCCTTCGAATCCACGAACGTGCCTCGCTCCGAATCCACGAGAGCGGTTGAACCTTGAATCCACAAGGACACGCGAATCCACGCGCCGATTTTTGGGGTAAATCGTTGTTTTTGGGTGGTGATGATCCGCCGAATACTTAGATCAAAGATAGATCGGAAATACCATCTAAGTATTCATTAGTTTGATTCAACTCAAGATGTGAGTATGAAAACCTAGAATCAAACTAATCAATATAGATGAAGAAACATAGAGTATTCTCTAATGATTTCCTTTCTTCTCTATATGTGGATCTAGAGCCGTATAAGATGATATATGAAAATGACGGCTATTTGGATTAACCCTAGAAAAAGAGTCATAGGGTCTATTTATAGGTTAGAAACCCTAGGAAGGAGATAAGAATCAAAAACCTAACATTTCTGGAGATTTTACGGACGGCGATCCGGATCGGATTAGCTGTGATCCGGATCGTCGTAACGAGTCAGGTAATTCCAGAAAAATGAAGGTTCGGGATCCGGATCGAAGTGCTTGATCCGGATCGTTCATACAGTTCACCAAACATCAACGTTCGGGATCCGGATTGCGAAGCCTGATCCGGATCGTTCAAGGAAGATGGTAAACTCAGTGTTCGGGATCCGGATCAAGAGAGGCTACGATCCGGATTTAACTGGTGTATGAACGAACCACCTTCGGGATCCGGATCGAACAACCTGATCCGGATCCTGAACATGTCCCAAGTCCAGTTTTTGATTTTTATGCAATGAAAGATTCTTCCAAGTGTTTCTACACTACAAGAAGTATTCGGATCACACAAAATCTTTAGTAAAACATACCTGATCCTTTTGAATTCTTCTTTCTTGAGATTGAGTTAAATGATCCAACTTTCTTCACCTTCAATCTTCAAGACTTGAGACTTTCACGAAACTACGCCAACTCAAATTCCGTAACAAACCTAGCCTCTAGGGTTGCTCTCAAGTGTTTAATTAATTAATCGGTAGTTTTTGAGAAACCCTAAATGTCTATTTATAGTTTAGAAACCTTTGGAAAGAGATAAGCATCAAAAAATGACTTAACAGAATTTTTCCCGCACGACGATCCGGATCGGATTTACGGCGATCCTGATCGTCGTCTTTTTTCAGCAATTCCTAAAAAAACAAGGTTCGGGATCCGGATCGGAATTCTGATCCGGATCGGAATTCTGATCCGGATCGATTCAGGATCAGAAATTCTGAAACATCCAATTTGTCCAGTTTTTGATTTTTAAGCAATGAAAACTTATCCAAGTGTTTCTAAACTACTCAAATGTATTCGGATCACCAAAATTATTTAGTTAAACGTACCTGATCAATCCGAATCCATTTTCCTTAAGATTGATGTAATTGATCCACAATTCTTCTACTTCAATCTTCAAGACTCAAAACACTGAGTGTCAACTTGAGCTTTTGTTGAATCTTCTCTAAGTCTTCGATTGCTGATTGACAATTTGATCACTTCAAGACTCCGACTCAACTCAACTACTCAACTCACGAAATATGCCAACACAAAAAGCCGTAACAGGTAGAAAGGTTACGTGGACCAAAGGCGACGGGAATGGGAATGTGAGGTAAGGGGCCATGTGTTGTTACGTGTGTCACCGTCAAAGGGGACAAGACGGTTCGGCATACGAGGAAAGCTAAGCACACGGTATGTGGGATCGTTCGAGATCTTGGAGCGCGTGGGCCCGGTGGCATACCGGTTGGCCTTACCGCCAAATCTTGAACAGGTGCATAATGTGTTTCACATCTCGACGCTCCGGAAGTACCTCCCCGACCCGTCGCACGTCCTCAACGCTCCGGCCGTCGAACTGCAAAAGGATCTGAGCTTCGAGGAAACGCCAATATGGATCTTGGCAAGAGAAGAAAAGGAACTTCGTAAACGGACGATCCCCTACGTAAAGGTGCAATGGAGTACCCACGAGGAGCGCAAGGCAACGTGGGAACTTGAGACGAAAGTGAAGGAGTGTTATCCTGAGTTATTCAACGAGGGTTGAGGTTAAGTTTCGGGGACGAAACTTCTTTAAGGGGTGAGTGGTGTAATATCACAAATTTTTTGGTAACGTTTTACCCTCCTACTAATAAAGATTATGTTTGGAGTAATCGATGTAACGGGTTTGCTAGAGTGGATAATTCTGAGGTGCGGGTATTTTTCTGCGATAGAGCTCGAAAAACGGAGAACGGCGGTGTGATCGGGTCTGAATTCCGACTTACAGAACCCCCAGAAAGGGGTGGAAAGGATCGCAATAGCCAGGTGGTGCATCGAAATCGGTGTAAGTGATTCTGCACGCTTTCCGAGGAAATAAGGGTTTATCTTTAAAGAATTATCCCGAAGGATTATCTCTGAGGAATTAATTAATTAAGGAATTAATTAATTGGGAATTAAAATTTCCAACGTAGATTTTGACGTACATTCGAAAAGGGAAAATAAAATAAATAAATTAATATCAAGATTTATTTATTCCCCGTATACCGAAAGGAAACCCTAGCTTGAAAAGAGAGAAAGGAGAAAAGAGAAAAGAAAAGGAAACCCTAACCGGAGGAAAAAGAAATAAAGAAGAGGAAGCGGAGGGACCCGATCGCCTCGATTGACGTGCCGAAGACCGGAGAACGAGACACCATCATCTACGGGGAGCGGATCCGGATCCCCAACGCCGCGAGGGACAAGATCGATTCTTTAATCCCGATAGATCGAGGTTAGCGATCGTTATTTCTTTTGGTTGGATTAATCGAGGGTTTTTCGTGTTCTTTTAAGGTCAACCTTTTCGGTGCATTGATCACGGGTTCTTGATTTTGGTTTTTGATCAATGTTTTAGTCTTTAGATTTACCGCGGTTTTGTTCGGGGGTTTTTGTGGATGTTTTGTCGGAGCATAGGAGAGTTAACGGGAGGCCGCCGCCGCCGTTGTTAAACGGGAGGCCGCCGCCGCCGTTACAACGTTCGCGGGGTCGTCGCCGGAGTCGCACGGGAGCGAAAACAGAGAAGAAAGCCGCGAACGGGGGGTTACTGTGCAAAGCCGTACAGTGCGGTCCACAGGCCCGGGCGTGCACCTGGCGCACGCCCCGCGGCGCGGAAGCCGCAGACCCGGCGCACGCTTTCGTGCGCCGGCCCGGCCCGCTCAGGCGCGGTGCACGCTACAGCGTGCACCCGGTGCGCGCCTCAGGCCCCTGCGGCCGTGAGCCCGGTGCGCACTCGTGTCGTGCACCGGCCCGGCCCAGGATGCGCGGTGCACGCTCCCTGTGTGCACCCGGCGCATGCCGCCCAGCCGCCGACGCACAGACCCGGTCCACGACCGGCTCCGTGCACCAGCCCCCAACGGAAGGCTCCGGTAGCTCCGTTTTCGGCTCGTTTTGTCCCGTTTTTTAGTGTTTTTTACCACGAGGATATTTATAACAACGATGGAGTTCTTCGGTGTTGGGTTATGTATAATTGGATCTAAATAGGGGAAAAAACACCTAGAGGGGGGTGAATAGGTGTAAACAATAAACACTCAAAAATCTTTGCGATATAAAACCCAATGCGGAAAAATAAATAACACGCAGAGATTTTTACGTGGAAAACTCCAATCCGGAGTAAAAAACCACGGGACCGATAACACGGTGAAATCCATAAGAATTAACACACGTACAAGGTGATTTACCGTACACACTTACGACTCAACCTTTTCCATACGCTCCTAGTAGATCTTCTCCGCTCGCTCGGCAACGCTGCTCGAATCCACGATTAGCGTCCAACGCCGAATCCACGGCGTCCAACGTCGAGTCCACGACGTCCGACCGAATCCACGGTCTTCACCCAGTAGCACGTCTCGAATCCACGAACGTACCTCGCTCCGAATCCACGAGAGCGGTAGCACCTTGAATCCACAAGGCCACGCGAGTCTACGCGCCGATTTGGGATAAATCGTTGTTTTTTGGGTGGTGATGATCCGCCGAATACTTAGATCAGAAATAGATCGGAAATACCATCTAAGTATTCATTAATTTGATTCTACTCAAAATCTGAGTTTGGTAAACCTAGAATTAAATTAATAATATAGATGAAGAAACATAGAATTAAATCAAGTATTTCCTTTCTTCTCTATATGTGGATTTTTCTATTTCGGTCGTATTTTTCGCGTCTTACCCTAAAAGATGAATCATAGGGTCTATTTATAGGTTAGAAAACTTGTGGAAGAAGATAAGTGTGAGGACCTGGATCCCCACGTCGAGATTACTGGTTCATCTACAGCTCCTGGAGGCCAATGTGGTGTGTTGGTGGGATTTGTGCCCCGTTTGGACATTAGTGTTGGGCTCAGTGTGTTTAATGGATCACGTGGGTGATCATTGGACTCCGTCGGATCGTTAGAAGTGGTTTCGCGCGAAGTGGATATTAAATATGGACTCAGTGCGAAGTTTGGACCAAGGATTTCCTTTCCGGATGCCTTCGGCAAATTTTGGAGTTGGAATTTGGCGAAATGGACATCAAATTCGGATTCAGCGTGCGAAAACGGTTAAAACGGACTACCCACTTGTTATTTTTGAGCACCGGACACTGTTCACGCCGGAACAGTGTTTCCGGCGGCGGCGGCGGCGGCGGAGCGGCCGCAGGCAGCGCGGCGGACGGAGGCACGGGCCGCCCGGTCCACGCGGCAGGCGTGCACCGGGGGCTGGACGCGTGGCGGCTCGGGAGTGGGCCGGTCCGCGGGGCGCGGTCTACGGAGAGTGCGGGGCGCACGGTGGACCGGGGTGGACACGTGGCAGTGTCGGAGTGGTCGGTTTAGTGGACTTGGTCTACGGAGCAGGCGGGCGTGGTGCATGGACCGGCGGGACACGTGGCGCACACCGGTTGGCCGGTCCACATGCACTCGGTCCACGGTGCACCTGCGGGCGCCTCGGGATGCGTGCGCGCAGAGGCGCAGGCGGCGGGCGCAGAGCGCACGTGGGCGTGGTCGGGCGGATTCCCGCGCTTGGGGAGGACACGTGTCGGCGTCTGGGGGGCGCGACGTGTCGCACGGGGAGCGGCTGGGGTTGCTGTCGCCTGTTTGGCGGGCGACGTGGAGGCCCAGGATGGATTCGGGCGGCTACAGTGTTCGGGCGCAGGGATTTCGGGCTGCTACAGTGCGCGCCCGAAAACCCCCAGCTCCCGGAAATCGGGACATAACCGGTATTTCCTCATTTGTTTCTGCAGGCTATAAAAGGCGATCCGAGCCTTCTTCTTCTCCTTTTTTCCGCCATTTCCGAGCCTCCTCTCGCCGGGGTGCCTTCAGCAAAGTTGATCCCCGAGTTTGGCTGCATCTTTCTGCAAAGTTTTGGGATTTTTGGTGGCACGCTTATCGAGGTTTCTATTTTTACGGTGCGGCGCGACGCTCGTTCGTTTGTGGTCTTCTTCGTCGCGTTTTGGTGCGAGGACTCCCCCGGCTTACCCCGAGCACCTTTTTCAGTGATTCTTGCGCCGTTGGCTTCACGACAGGTAGGGCTATGTTTCCCATGTTTACTGGTTTTTCCCATTCCGAGCTTTTCATGGGTTTTTCGGATCATCTTGTAACCTCTTTTCTGGGGCGGAGTTCTGGGACAGCGGAGCGGTGTTTTGGTGATATCTTCGCGCACAGGCATCGGATTGGGGCGATTCAAGAGGCGATTTGCATCTACACATCACGAGGAATATGCCCAATTTTTCTTAGAATTTTCTGAATATTTCTCGAAGGTGAAGAATCTCTGTGAATAGTAGTTGTTGCTACAGTTTTTGAGAGTAGTTTAATTCGGGGTGGTTCCCTTGTCGGAATTGTTTCTCAGTGTAGAAAGCTCGGAATTGGACGTGCAGGTACTCGTTTCGAAGGTATCGACGCGAGGATTACCGTGGTATTTTTATTGGATTTTTCTGGGCACTTGCAGCAGGTGAAATAAGCACGGCTTTGGGACTGATTTTCAGATTATGTATACTTGGTTAATTTTGGAATAAAAGTGTAATGTTGAGCCTTATTATTGTGCCCAGGGGTGCTTTCAGTTGTTTGGAGCCAAGGCGTGCGCGACTTGTACCGAGGGTGTTATGTTGGCAGATTTTGGACCGTGGGCGTCTACCCACTTCACCGACTTCAGGTTTGCCTTGGTTTAAGCGCTTCAGGTGGGTAAGCTTATTATCAGTAATTGTTTAAGGCAATGAATATGCTGTGGCAAATGTAAGTGCACTTGTGGGGATGTCACCCCTCTATGACTGATGCATGCATGTTTAGGGTACATGGTTTATGTTGGTAAGTAGGTAAGCTTGATAATGATATTTGTATAAATGATTGCAAGAATAGTATTTATGAGGTATACTAAGGACTTGCACGACTTGGACATGTATGTGATGACTAGTGTAAGCTTACCTAGGATAATGTTACCCTATGAGATTATGTAACATGCCATGTTAGCACAAAGCCTCTCATGTGGTTGGATTATGCTTTGGGACAGGATTTCTTAGCTATGTGCGGATTTGTACTCTGAGGAGTTATTATGATCATTCTATTGATGAACCCTGAATTGTGGACAGGTCTAGTTTTGGGATTCCGGCATGTTGTTTATTCCTAAAGGAACTATTATTATGCTTTACCCCCTTTTATTTCCTTGAGGACAATTGCATGCTTGTATGGTCATGTAGTTAGGCCATCTTTTACTGCTGCACTACTTATTGGAACTTGACTTAGGAGAAACCATGCTTTTCCTTTCTCCTTCTTGTTAGTCAGGTGGTCAGTGTTGCTCGGGTTCGAGCAGGGGGTCTGGATAGGGTAGTCAGGACTTCGTGTCTGGGACAGGTTGGTTTAGTTGTGGGGCTTTGCGGCAACCGCGGATATTGGGCGGTTGACCGGATGTTTCTCTATGCACCGGATTGGGTACCAGTTTTACTTAGTGGATGGAGTTTCCCACTTATCGTTCAGTTGCATCCGATTGAGGTCGGGTCTTTCCTTGATGGTTGAGTTTTCCCACTTTGATCAGATTGATGATCAAGTCCTGCTGTTTAGAGATACTGGTGATATTGATGACAGAGATGCTTTACTCGTGTGGGTAGCTCCCCTCGAGTGCCGCTCCGGAGTAGGCTTCAGACCGTGTTGGGTTCCGGTCAGACCGTGTTGGGTTCCGGTGAGACCGTGTCGGGTGCCGGTCAGACCGTGTTGGGTTCCGGTCATTTGGACAGAGCAGGCAGTACCGGGTTTTATACCGGTTCATTCGATTGAGTTTATTTCGGCCAAATACTTTTTTGTTACACTCGTGCCTGGGGGCCGAGTGTAGACTGGTAGTTGAGTTTAGATCAGTGCTAGTATTGTTGAGAGCCGTCTGGTTGACGGTGGTCCCGTGTTGTTGCGAGTACTTTGACCGCTGTGTGAGAGGTTGAGCATCTTGATTCTATCCGTTCTGAAAGAGAGCGTGGATTTTGACCATAGCCTGCTTGATCCTCTGCTCGATAGCGAGCTAGTCCGTTTGGACGCCCTACGTAATTCCTGCCCGTCAGCGGGAGGTGGTTGTAGGTGGGCGCAGGTTTGAATGGACCAGATGTGGCAGTCAGCTCGATTGGGTCGACGGTGCACTTCATGTGCTAGTGGTTGCATACCACTGTTTGGTTCTCCCCCTTTTAGCCTTTAGTTAGGGGCAGGGTAGCTGTGAGAGTCTTCAGCTTACTCATTTCAGTCTTATGACTTGGGTTAGTTATTGTCTCTTGAGGACTTGGTGGGCAGACCGTCGGGTCTGGCGGTGGTACCCACTGAGAACTCCCTTTTTGGTGTAGTTCTCACACCCTTTTGGGGGTTTTCCCTCTCTTTTTCTCTCCTCTTCTTTGTTTTGCAGAGTCTTAGCGGGTGTTGCCGACTCTGTGGTTGTTGATCGTGGCGAGGGAGTCGCGAGCTAGATCCCTACCCGGCGTTGGAGAGTAGCGGTACCCTTCCGAGGAGATCATCAGTAGATTAGCTATTTCTTTTTCCTCTTTTGAGAGACTATTGTAGTGAGGATATTTTGTATTGAGAGACTGTACACTGTTGTATATATATTGGAGTTACCTCCCGGTTGGGTTTAGAGCTTGTACTCGAGGATATTGTATTATTATTATTTTGGGGAGGCAGACAGTGTTGTTTATTTCCAGTTGTACAGTGATTGATTTTAGTTACAGCAGATTTTCATTTATAGCTCTGATATCTGTTTAGTTATAGTACTTTTCTTGCAGGTAGGACGCTTCGCCTATGCAGGTTGGCATAGGTGGCGGATCTGTTTGGCGGGCCCGGGTCGCAGTTTCGACCCCGGGGCGTGACAGATTAGAGTGGTATCAGAGCCTAGGTTGTAGGTCATGGTGGACTTAGAAACCCTAGGCTTTTGGTTTGACCCTTGGTTGACTTTGTGAGAGTCGTGATTTTGCGAGAGTCCTGATTGAGTTTTATACCTCTCCCAAGGGACGGGAGGAGTGATTGGCATGTTTATTCTCCTAAGTAATTATGTTGGCTGCAGACAACATAATGCTGTGGAATGGGTGACATGCTTTAGACTTTCGCTGGATTGGGTCAAGTGTTGTTGTGTGCTGTTTTGTTGTTTCGTCGTGGCGAGCGGTGTCTCCCCGACGCTGGGTTTGACCCGTGTGCATCCTGTCATGGCAGTTGAGCTTGAGCAGTTCGTTTTGGGCCGGATACCCGGATCGAGGTCAGAGAACCCCGGACCCAGATGACAGGATTGTCAAAGGCTTATCAGCGGCTGTGGGAGCAGCTGGTCTTGGTGACACAGTTGTCGGAGCACTGAGTAGCCCCCTCTGTGCCAATGTTTAGTGTCGAGGCACCGAGGCAGGGTGGATGGTTGACAGCTGGTGAGCTGTGGGACATGATCGACCTATTGAGCCATATTTGGCAGATGAACCACCCCGACTCGTAAGATTGAGTTTGGAGCCTTTGGAGGCAGAGTCGTGGCTGGTGGTGATGGAGTGATTAATTGAGAGCCTCCCTGTGCTTGTGAGTGTATGCAGTTGTTGAACTGCGCGCTCCAGATTCGAGGGACGAGGCGCATAGGATATATGAGACTGGGAGTGGATTGCGCCAGGACACCTTTCTGTTATTCAGTCCCTCCAGTGTAGATTTAGATGCCTCGCTGGAGCAGGCATTATGTATGGAGCATGGCATTGCAGTTCCTTTGGATAGGGATCAGCCGCCAGAGGTGAGTTCTGGATTTTGGCGCTTGGCGCCGGATGATGGAGGACAGATTGGCCGGCAGGGGCATGTCTAATTTCTTTTCCTGGATAACGAGTTCCCGAGATGTCAGAGGTCGGGTGGACCCCGAAGGCAACATCAGTATTTTTATTTGAGTGGCGCAGCGATAGCGTAGATTTGTTATCTGCGGAGGATCTTGTTCGTCGCCTCAATGTGATCAGAGACAGAGGTCGTGCTTCCTAGCGATAGCCTTGATTTTCAGGCAGATTGAGCGACAACCACTTGCTTTGAGCGGATGAATCTGTGCCGCCCGGTTGGAGGGCGCCACGGTAGTGGATTGAGTGTCGCAGGTGGGATTTCACCACGGTAGTCGGAGTTAGAGCATGTTCCACTCTTACATAGGTTAGAGGCAGATTTGTTATCACGTGCACTAGAGGTACAGGTTCCTGTTGTTGTTGTGCACGTGGAGGAGGCTTTTGGATCATGTCCAGTGCGGCCGAGACCGCGAGATATCGGCAGAATTATTGGAAATTATAGCAATTAGGTGTTTTGACCTTATGCTTGAGATTGTTGGGCACTATGCCACAGGATGTTCGACTGCGGCAAGAGAGGACTTGATCTTCGGCAAGACGGGCAATTGGAGGCTTGCTTGTTGAGGTTGTTAGAGCACTCTGGTTTTAGCGACAGGGTGAGAGGTGCTTACGGCGGCACCGGGACTCAGGGATATCTCTGTTGCCCACGAGATCCCGGGTGTGATTTCACCTTAGTTGTTGGTAATGCCGCCGGTTAGGGAGATAGAGATTGTGTTTGACGTGGTTCGAGGAACCGCGCCACCCGGGACAGCACCTCATCGGATATCGCCGGTAGAGCTGAGTGAGAGCCGATGGCACTGTTTCAGGGTCCGATGGATCGAGGGGTCTGTTTGACCTAGCGCCACGCCGTTGGTATACAGTGGTGATGCCACATCGTTGATACACGAATGTGAGGGTCCTTTTATGGTATCTAGGACCTTATGATGGAGTTATACTCAGGCTGTTAGTGTATGATGCGAGTACCTACTTGGAAGTAGATAGTTGAGGACTTCGCCTAGATGGCGTTCAGGACACGGTAGGGGCATTATGGGTTTATAGCGAGGCCCAATGGAATGGCGAATGCCCTGTTGACTTCAAGATCTGAGGAATCGTATGTCCCAGTTGTACTTGGACGGACTGGGAGTGGTGTTTCCCGAGGATATATTTTGATTTACTCCCAGAGCGACTTGGAGCACGAGGAGCACTTTGTGGATGTGCTACCATGCCCGTGTGGATGAAGCGGTATGCCAAGTTATTGAGGTACAAGTTGTAGCTGCAGAAGCCTACCTTCTTGGGTCGCTTTGTTCGAGCCGTAGGGGCGGCGGTGGAACCCGACCTAATGGATGTTATTTAAGTTGGCTGAAACCAACTTTATCCTTGAGGTGAGGAGTTTCTTAGACCTAGCAGTGCCGGAAGAGCTCGGCCAATGGATAATGAGACTGATGCCAGCGCCAATGCTAGTGTTTCTAGTGTTGGGAGACGGATTTGTGTGTTTTAGGGATGCCTCCCATTGTGGCTGTAGAGTTACCGTGGGTCGATTTTCGGTCCACACTTCATTAGTCCAACCTTATGAGTATTATGGCGGGACGAACCGCTGTTTTGCAGGCAGCTTGGATCCCACAGTTGAGCCTCTCAGTACGCCTTTTATTCCCAGCTTTGATTGATATACCTGGGCGTAGGCCATGCCTGCTTGGCTATCGGTGTTGATTACTCAGCATTTCCGTTCTTTACCATGTGATAGATCAGGATTTCAGCTTCAGTTTACAGTATTCGCCATGCGGTGCCGATGGAGATTACAGCTTTCAGCATGTTGAATGGGATTTATGCGGATTGTCGTTGCTGGTTCGGATTTTTGGCCGTGAGTTTGAGCATCAGCATTATGATCGCCTTTTTGCCAGTTTTCAGTTCCGTTCGCTGACGGTTTGGTCCCCGTCAGGGCATCCTTTCGACCCGTGGGTCTGTTGGAGTTATATTGGCTTGTTGAGTGTCCAACCGTGGCTTGAGATTGTGTCTCATGAGGATCCCTTTTTGAGGGTAGCTCGTGGTTGAGTAGGCCACTCGGGTGATTTTGGATCGGAAGTGACCGAGTGAAGACCCCAGCTTATTGGATCCTTTTCCTCATAAGATGAATCTGTGGGTATACTTCGGGTGATCCTGGTTGAGTTTACACCAGGATGTGGTTTGGTGCGTGTAGCACCGATGGTTATTCTGTTTTTCCCCCAGCTTTTGATGGAGCCTCTGTGTTGTTTTACGTCTCAGCTCAGGTGTGTTTTACTTTTGGATCCCTCGCCGTGATTTACTTGTCCATTGAGATCTGTGATTATTGGAGTACGAGGAACGCCCGTTGCGGATTCTGGCTCGAGAGATGAGGGAATTGCGCAATCGGGCCATGCCGTACTGGGTATTGTTGTTATTGGGGAGTGATCACGGGGAGTGTGTGGTGTGTGGGGAGCTGGAGGCGTGATTGATGGATACCTACCCGTGGTATTTGTGACTCCTGGTGGATCTGAGCTAGTTTCGAGGACGAAACTTTCCTTAGTGGGGGAGGATGTGAGGACCTGGATCCCCACGTCGAGATTACTGGTTCATCTACAGCTCCTGGAGGCCAATGTGGCGTGTTGGTGGGATTTGTGCCCCGTTTGGACATTAGTGTTGGGCTCAGTGTGTTTAATGGATCACGTGGGTGATCATTGGACTCCGTCGGATCGTTAGAAGTGGTTTCGCGCGAAGTGGATATTAAATATGGACTCAGTGCGAAGTTTGGACCAAGGATTTCCTTTCCGGATGCCTTCGGCAAATTTTGGAGTTGGAATTTGGCGAAATGGACATCAAATTCGGATTCAGCGCGCGAAAACGGTTAAAACGGACTACCCACTTGTTATTTTTGAGCACCGGACACTGTTCACGCCGGAACAGTGTTTCCGGCGGCGGCGGCGGCGGCGGAGCGGCCGCAGGCAGCGCGGCGGACGGAGGCGCGGGCCGCCCGGTCCACGCGGCAGGCGTGCACCGGGGGCTGGACGCGTGGCGGCTCGGGAGTGGGCCGGTCCGCGGGGCGCGGTCTACGGAGAGTGCGGGGCGCACGGTGGACCGGGGTGGACACGTGGCAGTGTCGGAGTGGTCGGTTTAGTGGACTTGGTCTACGGAGCAGGCGGGCGTGGTGCATGGACCGGCGGGACACGTGGCGCACACCGGTTGGCCGGTCCACATGCACTCGGTCCACGGTGCACCTGCGGGCGCCTCGGGATGCGTGCGCGCAGAGGCGCAGGCGGCGGGCGCAGAGCGCACGTGGGCGTGGTCGGGCGGATTCCCGCGCTTGGGGAGGACACGTGTCGGCGTCTGGGGGGCGCGACGTGTCGCACGGGGAGCGGCTGGGGTTGCTGTCGCCTGTTTGGCGGGCGACGTGGAGGCCCAGGATGGATTCGGGCGGCTACAGTGTTCGGGCGCAGGGATTTCGGGCTGCTACAGTGCGCGCCCGAAAACCCCCAGCGCCCGGAAATCGGGACATAACCGGTATTTCCTCATTTGTTTCTGCAGCCTATAAAAGGCGATCCGAGCCTTCTTCTTCTCCTTTTTTCCGCCATTTCCGAGCCTCCTCTCGCCGGGGTACCTTCAGCAAAGTTGATCCCCGAGTTTGGCTGCATCTTTCTGCAAAGTTTTGGGATTTTTGGTGGCACGCTTATCGAGGTTTCTATTTTTACGGTGCGGCGCGACGCTCGTTCGTTTGTGGTCTTCTTCGTCGCGTTTTGGTGCGAGGACTCCCCCGGCTTACCCCGAGCACCTTTTTCAGTGATTCTTGCGCCGTTGGCTTCACGACAGGTAGGGCTATGTTTCCCATGTTTACTGGTTTTTCCCATTCCGAGCTTTTCATGGGTTTTTCGGATCATCTTGTAACCTCTTTTCTGGGGCGGAGTTCTGGGACAGCGGAGCGGTGTTTTGGTGATATCTTCGCGCACAGGCATCGGATTGGGGCGATTCAAGAGGCGATTTGCATCTACACATCACGAGGAATATGCCCAATTTTTCTTGGAATTTTCTGAATATTTCTCGAAGGTGAAGAATCTCTGTGAATAGTAGTTGTTGCTACAGTTTTTGAGAGTAGTTTAATTCGGGGTGGTTCCCTTGTCGGAATTGTTTCTCAGTGTAGAAAGCTCGGAATTGGACGTGCAGGTACTCGTTTCGAAGGTATCGACGCGAGGATTACCGTGGTATTTTTATTGGATTTTTCTGGGCACTTGCAGCAGGTGAAATAAGCACGGCTTTGGGACTGATTTTCAGATTATGTATACTTGGTTAATTTTGGAATAAAAGTGTAATGTTGAGCCTTATTGTTGTGCCCAGGGGTGCTTTCAGTTGTTTGGAGCCAAGGCGTGCGCGACTTGTACCGAGGGTGTTATGTTGGCAGATTTTGGACCGTGGGCGTCTACCCACTTCACCGACTTCAGGTTTGCCTTGGTTTAAGCGCTTCAGGTGGGTAAGCTTATTATCAGTAATTGTTTAAGGCAATGAATATGTTGTGGCAAATGTAAGTGCACTTGTGGGGATGTCACCCCTCTATGACTGATGCATGCATGTTTAGGGTACATGGTTTATGTTGGTAAGTAGGTAAGCTTGATAATGATATTTGTATAAATGATTGCAAGAATAGTATTTATGAGGTATACTGAGGACTTGCATGACTTGGACATGTATGTGATGACTAGTGTAAGCTTACCTAGGATAATGTTACCCTATGAGATTATGTAACATGCCATGTTAGCACATAGCCTCTCATGTGGTTGGATTATGCTTTGGGACAGGATTTCTTAGCTATGTGCGGATTTGTACTCTGAGGAGTTATTATGATCATTCTATTGATGAACCCTGAATTGTGGACAGGTCTAGTTTTGGGATTCCGGCATGTTGTTTATTCCTAAAGGAACTATTATTATGCTTTACCCCCTTTTATTTCCTTGAGGACAATTGCATGCTTGTATGGTCATGTAGTTAGGCCATCTTTTACTGCTGCACTACTTATTGGAACTTGACTTAGGAGAAACCATGCTTTTCCTTTCTCCTTCTTGTTAGTCAGGTGGTCAGTGTTGCTCGGGTTCGAGCAGGGGGTCTGGATAGGGTAGTCAGGACTTCGTGTCTGGGACAGGTTGGTTTAGTTGTGGGGCTTTGCGGCAACCGCGGATATTGGGCGGTTGACCGGATGTTTCTCTATGCACCGGATTGGGTACCAGTTTTACTTAGTGGATGGAGTTTCCCACTTATCGTTCAGTTGCATCCGATTGAGGTCGGGTCTTTCCTTGATGGTTGAGTTTTCCCACTTTGATCAGATTGATGATCAAGTCCTGCTGTTTAGAGATACTGGTGATATTGATGACAGAGATGCTTTACTCGTGTGGGTAGCTCCCCTCGAGTGCCGCTCCGGAGTAGGCTTCAGACCGTGTTGGGTTCCGGTGAGACCGTGTCGGGTGCCGGTCAGACCGTGTTGGGTTCCGGTCATTTGGACAGAGCAGGCAGTACCGGGTTTTATACCGGTTCATTCGATTGAGTTTATTTCGGCCAAATACCTTTTTGTTACACTCGTGCCTGGGGGCCGAGTGTAGACTGGTAGTTGAGTTTAGATCAGTGCTAGTATTGTTGAGAGCCGTCTGGTTGACGGTGGTCCCGTGTTGTTGCGAGTACTTTGACCGCTGTGTGAGAGGTTGAGCATCTTGATTCTATCCGTTCTGAGAGAGAGCGTGGATTTTGACCATAGCCTGCTTGATCCTCTGCTCGATAGCGAGCTAGTCCGTTTGGACGCCCTACGTAATTCCTGCCCGTCAGCGGGAGGTGGTTGTAGGTGGGCGCAGGTTTGACTGGACCAGATGTGGCAGTCAGCTCGATTGGGTCGACGGTGCACTTCATGTGCTAGTGGTTGCATACCACTGTTTGGTTCTCCCCCTTTTAGCCTTTAGTTAGGGGCAGGGTAGCTGTGAGAGTCTTCAGCTTACTCATTTCAGTCTTATGACTTGGGTTAGTTATTGTCTCTTGAGGACTTGGTGGGCAGACCGTCGGGTCTGGCGGTGGTACCCACTGAGAACTCCCTTTTGGTGTAGTTCTCACACCCTTTTGGGGGTTTTCCCCCTCTTTTTCTCTCCTCTCCTTTGTTTTGCAGAGTCTTAGCGGGTGTTGCCGACTCTGTGGTTGTTGATCGTGGCGAGGGAGTCGCGAGCTAGATCCCTACCCGGCGTTGGAGAGTAGCGGTACCCTTCCGAGGAGATCATCAGTAGATTAGCTATTTCTTTTTCCTCTTTTGAGAGACTATTGTAGTGAGGATATTTTGTATTGAGAGACTGTACACTGTTGTATATATATTGGAGTTACCTCCCGGTTGGGTTTAGAGCTTGTACTCGAGGATATTGTATTATTATTATTTTGGGGAGGCAGACAGTGTTGTTTATTTCCAGTTGTACAGTGATTGATTTTAGTTACAGCAGATTTTCATTTATAGCTCTGATATCTGTTTAGTTATAGTACTTTTCTTGCAGGTAGGACGCTTCGCCTATGCAGGTTGGCATAGGTGGCGGATCTGTTTGGCGGGCTCGGGTCGCAGTTTCGACCCCGGGGCGTGACAATAAGAATCAAAAACTAACCATTTCTGGAATTTTACAGGACGACAGTCCGGACTCGAGTTGGCGGTCCGGACTGTCTCAGCGAAACAGACAATTTCCAGAAAAGACGACATTCGGGGTCCGGACTGAAATCCTCGGTCCGGACTGTTCATGCTTTTCTTGCAAATTCCACGTTCGGGGTCCGGACTGAAATTCCCAGGGTCCGGACTGGAATTATGCACGAACTAACCTATGTTCGGGGTCCGGACTGTAAAGCCCGATCCGGACTCTGAACATATGGAATGTCCAGTTTTTGATTTTTATACAATAAAAAATTCATCCAAGTGTTTCTACACTATAAGAAGTATTCGGATCATCAAACTTATTTAATTAAACGTACCTGATCCTTTTGAATTCTTCTTACTTGAGATTGAGGTATACGATCCAACTTTTTCATCTTCAATCTTCAAGACTTAACCGATTTCACGAAATACGCCAACTCAAATTCCGTAACAATCTCCCCCTTTGGCGGTTTCGTGACAAAACACAAACCCATTCAAGAAAATTCAAAAAGATATTTTTGTTGATATCACCATACAACAAAAATTTACATTGAAGATCCAAATAAAGATAAATACATGAGTTAAACTCCTAAAACAGACTCTAGACTTAGACATCTGTAATCTCTGCAAAAGAAATCATTCTTGACACAAAAGATCGTTAGTAACCTCAAAAATTTTCAACAATCAAAACCAAACACAGAGATAGAGTTTATACTCATCATGACATTTGCAAATTCAGATATGTATGAAAATCACAATCAAAAATCGACATATCTTCCAAGCAATACAAATCCAAATGTCACAGAAAGGTTAGTCAACAAGCAACTTGTTAGTTATATTACATGCCCAAATAGTTAGTCGAATAGTTAGTTGAGGCATGCATCAAAACACATATAAAACCCAAAAGTTGAAGTTATACTTACCTTAGTTTCAGCATTGTTCTCACACAAGTATAGTCGCATTGTTCAAAGCATTGTGCAAAGCATTGTGCATTGTTCAAAGTTCTCCTAAACTCTCTCCCCCTTTTTGTCACAAAACTTAGCCAAAATTACAAAAGAAGGAAGAGTTAAAAGTTCAGAAAATGTGAAAACTAAATCTAAAACCTGCACAAAAAGATTAAAAATCTGCACAAGAGAAAGAAAAATTAGAGTGCACAAATTAGTCATCTAAGTCGGATTCATCAGAGGCACTACATCCCAGTTTGTTCAAAATTCCTTTAAGCATTCCCGAAATCTTAGAACATTCCTGTTTCATCTTATATATGTCCATGGACATCTGTCTTAGTTCCATAGCCAGTTTATCTTGTTCTTGATTGATGGAAGACACTAAGTTTGCTTTTTGGTCGGTTCTTCTGGAGGTTGAAGAACGTTGTGTGACAGCTGACGGTGCAGTTTCACCTTCATTCCAAGGAGATCTTCTTGGTAGAGAATGTGAAGTGTCACGAGGTTGATTGATTTAAATTCCATTGTCTCGCGAATTCTTTTTTCTTGTGTACTGCTTGATTGTTGAGGAAGACTTCATCATCTTCTTGTTCTTTAGGTAAAACTTATTTGCGTCATCAATACCTTGTTGTACTTCATGAAGAAATGTGTCCCAATCATCTTCGTCTTCTGATTCAGTTTCAATGCGAGGGATATTCTTTGTGTCCTCTTGACATGGTTCAGCTTGTTCCTTTTGTGCTGTGACATTGACATCCCTTTTGTCAATGCATTCCCAATTTTCAAAATCCTTAATCCTTGCAGAGCTGATAAAGTCATGTGGTGGAGGCTGGCTAGCAAGAGGTTCTTCAATTGAAATGCCCCGAGCACTTCCTCTTTTTCTTGCAACGCTTTTTCGCTTGGTTTTAGGTGGAGTTGCTTCCATCGGTGCTTTCCCTTTCTCAGCGGCAGTAGGTGGGGTTTTTTCCTAGGACGTTTCTGCTGGGGCTTTCCCTTTTGAAGCAGTAGGAACTGTCGCTTCAACCAACAACTCATCCCAGTCGATTGATTCAGTTTCTGATTCCGTCTCGGAGTCATCTAGAGTTTTCTTTGTCTTCTTAGCCCTCTTAGGCTTGGTCGTTGCTTTTGCGTGAACCATGGCAGAAAGAAGAAATATGATCCAAGTGATTACCATTTCTATAGTTCGTTGGGAGAGACAAGTCCTGTGAACAACAACTCAAGGACACGACAAAAATTGTTTATTTTCAAAAATTTGAAAAATTGTACCAAAACAATCATTATCATGTAGAGAGACTAGGGATCAAATTAGTTTTGCAAAAAGAATTTTAAAAATAGATCAATTCCATGATTTTCGAAAATTCCTATTATATGCCCTAAAACCGAATTTTTAGGAATCGAAGCCTAAAAATCTGTTAATCAAGAGAAAACCTAGCATATAATCAAAACTAATCTACCCAGAGTTCTTATTTCAAAAGAAGTTTGATCAAAAACAAATCACAAACGAAAAAGATATGAGATTTGCATCACGTTTTGAGAAAAATATAAAAAACCTGTGAAAAACCGAGATTTTGATCAAGAAAACTCACTTGGATTTGGAGAAAACGAGTTGGGAAGGCTCCAAAGTACTTGAATTATAGAGAGAGAAGCTCTGGAGACTTTTGAACAAAAGATTGTAGTAAAAGAAATCAAATCCCTTTTGTTCTTAATAAAACCCTAGCCGCGGTCCGGACTGCCTGAAGAATCCAGTCCGGATCGGCTACCCGCAGGATTTTCCTGCGTTCGGGGTCCGGATCAGCTTGTCCAGTCCGGACCGGCTCCAAACTTTTTCTTCAGAAAAATTCCAGAAATTCCAGAAAAAGATTGTAAGCACTTTTGTGTATCAACTTTAAATAAAATCATCGTTTCATACAACAAGAAATAGATTATGCAAAATCTATCAACAATATCCAAATAACGAAACGAAAATTTATAAAAATTAAATCCCTTAAAGTTGAACAATTTCAATCACATCTAACATGATCTTATGCGTAATGCCTTTATCAAATCATCAATTTGGTAAAGAAAATGAAATACCAAGATCAATAGATGTTTGAAATCCCAAATATATTAGATAATGTATCTAGACAATTTGTTGAAGAGAGTGGCTCTTTGAGCATCTTTCATTAAAATCCCACCTTATACCAACCTTGAAAATTGACAGAGTCAAGTATTTCAACAAACATTTTATTTAATTAACTTGAAAAACCATGCTTGGTATACATGTGGTAGCTGCACACAGTACTCGGACGACCGAGGTGGTAGCTCTTTCCTCCATGTGGTGGTAGTTTTCATACTCCTCATTGGGATGTAACTCTTTCCACATCTTTTGAGCATGATACTTTATCTTTAACTCCCCCTCAATTGGCTATCAATTATTTAACATATAAAGTATTCAACCAAACATTGATCTCGATTTCATACTCGACTAAATAGTCAAATAAGATAAAAACTATACCAAGAGATCATTGAGAGAGAAATCGACTTTGATCACTTTAAGAAATGACTTAATTGACATAAATGATCATTGCATCAACTGAAATATTATGATATCTAAAGCATAATAAATTTGTAAACATATAAAAGGATGCAGTTAAAATCAATATAACTAATGCTCAATTAATGTTCTATGTACAAGCATAGGTAAAGAACAAAAACACAAAAACAAAACTGTGACACCCCGGAATTTGGATTAGTCCTCTATATAAATGATATAATAGGACTAAATCTCTAACCCGGCTATAGCATTTTGGATGGTAGCAAGATCCAAGAGGAACATGAGAGTTAAGCGTGCTAGAGCTAGAGTAGTTCTAGGATGGGTGACCCCCTGGGAAGTGGGGCGTCACAGTTGGTATCAGAGCCATTCACCAGCCGGAAATGTGAGATGAGTCTCGGCTGAGCCAGGGTTATATAGCGGGTAGAGCGAGGCTCCCCGGCTAATGACCGTTGTGGGTGGAGTGCAGCTCCCCACAAGGTCGGCTAAGGCTAGCGAGACGAGTCTCACATCGCCTGGTGCTTGTGAGTGTGCTTGAGCCTGACGTGGACGTCAGGGCTTAAAGGGGGGAAGAATGTGACACCCCGGAATTTGGATTAGTCCTCTATATAAATGATATAATTGGACTAAATCTCTAACCCGGCTATAGCATTTTGGATGGTAGCAAGATCCAAGAGGAACATGAGAGTTAAGCGTGCTAGAGCTAGAGTAGTTCTAGGATGGGTGCCCCCCTGGGAAGTGGGGCGTCACAAAAACCTAACCTAAGGATTGGTTTCAAAAAGAAATTATTTCAAGGAAAGCATTCCAATTGCCTTACGCAAATGAATAAAACGTTTTTGATCCAAAGGTTTTGTTAAAAAGTCAGCTAATTGATCCTCAGTTGGAATGTAGGAAAGTTGAAGAATATTTGATTCAACTAGCTCTCTAAGAAAATGATATCTAAGTTCAATGTGTTTTGTTCTTGAGTGCAACACAGGGTTTTTTGAAATATTTATAGCACTAGTGTTGTCACATAAAATTGTTACCGAAGTTGCTGAAATTCGGAAGTCCCTCAACACGCTTTTCATCCAAATAAGTTGGGTTGAACAACTACCCGCTGAGATATATTCCGCTTCGGCAGTCGAGAGTGCAATGCAGTTCTGTTTTTTACTATGCCATGCAACAAGACAATGGTCAAGATAAAAACATGCACCACTCGTACTTTTCTGATCATCCACTGATCCTGCCCAATCGGCATCTGAATATCCTAAAATGTCAAGACTTGTTCCCATAGGATACCAAATTCCGAAGTTTACAGTTCCTTTGACGTACCGGATGATCCGTTTCACCGCTTTCAGGTGATCCTCCTTTGGTGCTGACTGATATCTCGCGCAGATCCCAACACTAAAGGATATGTCTGGGCGACTAGCCGTGAGGTAGAGTATACTTCCAATCATACTTCGATAAAGTTTCTCGTCTACACTATCACTAAGAGATTCACTTCCTAGTCCCTTATTGCTAGTTCCCATAGGAGTCGGAAAATCTTTAGAATCTTCTAATCCGAATTTCTTTACCAACTCCTTTGCATACTTGGATTGACACAGATGGATGCCTTCATCATTTTGTTTCACTTGCAATCCAAGAAAGTATGTCAGTTCGCCCATCATAGACATCTCAAATTCGCTTTCCATGGTTTCTGCGAATTTAGAAGCATCATTATCCTTTGTTGCTCCAAATACAATGTCATCGACATAGATTTGTGCAACAATGAAGTTATCCTGATAATGCTTCACAAAGAGAGTCCGGTCTGCTCCCCCTCGAGTATAGCCCTTTTCCAAAAGGTGCTTTGTCAACCTTTCGTACCACGCTCGCGGTGCTTGTTTTAAACCGTAAAGAGCCTTTTTCAAGCGAAAAACATGATTAGGTTGTTTATGGTCTACAAAACCTTTCGGTTGAGCCACATAAACTTCCTCGTTTAAGTACCCGTTTAAAAACGCGCTCTTAACGTCCATTTGAAAGAGTTTTATTTTAAAGTGACAAGCAATAGCGAATAAGATACGAATGGACTCGAGTCTAGCTACTGGGGCGAAAGTTTCATCAAAGTCTATACCTTATATTTGAGAGTAGCCTTGAGCAACTAGACGTGCTTTGTTCCTGATGATGGTACCATCCTTATTTCTCTTATTCTTGAAAATCCATTTAGTACCAATCACGTTGTGTTGCATCGGAGGCTTCATTAATTCCCAGACTTTGTTTCGTTCGAACTGATGGAGCTCTTCCTGCATTGCTTCAATCCAGTAGTTATCCTGAAGAGCTTCATTGACATTCTTTGGTTCGATTAAGGAAACGTAACAAGCGAATCCACAAACCAACTGTCTCCGAGTCCTGACTCCTTCATGAGGGTCTCCAATAATGTTCGTTTCTGGATGATCCTTGGAGATTCTTAACGTTTGAGGTAACGGAGTCCTCGGGGAAACATGTGATGAATCCTGCATGTCAGATAAACTAGAAGAGCCATTAGATGCATCATTAATATTGGAAGTATTATCATGAGAAGATGCATTTACAGGAGTATCATCATCAATAGAGACATCAGGGGTAGATTTTTCAGATGCAGAGTGAAAAACTTCATCTACTTTAACATTTATAGATTCTACAATCGTTTTAGATTCCAAGTTAAATACCCGATATGCTCTACAGTTTGTAGAATAACCCAAGAAAATCCTTTCGTCACTTCGAGAGTCAAATTTACCAAGATTTTTGCGGTCACGTAAAATGTAACACCGACTCCCAAAGATACGAAAATATTTGATGTTTGGTTTTCTACAGAACCATAGTTCATATGGTGTATTTAAGGTTCCCGGGCGCAAATACACTCGATTAATTACATAGACGGCGGTGTTCACTGCTTCAGCCCAAAAATATAGCGATAAATTCCGGCTATGAAGCATAGCACGTGCCATCTCTTGAACAACCCTGTTTTTGCGCTCGACTACACCATTCTGTTGAGGTGTATAGGGTGCTGAGAATTCATGTTTAATGCTGTTGGAAGTGCAAGAATCAATGAATTTAGAATTTATGAATTCTCCACCTCTATCACTTCTAACACGAATGATCTTTTCATTCTTTTCAATCATAATACGAAGGCAAATCTCGTGAAAAGAATCAAAAGTATCAGCTTTCTCTTTTAAAAATGCTACCCATGAGTATCTAGAGAAATCATCAACCAGTAAGAAAATATACCATTTACCTCCCATGGATGGTTGACGAGTCGGCCCCATAAGATCCATATGCAATAATTCTAAGGGCCGTTTAGTACCAACGTGGCTCAAGTTCTTGTGTGCAGTCCTGGATTGTTTTCCCTTTTCACAACCACCACACACAATGTTTTGTTTAAGTGAAAGTTTTGGAACCCCCTTGACCACGTCTTTGTTTGAAATTCTAGCAAGTTCCTTAAAATTTATGTGACCTAGCCTTTCATGCCAAAGTGTTTCATTATTCAAAGAGGCTAAGTTACAGTTTTCATAAATTTTATTGGGAACAACATAACAATTGTTTTCAGATCTAACCCCCTTTAAAAAGAAAACATGGTCCTTATCAGTTACAACACATTCAACAGATGAAAAATTAACTGAAAAACCATTGTCACAAAGTTGACTGATACTTATGAGGTTAGTCTTAAGGCCATCAACAAATAACACATTGTTCAGAATCGGGCCATCTGGAATAGCTACTGTTCCTTTTCCAACAATTTTGGAAGACTGACCGTCTCCGAAAACTACAAGTCCTCCGGAGATTTTCTTAAAATTTTGAAAACAGTTTTTGTCACCGGTCATGTGACGGGAACAACCGCTATCCAGATACCAAGACGAATTATCATATGCATGCAAGGAAATATTAGTAACAAGACAAGGGAAGATTTCACCTTTGCGTACCCAAACCTTTCGAGTTTTGGTGTACGTTGGAAATGATTGTGAAGTTGATACCTTTGGTGAAAGCGTCTTGTTTGATCCATCGCTTTTCCTTGACGTCGTCGTCTTGTTTGATGAACTACCGAGGCTCTTTTCCTTCGAATAATTTGCATTTGATTTCCGAGGAATCACCTTTTTGGTAGTTGTTGCAAGAAGTGCTTGAGTTGAGCGTTTGGCTCCCATCTTGCAATTTCTCCTTATGTGCCCTGCAATACCACAACGAAAACATACCTTGGTGCTTGACGATCCCGAAGAGGGTGAAGTAGGTTTGTTGTCGTCGTTTGTCGTCAATTCCGGTGTCGGAGGAGGAGATACCGATTGGGGCACAAAGACTGTCCCACTCGGACTAGGAATGTCTCCAATTTGAGTGTATCCGAGGCCGAACCGATTTGTTTGACCGAGACCAAGAAGCTTATCCAACTTACTCCTTCCAGAAGAAAATTGCTTTAACTCATCCTTGAGTTGGAAAATGGTCTCTGTCATTTCCAAATTTTCCTGTCGAGCCTCGCCGTAGAGCTTCAAGAAGTAATTCGCTTTGTTCACCATATCTACATAATTCTTCTCGAATTGCTCATTGGACTCTTAAAGGGAAACATTTATTTTAATCAGATTATCCTTTTCCACTTCAAGAGCGTTTGAGAGAGAAGATGCCATTTTTGCTTCTTCTTCAAGATCCTGCAATCTCCCTCTCAAACTCTTGTTTTGCTTTGCCAGTTTCTTTGAATCCCTCAAAAGCTTATGGTAGGCAAGAGAAAAATCTTCACCTTCAGAATTATCCGATTCATCGTCCGTTGCAGTCTTTTCAACAGTGGAGTTGGACAATGACTCGGATGTACTAGCCATTAAGCACATGAAGGGTGAAGATGTGGACGCGTGGAATGCCGTTGCGTTATCTTCTTCATCACTGGAAGATGACTCATTTGACGTTGAGGTGTCATCCCAAGTGACGGCTTGCATCGCCTTCTTCTTGGACGGATTCTTATTTGGACACTCCGTTGAGATATGGCCGTATCCTCGGCACTTGAAGCATTGGACTTGTCCTTCTGAGCTTTTCTTATCCTTTGAAAAACTCTCTTGCTTTCTTCACTTTTGGCTTGAAAAACCTTTGCCTTTCTTCCACTTTTCGGAGGATGAGGTTTTACTTGAATTACCCCTTCGGAAGTTTCGGCGAAAATTTCTTGTCAAGAGAGCAAACTGTTTCTCAAAGTCCTCCATAGATAGGTTCTCGTCATCGTCTGAGGAGGATGAATCCGCGTCTTCTTCTATTGTTGTTTTCAATGCTAAACCTGAAGACTTAGAAGAGGATGCCTTTCCAGAAGAATAGTTAGTAGGAAAAGTCATTTCATATGTTTGAAGTGAACCAACTAATTCTTCTACACGCATTTCGTCCGGGTGTTTAATTTTTTCAATGGCTGCGACCTTTGGGCGAAATCGTTCAGGAACAGTTCTTAATATCTTTCTTACAACTTTAAATTCTGGAATCTTCTCTCCCAAGTTAGCACATGAGTTTACGATGTCTTGCAATCGTGTGTAATAGTCTGTGAAAGATTCATTTTCTGCCATGAAAATAGAGTCAAACTTGTTCGTAAGCATTTGCAGTTTTTGAATCTTCACAAGGTTAGTTCCCTCATGTGTAACTTGAAGAACATCCCAGATTTCTTTCGCAGTCTCACATGCCGAGACGCGAGAGAACTCAGTTTGAGACAAAGCATTAAATAGAGCATTAATCCCTTTGCCATTGTAAGAAGAAGAATCTACCTCTTCCTTGGTCCATTTCGACCTAGGTTTGATGGTGCGAACATCAGCAATAATTTCAGTTGGATTAGACCATCCTAATTCAATTGATTGCCACACTCGTTCGTCGATGGAAATTAAAAAAGCTTTCATCCGTACTTTCCAGTAGGCATAATTTGTTCCATCGAATAACGGAGGTCTGTTGATGTTTCCACCTTCAACCATTGTTTACAACCCTATTCCCGCTCTGATACCACTTGTTTGGTTATGTATAATTGGATCTAAATAGGGAAAAAAACACCTAGAGGGGGGTGAATAGGTGTAAACAATAAACACTCAAAAATCTTTGCGATATAAAACCCAATGCGGAAAAATAAATAACACGCAGAGATTTTTACGTGGGAAAACTCCAATCCGGAGTAAAAAACCACGGGACCGATAACACGGTGAAATCCACTAGAATTAACCACGTACAAGGTGATTTACCGTACACACTTACGACTCAACCTTTTCCATACGCTCCTAGTAGATCTTCTCCGCTCGCTCCGCAACGCTGCTCGATCCACGATTAGCGTCCAACGCCGAATCCACGGCGTCCAACGTCGAGTCCATGACATCCGACCGAATCCACGGTCTTCACCCAGTAGCACGTCTCGAATCCACGAACGTACCTCGCTCCGAATCCACGAGAGCGGTAGCACCTTGAATCCACAAGGCCACGCGAGTCCACGCGCCGATTTGGGATAAATCGTTGTTTTTTGGTGGTGATGATCCGCCGAATACTTAGATCAGAAATAGATCGGAAATACCATCTAAGTATTCATTAATTTGATTCTACTCAAAATCTGAGTTTGATAAACCTAGAATCAAATTAATAATATAGATGAAGAAACATAGAATTAAATCAAGTATTTCCTTTCTTCTCTATATGTGGATTTTTCTATTTCGGTCGTATTTTTCGCGTCTTACCCTAAAAGATGAATCATAGGATCTATTTATAGGTTAGAAAACTTGTGGAAGAAGATAAGAATCAAAAACTAACCATTTCTGGAATTTTACAGGACGACAGTCCGGACTGGAGTTGGCGGTCCGGACTGTCTCAGCGAAACAGACAATTTCCAGAAAAGACGACATTCGGGGTCCGGACTGAAATCCACGGTCCGAGTGTTCATGCTTTTCTTGCAAATTCCACGTTCGGGGTCCGGACTGAAATTCCCAGGGTCCGGACTGGAATTATGCACGAACTAACCTATGTTCGGGGTCCGGACTGTAAAGCCCGATTCGGACTCTGAACATATGGAATGTCCAGTTTTTGATTTTATGCAATAAAAAATTCATCCAAGTGTTTCTACACTATAAGAAGTATTCGGATTATCAAACTTATTTAATTAAACGTACCTGATCCTTTTGAATTCTTCTTACTTGAGATTGAGGTATACGATCCAACTTTTTCATCTTCAATCTTCAAGACTTAACCGATTTCACGAAATACGCCAACTCAAATTCCGTAACATTCGGGAGAGTTTTTGGGTCGACGGTTTTTCTGTGGGACGACACGGTCCGCTTGGCACAGTGATTTTGATTTTTCATCGGTCTCTGGTTACAGTGGTCGGGACCACTGTTTTTGCCTAATTAAGGTAAAAGTGTTAAAAGGCGTTTTTGATTATTTTATTAGGCGCGTGAAGTTCGGATTCGCCTAGGAGGAACATGGGAACGGTCGTTTATCTTCACTCAGGTGGGTAGGTGTTGGTCATTACGGTGTGGGTGTCGTTTCCGAATACTCGTTTTGATAAAGTAGATATGGATATAGTTTGACTAACCCCCTAGCATGTGAATCCCTTTTACTATGTCAATCAAGCGGCTGCGGTCGCAGGTGCGTTATACTTTTATGGTTATTCGGCTGAGGTCGGCAAGGCAATAAAAATACTAATATTGCTTACATGCACACCGGCAGTTTGGCCATGCAGAGGGTGTATTTTTCCGGAAAGATGGTAAGTCGTTTACCAGTGTACCCACAAGGGGAGGTTAGTGGGGATCCCTCAAGGGGATTGCAACTGCTACTTGGGCAGTGGATGGTTGGAGGCACCAAGAAGATGAGTACGGTATTGGGGTTGGTGCCCAAATATTCTAAAAGCTGGGGTAGGTGCCCAGCGTGACGTTCAACAAGGATTTAGCGATACATGAGGGGGAGGGGGAAAAGCAAATGCTCCAGTGACGCGGTGTGTTCTTTCCATTTATTGCGTTTACTTGCATGTTCTCTACTTTATCAGTCCCTGACCACCCACACTGTGACAGGTTCGAGTAGGGATGGATTTCGGGATGACGGTGAGGCATCAGTTAGAGGACACTAGCCAAGAGGGCTAGGGAAAACGATACTTTATCTAATTACTTTTGGTTATTGCATTACTATGGTTAGTTTAACTGTGATTCATATACTGTGGCTTCTGATGGATGTTGGGATGAGGACTTTCTTGTAACTAACGGGTGAATGATAGGATGTGTAATTGTGGCTCGTTTTCAAATACAAACCGGTTTCAAGGAGTTTTCAAAGCAAGTGCCGTGTGGGCACCGATTTTAAAACCATGGATTTATCCTTTCAAGTTAATGGCCGCACAAAGAGTTTGCGAAAACGATTTAGAAAACTGGGTGTCGTGTGGGCACCGATTTTCAAAACCCATGGGTTTATGCTATAGACTGTATAAGATAGCGGTGATGGTTTGATGTACTATATCCTCTCCTCGTTGCATGTCATGATTGGAATGGTTAAAGTAGTGGACTTGTTGGTGACGCCGTTGCATATACAAAGGAGACTCCGCCCGTTCGGGGAGTGAATTTGTATATGTGGCGGGTCTGATACGCGCGGAGGCAAGGTTCATGTAATTATTTAAGAAAAAAAAAATGGGTACGTTTTCCGCTCCTTTAGAACCTCCAGGGCGTGACATCGGTATTGCGGATGGTGTGGATGTTGAGACAGTTTTGTGACCGCTCAATTCCCCTACGTGAAGGTACAATGGTGTATCCACGGTGAGTGTGATGATACGTGGGAATTTGAGGCGGTGGTCGTGTGAGGTTTCCAGGATGGTATTTCTGGGGGTATTAGTTAAGTTTCAGGGAACGAAACTTCTTTTAAGGGGGTGTGATGTAATAATAGCAAATTTTGAATTTCGGATTTAGTAATTTCAGTTATTGGAATAATTTGGTTTCTTTTGGAATTTAAAAGAGGGTGTTGTTGTTAGCTTTTTGAGAATTTATTCTCCGACGTGGCTTTCGCCGGGTTATTGATGAATGGTAGCTTAAGGGATTGGTCAAACCCGTTCTTGAATCCGGAGTGTGGGTTGCACCAGAAATCGAGAAAAAATAGGATTTGACGGGTTTGCGGGTTTTCTATTTTTGTTTGGAATGGTTTTCGGGTGAGATCTTCGGAAGGGAAGGTCGTCACGTTGTCGGCTCGTTAAATGGAGAACGGCGGCGAAATCGGATTGCGAATCCGACTTTCAGAACTCCCGGAATGATACTTTTAAGTTATCGGGTCCGAGAGTGTGAGTGTGGGGACTTTCGGTACCCGTTAAGGCTTAACGGTGCATCAAAATCTGTGCAAATGGTTTTGGGACGTTGCGGATAGTTGGCACACATTTCGAGGGAGATGGGTGAGTTTTCAGTATAATTATTTGGGATTTAGGATTTTCATACGTGCGTAAGAAACCCTAATTCCCACTTTTTCAACATTTTAATCATCATTGTCTTCCTCATCATTATGCGTCCTAGAAATCGACTCCGAAGTCATCACTGTCACGCCCCGGGGTCGAAACTGCGACCCGGCTCGCTAACAGATCCGCCGCCCATACGGTGAACTCTGTATAGACGAAGCGTCAAACCTGCAAAAGAAAGATGCTACGCTAAACAGATATCAGAGCTGGAAGTAACTGCTATAAATAAAATAAATACAACTCCAAGTCCTCACCACAAGTACAAAAGTCGCTCAACTCTGAAATAAAAGTACAACTCTATACCTCACTACAAGGTCTCTCAACAAGTAACTCTCAAAATATAAAAAGGGGTACATCTACTCTCTGGATGACGACTGGTAGGGTCTAGCTCGCGATCATACTCGGTCTGAAGAGCAACAACTGGAGCAGCAGTGCAGGAACAGGAGTAGAAGTCCTGGGGAAAAAGACACCACGACGGGTGTGAAACTACATCCCACAGTAGTCCTCGTGGGTGCCGGTCAAAAGCCCAACGGTCTGCCCACTAAGTCTACTAGAGGCATAAGGTAATAAATGAAATACTGAAGGAAAGAGCTGGAAATGATAACTCTACAGCTACTATGCCCCTATCTAATGCTCAAAAAGTGGAACAAATGATAACATGGTGCATCTACTAACATATCAGTATAGTCACCCAATCTGAACTGACTGCCTCCTGGGTCTAGTCAAACATGCGCCTACCTACTGCCGCAATCTCAACAGGACGGGTCTACCGTAGGTATGTCCGGCTGCCAAAACTGGCTCAGCCAGAGGGACTGTGTCCGTAACTGCCCAAAACTGGCTCAGTCAGAGGGACAGCGTCGTAACTGCCAAAACTGTGCTCAGTCAGAGGGACAGCGTCGACAAGTCACGATAGAAGAACTCAATCTCACGCCGGTTACAACAACCCGGTAAAGCTCAATCTCAACGCCGGTTACAACAACCCGGTCTCGCCCATTCCTGTGACGCCCCACTTCCCAGGGGGTCACCCATCCTGAACTACTCTAGCTCTAGCACGCTTAACTCTCATGTTCCTCTTGGATCTTGCTACCATCCAAAATGCTATAGCCGGGTTAGAGATTTAGTCCTATTATATCATTTATATAGAGGACTAATCCAAATTCCGGGGGTGTTACATTCTTCCCCCCTTTAACCCCTGACGTCCACGTCAGGCTCAAGCACACTCACAAGCACCAGGCGATGTGAGACTCGTCTCGCTAGCCTTAGCCGACCTTGTGAGGAGCTGCACTCCACTCACAACGGTCATTGCGGGGAGCCTCGCTCTACCCACTATATAACCCTGGCTCAGCCGAGACTCATCTCACATTTTCGGCTGGTGAATGTCTCTGATACCAACTATGACGCCCCACTTCCCAGGACGGTCACCCATCCTAGAAACTACTCTAGCTCTAGCACGCTTAACTCTCATGTTCCTCTTGGATCTTGCTACCATCCAAATGCTATAGCCGGGTTAGCGATTTAGTCCTATTTATCATTTATATAGAGGACTAATCCAAATTCCGGGGGTGTTACAATTCCAGAGTGGCACTCGAGGGGAGCGACCCGCTTGAGTCAATAAGTAACCCATGTCCAACAGCTCTATCATGTATCTCAGTCAATCAGAAAAAGTCGACACTATGCTCAAAGTGGAGACTCACTCAATCCACAATGCAAAACCTAGCCCCAATGATGCATAACACTAATCGGTCAACCGCCCACAATTCGCGGTTGCCAATACACTAACCCGAGTCGATAATCTGGTGCTACCCACCGGACTCAAAAAATCACTGTCTCACTACTGGCTGGTGTTACGGAATTTGAGTTGGCGTAGTTTCGTGAAAGTCTCAAGTCTTGAAGATTGAAGGTGAAGAAAGTTGGATCATTTAACTCAATCTCAAGAAAGAAGAATTCAAAAGGATCAGGTATGTTTACTAAAGATTTTGTGTGATCCGAATACTTCTTGTAGTGTAGAAACACTTGGAAGAATCTTTCATTGCATAAAAATCAAAAACTGGACTTGGGACATGTTCAGGATCCGGATCAGGTTGTTCGATCCGGATCCCGAAGGTGGTTCGTTCATACACCAGTTCAATCCGGATCGTAGCCTCTCTTGATCCGGATCCCGAACACTGAGTTTTACCATCTTCCTTGAACGATGGATCAGGCTTCGCAATCCGGATCCCGAACGTTGATGTTTGGTGAACTGTATGAACGATCCGGATCAAGCACTTCGATCCGGATCCCGAACCTTCGTTTTTCTGGAATTACCTGACTCGTTACGACGATCCGGATCACAGCTAATCCGATCCGGATCGCCGTCCGTAAAATTCCAGAAATGTTAGGTTTTGATTCTTATCTCCTTCCTAGGGTTCTAACCTATAAATAGACCCTATGACTCTTTTTCTAGGGTTAATCCAAATAGCCGTCAATTTCATATATCATCTTATACGGCTCTAGATCCACATATAGAGAAGAAAGGAAATCATTAGAGAATACTCTATGTTTTCTCATCTATATTGATTAGTTTGATTCTAGGTTTTCATACTCACATCTTGAGTTGAATCAAACTAATGAATACTTAGATGGTATTTCCGATCTATCTTTGATCTAAGTATTCGGCGGATCATCACCACCCAAAACAACGTTTACCCCAAAAATCGGCGCGTGGATTCGCGTGTCCTTGTGGATTCAAGGTTCAACCGCTCTCGTGGATTCGGAGCGAGGCAAGTTCGTGAGATTCGAAGGGTGCTATTGGGTGAAGACCGTGGATTCGGTCGG
>CM055068.1:42113918-42256910 GCA_029204045.2 Tillandsia leiboldiana | reverse complement strand
AACCTAACCATGTTTTTCGTTTGAAAAAGGCTCTTTACGGTCTGAAACAAGCACCGCGAGCATGTACGAAAGGTTAACAAGCACCTTTGGAGAAGGGCTATACTCGAGGGGGAGCTGACGGGACTCTCTTTGTGAAGCATTATCAAAATAATTTCATTGTAGCACAAATCTATGTCGATGACATTGTATTTGGTGCAACAAAAGATAATGATGCTTCTAAATTCGCGGAGACCATGGAAAGCGAATTTGAGATGTCCATGATGGGCGAACTGTCTTATTTCTTGGATTGCAAATTAAACAAAATGATGAAGGTATTCACTTGAGTCAATCCAAGTATGCACTGGAGTTGGTCAAAAAGTTTGATCTAGAAAATGTAAAGATTTTCCAACTCCAATGGGAACTAGCCACAAGGCTTGGAAGTGAATCACATAGTGAGAATGTAGACGAGAAACTGTATAGAGATGATTGGAAGTCTACTTTACCTCACGGCTAGTCGCCCGGATATATCCTTTAGTGTTGGGATTTGCGCGAGATTCAATCAGCACCAAAGGCGGTTCACACTGAAAGCGGTGAAACGGATCATCCGGTACATCAAAGGATCAATTAATTTCGGAATTTGGTATCCTATGGGAACAAGTCTAGGCATTGGTTGGATACTCAGATGCCGATGTGGGCAGGATCATGGATGATCGCGAAAAGCACGCGTGGTGCAGCTTCTATCTTGGCCATTGCCTTGTTGCATGGCCCAGTAAAAGCAGAATTGCATAGCACTCTCGACTGCCGAAGCGGAAACATTTCAGCTGGGAAAGTTGCTCAACTCAACTCATTTGGATGAAAAGCGGTATTGAGTGATTTCCGCATTTCAGCATCTTCGGTAACACTTCTTTGTGACAACACAAGTGCAATTAACATTTCTAAAAACCCTGTGTTGCACTTAGAACAAAACATATTGAACTTAGATATTCATTTTCTTAGAGAGCTAGTTGAATCAAATACTCTTCAACTTTCATATATTTCAACTGAAGATCAATTAGCTGAATTTTAACAAAACCTTTGGATCAAAAAACGTTTATTCATTTGCGAAAAGCAATTGGTATGCTTTCTTTGAAATAAACTTCTTTTTGAAACCTTTGCTTAGATAGGTTTTGTTTTTGTTTGTTTATTCATATCTATGTTTATACATAGGATAGTATTGAGCATAGATCTTAATTGACTTTCATTGCATTGTTCACACATTTAGAAATTTATTATGCTTTTGCCATCATAATATTTCTTTGTTGCAATGATCGTTTATGTTAATTAAATCATCTTTCTAAAGTGATCAAAGTCAATTTCTCTCTCAATGATCTCTTGGTATAGTCATTATTTATTTGACTGTTTAGTCGAGTATGAAATCGAGATCAATTTTTGGTTGAATACTTTATATCTTAAATAATTGATAGCCATTGAGGGGGAGTCAAAGATAATGTAAAATGCTCAAAAGATGTGGAAAGAGTTACATCCCAATGAGGAGTGTGAAAACTACCACCACATGGAGGAAAGAGCTACCACCTCGGTCGTCCGAAGTATTGTGTGCAGCTACCACATGTATACCAAGCATGGTTGTTCAAATTTTGATTAAGTAAAATGCATGTTGAAATACTTGACTCTGTCAAATTTCAAGGTTGGTATAAGGTGGGATTTTAAAGAAAGATGCTCAAAGAGCCACTCTCTTCAACAGATTGTCTAGAAATATTATCTACCATATTTGGGATTTCAAACATCTATTGATCTTTGTATTTCATTTTCTTACCGAATTGATTATTTGATAAAGGCATTACTCATAAGATCAAGTTAGATGTAGTGAAGGTGTTCAACTTTAAGGGATTTAATTCTTGTAAATTTTCGTTTCATTTTGGATATTACTGATAGATTTGGCATAATCTAATTCTTGTTGTGTGAAACGATGGCGTTTTGTTTAAAGTTGATACACCTTTGTGCTTACAATCTTTTTCTGGTTTTTCTTGAATTTCTCTGAAATTTTTCTAAAGAAAAGTTGGGGCCGATCCGGATCGGGCAAGGTGATCCGGATCCCGAACGCAGGTTTTCTCCTGCGGGCTGACGATCCGGATTTGGACCTGCCGATCCGATCCCGAACGCAGTTTTTTCACTGCGGGTAGCCGATCCGGATCGCAAGCTCGTGAGGATCCGGATCGCGGCTAGGTTTTTATAAAGAACAAAAGGGTTTTGATTCTTTTACTCCAATCTTTTGTTCAAAAGTTTCCAGAGCGCTTCTCTCTAGATTTCATCCTCCTTGGAAGCTTTCAAACTCAAGTTCTTCAGTTCCAAGTAAGTTTTATTGATCAAAATCTCGGTTTTTCACCGTTTTTCTCTTTTTCCTCCTCAAACGTACGAATTTCTTGGATCGATTTTGTTTGTGGATGGTTTTTGATCAAATTTCTTTTGAAATAAGAACTCTGGTGTTAGTTTTGATTATATGCTAGGTTTTTTCCTGATTAACGGATTTTTAGGCTTCGATTTCTAAAATTTCGGTTTTAGGGCATATATAAAGGATTTTCGAAAATCATGCAATTGATCTATCTTTAAAAGTCCTTTTGCAAAACTAATTTGATTCTTAGTCTCTCTACATGATTATGATTGTTTGGGTACAATTTTTCAATTTTTGAAACTAAGAATTTTTTGTGTTCTTGAGTTGGTTTTCACAGGACACCTTCTTAACTCAAGCACTTTGATCATTGTCACTCTCTTGGTTAATCCTGTTACTAGTCACAATGGTGCACAAGAGTACATCTGAAAAAGAGGAACCAGATATTTCAACAGGAGATAAACACCGAAGGCAGGGAGGACAGCTCAGAGTACGATACTGAAGAATGGGATGAATTCTTCAAAGATGTTCAACAGAATTGATGAGCAAAACAGGAAATTTGTCAAAGGCAAAAGGCTCATGAAATCTGCATCAACAACTAAGCAATATACAAGACGAAGGATGTCTAAGAAGTGAAAGTTATCATAGTGGGCCTCTTACTAGAGCTCGCTCACTCTCTGGGTTCTACAAACTGAATCTCCATGGGTTAAGGGATTGGATGCACCATCTGCTTCTAGACAGCATCCATCACACTCGAAAAGACAGTGTACAGAACGCTGTTGTATTGGAATCGCTTCGCCAGGAACAACAAAGACTCTCGGCTGGCACAAGAGAGGACATCGAAAGAACGTCAGCGATTTCCTCTGATCACAAGAAAGATCAAGAAGAAGTGTTCAACTATTTCGACAATGCTTAAAGGGATTTTGAGCAAGCTGAGTTGTACCAGCTCAGACTCCTCCGACTGAACTGCACCTTCCTTTCCTTTTGTGCAGGATTACGATTTTAGGATTTAGTTTTATACTTACGTTAGCTTAGTTCTCAGGTTTTACATTTTATTGGAACTTTTTACTCTCCTCACATTTCGTAGTCTTAACTACATTTTGGCTTTGTTTTGTGACAAAAAGGGGGAGAGAGTTAGAGAGAACTTTGAACAATTGACTGCATGAAACATCAAGGTAAGTGAACAATGTTTGATATGAAAACTGGATGAACATCAAGGTAGTATTATTACTCCACTAACTTCCATTCTCAACTTGAGGTTTTTCAGCTGTATGAATGCATGCCTCGACTAACTATTTGCTAACTATTTTGGCATGTAATATAACTAACAAGTTGATGTTCACTAACAAGTTTGTGACACTTGGTTTTTGATTGCATAGAAGATATGTTGGTTCTTAACTCTGATCAATTACATATCTATATATATATAAGTTTGTCACAAACATGTTCATGACATTTGGTTTTTACGTGCAAAGAAGATATGTTGGTGTTTTTTAACTATGATCAGTTTACATATCTGAATATAAATGTCATGAAGTATAATGAGTTTAAACTTCATCTCTGTTTGTGGTTTTTGAATGATACAAATTCTTGAGGTATCTAACGATTTCTTTTCTTTTGTCAAGAATGATTTCTTTTTGCAGAGAGTACAGATGTCTAAGTCTAGAGTCCTGTTTTAGGAGTTTAACTCATGTATTGTATTTTGGATCTCCATTGTAAATTTTTGTTGTATGGTGATAGCAACAAAAATATCTTTTTGAATTTTCTTTAGTGGATCGTGTTTTGTCACGAAACCGCCAAAGGGGGAGATTGTTACGGAATTTGAGTTGGCGTAGTTTCGTGAAAGTTTCAAGTCCTGAAGATTGAAGGTGAAGAAAGTTGGATCATTTAACTCAATCTCAAGAAAGAAGAATTCAAAGGATCAGGTATGTTTAACTAAAGAATTTGTGTGATCCGAATACTTCTTGTAGTGTAGAAACACTTGGAAGAATCTTTCATTGCATAAAAATCAAAACTGGACTTGGGACATGTTCAGGATCCGGATCAGGCTGTTCGATCCGGATCCCGAAGGTGGTTCGTTCATACATCGTCGCAATCCGGATCGTAGTCTCTTGATCCGGATCCCGAACGTTGAGTTTACCATCTACCTTGAACGATCCGGATCTTGCTTCGCAATCCGGATCCCGAACGTTGATGTTTGGTGAACTGTATGAACGATCCGGATCGTAGTCACATGATCCGGATCCCGAACCTTCGTTTTTCTGGAATTGGCTGTTTCGTTATGACGATCCGGATCTCAGTTATTACGATCCTGATCGCCGTCCGTAAAATTCCAGAAATGGCAGTTTTTGATTCTTATCTCCTTCCTAGGTTTCTAACCTATAATAGACCCTATGTCTTTCTTTCTAGGGGTCCATCCACATAGGCCGTCATTTTCATATATCATCTTATACGCTATAGATCCACATATAGAGAAGAAAGGAAATCATTAGAGAATACTCTATGTTTTCTTCATCTATATTGATTAGTTTGATTCTAGGTTTTCATACTCACATCTTGAGTTGAATCAAACTAATGAATACTTAGATGGTATTTTCCGATCTATCTTTGATCTAAGTATTCGGCGGATCATCACCACCCAAAAACAACGATTAACCCCCAAATCGGCGCGTGGATTCGCGTGTCCTTATGGATTCAAGGTTCAATCGCTCTCGTGGATTCGGAGCGAGGCACGTTCGTGGATTCGAAGGGTGCTATTGGGTGAAGACCGTGGATTCGGTCGGACGTCGTGGATTCGACGTTGGACGCCGTGGATTCGGCGTTGGGCGCAGATCGTGGATTCGAGAAGCGTCTGGAGCGAAGCGGAGAAGATCCTCTAGGAGCGTATGGAAAAAGGTTGAGTCGTAAGTGTGTACGGTAAATCACCTTGTACGTGTTTTAATTCTAGTGGATTTATGCCGTGTTATCGGTCCCGTGGTTTTTTACTCCGGTGATGGAGTTTTCACGTAAAAATCTTGCGAGTTATTTCATTTCCGCATTGGGTTTTTATCGCAACGATTTTTGAGTGTTTATACGTTTACACCTATTCACCCCCCCCTCTAGGTGTTTCTTCCCCTATTTAGATCCGTATTATTTACGACCCAACAGAGGTCAGAGAACCCCGGACCCAGATGACAGGATTGTCTGAGGCTTGTCAGCGGCTGAGGGAGCAGCTGGTCTTGGTGACACAGTTGTCGGAGCACTGAGTAGCCCCCTCTGTGCCAATGTTTAGTGTCGAGGCACCGAGGCAGGGTGGATGGTTGACGGCTGGTGAGCTGTGGGACATGATCGACCTATTGAGCCATATTTGGCAGATGAACCACCCCGACTCGTAAGATTGAGTTTGGAGCCTTTGGAGGCAGAGTCGTGGCTGGTGGTGATGGAGTGATTAATTGAGAGCCTCCCTGTGCTTGTGAGTGTATGCAGTTGTTGAACTGCGCGCTCCAGATTCGAGGGACGAGGCGCATAGGATATATGAGACTGGGAGTGGATTTGCGCCAGGACACCTTTCTGTTATTCAGTCCCTCCATTGTAGATTTAGACGCCTCGCTGGAGCAGGCATTATGTATGGAGCGTGGCATTGCAGTTCCTTTGGATAGGGATCTGCCGCCAGAGGTGAGTTCTGGATTTTGGCGTTTGGCGCCGGGTGATGGAGGACAGATCGGCCGGCAGGGGCATGACTAATTTTCTTTTCTTGGATGACGAATTCCCGAGATGTCAGAGGTCGGGTGGACCCCGAAGGCGACATCAGTATTTTATCAGAGGGCCGCAGCGATAGCGTGAATTTGTTATCTGCGGAGGACCTTATTCGTCGCCTCATTGTGATCAGAGACAGAGGTCGTGCTTCCTAGTGATAGCCCTGATTTTCCAGGCAGATTGAGCGACAACCACTTGCTTTGAGCGGATGAATCTGTGCCGCCCGGTTGGAGGGCGCCACGGTAGTGGATTGAGTGTCGCAGGTGGGATTTCACCACGGTAGTCGGAGTTAGAGCATGCTCCACTCTTACATGGGTTAGAGGCAGATTTGTTACCACGTGCACTAGAGGTACAGGTTCCTGTTGTTGTTGTGCACGTGGAGGAGGCTTTTGGATCATGTCCAGTGCGGCCGAGACCGCGAGACACCGGCAGAGTTATTGGAAATTATAGCAATTAGGTGTTTTGACCTTATGCTTGAGATTGTTGGGCACTATGCCACAGGATGTTCGACTGCGGCAAAAGAGGACTTGATCTTCGGCAAGACAGGCAATTGGAGGCTTGCTCGTTGAGGTTGTTAGAGCACTCTGGTTTTAGCGACAAGGGTGAGAGGTGCTTACGGCGGCACCGTGGACTCAGAGATATCTCTGTTGCCTGCGAGATCCCGGGTGTGATTTCACCTTAGTTGTTGGTAATGCCGCCGGTTAGGGAGATAGAGATTGCGTTTGACGTTGGTTCGGGGAACCGCGCCACCCTGGACAGCACCTCATTGGATATCGCCGGTAGAGCTGAGAGAGCTGTTGGCACAGTTGCAGGATCTGATGGATCGAGGGGTCTGTTTGACCTAGTGCCACGCCGTTGGTATAACGGTGGTGATGCCACGTCGTTGATACACGACTGTGAGGGTCCTTTTATGGTTCGAGTGTAGACAGGTTCGGGTGGTATCTATGACCTTTCGATGGAACTATACTCAGGCTGTCAGTATGTGATGCGAGTACCTACTTGGAAGTAGATGGTTGAGGACTTCGCCTAGATGGCGTTTAGGACACGGTAGGGGCATTATGAGTTGTTAGTGAGGCCCAATGGAATGACGAATGCCCTGTGGACTTTAAGATCTGAGGGATTGTATGTCCCAGTTGTGCTTGGACGGACTGGGAGTGGTGTTTTCCGAGGATATTTTGATTCCCTCCCAGAGTGACTTGGAGCACGAGGAGCACTTTGTGGATGTGCTACCATGCCCGTGTGGATGAAGTAGTATGCCAAGTTATCGAGGTACAAGTTGTAGCTGCAGAAGCATACCCTCTTGGGTCGCTTTGTTCGAGCCGTAGGGGCGGCGGTGGAACCCGACCTATTGGATGTTATTCAAGTTGACGGAGACCAACTTTCATTCTTGAGGTGAGGAGCCTCTAGACTTGGCGGTGCCGAGAGAGCATGGCCAATGGGTAATGTGTCTGATATTAGCGCCAATGCTAGTGTTTCCTGTGTTGGGAGATGGAATTGTGTGATTTAGTGATGCCTCCCATTGTGGCGGTGGAGTTACCGTGGGTGGATCTTCGGTCCACACTTTATTAGTCCAACCCTATGAGTGTTGTGGCAGGATGAACCGCTGTTTTGCAGGCAGCTTGGATTCCACGGTTGAGCCTTCAGTGCGTCCTTTTCCCTAGCTTGGATTGTTATACCTGGGCGTAGGCCATGCCTGCTTGGCTATCAGTGTTGATTACTCAGCATTTCCGTTCTTTACCATGTGATAGATCAGGATTTCAGCTTCAGTTTACAGTATTCGCCATGCGGTGCCGATGGAGATTACAGCTTTCAGCATGTTGAATGGGATTTATGCGGATTGTCGTTGCTGGTTCGGATTTTTGGCCGTGAGTTTGAGCATCAGCATTATGATCGCCTTTTTGCCAGTTTTCAGTCCCGTTCACCGACGGATTGGTCCCCGTCAGGGCATCCTTTCGACCCGTGGGCCTGTTGGAGTTATATTGGCTTGTTGAGTGTCCAACCGTGGCTTGAGATTGTGTCTCATGAGGATCCCTTTTTGAGGGTAGCTCGTGGTTGAGTACGCCACTCGGGTGATTTTGGATCCTTTTCCTCATAAGATGAATCTGTGGGTATACTTCGGGTGATCCTGGTTGAGTTTACACCAGGATGTGGTTTGGTGCGTGTAGCACCGATGGTTATTCTGTTTTTCCCCCAGCTTTTGATGGAGCCTCTGTGTTGTTTTACGTCTCAGCTCGGGAGTGTTTTGCTTTTGGATCCCTCGCCCGTGATTGACTTGCCCCTTCCGAGATCTGTGATTGTTGGAGTACGATGGACGCCCGTTGCGATTTCTGGCTCGAGAGATGAGAAAATCGCATGTCGGGCCATGCCGTACTTGTTGTTGTTGTTGTTGGGAAGTAATCACGGGGAGTGAGCGATGTTTCGGGAGCTGGAGGCGTTATTGATGGATACCTATCCGTGGTATTTGTGACTCCTGGTGGATCTGAGCTAGTTTCGAGGACGAAACTTTCCTTAGTGGGGGAGGATGTGAGGACCTGGATCCCCACGTCAAGATTACAGGATCATCTACAGCTCCCGGAGGCCTATGTGGCGTGTTGGTGGGATTTGTGCCCCAATTGGACATTAGTGTTGGGCTCAGTGTGTTTAATGGATCACGTGGGTGATCACTGGACTCCGTCGGATCGTTAGAAGTGGTTTCGCGCGAAGTGGATATTAAATTTGGGCTCAGCGCGAAGTTTGGACCAAGGATTATCTTTCCGGATGCCTTCGGCAAATTTTGGAGTTGGAATTTGGCGAAATGGACATCAAATTCGGATTCAGCGCGCGGAAAACGGTTAAAACGGACTACCCACTTGTCATTTTTGGGCTCTGGACACTGTTCACGCCGGAACAGTGTTTCCGGCGGCGGCGGCAGCGGCGGAGCAGCCGCAGGCAGCGCGGCGGACGGAGGCGCGGGCCGCCCGGTCCACGCGGCAGGCGTGCACCGGGGGCGGGACGCGTGGCAGCTCGGGAGTGGGCCGGTCCGCGGGGCGGGGTCTACGGAGAGTGCGGGGCGCACGGTGGACCGGGGGGTTGGACACGTGGCATTACTGGATTGGTCGGTGCTGTGGACTTGGTCTACGGAGCAGGCGGGCGTGGTGCATGGACCGGCGGGACACGTGGCGTCTTCTGGTTGGTGGGCTCATGCAGGCTGGGACCACGGAACGCGGGGTGCATCGGAACTGTGCGCGGCAGGGTGCGCCAGGCGGCGCGCCAGGGTTGGTCGGAGGGCTGAGTGCGGGCCAGGTGGCGCCCTGTGATTCGCGGGCGCCACCCACCCGCGTTGACCAGGCCGGCCACGCGGCGGAGCGTGAGCGGGGGGCGCGGCTGTCCGCTGTTGTGGGGGCGACGTGGAGGCCCGGGAGGATTTCGGGCGCGCACAGTGTTGGGCCGGGCCCAACACTGTAGCCGCCCGAAATCCCGAGCGCCCGGAAATTGGGGATAGGTTGGGTATTTTCGGATTTGTTTCTCCCAGCATATAAAAGGCCGAGTTCTTTTGCAGAGAGCTTCTTCTCCGCGCGGAATTTCACTGTGCAACCTTCACAAGAAATCTTCCTCTCCCAGTGGCGATTCAATCTGCAGAGTTCTAGATTTTTCAGCAGCACGCATCCCGAGGTTACCATTTTTACGGCGCGGCGCGACGCTCGTTCGTTTGTGGTCTTCTTCGTCGCGTTTTGGTGCGAGGACTCCCCCGGCTTACTCCGAGCATCTTTTTCTATGATTCTTGCGCCGTTGGCTTCAAGACAGGTAGGGCTATGTTTCCCATGTTTACTGGGTTTTTCCATTCCGAGCTTTTCATGGGTTTTTCGGATCATCTTGTGACCTCATTTTCTGGGCGGAGTTTTGGGACAGCGGTGCGGTATTTTGGCGATATCTTTGCGCACAGGCATCGGATTGGGGCGATTCAAGAGGCGATTTGCATCTACACATCACGAGGAATATGCCCAAATTTTCTTGGAATTTTCTGAATATTTCTCGAAGGTGAAGATTATCTGTGAACAGTAATTGTTGCTACAGTTTTTGAGTGTAGTTTGATTCGGGGTGGTTCCCTTGTCGGAATTGTTTCTTAGTGTAGGAAGCTCGGAATTGGACGTGCAGGTACTCGTTTCGAAGGTATCGACGCGAGGATTACTGTGGTATTTTTATTGGATTTTTCTGGGCACTTGCAGCAGGTGAAATATGCGCGGCTTTGGGACTGGTTTTCAGATGGTGTATGTTTGGTTAATTTTGGAATGAAAGTGTAATGTTAAGCCTTATTGTTGTACTCAGGGGTGTTTTCAGCTGTTTGGAGCCAAGGCTTGCGCGACATGTACCGAGGGTGTTTTGTTGGCAGATTTTGGACCGCGGGCGTCTACCCACTTCACCGACTTCAGGTTTGCCTTGGGTTAAGCGCTTCAGGTGGGTGAGCTTATTATCAGTAATTGTTTAAGGCAATGTTATGTTGTGGCAAGTATAAGTCCACTTGTGGGGATGTCACCCCTCTATGACTGATGCATGCATGTTTAGGATACATGGTTTATGTTGGTAAGTAGGTAAGCTTGTTAATGATATTGGTATAAATGTTTGCAAGAATAGTATTTATGAGGTATACTGAGGACTTGCATGACTTGGACATCTATGTGATGATTAGTGTAAGCTTACCTAGGATAATGTTACCCTATGAGATTATGTAACATGCCATGTTAGCACATAGCCTTTCATGTGGTTGGATTATGCTTTGGGACAGGATTTCTTAGCTATGTGCGGATTTGTACTCTAAGGAGTTATTATGATCATTCTATTGATGAACCCTGAATTGTGGACAGGTCTAGTTTTGGGATTCCGGCATGTTGTTTATTCCTAAAAGAACTATTATTATGCTTTACCCCCTTTATTTTCCTTGAGGACATTTGCATGCTTGTATGGTCATGTAGTTAGGCCATCTTTTACTGCTGCACTATTTATGGGAACTTGACTTAGGAGAAACCATGCTTTTCCTTTCTCCGCCTTTGCTAGTCAAGTGGTCCGTGCTGCTCGGGTTCGAGCAGGGGTCTGGATAGGGTAGTCAGGACTTCGTGTCTGGGACAGGTTGGTTTAGTTGTGGGGCTTTGCGGCAACCGCGGATATTGGGCGGTTGACCGGATGTTTCTCTATGCACCTGATTGGGTATCAGTTTTACTTAGTGGATGGAGTTTCCCACTTATCGTTCAGTTGCATCCGATTGAGGTCGGGTCTTTCCTTGATGGTTGAGTTTTCCCACTTTGATCAGATTGATGATCAAGTCCTGCTGTTTAGAGATACTGGTGCTATTGATGACAGTGATGCTTTACTCGTGTGGGTAGCTCCCCTCGAGTGCCGCTCCGGAGTAGGCTTCAGACCGTGTTGGGTTCCGGTCAGACCGTGTTGGGTTCCGGTGAGACCGTGTCGGGTGCCGGTCAGACCGTGTTGGGTTCCGGTCATTTGGACAGAGCAGGCAGTACCGGGTTTTATACCGGTTCATTCGATTGAGTTTATTTCGGTCAAATACTTTTATTGTTACACTCGTGCCTGGGGGCCGAGTGCAGACTGGTAGTTGAGTTTAGATCAGTGCTAGTATTGTTGAGAGCCGTCTGGTTGACGGTGGTCCCGTGTTGTTGCGAGTACTTTGACCGCCGTGTGAGAGGTTGAGCATCATGATTCTATCCGTTCTGAGAGAGAGCTTGGATTTTGACCATAGCCTTCTTGATCCTCTACTCGTTAGCGAGTTAGTCCGTTTGGACACCCTACGTAATTCCTGCCCGTCAGCGGGAGGTGGTTGTAGGTGGGCGCAGATTTGACTGGACCAGATGTGGCAGTCTGTTCGATTGGGTCGGTGGTGCACTTCATGTGCTAGTGGTTGCATACCACTGTTTGGTTCTCCCCCTTTTAGCCTTTAGTTAGGGGCAGGGTAGCTGTTGAGAGTTTCCAGCGTACTCATTTCAGTCTTATGACTTGGGTTAGTTTTTTTTTTGTCTCTTGAGGACTTGGTGGGCAGACCGTCGGGTCTGGCGGTGGTACCCACTGAGAACTCCCTTTTTGGAGTAGTTCTCACACCCTTTGGGGGTTTTTCCCCCCTTTTCTCTCCTCTCTTTGGTTGTGCAGAGTCTTAGCAGGTGTGGCCGGCTCTGCGGTTGTTGATCGTGGCGAGGGAGTCGCGAGCTAGATCCCTACCCGGCGTTGGAGAGTAGCGGTACCCTTCAGAGGAGATCATCAGTAGATTAGCGGTTTCTTTTCCTCTTTTGAGAGACTTGTAGTGAGGATATTTTGTATTGAGAGACTGTACACGGTTGTATATTTATATTGGAGTTACCTCCCGGTTGGGTTTAGAGCTTGTACTCGAGGATTTGTATTATTATTATTATTTCGGGAGGCAGACAGTGTTGTTTATTTCCAGTTGTACAGTGATTGATTTTAGTTACAGCAGATTTTTATTTATAGCTCTGATATCTGTTTAGTTATAGTACTTTTCTTGCAGGTAGGACGCTTCGCCTATGCAGGTTGGCATAGGTGGCGGATCTGTTTGGCGGGCCCGGGTCGCAGTTTCGACCCCGGGGCGTGACACTGCCAGCAAGACAGGAGTTAATTACTTGAAGGGAAAGGTTTTGACGAACACTGTGTGGCAAATGGTTATAAAGGGAATTTGTTTGGAAGGAACGCAATCAACGGAGAAATCGATCAGATCCAAGGAACTTCGTCTTGAGTACCGATTTCTAAACTTCATCACTTGTTACAATATCCTTCCAAATTTGCAGACGAAAGTCTTGAGATGGGATCGAATGCTATTTTTGTATCTCTTAGGACATCCGTCTGAGGCAATGGGATTGAATATCAACATTCCATACATTATTTGGAATAGAATGACAATATATGTTGAGCACCCTCATCCCACAGAGAGAATTCCATTTCCACTGATTATAATGAGGATTTTGAAGAAATTTCAGGTTGACATTACCTCACCGACTTATCATCAATGTTTGGGCATGATCGATGAGTCCACCGTCGTGAAGTCACTTCACAAATTGCCCCATGTCACTCCAGCCCCAACGTGCGGAACGAAACCTAGTAGCGGCACTTCCGCGTCACCATCACAACCAGCACCCACACCAGCGGATGAAGCATCAGTCTCATCCATCTACAAAGAACAACAACGATTATCGGTTGAGCAGGAACAGATCTCGAAGGCACAGACGAGAATCGCCAATGAGCTCGAGCTCATCACGGCAGCTCACATTACCATAACTAAGAAGATTAATTCTATGAACAAGCTGGTGAAAAAGATGTTCTCAAAGATGGTCTGCACGATCTCTGAAGACTCCGAATCTGATGACTGATTCCTTCTTTTTATTCTTTTGCAGATTTTTAATCTTTTTGTGCAGGTTTTTCAGTTTTTAGGACTTACTTTTAGTTCTAGTTCTTAAATTTCGGAACATTTTCGTTGATATTTTTTAACTCTCCTTCAATTTTTTGGTAACTTTGGCTTTGTTTGTGACAAAAAGGGGGAGAGAGTTTAGAGAACTTGAACAATGATATTGTGAAATTTGTGATCTTGTATACATCAATGATGAACAATGATGACTGCATCAAGGTACAATGATGATGTGAATGAACATCAAGGTAAGTGAACATCAAGGGAACTTGAACAATGATTGTGAAAATCTTGCTGATGAAGATTTTGTATACATCAAGGTAAGTATCACTTCAACTTCAACTTTGGTTTTCATCTTGTGATTGTTTGCATGTCTCGACTAACTATTCGACTAACTATTTGGGCATGTAATATGACTAACAAGTTGATATTGGACTAACTTTTTGTGACATTTGGTTTTTAATTGCATAGAAGATATGTTGGTTTTGACTATGATTCTCTTACATATCTGAATTCTCAAATGTCATGATGATCAGATAAACTCTATCTCTGTACTAGGTTTTGTATGCTAAATATTCTTGAGGTATCTAACGATCTCTTTTTGTCAAGAATGATTTCTTTGTGCAGAGAGTACAGATGTCTAAGTCTAGAGTCTGTTTTAGGAGTTTATCTCATGTTTTTAAATTTTTGGATCTCCATTGTAAATTTTTGTTGTATGGTGATAGCAACAAAAATATCTTTTTGAATTTTCTTTAGTGGATCTGTGTTTTGTCACGAAACCGCCAAAGGGGGAGATTGTTATGGAATTTGAGTTGGCGTAGTTTCGTGAAAGTCTCAAGTCTTGAAGATTGAAGGTGAAGAAAGTTGGATCATTTAACTCAATCTCAAGAAAGAAGAATTCAAAAGGATCAGGTATGTTTTACTAAAGATTTTGTGTGATCCGAATACTTCTTGTAGTGTAGAAACACTTGGAAGAATCTTTCATTGCATAAAAATCAAAAACTGGACTTGGGACATGTTCAGGATCCGGATCAGGTTGTTCGATCCGGATCCCGAAGGTGGTTCGTTCATACACCAGTTCAATCCGGATCGTAGCCTCTCTTGATCCGGATCCCGAACACTGAGTTTACCATCTTCCTTGAACGATCCGGATCAGGCTTCGCAATCCGGATCCCGAACGTTGATGTTTGGTGAACTGTATGAACGATCCGGATCAAGCACTTCGATCCGGATCCCGAACCTTCGTTTTTCTGGAATTACCTGACTCGTTACGACGATCCGGATCACAGCTAATCCGATCCGGATCGCCGTCCGTAAAATCTCCAGAAATGTTAGGTTTTTGATTCTTATCTCCTTCCTAGGGTTTCTAACCTATAAATAGACCCTATGACTCTTTTTCTAGGGTTAATCCAAATAGCCGTCATTTTCATATATCATCTTATACGGCTCTAGATCCACATATAGAGAAGAAAGGAAATCATTAGAGAATACTCTATGTTTCTTCATCTATATTGATTAGTTTGATTCTAGGTTTTCATACTCACATCTTGAGTTGAATCAAACTAATGAATACTTAGATGGTATTTCCGATCTATCTTTGATCTAAGTATTCGGCGGATCATCACCACCCAAAAACAACGATTTACCCCAAAAATCGGCGCGTGGATTCGCGTGTCCTTGTGGATTCAAGGTTCAACCGCTCTCGTGGATTCGGAGCGAGGCACGTTCGTGGATTCGAAGGGTGCTATTGGGTGAAGACCGTGGATTCGGTCGGACGTCGTGGATTCGACGTTGGACGCCGTGGATTCGGCGTTGGGCGCAGATCGTGGATTCGAGAAGCGTCGCGGAGCGAGCGGAGAAGATCCTCTAGGAGCGTATGGAAAAGGTTGAGTCGTAATTGTGTACGGTAAATCACCTTGTACGTGTTTTAATTCTAGTGGATTTCTGCCGTGTTATCGGTCCCGTGGTTTTTTACTCCGGTGATGGAGTTTTCCACGTAAAAATCTTGCGTATCATTTTTTTATTTCCGCATTGGGTTTTTATCGCAACGATTTTTGAGTGTTTATACGTTTACACCTATTCACCCCCCTCTAGGTGTTTTTTCCCCTATTTAGATCCTTATTACATATAACCCAACAGCTGAAATCTACACAGCTGAGACTCACTGTCACTATGACAGCTCACAGCACAAAACCCACAGGCTGGAGATGCTCTACAGCCAGGATCGGCCCACAACTCAGGGCTAACAAATCTGGTTGGACAACACTCAACGACCCGGGACTACCGTCAACTTCGACGGTTCCCAACCACAGAACATCAACCCAACCTGCAGACTCACAGATAGGATAAACTCCACAACAAACGCAGAGAAAGGTCCGGGAACCCCGAAAGACTAGAACCTACAACCCTAATCAAACAAGAACAGGTCCTAGGCATAGCCTCTCGTTGTTCTCGTCCCCAAAGGAAAAAGGGCAGACCTTGGAACCCAGACCACTCGAATCATCTCGAGTGGTTAAATTTATCAGAAAAAGGTGATATTTCTTATTGAAAGCCCTTTGATCTGAAAGAAATCCATATTTAATGATTTTTAGTTCTTTTTAGGAAAACAATTGAAAACAAGTTTTATATCCAAGCCTCGTAGAGCTAATGCCTTTGTCCAATCAAACAAGAACAGACTCAGCGACTCTACGATGCTCGGAAGAAAACATTGGTTGACTAAAATCATATGTGTGTCCAAAAACAGTTCTGGGTTCAAGGTCCTGCTATCACTGGTATATAGCTGCCACTGACACAGTGGCGACAATAAAACAAGAAACCAAAACATCTCGGGACCGCCGTTTACCCAAATGGCTATCACCACAGATGATCAATCAACTACTTCTACCAGACTCCACTCTGCTCCCAAGCACGAGTGTAAAATGCATCCCACACTAAAGGAATCTCGACCACTCGGCCCACTACCCGGGCGAGTAAAACACTATGTCCAGGAAAGAATAAGAAGTGTGGATGTCTAAAGCAGAAAAAACCTAGCCCAAGTTGGAGTTTTCTACAGTCTGGCTGAACATGCTGCATATGACGGGGGTGCTAGGTCAAGTTCCAAGACAACAATAATTTTACAGATAGTAGGAAACAAGAGATCGCATGATCATCAAATAACTCTAGAATCAACAGCTGTCACATTCTAGCATGCTACACAGGAATATCACTATCATGCATGGTCCTACTATAGCAGATTTAATGCACATTCCATCAATCTTGGAGACAGGGCCACCCACCTGAAAACGCTAACTGTCCAAGGTTCGACAGCTAAAAAAAGCCAGGAAATTGATTTGTCCAAATCCAATGGGTCCAGCAATACCCGCAAACCCTCCTGGGTACAATACAAAGCTAACAGTTACACTTAATTCCATAATTTACCCAAATACACACAATCTGAAAATCAGTCCCAAAGATGCCACTTTTTCACCTGAAAGCAATGCTCCAAAAATTCCAATAAAAATACCACGGCGATCCTCGCGTCGAGACCTTCCAAAAGTGTACCTGCACGTCCAATTCTGAGCATCGTAGGCCGAGTTACAAATTCCACAACACAGGGTGCGCAAAACTTCACAATCTCACAACTGTAAGAATCAGCACAGTAAAAGGGGAAACAGTATACCTTCGAGCAAGCCTCAGAAAAATCCCTGAAAAATACGATGATAATCCTCGCGACGAGTAGATGCAAAAAGTGTATAGGCTCGTCTCGATCCGACGCTCGAGTGCGGAGATAAAATTCCGGCAAGGGGCTGCTGTCCAAAAACTCCACCATCAAAATAGTGGCTTAGAACTATCTCGAAAACCGTGCCATAAACTCTGAATCCAGCAAGATGATCAACACGAAAGTCGAAGACGTACCTCTCGTGAATCCACTGCCACAAGAATCGTCCAAAACTACTGAAGGAGTAGCTCTGTGGACCTCTCAGATCGAACTGCGACGATAATGGGCCTCCGATGAAAGATCGCCACACTGCGCTCCGATGCCGAAGTCGTCGACGCTGTGGCTTCCAAAAATTCCGGGCCTCTGCCAGAAGATGCGCAACATGAAGATCTCCAACTTTGCTAAAGGGGCTAAGGGCATAGGAGCTCGGGAAAGGGGGCAAAAAGCCCAGTAAGTAGCCTATTTATAGGCCCAGCTCGAAAAAATCCAGATTTTGGACTTTTGGCCCAAAACCAGGCGCCCGAAACTTCCGGGCTGCTACAGGAACGGGCCCGGCCCGTTACTGTTCACGCCCGGATTAATCCCAGGATGCCACGTAGCCCCCCGAATAGGCGACAGCCAATTGGGCCAACCGTAACGCGCCACGTGGCAGAAGCACGCGCCGATGCGTGGCACCCACGAGCGGGAAACGCGGGTCAGTGCGCGCCCACGCGCGCCTGTCGGGCACGCAACCCGAGGTACCCACTCCCCACACCGTGGACCGCGCGCATAACGCCCAACCAACCACCAAGCGACACGTGGCCAGCCTTCGGTCCACCGTACACCCCGCCAAACCCGTGGACCGCGTCCACTGCGCCCGCCAACCGGGAGGCGCCACATGGCGAGCGCCCGGGTGCACGCCTCCGAGGTGGACCGCGCGCCTCCGCCGCCGCCAGCCGCCGCACTCCGCCGCCAGCCGCCAGCCGCCACCGCCGACGCCTCTCCGGCCGCCGAAACAGTGTTCCCACACCTCGAAAAGCGTGTTTTCGCGTCCGGGCTCTGAAAAATACAAGTAAATAGTCCATCTTGACCGTTTTCGCGCGCTGAATCTAAATCTGCTATCCGTTCTGTCAAATTCCACTTCTAAAATTTGCCGAAAATTCCCGGGAAGGTGAGCTTGATCCATTTTTCGCACCGGGTCCATTTCTTGATTCCAAAACGCGTGCAGAAACCTCAATCACCCACAATGGCCTCCTGTTAAGCAATCTTGCTCCCATTAACACCAGAAATCCATTTCTGGGCCTCGACACGCGCACAAACACCCCCAGAAACCACTAATCCATCAATGAGCCCTTAAGTGGGGATTCGGGTCCTCACAATCACCATTGCCAGAGATCGGAGCCCCACCGTCTTCTTTCTCATTTTGTGCATCAGAGATCGGCGTTGTTGTCTTCCTCGTCGTCGCATCATGGTGAGCAGGGTTGTTCAACGATGAGCAAGGTCGCCGCCGCCATGCCCCCATCACTTGGCGCCTCGCACCCATCGCAGCCGCCACGCGTGCTGCCACGCCGCGCCACCGCCGCGCACACTGCCAGCCCGTGCCGCCAAGCGCGTGCTAACAGCCTACGCAGTGTAGCACGTGCCGCTGCTGCTCCGCCGGGCGCCACTGTTGTCACCACCTGCGCGTGCCCTAGCGCAGCACCTCCCTACCGCGCGTGCCCTAGCACCGCGCTGCCCCTGCCTATAGTGCCGCGCGCGCCGCTGCAGGCCGCCTGTCGCCGTCCTGCAGCCGCGCGCTCCACTGCAGCCTGCGTTGCGCACCCTCGCTGCCTGCGTTGCTTGGGCAGCCTGCGCCGCCGCTCATGCAGTCTACGCCGCGCCGCTTGGGCAGCCTGCGCCGCGTCGTTGCCCTCCTGGCCTAGCACCCGTGCAATCTTGCTTGACGATGCAGTCTTGCTTGACGGAGTTGTCTTGCTTAACGGTGCTCAAAATTAAAAAGCACCAAAGATCACGCTTCGGCACGTCGGTAAGGGGATGAATTTAGACGAAAAAATAGCTACCGTCCTATTTGAGGATGTCCGACTCAAAAGAAAGTAGTTAAGGATTTCTCGATAACTCTCCCCCAAATCACGTTGATTATTTAAATTGGTGATTATACGCATGGTTCGGGAGTGTATAAATACCCGAACCATCGAAGAAAAAGGGGTCCTGCAACCTCGTAAGTCAGGACCACCCCCTGTTTTTTCATATCTTTCATATATGCATTTACCGTATTTTCTAGAAATAGGCTTACTTACAATTGGCTCCCTATTACCCTTGTAACCCCTTTCCTATCAATACAAATTCCTAATCGGCTCCTTAGTCGTGTCAAATCTTTGTCTCCACATCCCGGTTCGACTATTCTAGGCCGAGCTCTCTCTATCTCCACATCTCAATTCGGCTAATCTAAGCCGGACAGTCGCGAGAGTTGGTTTAGAAGAACCCGGCCGAGCGAATCCCTCCATGCCTCGATCGCTTGATCCATTGGCACGCGGCGCATCACATCTAGAGGGTCACGGGGCCGATCGACGACCGACGGTCAGCACGACATTTTCGGCCCCAACAGAAGACAAATTAAAGCTAGAAAAAAAAATTAATTTATAAATATACTCATATCACCAATAACCATTTAAATTCAAAATACATATTAATTTAATTTAAAAGTAGATAGAAGTTGACGGACAATAAAAATAAAATAAAATAATATTTTCTTGATATTTAATCTTAGTATTTTAATAAAAAATCATATTCCTATGGTATTTAATCTCGATATTTAATAAAAAATAATAATAAGATTAAATAACAGTATTTTATATTTAATAATATTATTATTTTAAGGTTAAGATTAAATAATAGTGTGTTGGGGCCAAAAAGTGGATGCTAGCAATCGGCCCCTGGGAGTGACAATCAGAGATGTCGAATGCGCCGCATGCCAACATATCAAGTGATCGGGCCGAAGAACTCTCACGACTGTTCGGCATAGAATAGCCGATTCGGGTTTACGGAGGTAGAGAGGATTACCGGTTTTGACTTAGAGTAGCCGAATCGGGTGAAAGAGACAATGATATGATCTAGCTAAGGAGCTGATTATAGCTTTATAAAACAAGATACAATAAAGATATGGCTGATGGGCTGATTATAACTTTATATTGCTTGGAAAGGAAATACAAGGAAGAAGGTAGGGATAGAGATTATAATTAAGTCTACTCCTAGAAAAGCAGTAAAGAAAGTGGTAAAGGAAAGGGGTAAAAGTTAAGTTAACCTACTCCTAAGATATGAAGAAGTTAGGGTGGTACCGGGTTACGAGGTTGTCGGATCTCTTTTCCTTTGTTGGTTCACTTATTTATACAGTTTCAAACCAAGGTGTACAACCGCCGATTTAGAAATCGACGCGATCTAAGGAAAATCATCGTAAATTTCTTAACTACTTCATTTTGAGTTGACTCCCCTCGCAAGGATATTAGTTGTCTTTCTATCCAGGTTCAACCCCAATCATATTCGACGCTCTCCAATGTTGAACGCTGCTTGCCATTTTAGAGCTCATCGCGGGATTCGCGCCTGAATCTCGCCTTTAGTCCTTTCAAGATCTTTCCTTCTGCAGCTTCGAGCAGCTGAGGATTGACCTTGACTTCGCCTCTCCTGTCGATTGACCGAGGCAGTCTGATATCTATCTTTAGCCGAAAGACGGCCCCTAAATGAGGCGATAATCTGACCACTTCTCTTGTCGGCTGATTCCCCTATCGGCTGGTGCCTTCAGTCTGTTAAGAATTTTTGTATTGGCGTATTTCGTGAAGTGTTTTGAGTCTTGAAGATTGAAGTTGAAGAATTGTCGATCACATACATCAATCTCAAGAAGAATGGATTCAAAATGATCAAGTACGTTAAATTAAATATTTTTGATGATTTGAATACAATCTTATAGTTTAGAAACACTTGGAATAATTTTCATTGCATAAAAATCAAAACTGGACATTTTATATGTTCTGGATCCGGATCAGCCACATCTAGTCTGGACCCCGAACATGGTTTGGTTCATGCGAAAATCCAGTCCGGATCATTCACTATCCAGTCCGAACCCCGAACCTTGTTTTTGATATATCACATGAATCAGTTTGGATCAGAAATTTCAGTCCGGACCCCGAACTTTTTTTTCAAAACATTTTCTTGAAAAAGACGACAGTCCGGATCAGCCAAAATCCAGTGCGGACTGCCATGCGGAAAAAATTCTGTTAAACCAGTTTTTGATTCTTATTTCTTTCCAAAAGGTTTCTAACCTATAAATAACATCCACGGATGACTGGACTTACGTAGGGCATCCCACACGGACTGTGTCGACAAGTCGCGATAGCAAAGTAACAGGCCCAGCTCCGGAGCGGCACTCGAGGGGAGCGACCCAACTGAGGAAAGTATCCGCGCATCTCTGTCGAGCTCAATATGGCTCATGCAGGCTACAGTCCAAATCCACGATCAATCAAATCGACAATGTCCAACTCACAACTCTAACCCACTGGCCGGAGGTACTCAACAGCCGGGACCGTCGTCAACCCAACGGCTTCCAAAACATGACATCAAACTCAACATGCTATAACTCACCGGCTGGAGATACTCCACAACCGACGACAACGAAGGATCCGAAAATCCCCGAAAGACTAGAACATACAACCCAAATCAAATAAGAACAGGCTCTAGGCATAGCCTCTCGTGGTTCTCGACCAAAAGAAGAAAACAGCCCTTAGAACCCAGATCACTCGAACCCTCTCGGGTGAGGAAGTTTACAGGAAAATATGATATTTATTACTGAAAAACCATTTTCACTCGAACCCACTCTGGGGGGTGAGGACTAAAAGTAGTTCCTTTTTATAAAACCATCTTGATTTAAGAAAATCCATTTTAATGAATTTTAGCTCTTTTAAGAAAATCAGTTAGAAAACAAGTTTTATTCTCAAACCCCGAAGGGCTAATGCCTTCGCCCAATCAGACAAGAACAGATTCCGGCGACCCTTCGACATTTGAAAGGAAAATATTGGTTTATTGAAATCATGTATGTCCAAAAAGATTCTGGATTCAAGGTCCTGCTATCATCGGTACACTACTGCCACGAACACAATGACGACAAATAGATCGGAGAAAACTCGACAACCCGGGACCACCATTTATCCAAACGGCTCCCGACACTAGTACAAGACTAGCCATAGCTACCAGACTCCACTCGGGCCCCAAGCACCGAGTGCAACATGTTAAGAATTTTGTTTTGGCGTATTTCGTGATGTGGTTAAGTCTTGAAGATTGAAGATGAAGATGTTAGGATCATATACCTCAATCTCAAGAAAAAAGAATTCAAAAGGATCAGGTATGTTTAACTAAATAATCTTGGTGATCCGAATACTTCTTATTGTGTAGAAACACTTGGATGGGTTTTTAATTGCATAAAAATCAAGAAACTGGACTGTTATATGTTCAGGATCCGGATCAGGGTACTACAGTCCGGACCCCGAACGTAGGTAGGTTCATGCGCAAATCCAGTCCGGAACACCCTTGGTTCAGTCCGAACCCCGAACGTGGATTCTGCAGAAATCGTATGAACAGTCCGGACCGTAGGTATTTCAGTCCGGACCCCGAACATTATTTTTTCAAGAATTCTCTGAAAAACGACGACAGTCCGGATCAAGCCAAATCCAGTCCGGACCGTCATGCAGGTAAAATTCTGTTACAGTCAGTTTTTTATTCTTATCCTCTTCCAATGGTTTCTAACCTATAAGTAAATCCTAATTTCTTTATTTAGGGTAATCCACTATAAGTTTTTTACTCCGTACATGAACGAGAAAAATTAACGGAGAAAACTTATAAAAATCCACATATAGAGAAGAAAGGAAATAACTAGATTTAATTCTATGTTTCTTTATCTTTATTAATTAATTTGATTCTAGGTTTTCATACTCAGATTTTGAGTAGAATCAAATTAATGAATACTTAGATGGCATTTCCGATCTATCTTTGATCTAAGTATTCGGCGGATTTTCACCACCAACAAAACAACGATTTTCCCCAAAATCGGCGCGTGGATTCGCGTGGCCTTGTGGATTCAAGGTGCTACAGCTCTGGTGGACTCGGAGCGAGGTACGTTCGTGTGATCGAGACGTACTACTTGGTGGAGACCGTGGATTCGGTCAGACGTCGTGGACTCGACGTTGGACACCGTGGATTCGGCGTTGGACGCAAATCGTGGATTCAAGGCGCGTTGCGGAGCGAGCGGAGAAGATCAACTCGGAGCGTATGGAAAAAGGATGAGTCGTGTGTGAGTACGGTATATCACCTTTGTACGTGTTTAATCTTAATTGATTTCACCGTGTTATTGGTCCCGTCGTTTTTTACTCCTGTGATAGAGTTTTCCACGTAAAATCTCTGCGTGTTATTCATTTTTCCGCATTGGGTTTTATTACGCAAAGATTTTTGAGTGTTTATTGTTTACACCTATTCACCCCCCTCTAGGTGTTTTTTTCTCCTATTTAGATCCATATTATCATAAACCCTACACAACATGCATCCTACACTAAAAGAAATCCCGGCCACTCGGCCCACTGTCCGGGCGAGCACTACAAGAAAAGATAGCATTAGTGGCAAACATAAGGTGGCGATAAAATTTATCGCCACTTTATGGTTACCTATGGTGGTAATTAGGAGAATCGCCACTAATTTATTAACTTAAAGTGGCAATATTATTTCCGCCACTAAATGTCTATTTTATCACCACTATATAGCTATCTGTGGTGGCGATAAAAAAAATCACCACTAATTTATTAATTTAAAGTGACAATCCTATTTTCGCCACTAAATGATTATTTTGTCGCCACTATATGGCTACCTATGGTGGCAATAAAAAAATTCGCCACTAATTTATTGATTTAAAGCGGCAAGATAAAAAAAATCGCCACTAATTAGCACGTGATTCACTAAATAATTAATTATTTATGGAGACGATAAAAATAATTACTATCGAATAATTAATTTAATGTGATAATTTATTTTTCGTCACTAAATAATTATTTTGTTACAATTGAAATTATCACTAATTAATTTTTTTTTTATTTATACTTTCTAACTTTTATTTTTTTAATTATTTTTTTATAAAACGTCATTATATATAATTTTTTATTATTATAATTTTTTAATTTAACTTATTTAGGTTACTTATTTTTTTTATTATACTCTTATATTTTATAACTCTAAAATTTTTAAATTTAAAATTTAAAAATTTTAAAATAAAATTTTATTTTAATTTTATATAATTTTATTTAAAAAGTGTAATAAATTTATAATATTAAAATAAATTAGGTATAACTAATAATTTATAGTTTTGAAATAAAAATTAAAATAATATTTATTTAAATTTATAATTTATAATTTAAAATTAAATTTATAATTAAATTTATAATTTATAATTTATAATTTATAATTAAATTTATAATTTAAAATTAAATTTATAAATAATTTAAAATTTAAATATAATTTAAAAATTAACCCCTCTCTCTCTCTCTCTCTCTCTCTCTCTCTCTCTCTCTCTCTCTCTCTCTCTCTATTTTTCTCACTGCGAGAGAAAACTTAAAACTCCCCCCCTCTCTCTCTCTCTCTCTCTCCCCTAAACCGAGAGAAAACTTAAAACTCCCTCTCTCTCTCTTTCTCTCTCTCTCTCTCTCTCTCTCTCTCTCTCTCTCTCTCTCTCTCTCTCCCCTAAACCAAGCTCACGTCGGCGATCTCCTCGCCGGCGGGCCCCTCACCGCCGATCTCCTCGCCGGCGGGCCCCTCACCGTCGATCTCCTCGTCGGCGAGCCCTTCGCAGCCGATCTCTTCGCCAGAACCCTTCACAGCCGATCTCTTCGCAGCCGTGCTCCTCGCCGGCTAGTTAATTGGTGACCCCTTCGCCGCACAAGGTTGTCGCCGGCGAGGCCAACGGCTCCGGCAAGTTCGGCCAGGCCGAGGGCTCCGCCTACTTACTTCGTGCAGGAGCACAAGAGGTGATCTCAAAACCCTAGTTGTGTTTCTTCGTCTTTTTTTGGTGCTGCGTGAGGATTTATTAGATTTGAATCTGATATCTGTTTGCAATTTCAATTGCTGGATATTGCTTGGCCATTCGTTTTGATTTTGGTCTCTATCAACTGATTTTTTAATCGAACCCATATGCAATTTTAATTAAAGGATAATATCACGTCGCGTGTTTTGATTTTTTTCCCCATCTATTTTCTTGATTTACCTGGAATCTATTCACAATTTCAATTAATGAATATAATTACATTGTTTGATTTGATTTTGATTTGCATTTCTTGTTTAGATGGAATGCGATCGCAATTTCAATTAAAGGGTATTATTAGGCTATTTTATTAGGATATTATTGTGGGATCTGTAACTAATAGAAAGTACCATCTCGTATCTTCGGCTATTTGAGCAAGGTTTCTTGTTCGAGATATATATAACAAGTAGAAGGCCATTTGTTCATCTATAGACATTGTGTTTCTTTATTGGCAATTTTAGCTGTGATTAACCCTACTTATGTCATGCATCACAACCCCATGCACCAGTAAAATGGCCCCTTCTATTGCTATTCACATAGTTCACCCATGTAAGCTGACTATTGGTGATATAGTGGCATTAATATTATGGGTTTAGGGTCTATATGCTCATTACCGAAGGTGGGCAGGATTATTGATGTCACGCCCCGGGGTCGAAACTGCGACCCGGGTTCGCCAACAGATCCGCCACCTATGCTAAAACCCGCATAGGCGAAGCGTCTAACCTGCAAAAGATAGTACTATAGCTACACAAATATCAGAGCTGAAGTAAAATGCTGTAAAATAAAATCCAATCACTATACAACATGAAATACAGTACAATATCCATCTCCTCAAATACAGATAATCATCATACAATGTCCTCAGTACAGCATCTCTCAACTATAAAAGGAGATAAACTAAATTTATAGTACGTCAGCCTCAACATCAGTCTCTCCAAATACAAAAGATCTCTCTAATCATATAAAACAGTAAAAAACCAGCCATCAGCTACCAGGAATCTCCAACCAGGGAATACAGCTACACTCCTCGGGTGGTAACGATCTAGCTCGTGACTCCCTCGCCTCGAACAACGACCGAAGATCAGCAACTCCCGATGAGGACTCTGCAAAACAAGGGGGGAGAAAAAGAAAGGAAAACAACAGTGGGGGTGAGAACCACTAGTAAACCAGTAGCCTCCCCCTGTGGGTAAAGCCTCAAGCTCCGGCGTACCCACTAAGTCTACCAGAGGCAAGAAAATAGGTAAGTAGTAAAGCTATGAACGGAACTGCTGAATAAAGGGAAACCACAACAAGTATGCCTCTAAATACAATACCGAAGGAAATGATGGTATGAATGCATCAGGAAACAATATCTGGCTAAATAGACCCAATCTAGTGCCACCAGTAAAAACTGGTACTGCCTGCTTTGCTGTCGAACTCAAGAACTCAGAACTAACCATGGTGCCCGGGTTCGCCAACAGATCCGCCACCTATGCTAAAACCCGCATAGGCGAAGCGTCTAACCTGCAAAAGATAGTACTATAGCTACACAAATATCAGAGCTGAAGTAAAATGCTGTAAAATAAAATCCAATCACTATACAACATGAAATACAGTACAATATCCATCTCCTCAAATACAGATAATCATCATACAATGTCCTCAGTACAGCATCTCTCAACTATAAAAGGAGATAAACTAAATTTATAGTACGTCAGCCTCAACATCAGTCTCTCCAAATACAAAAGATCTCTCTAATCATATAAAACAGTAAAAAACCAGCCATCAGCTACCAGGAATCTCCAACCAGGGAATACAGCTACACTCCTCGGGTGGTAACGATCTAGCTCGTGACTCCCTCGCCTCGAACAACGACCGAAGATCAGCAACTCCCGATGAGGACTCTGCAAAACAGGGGGGGAGAAAAAGAAAGGAAAACAACAGTGGGGGTGAGAACCACTAGTAAACCAGTAGCCTCCCCCTGTGGGTAAAGCCTCAAGCTCCGGCGTACCCACTAAGTCTACCAGAGGCAAGAAAATAGGTAAGTGGTAAAGCTATGAACGGAACTGCTGAATAAAGGGAAACCACAACAAGTATGCCTCTAAATACAATACCGAAGGAAATGATGGTATGAATGCATCAGGAAACAATATCTGGCTAAATAGACCCAATCTAGTGCCACCAGTAAAAACTGGTACTGCCTGCTTTGCTGTCGAACTCAAGAACTCAGAACTAACCATGGTGCCCGGCGCTCGGCACGGTGTAAAGCCTACTCCGGAGTGGCACTCGAGGGGAGCGACCCTGTGACGCCCCACTTCCCAGGGGGTCACCCATCCTAGAACTACTCTAGCTCTAGCACGCTTAACTCTCATGTTCCTCTTGGATCTTGCTACCATCCAAAATGCTATAGCCGGGTTAGAGATTTAGTCCTATTATATCCTTTATATATAGGACTAATCCAAATTCCGGGAGTGTCACATTCTTCCCCCCTTTAAGCCCTGACGTCCACGTCAGGCTCAAGCACACTCACAAGCACCAGGCGATGTGAGACTCGTCTCGCTAGCCTTAGCCGACCTTGTAGGGAGCTGCACTCCACCTACAACGGCCATTAGCCGGGGAGCCACACTCTACCCGCTATATAACCCTGGCTCAGCCGAGACTCATCTCACATTTCCGGCTGGTGAATGTCTCTGATACCAACTGTGACGCCCCACTTCCCAGGGGGTCACCCATCCTAGAACTACTCTAGCTCTAGCACGCTTAACTCTCATGTTCCTCTTGGATCTTGCTACCATCCAAAATGCTATAGCCGGGTTAGAGATTTAGTCCTATTATATCATTTATATATAGGACTAATCCAAATTCCGGGGTGTCACAGACCCACACGAGTAAAGTATCTCTGTATCAAGCATCTCAATATAGCAGGACTGGATCAAGACTATGATCAAAGTGGGAAACTCCATCCACTAATGAAACCCCGATCTGAAGCAATAGCACTCAATAAGTGGGAAACACCATCCACTAGAGAAAACTGATACCCAATCTGATGCAATAGTAAACATCCGATCAACCGCCCAAAGTCCGCGGTCACCGCAATAACCCACAACCCGCAATTGGGTATAATAATCAAGGTTCGATCAACCGCCTACTGTCCGCGGTTGCCGCAATAACCCACAATCCAACATCAAGTACACCCTATCTCTGACCCTCAGGTCCCGGCTACACTATCCCAAACCCCTGCTCGAACCCGAGCAACATGACTCAAAAGTCTAAATAAGAAGGAGAAAGAAAGCAATCATGGTTTCTCCTAAGTCAAATCCCAATATGATAGTGTAGCAATAAAATAGTGGCCTATCTAGATGTCCAAGTAAGCATGCAAAAGTCCTCATGCAAGGTGAAAGAGAGAAAATGTCCAATAACAGTTTTACAGGTGTAACAATTAATAATACCCACATAAATATACCCATCATGCTAAAATCATCAGTCAACTACACATGTAAATAATCCCTGATCCATCATAAATCCCAAAGTGAAACCCGCACATGGATAGGTCATTATGTCCCAACAATTAATTCCTTTAATCCACTTTCATAAAATCTAGGTGCTAATCTAGCATGTTAATTATCACTAATAAATATGCCCCCGCAATCATGTCCCTCCAGTAACATTATCCCAATACGATTCCACCTATGATATATCCACATAATTAATCTCAAATGATAGGCTCACAATTATAACCGTCAAACATGCACGATATTCAATCAATATATTCAATAGTGGGGTTTTCTAATAAACTTAGTGAGTAAGCCAGATGTAAAGGCATGCAACAACCACCCACCTGAAGTGCGAACTGTCCGGATCCGTACAGCTGAAAATACCAGAAACTCCAAACCCTTTCTCCAACAAGTTCAGCACACCCGTAACACTCCTGGTACAATACAAAATCCACTAAATACACTTAGGCTCCCAATTAATGCTCTTATAATCACAAATAATATCTGTCCCAAAACTGCTAAATTTTCACCTGCAGAAAGTGCCCAGAAAATTCTCAGAAAAATATCATGGCGATCCACGCGTCGATAGCTTCGCAACGGTTGCATGCACGCCCAAATCTGAGTTCGGTAAGTCAAGTTATAAATTCGGCAAGAGGGTACACTCATACAAAAATCTGTGCTAAAAAGTAAACACTGTTCACAGAGAAAAACAGAGATTTCACCTCGAAATAAATCTCAGAAAATTCCAAGAAAAATACTAGCGCGTTCCTTGCGATCTGTAGATGAAAAAGTTGTATAAGCTCGTTTCCGTCAGACGCTCGTGCGCGAAGATATGGCCTCCCCAATCAGCTGCTGTCCCAAAATCCCTCACAGAAAATGGGTAACCCTTGTTACCTCGGGATCCGAGCCAAAGAGTCAAAATAAGGATGCACGATCAAAATGACAGATGAAGCCCTACCTGTCGTGAAGCCAACGGCGCAAAAATCACAGAAAAAGGAGCTCGGGGTAGGCCAGGGGAGTCATCACACTGCCGCTGCGACGAAGGAGGACACCGGAAAGGAAACGTCGCGCCGCGCCGGGAAATAGATATCTCGAAATCCGTGCCGCCGAAAAATCCGAGGATCCTCAGGTGAAAGCTTCTCTTCGAGGGGAACAAATCTTCTTCTTACTCCTCTATGAGAAAATGGCTAAATGAGGTTCAAAACCCCGAAATAAAACCTCCCCTAAACTTATAAGGAGCAAAACCAAAAAAACAATTCAACTAATACCATCTGTGTCCCCATATCACGGGACAGCCGTAGAAGGCCACTCAACGCCGCCACGTGTCCCCTCCAAAGTCAACAGCGCACAGTGCGCGGCGTCAGCGCGGCAGGGCGCGCGCGTGCGCACGTGGCCCGAGGCAACCAACCCTGTTCCGCGGACCGGGTGCACAGATCCGACCAATCACACCATGCCACGTGTCACCCTTCGGTCCACCGTGCACCCGAATAAATTCCGTGAACCGCGCCTCCTGAACCACCCAACCGCAAGCCGCCACGTGGCAGCGCCCTGGTGCACGCCCGCCGCCGTGGACCGCTCGCCTGCCCGCGCCCCTGCTCGCCTGCCCGCGGCCTGCCCGCGCCGCGCGCCGCCGCTGTGCCGCCTGCCCGAGGCTGCGCCGCCGCCCGCCGGCGCCGCCGGACGCCGCCGGCGATCGCCGGAACAGTAAAAGTACTGTAGCAACCTCCAAAAATAGCAAGTAAATAGCCCATCTTGACCGTTTTCGCGCGCTGATTCCAAAAACGGTGTCCATTTTGCCAAATTCCACTCCTATAATTTGCCGGAGGCTCCCGGAAAGATATTTTTGATCCGAATTTCGCGCCGAGTCCAAATTTGATATCCAAATTGCGCGGAAACACCACTAAACATCCGACGGGGTCTCCCGGTTACCCACGTGATCCATTAGAAGCCCCGAGTTCAGCACTTGTGTCCAAATTGGCGCACGAACACCGCCGAGATGCCCCATAGGCCTCCAGAAGCTGCTGGTGACACTGTAGAAGCCCTGCAAGGATCCGGGTCATCACAATTGAAGTTCTTGTAGACATAAGGTTCATGGGACAGTAAGTATATGAGTATTCAACTACTATGTTTTCTTTTCTCATTTTCATTTTTCCTTCTTGTTTGTCTGTGGCATCTGTGTTGGTGTGCATTTGGGTAGGAATAAGTAAAATGTGGACTTTGTTGTGAGGTTGTGAAACGATTGTGTGCTCAATTTTACACTCCACATTATGGTCTGTGTCATTTATGGTGGGTACCCTGTAATTTGGATATGCCTTGCAGTACCTATCTGATTGATAATTATGCTGTCTGGATTAGTTAAGGGTCACCTGAATAAATATGCATGTTATATTCTGGGCTAAATTGGTCGAGTGACTCAAGGAATATACTGGGCTAACATTCTCTGTGGTTGATGAGCTATAGTAGTGGAGGTGCCATAATCTGTGTTTCTTGCGCAGCTGACTTATTGGTGGTTAGATCATGTACATAGAAGTGGTGATCTTTCTCTGGTAACTTGATTATTCCCAACACACTATCTGTGTGCAATTTTTGATACTTTAACTTATTTCCATAGTTTTATGTAAAAAACAAGTACTCGCTACAACTAATGATAATTGTTTCCATACCCCACATCTTAACATCCACGTGATGTTGGTGTTCATGATGGTAATAATATGGCAAAACCTTGTAACATGCCACAAGATTGATGAAATTCATATGGTGCACTTATTTTCCTTGGATTTTACATATATAACTCGGTCCTATTTATACTTGTCTATGACGGGAGTTTGTAAAAGAATATGAGCTATGCATAATAATTAACTCACAACTCAATTTCAGAATGATGGATGTTTCTGTTTGTATACCAGTAAAATGTTCCTTGCCTCCGTAATTATTTTGTTGAGCAAAAAATAATATATTATTCATTTTGTTTATTCTTCCCTCACCCATTTTTAAAGATTATTAAAAGTTATTGGTGTGGATATGCCAGTAGCTATCACTGGGTTGAAAGTCCTATTTCCAATGTGCTTTTCCAATTTGATTTCTTCTTATTATACAGATTTTTGTTTGCTCTTCTATGATTGCATGTGCCAAATGCTAATAAAGCATTCTTTGCTCTACATAACAACCCTGCATTAGCTTGCCTGCATTCTGATAGTTAGTGACATTTGGGAAAGAAACTTGGAATGCTCATTCTTAACCTTTACCTTACCTGTACACCCAAAAAGTAGGCGTAAATCTTACATTCTACCTATCTAAAGGCCAATGTTTTGACACTAGTTTTATTAATCTTTTTCTTTTTGGGCTAAAATGCAGGTAACCCTCCTAGAAATACCGTCTATTACATTTTATCCTCCTGGATAAAAAAATATGCGCTTAACCTCTAGAAATATTTCGTGTTTTTCACTTAACTTCATGCCTTCTGTTAGTGTACCATCTAAAACTTTGAAAGTCTCTAAAAAAAAAGATTTATAAAGCCTAAAATATCTTTGAGTGGCGGGAATTCCACATCACTTTTCCTTTCCCACCATTTTTAGTCCAACCTACTCTTATATTGCTTAATGATGAGCTAGCTCCAAACTAAATTTGATTGTAATTTATATCTCTTTTTCAGGTCATGGCAGGATTATCGGCTTTACGTAGTATTACGAGGTCAGCAGCTTCTTCATCGCGTGCACCGATAGCAGCTAGCACCTCTTCTGTTGGATCTGCCTTACCTTCATCTTCCTACGATACAGTTGGTAATACTTTAATCATATTCTATAGAAATTTTTTTTTCTCATTAGCTTAAGAATATAGAATATATTATGACTAGAGAATAAAATCTTAATTCTAAAGACTTTAATTTTATAGAGAAAAGCTATCCAAGGGATGCTTTTAAGAAATTCAATTATTTATGCTTTATTTGTGCTTTCATATAATCTTAGTAATAGAAGTTTAGATTGGTTAACTTTTATTTGTGATACTAAAATTTTCATTCAATTTTTCAAAATAGTAGTCCTCACTATGTTATCAAATTTATCTAGATTCTACAGCTTCAGAGAAGAGATATAGAGGGGTGACTAAAAATTTGAAATGGTCAAGAAAGCGTAAGCGTGGTGAAAAGAATAAGGTAGTTATCGATCCAAAGTTGAGAAGAGCCGTAGAAGGAGATGTCGTGCCCTTTATCACGGAGATGGGGGTAGTTCTCCGACAGTATGCAGTGCTATCAAATAAAAGATGGAATGAGGTATCGAATCATATCAAACAGAAGATGTTTGATGATTTAATTGTAAGTGAAACAAAATATGTGTTATATATTATATGAACTTCTTTAGAAATATTCTTATTTTTGTTCCGACTTTAAATTTGTAACAGGAAAAATTTAATGGCATAGAAGATCAAAAAGAGAACGTGTTAGATCACCTTAAAAAGATGTATCGAGATTGGCGACATCGTCTGCATCTCTATTATTTGAGTTTTGAGAGTGACGAGGAAAGACTACGCAAGGTCCCAGAGTTTGTTGCAGATAGTGATTGGGCCTATTTAGTCGAGTATTTTGGCTCAGAGGAGTTTAAGGTTAGTTTACAAAATTCTAATGTTGATATGAGTAATATTAATTAATTTATGTATGCATATGAATAAAATATATATATATTTTTTAATACAGCGTATGTCAACTCGTAACAAAAAGAATCGAGCCAAACAAGGACCTGCTACCATTAAGGGTAGAACATCATTTGTTAAAATCAGATATGAGATGGGTATGAGTTTTATTTAGTTTAATCTTTACTACAGTGTTTTGAGTAATTATTTTATTATTGGTTACTATGATTAATTATAAGCTTTTTGACAGAGAGATTCCGTTAGTAAAGCAGAGCCTAAGATGACTGATTACTGGAAAGCTACTCATCTAAAATCAAATGGCGAGTGGATGGATGATCGATCAAAGAAAGTGATGGTAACGTTAGTCCATGTAGAAGTATTTATCTTTTCTCCTTTAAATCATTTATTTATAGTTCATATTTAATTTTTGAGAACTATTATAACAAATGTAGATTGCATTGGAGGATATTGAGCTGACGCAATCGCAAATAGGGGGGCCTCCCTTAAACCCAGAGGAGCAAATGATCCAAGCTTGTGGGGCACGTCCTAGCTATGTTAGAGGATTAGGAGGTGGACCTCGACCTACGTCGCGTAGGGGTGCAGAACTAAGAGAAGTATATCAGCGTCAGGTTGATGTACTAAGGGATGCACTTGAGCATCAGCAGCAAGAAGCTGAGGAGCGAGAGCAACGATTAAGGCGAGAGGCCGAGGAGCGTGAGCATCGTCTTTGAGTAGAGGCAGAGGACCGTGAGCATCGTCTTAGAGCAGAGGCAGAGGAGCGAGAGCATCGTTTGAGGCTAGAATTTCAAGTACAGCTTCAAACGATTATGGCACACATTCCAGGACTTCAGCATAGAGATTCTACGCCATCTACATCAGATGTTCCTAATACTGGTATAAATACTTTTCTTCTCATTAAAGAATGACATTAGTGGCTAATTACGATCAGAAATATAGTGAAATCTCTTATAAGACAATAGGAGATTATATAAATATAATTTAAGTCCTGGTCCATCTAATATATGGCCTCAAGCTTCTTATGGTTTGTTACTAATGCCACAAGGATTTACTGTAAAAGTAGGTTTGGAGAGAAGAATATATAATCACCTTCAGAATTGATAGCTAATTAGTGAATAATCTTTCTGTATGGCTTTGTATTAGTATGCACAAATACTTGTGGCAAGTTTACTTCTGCACTGCAGTCATGTAATATCCATTACTTTAGCTTTGCCTCTACGGGAAAAGATTTAAGACTCAGAAAATATGAGATCTTTAGTCACGCCAATGCTCAGGTAAGGTTATTGTTTAAACTCAGCAATGGAACAATTTGCAGTAAAAACACTAGAACAATTTGCAGGAAAATAGTTTGATTTCACGTATGCCATATATTGGGTCACTATGTACAATTGTTAATATTATAGAGAATTTCCCCTTTGGATTCTAGATCTTCCGGATCTTTTTGATTGAGTTTTATGTATACTTACGAGTGTAGATTACATGTTTTAATACGAGTGTAGATTACATGTTTTAATGGTTTTCCTTTTTTATATTTTGGAAGATTTCAATTTCGATTTTTCTTTTTTCAAATTTTGTATCTTGTGAATCATTTTCATGGTGTATTACGAATTTCTTCGCAAATTCCTTTTGATGGGCATGTTTAAGTTAGAACACTTTGCATGTCGGCATAAAGGAATTCTCTGTATATTATTTGGTTGAATTGATGCAAGAAAAGGAAACTTTCTCATTATTTCAATTGTATTTTCTTCTCTCTTGTTAACATATCACATATGCTTTTATTCTAGCATCATTTTAGAGTTTAAACCTTTGCATGTCTAATTTTGTTGGGATAGGTGTGAGAGACATGATAAGACTCAAAGAAAGATTGTTAGTATGTTACATTAATAAGATAGTTTGGTCTAATTGTTTTATATCAGTAATAAATACTATTTTTATGATCAACTGTCCCTAGCGCAAGTGGCAAAGGGTTTGGTGGTTGATACCCGAGGTCCCAAGTTCGAAGCCTAGTTGCTTCACATTTCTAGCTAAGTTTATTTCAAAATAAACGAAGCGGGTAGCATGCTACCTTTCTCTCAAAAAAATAAAGACTATTTTTATGAAATGACATATGACCTTTTCTTTAGTTTCTGCTAGAGTTAAATATCGGAGAAAAATTAAGCATGGTTGTCTTGATCCTGCTGCCCTCACTTGACAGCCTTATGCTTGAGTATTATAAAGTCTAGGATAGAAAGCATCTTCTTTCTGCGGAATCTTGATTCTAGCACTTGATCAGGAATGATTTGATGAAGAAATTTCAACAACTGATATGCATCTTTATCTGCACTCTGTAGTTTGCTAAGAATAAGAGCCAAATGTTACTAATACTAATGTTATTTCTCCATACTTCCAGTGTCTTTGGCCATGTTCTATCTATTAGTAGTAAACTGAATTCACAATCGAAGTGTCAGAAAGTAGATGTATCTAACACATATGTATAGCTGAATTTTCAGTTTAGACCTGTGAGGTAAAAAGTCTTACAACAATAAAATGAACAGAAATTTTTTTTGGAGCGAGAAAAATAGACAGAATTTAGTAAACAAACAATAAAATTAATAGCCAAATTCTCATTGGAGTTTTTTAACTATGGAAGTTCATGAATTTTGTGTAAAACTCAGAATTGTGTGTTGCTTTTCTTGCTGTGGCACTTTGTTTCCTGTTTCTCTTTGCTCTCTTGACCTTGATTTATATATGGCTAAATTTCCTTGGTGCTTTTTTTTTTGGTACAGAGTTCCTTCCTTTATCCTGTGTTATGTAATCTATACGAAACAGCTAAAACATAAGGTTTATGATTTTATTTTCAGTCAGTGTTCAAGCAAGCCTCATCTATCGCTATTAGTCAAGGCATTTGTTATATGTACTGATTGTTCTATTTAGGTTGCCATGTTTCGTTTTGTTTACACAATAGTTCGCTTTGTAGAGCAATTTGTAGATTACATGTTTTAATGGTTTTCCTTTTTTATATTTTGGAAGATTTCAATTTCGATTTTTCTTTTTTCAAATTTTGGGTACACTTTTGTCGTTTTAATTTTGGTACACTTTCTTCGTGCAGATTTTGTTTAGGCATTTGCAGGAGAAGCTTACAATCACTGAGGTATGTTATATTGATCTGTCTAGATTTGGCATGGTGTGATTTATGCATTTACTGTACACTTCCTCTAAATAATAGATTATGAAATTTCGCCTTTTGGGGTAAAAATGCACCAAGACCCTTTTTTTTTTTTCAATTTTTGCTTGCCTTGAGTTATTTTCGTTAGAATGGTGTGCTTGATCTCTCTGCCCTCTAATTGGTGCTGCAACTTGTTGATTTTTACTCCAATTATTCATAAAGTGAATTCAAAATAGTAGTTCATACTATATTATCAAATTTTCAAATAGTTACAAAAATACTTATTTATTTTTAAGTAATTTTTCTGTATCTTGCAGATTATAATATGCCAAGTTGCTGTTAGTCCTAGTGAAATGCTTTTGAGATGGACCAGAGAGAAGTATTTCATCTACACCAATCACTGAAGTTTCGAATACATTTTATCTTCTATGACTAACTAATAGATTTAATTTTTTTTCTCTTTATTGAACTAATATTTGGGATTGGCGACTTAATGAATTGTTGGAGAAAATAATGTGTGTCATTTTGAAGTGATTAGGTTTGTTGGAATTTTATTTCAATATTTTTTTGTTTATGATTTTTATTATTTTGGTAAATTATTTATTTTTAATAAAATAATATATTTATATAGTGACAACAAAAATAATAATATTATGGGGCAAATTTAGTGGCGAGAAATATTTGCCACCAAATGACAAACTTTCGTGGCAAATATTTATTGCCACCAAAAAGCCTTGCGACCAAAAAGATTCAGTGGCGACAACATTTTGCCACCAAAAATAAATATATGGTGGCGACTATTTGTTGCCACTGATTATGAAGATTCAGTGGCGACAACATTTTGCCACCAAAAATAAATATATGGTGGCGATTATTTGTCGCCACTGATTATGAAGATTCAGTGGCGACAACATTTTGCCACCAAAAATAAATATATGGTGGCGACTATTTGTCGCCACTGATTATAAAGATTCAGTGGCGACAACATTTTGCCACCAAAGTTAGTGGCAATTATTTGTCGCCACTGATTATAAGATTCGGTGGCGACTATAGTCGCCACAGAAGATTATGGTTAAAGTGGCAAAATTTATATTTAGCCACTGATACATACGCCGGCGGGACCTATTGCGACAACATGTGGCGACATTTTTTATCGCCACTATATGTATTTGGTGGCGACATTTTATATATTCGGTGGCGACTTTAGTCGCCACCATTTGATTATTACTTTGTAGTGGAGGAAAACACTATGTCCAGGGAATAAGGATGTAAAGTGTGGATGTCTAAAGTATAAAAGAATCTAGCCCAAGTGAGGGTTCTCTACAAATCTGGTTAATACATGCAAACATATGACGGGGGTGCTAGGTCAAAGTTCCAATATTTTCATGTTAAGAGCGATAATAGAACTACTAGTTCAATCAAACAAGTTTGGAAATCAACAACATGAAGTGAGCATTTTTAATCCATTATACTCTCAATCTTAAAGCATGGTTCATCTTAGCATGTAAGCCTCAATCAACATAAAATAGACAACATCTCATGCTTACATCTCAATCATATAAAGTGTACATTCAACCATGCATGCTCACTATAAGGATAGAATTAGGGAATCACCTGCCGATTTTGGAGGAAAACCAACCCATCTATAACTTGACGATCCGCTGCCCGATGAAGCTGAAATTTTGCGTGTAGAAAGCTCTGCCTCTCAGAAATCCAACACCGCAAGAATCAACCCAATCCGCCACTCGGATTGAGCGCAATTGCCGAAACACTACACGCTGCGTGATTAAATTTTAGAATTTCAGCATGTAGTCTTAGGCTAAATAAAGTACACAATTAACACCCAATATGTCACGCCCCGAGTCCGCCAATTTGTACGGTTCGGGCACGGCAACAGACCCGCCAATCGGGTATGACCTTTCACTACCCGAAAGGAACGGTAACATCCATAATAACCCAACAAGTGTATGCGGAAGCTCAATATCAGAGTACTAAAAATCACTATAAATTTGAACTTTCATTTTATAAACAAACAGTTTAAGCGATAATGAAAGCATACAAGAGTGAACCATAACTTAAATTTATTACACTTCACATCTCTGAACTTGCAAATAAATTTATTACAATTCTTTTACATAAATTCCTCACCATACAAAGTTCACTCAAGAAATATATAAAAGGGATACCTCTGCTAGACCCTCTAGGTCTCTATGCTGCTGGGCCCTTGCCCCCTGTCGTATGCCTCGCCGTCTGCATCTGAACCGTCTCGTCCGCTGTATCCATATCCGAACCTGGGGGGGGGGGGGGGGGGGGGGGTCACCCAAGGGGTGTGAGAACTCCGACAGAGTTCCCAGTGGGTTCAACCACCGAGAAAAAGTGTCCTACACCACTTGGTCCAATGGAAGCAATAATAATAGTGCTAGGAAACTAAAATCCTCAATATCGCAATGCGGCAATATAATATATCACTATGTATACATACTCATCAACCCAGCACTACACTGTCTAATCATACTAGGCTACTAAGCACCAACTCGGCCACTATGCCGCTGTATATAGGGTCAAACTAACCCGGCCACCTTGGCCACTCAATTTCTCTTTATTCTTTAATTCTGGTGCTTTAGTTCAAGTTAACCCCTCAGAAATTTCTTATCCAACGGGCCCCAGCCCGGTAGTCCTGCTACCATAAGATAAAATTTCTAAGGTTGCCGATAACACTCGCAAGTGTTACCCCGTCCTACGGGAGAAACGTCCCGAACGGGTCTCTACCCGGGAGAGGGGCACTGCCTGCAACTCCAACATGGGCCGCGTTTCTCATCGTAGGTCCGCCCGTTTTATCTTTATCTTTTCTTTTGCCTTTAGCTCTTTGTTTTGCCTTTACTTGGGAAACTGAGTCTTGCTCACACACTTCCCACGGGAGTGACATATGCTCAACCCTCCCGTTGGCAACTTAGCTTTAACACTTTAATTCACTTGGGAGTGACATATGCTCAACCCTCCCAATGGCCATTTAGGCTTTTCCTTTACAGGGTCCGAGGGTTCCAAAAGACGGATGCCTACAACCCCAATCAAACAAGAACAGGTTGTAGCATCGCCTCTCGTAGTGCTCAGCCCAATGTAGTTTATCTTATCCTTTTTACTTTTCATTAATCATTCTCTTTCTTTAACCATTTTCTTTCCACTTTAGGTTCAGATGAGTTTAAGGCACCTTGGCACTCATCTCCCCGCGAGTGACATATGCTCAACCCTCCCGTTGACATTCATGCCTCAATGCTTCTCTTTTACTTTTCTCGTTCATTTCAAGCGATTTGCTTGTCTTACTTATTAACCACTTTTAGCTCTCTCTCGAGCAATTTGCTTGTCTTGCTCATTAGCCACTTTTGGCTTTCATTTAAGCTTTATTTCTTTTATCCTAAGTTCTTTATCCTAGGATAATTTGGGTGTCTCTAACACCAATTTAAGTTTGAACAGCTTGTTCATTTCCATTTTCACTTATTTTGCCACTTGGCAATATCTTTAGTTTCCTAGCCATTTTTACACTTTCCTTACTTGTTCTCAATTCACAACCCTAAGCTTCAATTACCCTTAAGGTTGCACTATATCACTGCACTATGTCGCTAGGACACTAGTTACTTTCAGTTTTATCTAACTTAGAGCTTGTTAACCCTATTTCCATTCTCTTTTATTTGACTCAGATCGAAGTTAAACTAATTGATCCATTTACCCAGACGTCCTATGACTTTCTGGGGTTACATTATTTAATTCTTTAACTTGGGAATCTAATCCCCCTATTTCCTGATTTCTCACTGAATCCTAGAGTTTTACTAACTCTATTTTCCTGTTCCATGTTTAACCTAGGGTTGCACTAACTCTATTTCATCACTAGAGTTTAACCCTATTAGTTCATCTTAGGTTCCCTTACCTAAGTTCCATAACTTGTTTAACCTAGAGTTCTCTGACTCTATGTTTAACACTCTATTCTTAACCTTAGATTATTCCCTAAGTTAATGCCACTCGTCCACCTAGGTGTATCTCCTAGGTCATCATGCCACTCGTTAAACCTAAATCTAGGTTTTCTCCTAAGTCTTACTACCAACATGCATTTCCTTTTCCTTATGCTTTCACATGATTCCTAGGGTTACACCCTAACATGATCACAACAATTGATTACATCTACACATGCAATTATTTACATATTCATTATAAAATAATATTTATCTCCTACACATGCCACTATTATCATGATTCCCTAACGCCTCTAACAGGCTACTATCATGCTTCTGGATCGAAAAGCAAAGGAGCAAGGGGAGAGGTCACCCAATTTCGGCAGAATCCCCCATCTCGGTGTATTCTTTTGGTCCTTGAAGGAGACAATTTCAACTCCTTGGGTCCGTGAGGCTTCCCTACATTGTAAGGAAGGCAAAAGATAAAGCAATTGCTTTTAAATGATTCACTAAAATTCATAAGGCGGTAAAACTAACCCCTTTTTGACAACTAAAAGGGGAAAAATTCTTATTTGATCATTTTCCCCACCAAAAGGCTAATTTTTGTTTGGTTCATAAAAATGGGAGGAGAATAATCCTCCCATGGCATGTTGCCAAAAAGAAACTTGCTCAACTCGACCCTGGGTCAAAATGGTCCCAGAAATTTGAGAAAAGCTGAATTTGAGCAATTTCCCCCAATTTACCGATTTTGCATCTGGCAAAATTGAGAAATTGCATTTTTCTCATCGGAGAAAAGAGAAGAGAAGAAATTTTCTCTTCTTTCTTCTTTTCTTCTTTTCTTTTCTATCTTTTTCCTTCTCTTTTCTTCTTTTCTTCCTTTCTTTTTTCTTTCTTTTTTTTTTGTAAGGTCTCCTGCTGCTGGGCAGCAGCATGCATAGCTGCTGCCCAGGCAGCAGCTTCTGTTGCTGCTGCTGGCCTGTTGGCAGCAGCAGCTGCAGCAGCAGCCATCCCTGCAGCTGCACAAGGCAACTGCATGAGCAGCTGCCCTCCCTCTCTTTTTTTTTTTTTTTTTTTGGCTGCTGGCTGCACATGGCAGCAGCAGCTTATGCTGCTGCTGCCAACCCTGCTGGCAGCAGCAGCCTCAGCTGCTGCTGCGCATGGCAGCAGCAGCTTATGCTATTGCTGCCAAGCCTGCTGGCAGCAGCAGGCAGCTTATGCTGCTGCTGCCAAGCCTGCTGGCAGCAGCAGCCTCAGCTGCTGCTGCAGGCCTGTTGGCAGCAGCAGCTCATGTTGCTGCTGCACCTTCTCGTGCTGGCAGCAGCAGCTTGAGCTGCTGCTGAAGGCAGCGAAGAAAGTGAGAAAGAGAGAGAGAGAGAGAGAGAGAGAGAGAGAGAATCACCTTCTTTTTTTTTTCGGAGAGAAACAACAAAGAAAACTGAGAGGGGAGGTGTTCTTCTTCTTCTTCTTCTTCTTCTTCTTCTTCTTCTTCTTCTTCTTCTTCTTTTCTTCTTTCTTTCTCTCTTTCGTTTCCTTTCTTGCTCCAGTAGAAAAGAGAGAGGGAAAGAGAGAGAGAGTGAGGGTTCAAGTGGGAGAGAGAGAGCATTTAATCTCTGCAGGTGGTGGTTGGGGGGGGGAGAGGTGATTTTACCAAAATACCCCAACTTACAAAAGAAAATCCCAAACTGCCCTCAATCCTGCAGTTTTGCACCTGCAGAGAACAATTTCGGATACCCCTCTTTCTCCGCGTTTTGCCGTCAACTGGTAAATTAAAACAGCAATTTTTCTTCTCCCTTTTAATCTAAAAATTTTTCTTAAACTCTCCACGATTTTGTTTAAATTTTTGGGCTACTCTAAGCCCTCGAAAGAGAGCCCCGAAAAAGCTTCGCGATCAACTGAACTGTTAAAAACTGCAGTTTCAGAATTCACGAAGAATTTTTCTTCGCTTCGTTCTCCCATTTTCCTTTAATCGCTCACCTTGGCACTTCACCCCTTTTAATCAGAAAACTTTTCTGAGACACCCCACGATTTCTTTTGAATTTTTCGATTAATCTAAGTCCTCGAAACAGGGCTCCGAAAAGGCTTCGCGATCACAAAATTCAGAATCTCTGAATTTTGCTAAGTCCTCGGGGTTCAAGTTACTTTTCGACCCAATGCCCTTCGCGTCAGCCCGAAACGCACCGAACTCGACTGTAATCATATTTAAAACATGTTACAAGTTTTCTCGCCGCATTTCGCCATTTTGCGAATTCGGCGAACGTGGGCTTAAATTTTACAAGCTTGAAGCTTCGATTTTCAACTACAACTCACTTTTCGACTCAACGGCTTTTCCGTCGATTCGAAATGCTTACAACTCACTTGTAATTACATTTGAAATATGTTACAAGTATTTTTGCTGAGTTTGGCCATTTCTGGGTCACCAAAAGCCTCGCTGTATCAAAAATCGCTGGCGGACCCCGTTCTCGCAATCCGGGTGTCCGATCAACGCGAAATTTTTACTGTGGCCTTAAAACAATATTACGGAGCTCCCAGAATTTTCTTAGAATTTTCTGACACTATGAATTTCCACTAAAAATCTGGGCCCCCTTTTTCAATTAAAATTCTAAATCCCTCATTTTTAATCCGATTTCGGCCCAATTCGCTTCCACATCATCCTCACTTCTCTAACTTTCATAAAAATAGTATTTCATACCATTTTTATTTAGATTTATTATATGTGCCGAAAATCCGGTACATTACACAATACCTCAAAATAAAGCTTCCCACAGCAAAAAAATGAAGTGTCCTCAATCACATGAACATCTTTAAAGCTCTAAAAATTCGTCATAAATTCCCTTGCAATAAACAACTTAACAAAATATTACATGTTGTTCCAAAATATTGACATAAACATAGCTTGAACTTCCAAGCTTAATTAGAGGCATTTCCACAGGGAATTATCGACATAACACAAAAGAGAACTTGCTCACCTTGAAGTTAAGAAGATGTCTCAACTTGAAATTCTGAACAAAAACTAATGTTTTCCAAGTTATCCTGAAACCAAGGCTTAATGCTCAAAGGGAAAAACAAAATCTGCACTGCTGTAACCCTTGAAACAGAGCTGAGAAGATCAATAATGTTACCTGATCAAAAGTGCTCCAAATCCAGAAAGAGAGGAGCCATTGGATTTCTTGTCGAGATTAGATGTGAATCGAGCTAAAGAACTCTAAAATCCATGCTCGGATGAAGAAGAAAACCCATAAATACTTTGAATTATTCAACAAGTTCAATCTGTGCACGAATGCAGCAAGGTGTTCTAAAGATGATAATTAAACCCCCATAAAAACTCAGATCTAGGGGAAAAGATACATATCAATGTTGTAGATCTTCGAGTCCTGGAGAGTTCCCCACAAAAATCATCCCAAACCAAAACTCTCATCCTACAGTCCAGAAAAGCCAAAACACCAAGGGCTGACCAAAACTCCAGACTGAAACAAAGGGTCCCAAAGATAGCCCTTTGTTGCAACAGTAACGGGCCAGGCCCAGCCCGCACAGGAGCCCAGCCATGCGGCAGAGATCCAGCCGTTCCCGCTTCTCGCATGGAGGGCTCAGATCGTGCCACGCGGCCCGATCCGAGTGGGCGCAACACGGCGAATCGGCGCGCGCCGCGTGTCCCACGCGGGGATAGCGTGCCGCCAGCCGCTCGCGTGTGCGCTGCCCGCTGCCCGTGCGCCTGCCTGCGGCTGCCCGCGCTGCCCGCACGCGATCCGTGGACCGCACCTGCTGCACCGGCCCACTCACAAGCTGCTACGGGGCGCTCCCGGTCCACGGCTCCTCCATGCACCCGAAACACCGCAAAAACTTCCGATTGCCCATTTTCGGCTGTTCGGACTCAAAAAAATATATCCAAATAGCCATTTTTCATCATTTTTCCGCGCTGAATCCAAATTCGATGTCCGTTTTGCACGAAACCATTTCTAAATTTCAGCGGAGGCATCCGGATAGGTAAACTTGATCCAATTTTTGCGCCGGGTCCAATCCTGAGGTCCGATTTGCGCGCAACCATCTCCATCACACAACATGGGCCTCCAGAAGCCGCTGATCATACCGTAAAACCTCCACGGAGATCCGGATCATCACAGGGGTGGCCGGGGTCGAGAAGCGACGGCGGCGGCCGGCGGCGAGGCTTGGCTTCACGCAAGAACAAGAAACTAGGGCTTTGCCTCGCGGCCCTCACACAGAACCAGGGGCTCCCAAACTTCACAGGAATCTTTCTGGGAGTCTACAGAGAAGGCCCAGCAGTTCTGATCACCTGTGACCCCACCAAAACCGGCGCGCGTGAAGTCCCGACCCGATTAGGGTTTCGGCGGCTCCTCTGCCTCCACCCGTTAACTGGGCAGCTTCGGGTCGCACGACTGCACCAGTAAGATGCCCTAGGTGTCAGGGAAATACTGCCACGAGTCTCTAGGGAAGAAAAACAAGAGAGGGATGGTTAGAGCCTACCTCAGTCAGATAAAGAGAAGAAGAAGAAGTTCTTCTCTGGCGTCCAGCAGTGGATTCCGATGATCGCGCTCCTCAGGCGGGGTCTACGGAGGAACAAGGGATGGACTCTAGCTCTCTGGAGAAGAGTTGGTAGTCGAAACTCTCCTCTCTCCCAAGCTTGGAATCCCAAACAATGGCTTCAATGGCTTCCTTCTTCCTCTTCCTATCTGGCCAGAGGAAGAAGATGGGCTCGGGGGCTATTGCGAGGAGTGAGGGGGTTGTGGGGAGGTGGCCGCGAGTGCCCAGGCTTCGGGGTGCAGATGGTTAAGCTTCAACAAAAAAAAACCTAACAGCACTAACCTATCATTGTTAAGGGAACCTTCATCCCACAAAAATTCGCAATTTGGTCGCTCACAAAAAATGCACTAATGTAGAAAAGTCCTTCCACAATCACTCCGTTCCAAATTAACCATGCATAAAATAATAGTATTTAAGCCCAAAATACTCAAAAATCATCCAAAACACGTATTTCGAGGCGATCGGGCCGTCGAACAAAAAAAAAACGGACGACCCCACAACGTCCGGCTCATCGAAACCTATTAGGTAGCTAATTTGGTTCGCTAAAATTAGATCTTGAGAAATTACAAAATCAATCTACAATAAAGACTAACACAATCTAGCATGTTTTTCGAGGTCCGAGGCTCATAATCAAACATGAATCGCACCATCATGCTCAGCTCGCTGAGACCGATCAAAATGTGTATATGCAACACTAGGTTCGGGCTAAATAGGATAAGTTTGAAGATACAAATATAAAAAACCTCAAATTACTATTCACACTTAAGCTACTATGCAAAAAAAAATCAACTATTTAATTTAATAAATTAAAACCTTAAAATTTCCAGATTTCTACAGGAGCATTAAGGTGATAATATTTTATAAACATGGGTAGCATTTCAATTAATTAAAATATATAAATATTAATTTTAAGCTTGAAAAAATTATAATAAAAAAGTTATGAAGTATTCTTATTTATATTATAAAAATAATTTTTTTATTAATATTTTCTTAATATTTCAATTATTAGTATTTGAAGAGTTAAATTATTATAATAATTTTATTTAAAATTCAATCAAACTTAATAGTTTTGGTAGCTATTCCGTAAATAGTTTTTTAACTAAGATGTTAAAGTTGGTTCAAATTATCAAAAAAGGTGAGGTGTACGTCTTTATTTTGTGAAAATTAATTAAAGAAAGAAGAAATTATTATATGCACCGGATGTATATTAATACTTCACTCCGCACACCACAACTTATATTAGAGGACTAATGTTCTAATATCAAAACTTAATTAAATATATATGATCTATACAGTCTAATAATTTAAATTATATTTAATAAGTTAGATTTTAAAATTTTTATTCAAGAGATTTTTTAAGTATGCCAGTGTAGAGAATGCTTATAATGTGCGCTCATAATTCTAAAAGAGAAAGAAAATAATTTTTTACTTGCACTTTGTGCTCCATGCACCGCAAAGTATGTTAGATGATTAATAAAATATTTAATAATTAGTATTATAAAATAAAATATTTAAATAATTTATTGTACAATATTAAAAAAAATTTGGTACATATTTTAGAGTGCGCAATGGGCCCATCTAAAATTTTTAACAGACATTTGGCAAGCTCCCATTGGTTCATGGGTTAATTGGCGACTTGGCTTCCTGAGGAGTTTTTTTATTGATGTGACCCAAGTGCCAATTTATATATTGTATAGAAGATTAGCCAATTAAGAGCCATCGATATTGTACTAAATACTTCAAGAAAGTCAAACTTGTAATATTTACTCCCAAGATTTGAATTACCAATTTCAATCTCTTTTTTCTTCTAACTTTATGAGTTTAAATTTCAACAGTTTCAATGGCTCGACGTTCAATTTTCAGCTTGAATATTCTTTCCAGAGTCACAAAGTTTTTAAAGAAATCAAGATAATGAGTAGGGAGTAAAAAAAAATGGCATTGGCTTGCAAATTTTCTATAAAATTTCACAGCTTTATATATAAAACTAGTATAGATTTCTTTTCAAGAATAATACCTGTCTCCTTTTCTTCTCCTTGTTGCTACAAAAAATTGTTTATATACCAATGATGGTTTACAATAATTGGGAATTGAAGGTAGGGGAAGTGGTTAGGAGCAACAGCCGGATGCCCGGCTACTACGATGGGAGATATTGGACGCTGTGGAAACTGCCTATGTTCGGCTGCGCTGACTCTTCTCAGGTCCTCCGCGAAATTGAGGAGTGCAAGGAAGCGTATCCTAATGTGTACATCCGCCTGATAATCAACGCCAGTGCCAATGCATGTCCTTTGTCATTCAAAAGCCTACCACAATTTTCGCCCTGCCATCAAAAATGCTTGATGAATGAGCCTTGCAGTCGAGTCTTCTCGTGAGTTGTTTTGTAGACGGCAGAATAAAATCAAGACCAGAGTTGAACTTTTCCCGATCAAAGCAACTATATGAATGGTTTAAAGTACTGTTGTTACGAAGGACCAGGAGTCAACTATTAGCGTTAATTTTTGAAAGATTCTGTTGTCTCACTCGTGTTGATTAGTTTATATTTTTTGATTGAATGAAGCGGACAGCTTGCTATCTTTTTCTCAATATATATATATATATATATATATTAGTGTTAACTTTTTTATGATTAAGTGAATGGTATAATTATTTCAAATTTGTTAATCTATGCTAAGCATTAATTACGGATGAAAATGGCTTAGGTATTATCTGTCTGCTTTAATTGTGGAATTCGAGCTTTGCCAGATGTTGATCAAGCTAAGTTATCTTAATAGACGTTTCAATTATCCATTTTGATTTTCATTTCAAGTAATGAATCAATTTTTTTTTAGATGTTTTGTTATTTTATTTTTCATTCTCATTCCACTCATGAACCAAATATCTTCTTAGGTGGACTTTTTTAAAAAATAATCTTTAAAAAATTTATAATTTGTAAAATAATTCTTATAATTTTTTTTTCATTCTTATAATTCTTAATAGACCTTTTGCCACGGCAGATTGACGGCTGAAGGCGGTGAATCATTCACCGCCTTTCAGAAGATGGTGAATGATTCACTGTCTTCAAGTCTATGCTGAATGCGGTAAATGATTCACCATCTTCAGCGCTTTCCCCAGAACTTAGTCAATTTTCAAAAGCTTGACTAAGTCCTTTCATTGTATTAAAGGCGGTGAATCGTTCACCGCCTTTAACAGAAACACTAAAGACGGTGAATAATTCATCGCCTTTAACAGAAACACTAAAGGTGGTGAATCGTTCACCGCCTTTAATACAATGAAGAAGGCGGTGAACGATTCACCGCCTTCAGCATAAACACTAAAGGCGGTGAATTGTTCACCGCCTTCTTCACCACTAACCCCCCGCGCGGCACAGTGCCCTCCCTTTGCCCTTATAGTATTCCCTCTTCCCTCACACAATGCTCACTCTCCTCACTCTCCCCCTCTCCCCACTCTCTCCATCGTTGTCGTCGTCGTCGCGGTCGCCGAAGCACGCCGTCGTCGTCATCGTCGCCGAAGCCTGCCATCGCCGAAGCCCGCCGTCGCCGGAGCCGGAGCCCTCCGTCGCCGTCCCCACTCTTCTCACTCTCTCACTATCTCTCTCTCTCTCTGTCCCTCTCTCTATCTCTCTCATAGTGAGAGAGTGAGAGACTGTCCATCTCTCTCTCTCACACTAGGAGATCTCTCTCTCTCTATCTCTCTCTCACTGTCCCTCTCTCTCTCTCTCTCACCGAGAGAGAGACTTTCCACTTCCGTCGTCCGCTGTTGCTGTCGTCGTCCCGTCATCCCTCCTCCTCGCCGCCCTCGCACGTACAGATATATATCTTCTCAGAGTGCTCTCAAATGTCACACATTTTACACATTTCACAAATTTCACAAACCGAGAGTGAAATTTCACATTTCACACATTTCACAAACTGAGAGTGTAATATGTGAATGAAATTTCACAAATTTAGTATAAAAAATTTATTTACAAATATTTTTTTGTAGTTAAAATGGCTAATCGTCGTATGTCACTAAGTGTTCATTGGGATGGATAGTTAGTTATGAATGAGAATGGTCCAAAATATGTCGGCGGTGGAAAAAAATTAATCGCGATACGTTATGATTCTACATATAATAGTTTCGAGACGAGAATGTATCATTTAGCAAATTGTACAAGAGAAGATCGTGTAAATTTCACTATTCGTTGCCCCACGGTCGGTAATGAATATTTAGCTCACGAAATTTTAGATGATGAATCATTGGAGGGAATAATTGGATTATTTGAACATTATGGTTGTGTGGCGGTATACATTAAGAAAGATCTACATCCGTCAGAGAATTTTGAATCGCAAGGTTATTACACGAGAATACTTCACAATTATATTGATGTGGGTTTACCCGCCAATGTAATGAGTGATCAAAATATTAGCAGCGATGGTGGTGTGAGAATGACAAGATTAGTAAAATTGGTGAATATTTCGCTTATTTGTTATCTCTTTTGATAAGAGTTAATCATTATATATACTGCAGAGAAAGTGAGTATTTGCCTATTGAGACTATTGTTCCTTACTCGGTTAGTAGTGTGCCACCTACGACCACACACACGCAAGCCACGACTTCACGTGGACAATGCACTACCTCCCGTCTAGAACCTAGGATGTCTCGTCTACACCTAGAACCTTATAATTGGGGGTAAGGACAAATCAAATTATATTTTTAATTAATGGGATGTGGAGGTGGTTGCGGTGGCCCAGGTTCCCATGCAGCTTTTCAGGTGAATCCACTGTGTAGAACACCTGGTGTTGGTGTGTCTAGCCCATAGTGCATCAAAGGGATACCACAGATGGACCCTGTGAGGTATCTTTAGCTGGTTTGGCCTTCGGCTACATTTGCTGAATTTTTGAAAAGGTTTTGGGCCAAACAGAGGTTGGATTTGGATTCAGCGCGGAAAAACGCTTGAAAACGGCTATTTGCTTGTTTGATTCTGAGTCCGGAGGCCCAAAAAGGACTCCCGGAAGTTTTCGGTGCGTTTCGGTGCATGGGAGGGGCCGTGGACCCCCGGCATGCCACGTGGCGGCCTGTCATTGGCCTGTTTACAGCGCTCGGTCCACAGAGCGTCGCGGCTGGGTGCACAGACCCGGCGCAGGGACACGTGGCGCCGCCTGATTGGCGGGCTCATGGTGCGCGGCCTACAGAGTTGGCGCGGCGGTGCATGGACCAGGGCGGGGACACGTGGCAGTCCCCTGTTGGTCGGCGCACGCGGCGTGGTCCACGGAACCTGAAGTAGGGTGCGTGGACCGCTTGCAGGGGACACGTGTCAGCGCGTGATTGACGGGCTCACGAGGCGCGGCGCACGGGGGCGCGGGCGAGCGCCTCGGGGCGCGTGCGTGGCAGGCGGTCAACCTGCGCCTGCCTGCACGTGTGACCGCGACAGTGGGTGGACAGGTGGAGCCCCGCCATTCGCGGCCGCCACCTACCCGTTTGACCGGGGAGGTGCCACGTGGCGGCACCGGGCGCGCCCCGCACAGCTGTTTTCTGTGCGGGACACGCGTCCGCTTCCTGCGGGGCTACGTGGCCACTTCCGACGCGCCCCGCATAGCTGTTTGCTGTGCGGGACACGTGTCAGCCCAGGGGAGATTCGGGCGCTCCCCTACGGTACGTTGTGCCTCCGGTTTCGGGCGCCCAAAACCTGTTCCAGCGCCCGAAACCGGGGACATAACGGGCATTCTTTGATTTGTTTTTGTGGGCCTATTTAAAGGCCCGAGCCACCTTCTTCTCGCTCTTTTCCGCGTTTTCGAGCCTCTTCGCGCCTCGGACCCATCAGCAAAGTTTCTCCCCGTGCTGTGCTGCATCCACCTGAGGATTTCTGAGATTTTACGTGGCATGCTGTAGAGTCCTGGCGTTCCCTTGCCCTTGTGTACCTCCCTTTTTTTTTGTTGACGGGACTGATAGGTAAACTTTCCACCGTTTTCTGTAATGGACTGACCGGGGCCGCCAGTATTTTTCTGCGATTGAGCTCGAAGAACGGAGGGCGGCAAAGCGAACGGATTCGGATTCCGATTTACGGATCTCCCGAAATGGGGGTCAAAGCGTTTGCCTTTGAGTGGCGCATCGGAATCCGTGTTAAGTGGCCGGCACGTTCTTCGAGGCGATCGGACGGGGAACCTGCTGTGATCGGAATTCTCATCGGTTTATGGCACTGGGTTATTTTATTTATGTGGGGATACTTCAACCTTCCGGTTTTCCATCTTGGGTCCTAACCGAATGTTTTCAGTTGATTAAGGAGGGGTTGAAATTCGAGAAATTCTGGGTTGGTTGTCGGAACTTGCGGATAATTTTTGGTGTTAGAGCTCGCAAAACGGTGAACGGAGACGCGATCGGATTCGAATTCCGACTCCCGGATCTCCCAGAATAAATTTTTGAAGTTTAGGCCCCTTTCAGGGTGCTCCGGGATCCGTGCGAGCGATTGACACGCTTTTCGGGACAATCTTAGCCGTCGGTTTTGATTTCGGTTAATTTAGGGTTTTTCCCTTGACGGCTAGGGTTTAAGGCGGCCCTGTTAAGAAAGGGAATGGGAAAATAAAACCCCAATCCATATTTCCTCTCTTTTCAACCGAGGGAGTGAGGAACCGAGACGGAGACGAGGAGAAGGAAGGACGATCGCACGCCCTGCGGAACCCGGCGAACGAGAGCGGGGCGATCCTCTTCCTTCCTCCCTCACCGGCGAAAACAAGGTAAACGGTTCGGGCCTTCCCGGTTATCTTTTTCGATTTAGGGTTTTCCTTCTTGTTGTGTTGCGTGCGAGGCGTGGTGTCGAACGGGAGGCCGCCGCCGCCGTTGTTAGACGGGAGGCCGCCGCCGCCGTTACAATGTTCGCGGGGGTCGTCGCCGGTATCGCACGGGAGCGAAAACGGAGAGAAAACGCGAAACGGGAAACTTACTGTTCATCCCGTACGGCTCCCTCAGCCGCGGTCCACCGGCCGATCGTGCACCCGGCGCACGGATCGGCCACCTGCGGGCGTGAACCCGGCGCACAGCTGCGTGCGCCAGACCGGGCCGCAAGTGCGCAGTCCACACGCTGGGCGTACACCCGGCGCACGCCCCGCGGCCTGGGGGCGCAGACCCGGTGCACGGTTGCGTGCGCCGGCCCAGCCCGCAAGCGCGGTTCACCGCACAGTGTGCGCCCGGTGCTGCGCCGCGACCGGGAAGTGATGAACCCGGCGCGCGCCTTTTTGCCCGTGCGCGGCCCGGCCCAGGATGGGGCGGTTCACCGCACAGTGTGCGCCCGGTCTGTGAGGGCCGCCACCCTTGGCCGCAGACCCGGTCCACGCCTGGACCGTGCACCAGCCTTCTGCCAAAGAGCCCAGAAGCTCCGTTTTTGGCCCGTTTCGCCCCGTTGTTCAGTGTTTTTGACCACGACGAGGTTTTTAACACCATTACTTACGGTAGCTTTTTCGGGCACAGGGTGGAGTGTTTTAGCGGGAGTTCCGTACACCTCCTTCTTCGCGTTTCAGGTGGGTACATCCTTAGAACCCCTTTATGCCCATTTTCGTTACTGTCATGATTATCGTGTGGTGTGTACTTGGTTCATTATGTTGGTTTCGTCTGGAGTACTTGGTTCATTATTGTTGGTTACGTTTGGGTACTTGGTTCATTATGGTTGGTTTCGTCTGGAGTACTTGGTTCATTATTGTTGGTTACGTTTTGGGTACTTGGTTCATTATGGTTGGTTTCGCCTGGAGTACTTGGTTCATTATTGTTGGTTTCGTTTGGGTACTTGGTTCATTATTGTGGGTTCCTTTGAGACTATGTATAGACTCGGTATTCTTGGATAGTTGTTTAACTGCATATTTGTAATACTAACGCTGACGGTCTCTATGTTTGCGATATTGTCCTGTGTCCGGGTTTTTGAGCTCGTGGTTGCGACACGCGCACCCGCGGTTTGGCCACCGCAAAGGGTGCTCTTTTCCGGGAAAGCGGTCTTCGACCCGTGTTAACCCACAAGGTGAAGTGGTGGGGGCCCCCGTAGGTGTGGGGTTTGAGGCAGCAAAAGGTGGGGGAAAAGGTGCGATCTGTCGGGATAGGTGTCCGACGAGGTCAGGTGCCCCAAGGTGTGAGCGGTGCGATCTGTCGGGATAGGTGCCCGGCGAGATCAAGGTGTATAGGTGTTACAGGCATTATTGATGTTGCAGGAGTTACATGTGTTCGCGTGCCACTCTTAGGTGTCCGACGAGGTCAGGTGCCCCAAGGTGTGAGCGGTGCGATCTGTCGGGATAGGTGCCCGGCGAGATCAAGGTGTATAGGTGTTACAGGCATTATTGATGTTGCAGGAGTTACATGTGTTCGCGTGCCACTCTTAGGTGTCCGACGAGGTCAGGTGCCCCAAGGTGTGAGCGGTGCGATCTGTCGGGATAGGTGCCCGGCGAGATCAAGGTGTATAGGTGTTACAGGCATTACTGATGTTGCAGGAGTTACATGTGTTCGCGTGCCACTCTTCCAGTGAGTCGAGTGGTTGCTCCGGATAGTTTTACTGTTGGGTTTGGCTTCCTTTCCTGCTTTGTCATTATCATTATTGTTTAGTCGCTGACTTCCCACTTTGCGACAGGGTCCTCCAGGGGGGAGAGTTAGGCGACGGTGAGGCCGCGGCAGGAGTTCTTGGGTCCCTGGTGACCCCGAACAGTACTTTCCTTTTTCCCCCTTCGCATTTCATTTACATGGTAGACTGTGGTGCGGTTCTCGATACCCTCGTGGGGTCGGTGTGGATGTCGGCATGATAGTTTTTGAATTATTTAATTCCTTTTTCATCTCGGTCGGCCGCTTTAAGAAAATCAAGAGCAAACCAAAGAAAAGATTGCGAAAACTGGATTTCAAAACCTAGGTGTCGTGTGGGCACCGTTTTCAAAACCTTGTGGATTTATGGATTTCGAAAAGGGATTTTAAAACCTAAGTGTCGTGTGGGCACTGTTTTCCAAAACCTCTGGGTTTATGTTGCTTTCGAAAGGTGTTTTCAAAATATGGGCGCCGGGTGGGCGCCGTTTCAACAACTGTGGATTTATCCTTTTAAACTGATCGGCCGTGAGATTTATTTAGCATTTCGTGAATGGACGTATGTTTGAACCGTTGTGATTGAATGATCATCCGTTTTTGGACATTGTATGTGTCGCGACGCCGTGCATATACAGGGGAGACTCTGTCCGTTTGCTGAGTGATCCTGTATATGCGGCGGGTCTGGGCACGCGCCGGGGAAGAAGGTTTTTCAAAAAAAATTATACACGCCAAACCCATACCTTTTGTGAATCGTTTCCGCGAAATTAAACCCCCGGGGCGTGACAGATTAAGATGGTATCAGAGACTTTCTTCAATCACAACAGTTTGTGCCCGACATCCACAAAGATACCTCACTTAGCTACAAATGAATGAAATGAATGGCATAGAAGCGTAGAACGCGGGTGATCGAGGAGGGGGGGGGGAATCTATAGGTCCCTTTTCTCGATAGTTGTTTGAGTGCTATGCTAGCAGGAGGCTAAAACTGACTTGTGTTGTGTGGGTGTACGGGTTATGTTTTGTTTCTCGGTTTAGCATGGTTGTCGTGCATGTGTAGTCGTGTTGTTGTGGAGGCTGGGGTCGAGGCCGGCTGCCACCGGGGTATTTATGGTTGCTAGGAATCAATGGATTAAGCAACCAGCACGGGACACGGTGGGCCTGCTGACGTTGTTCATGCACTTGGTGCGGCTGTTATCACAGCAGATCGTTGCGCCGGCTTTTGTTTTTCGAACCCCCTTCCCCTGCCGACGTGTTGGTCGTCGTTAGTGACGGCGACTGGGGGTAGAGTAATCCGCCGGTGTTTGTTAGTGGTCGGCTGTTTGTCGGTCGTGGGTAGCTGGACAGCCGTTGGTCTAAGGTTGTTCCTTCTAGGTCTTTGGGTGTTGGGTTTTAGCGGGTAGTCGGCCGTTTCTTTTTTGCACCATGGGCAAGGTATGGGTGGGAATGAGGATTCTTCCCCTATGATTGTTACCCATAGTTCGGCTTCTCACTATAGACACTGCGATGGTTGCAGAAATCGTCGTGGTGGGGTCTTGGGGTTTCCCTTTAGGTTGAGAAAGGAGACCACCGGGGCTAGTAAATCTTCTTCGTTTGGGCTCGTTTTGGGGGCAGAGAGGCCGTACCTCGCTTCGCACAAGGGTGCGTAAGTGGTGACTTTTAGTGGGGTTGTGGTGGTAAAGCTTTGAGTTGGGTTTCTGTTTTCTGCACAAGTGTGTCGGTTCGGTTGTCCTGCTGGTGGGTTGGCGTGTGATCCCTCGAGTGCGTTTAGTGAACCTAGGCAACCTTGGACAGGGCTCTTCTTGCGGTTTTCGTTGCTTGTCCTCTTCCGACCCTTTTGGTTTCAGATGGGTAGTCTTCAGTACCTGGAGGTCATTGTTGAGCGGACCTTGAGCTTAGATTTTCTCCTAGTTGAGAGTGTCACCGTTGGTCTGGAGGTTTACCGCTCGTTTCGATGCCCGGTACTTGGAGGGGCAACGGTTTGGGACCGAGAGTTAGTTTTTTTTTTTTTTTTTTTTTTGAGTGTCGCACCCCGTCGGTGCCAGGACGGAGGTAGGACCTTACCTTGTGGGTTTCGTCACCAGCTTCCCATGACTAAGGCATAGCCTTGAGGCTTAGTTTGGGAGCGCTTTGGATTGTTGATCTTTTGGGACAGGTGTGAGTCAAGGGGAATCTGGCGACTACTCGGAGTTTTGGGCACTGGTCACTTTCGGCTAGGAGGCCCTGTACGCAGCCCTTTCTGTGGGGTAGACCTTGTGGTAGGTCTTAGAGCTGAAACCTAACGTTAGTCCTGACCATCGCCTCGGTAGGATGGACAGTCGGAACGGGTAGTCCGGGATGGTGGTTAGACTTCGAGCTTGTGATCCGTGTTGGTGACGGAGAGGAGCGGTCCGGGTGGGTGACAGGTGAGTTCGTTGTGTGCAGGGAGGAAATTTCGGGTGGTTAGTAACCCAGCCTGTTTTGTTGGCACCTCTTGTGGCCTTGTGAAGGCGTTAGTGCGGTTGTTTTCCTTGTTTTCGGGTTCGTTGTTCTAGACTTTTAAGGGCTCATTGGTACTGGTTGGGTGGTACGACTGGGGTACCTCGAAGCATCGCGAGATTTTGTGGCTAACTGCTCAGCGCTGGCTGGGGTAGTTTGCGGACCGGCGGCGTTGTGACGGGGAATTCCGAGTCGGGAAGCAGGATTACTACGAGGTGCTGGGCATGGACCGGTTCACGAGGTACCAGGCGGATGTATAGTTACATCGTTTCAGTGAGCCTAGCGACTTGACCCACTGCTTTTCTCACTGACACCCCCGTTGTAGGGGTTAGTTTCGACGTCCTCCTGACTGAACTGCCGGGAATACCCCCGAGCAAGGGGGTCATCCTCTCTTTCAAGCTTCTACCGGGCACAACTAGGAGTTTTTCTGGATAAGGGGTTCATCAGACCGTGTGTGTCGCCTTGGGACGCACCCGTGCCTTTCGTGCGAAAGAAGAACGGAGGACTGCGTCTACGCATCGACTACAGGGAGATAGACAAGGTTACAGTGAAGAACAAGTCCGGAATGGATGACCACTTCGATCAGCTACGAGAGGCACTTACAGATTATTCTCCGGACTCTCAGGGACCAGGGGCTGTTCGCTAAGTTTAAGAAATGTGAGTTCAGACTTCGCAAAGTGGACTTTTTGGGGCACATTGTGTCAGCAACGGGAATCACAGGGAATGTGAGCGGAACTGCCCGGCACACGATCCGAAACTGGCAGCAGTCGTCTCCGTTTTAAAACGTTGGAGACACCACCTTTTGGGGTTCCTCGGGATGTTTTTTTTTTGGATCGCCAGAGCTTTGAGTTTTGTTCGCAGAGAAGGAATTGTTTTGCGGCACAGGCATGGGTTGGAGTTGCTGAAGGACTCGGCTGGACCGTCCAGTATCACCTCGGGAAAAGCAAGTGTAGTAACGGATGTTTTGAGCAGGAAGGGTCAAGTCGAGGAGGAAACTGACGAGCGCGAGTACTTAGCAGGATCGGTACTGTCGCGCGACTTTTATCGTTGATGGTCGAGCCAACCCTAGAAGGTCAGAAAACGGGCACACAGATACAACTTATTCGAGACAAGACCCCGGACCACGCGAGCGACTCTTCGGCGAGTGCGAACGACGCAACACGTTTTCGAGGGCGAAATTGCTTACCGGAGCTGCCAGAGTTGAAGGAGGAGATACCGTTAGAGGCGCACTGCGCCCCCTATACGGCGCATCCGGGTGACACGAAGATATTCAAGGACGGGATGCGGTTTGAGTCACGGTAGATCGACTGACGAAGGCGACTCTTTTTCCAACCACCCGTACGACGTGGACTAGAGGCTCTCGGCTGGTGTCGAACAGTTGGCAAAGTCTAGGGCAAGCTTTAAAGACTAAACCACACTTCAGCATGGTGTTTCACCCCCAAACCGGCGGACAGCCCGATGCGAATAAGACGGATTCTCGAAGAGGTGCTCTGAACCTGCTTACTTGATTTTGGGTGACGGATGGTCACTGCCTTTGAGCCTAGAGAGGACCCGAACTCCGACGGAACACCGGTGCGAACCTTAGCACGAGAGGACAAAAAGGATTGCGCAACCGGGCGATCCCCTAGGGGAAGACGCTGTGGAACAACCAAGAAGAACGCGAAGCGACTTAGGAACGGGAGTCAAAGATGGAGGAGTGCTACTCAGTTTTATGCGTCGCGGACCAGGATTAAGTTTCGAGGACGAAACTTTTTTTTAGTGGTGAGTGATGTAGAGTCCTGGCGTTCCCTTGCCCTTGTGTACCTCCCTTTTTTTTTTGTTGACGGGACTGATAGGTAAACTTTCCACCGTTTCTGTAATGGACTGACCGGGGCCGCCAGTATTTTTCTGCGATTGAGCTCGAAGAACGGAGGGCGGCAAAGCGAACGGATTCGGATTCCGATTTACGGATCTCCCGAAATGGGGGTCAAAGCGTTTGCCTTTGAGTGGCGCATCGGAATCCGTGTTAAGTGGCCGGCACGTTCTTCGAGGCGATCGGACGGGGAACCTGCTGTGATCGGAATTCTCATCGGTTTATGGCACTGGGTTATTTTATTTATGTGGGGATACTTCAACCTTCCGGTTTTCCATCTTGGGTCCTAACCGAATGTTTTCAGTTGATTAAGGAGGGGTTGAAATTCGAGAAATTCTGGGTTGGTTGTCGGAACTTGCGGATAATTTTTGGTGTTAGAGCTCGCAAAACGGTGAACGGAGACGCGATCGGATTCGAATTCCGACTCCCGGATCTCCCAGAATAAATTTTTGAAGTTTAGGCCCCTTTCAGGGTGCTCCGGGATCCGTGCGAGCGATTGACACGCTTTTCGGGACAATCTTAGCCGTCGGTTTTGATTTCGGTTAATTTAGGGTTTTTCCCTTGACGGCTAGGGTTTAAGGCGGCCCTGTTAAGAAAGGGAAGGGGAAAATAAAACCCCAATCCATATTTCCTCTCTTTTCAACCGAGGGAGTGAGGAACCGAGACGGAGACGAGGAGAAGGAAGGACGATCGCACGCCCTGCGGAACCCGGCGAACGAGAGCGGGGCGATCCTCTTCCTTCCTCCCTCACCGGCGAAAACAAGGTAAACGGTTCGGGCCTTCCCGGTTATCTTTTTCGATTTAGGGTTTTCCTTCTTGTTGTGTTGCGTGCGAGGCGTGGTGTCGAACGGGAGGCCGCCGCCGCCGTTGTTAGACGGGAGGCCGCCGCCGCCGTTACAATGTTCGCGGGGTCGTCGCCGGTATCGCACGGGAGCGAAAATGGAGAGAAAACGCGAAACGGGAAACTTACTGTTCATCCCGTACGGCTCCCTCAGCCGCGGTCCACCGGCCGATCGTGCACCCGGCGCACGGATCGGCCACCTGCGGGCGTGAACCCGGCGCACAGCTGCGTGCGCCAGACCGGGCCGCAAGTGCGCAGTCCACACGCTGGGCGTACACCCGGCGCACGCCCCGCGGCCTGGGGGCGCAGACCCGGTGCACGGTTGCGTGCGCCGGCCCAGCCCGCAAGCGCGGTTCACCGCACAGTGTGCGCCCGGTGCTGCGCCGCGACCGGGAAGTGATGAACCCGGCGCGCGCCTTTTTGCCCGTGCGCGGCCCGGCCCAGGATGGGGCGGTTCACCGCACAGTGTGCGCCCGGTCTGTGAGGGCCGCCACCCTTGGCCGCAGACCCGGTCCACGCCTGGACCGTGCACCAGCCTTCTGCCAAAGAGCCCAGAAGCTCCGTTTTTGGCCCGTTTCGCCCCGTTGTTCAGTGTTTTTGACCACGACGAGGTTTTTAACACCATTACTTACGGTAGCTTTTTCGGGCACAGGGTGGAGTGTTTTAGCGGGAGTTCCGTACACCTCCTTCTTCGCGTTTCAGGTGGGTACATCCTTAGAACCCCTTTATGCCCATTTTCGTTACTGTCATGATTATCGTGTGGTGTGTACTTGGTTCATTATGTTGGTTTCGTCTGGAGTACTTGGTTCATTATTGTTGGTTACGTTTGGGTACTTGGTTCATTATGGTTGGTTTCGTCTGGAGTACTTGGTTCATTATTGTTGGTTACGTTTTGGGTACTTGGTTCATTATGGTTGGTTTCGCCTGGAGTACTTGGTTCATTATTGTTGGTTTCGTTTGGGTACTTGGTTCATTATTGTGGGTTCCTTTGAGACTATGTATAGACTCGGTATTCTTGGATAGTTGTTTAACTGCATATTTGTAATACTAACGCTGACGGTCTCTATGTTTGCGATATTGTCCTGTGTCCGGGTTTTTGAGCTCGTGGTTGCGACACGCGCACCCGCGGTTTGGCCACCGCAAAGGGTGCTCTTTTCCGGGAAAGCGGTCTTCGACCCGTGTTAACCCACAAGGTGAAGTGGTGGGGGCCCCCGTAGGTGTGGGGTTTGAGGCAGCAAAAGGTGGGGGAAAAGGTGCGATCTGTCGGGATAGGTGTCCGACGAGGTCAGGTGCCCCAAGGTGTGAGCGGTGCGATCTGTCGGGATAGGTGCCCGGCGAGATCAAGGTGTATAGGTGTTACAGGCATTATTGATGTTGCAGGAGTTACATGTGTTCGCGTGCCACTCTTAGGTGTCCGACGAGGTCAGGTGCCCCAAGGTGTGAGCGGTGCGATCTGTCGGGATAGGTGCCCGGCGAGATCAAGGTGTATAGGTGTTACAGGCATTATTGATGTTGCAGGAGTTACATGTGTTCGCGTGCCACTCTTAGGTGTCCGACGAGGTCAGGTGCCCCAAGGTGTGAGCGGTGCGATCTGTCGGGATAGGTGCCCGGCGAGATCAAGGTGTATAGGTGTTACAGGCATTACTGATGTTGCAGGAGTTACATGTGTTCGCGTGCCACTCTTCCAGTGAGTCGAGTGGTTGCTCCGGATAGTTTTACTGTTGGGTTTGGCTTCCTTTCCTGCTTTGTCATTATCATTATTGTTTAGTCGCTGACTTCCCACTTTGCGACAGGGTCCTCCAGGGGGGAGAGTTAGGCGACGGTGAGGCCGCGGCAGGAGTTCTTGGGTCCCTGGTGACCCCGAACAGTACTTTCCTTTTTCCCCCTTCGCATTTCATTTACATGGTAGACTGTGGTGCGGTTCTCGATACCCTCGTGGGGTCGGTGTGGATGTCGGCATGATAGTTTTTGAATTATTTAATTCCTTTTTCATCTCGGTCGGCCGCTTTAAGAAAATCAAGAGCAAACCAAAGAAAAGATTGCGAAAACTGGATTTCAAAACCTAGGTGTCGTGTGGGCACCGTTTTCAAAACCTTGTGGATTTATGGATTTCGAAAAGGGATTTTAAAACCTAAGTGTCGTGTGGGCACTGTTTTCCAAAACCTCTGGGTTTATGTTGCTTTCGAAAGGTGTTTTCAAAATATGGGCGCCGGGTGGGCGCCGTTTCAACAACTGTGGATTTATCCTTTTAAACTGATCGGCCGTGAGATTTATTTAGCATTTCGTGAATGGACGTATGTTTGAACCGTTGTGATTGAATGATCATCCGTTTTTGGACATTGTATGTGTCGCGACGCCGTGCATATACAGGGGAGACTCTGTCCGTTTGCTGAGTGATCCTGTATATGCGGCGGGTCTGGGCACGCGCCGGGGAAGAAGGTTTTTCAAAAAAAATTATACACGCCAAACCCATACCTTTTGTGAATCGTTTCCGCGAAATTAAACCCCCGGGGCGTGACACATGCTTTTCGAGGTTTCTATTTCTTTGGCGCGTCGCGACGTTCCTTTGTCGGTGTTTCCTTCCGTCGCGTTTTGGTGCGCGAGCTCCCCCGGCCTACTCCGACCGCCTTTTCGAGCGATTCTTACGCCGTTGGATCCGCGATAGGTAGGGCTTCGATTCTCGTGTTTTGAGCTCCCCCTTATTTCGGGTTTTTCTTGGTGTTTTTCTAAGCTTACTGGGACCCCATTTTCTATGAGGATTTCTGGGACAGCGCTGATTGTTTCGAGGATATCTTCGCGCTCGGGCATCGGATTGAGGCGTTCCTATACACTTTTTGCATCTACGCGTCGCAAGGATCATTGCAGTATTTTTCTGGGATTTTTTTGAGGCTTACCCGAAGGAATATGTCTTCCCCCTTTTCTGTGCAAGGTGTTACAGTTGTTATGTTGTGGGGTTTCGCACTCTCCGTGTTGTGGAATTTGTAACTTGGCCTACGGGGCTCATATTGGGACGTGCAGGAACTTGTTTCGAAGGGCTCGACGCGAGGATCTCAGCAGTATTTTTGTTGGATTTTTCAGAGTCCTTTCTGCAGGTGAAAATATCGCATTTTTGGGAATGTTACCGCAGATAGTTTGTACTTGGATATTTTTGGAATAAAGTGTAACTGTGGACCTTTTGTTGTACCCAGGAGAGTTTGCGGGCATTCCTGAGCCCGTTGGAACTAGAGGGAATTGGACATAATTGTTCCTGGGTATTCTCAGCTGTTGGACATTGGACAGTTTAGCTTATCAGGTGGGTTGCCTCGTCTTCAAGATGTATGGACCGTACACTAATTCTATTAACATAGGATTATGCATAGTTGTGTGTGTACTTTATAGCATGCTAGAATGTGAGAGTTGCTATTCCTAGTGTTATTTGATGATCATGTGATTCTTCTGCTTCCTACAATCTGTTTAATTGTTATTATCTTGGAACTTGACCTAGGACCCCCGTCATATGTTACATGTGTAACCAGACTAGTAGAAAACTCTCACTTGGGCTAGGTTTATTTATGTTTTAGACATCCACACATTATACTCTATTCCTGGACATAGTGTCATCCTCGCCCGGGTAGTGGGCCGAGTGGTCGAGATTCTTCTTAGTGTGGGATGCATGTTACACTCGTGCTTGGGAGCAGAGTGGAGTCTGGTAGTTGTAGCTAGGCTGTTATCTGTGGCGGGAGCCGTTTGGGTAAACGGTGATCCCGGGATGTTTTGTTCTTTATTTCATTGTCGCCACTGTGTTAGTGGCAGCAGTTTGCCAGTGATAGCAGGACCTTGAACTCAGAACCTTTTTGGACACACACATAATTTTAGTCAACCAATGTTTTCTTCCAAGCATCGTAGGGTCGCCTGAGTCTGTTCTTGTTTGATTGGACGAAGGCATTAGCTCTTTGAGGTTTGGATATAAAACTTGTTTTCAAATTCTTTTTTTCCTAAAAAGAACTAAAAATCATTAAAAATGGATTTCTCTCAGATCAAAATGGCTTTCAGTAATAAATGTCACCTTTTCCTATAAACTTACCCACTCGAGATGATTCGAGTGGTCTCGGTTCTAAGGGCTGCCTTTTCTCTGGGTCGAGGACAACGAGGGGCTATGCCTAGAGCCTGTTCTTGTTTGATTTGGGTTGTAGGTTCTAGTCTTTCGGGGTTCTCGGACCCTTCATTATTGACGGTAGTGGAGTATACCCGGTTAGTGAGTTGCATGTCGAGCAGTTATTCTTTCTAGGGGCCTTTTCTGTTTTTGTTTCAGGACGAAAGCTACGGGGACCGTGCCTGGAACCTGTTCTTGATTGATAGGGTTGTAGGTGTTGGTCCTTTGGAACTTTCGGGCCTGGTTGGTTTCCTCCGCAGGTTTTATCGTGGGAGTTGTTTCCCCGAACTATAAGGGAGTCGAGAACTTCGATAGGCGGAGCCTGGAGTCTGTTCTTGTTTGATAGGGTTTGTCACGCCCGGGGGTCGAAACTACGACCCGGGCTCGCTAACAGATCTGCCGCCCATACGGTGAACCCCGTATAGACGAAGCGTCTAACCTGCAAAAGATAGATACTACAGCTATACAGATATCAGAGCCGAAAGTAAAAGCTGAAAATAAAGATAAAATACAACTCCCACAAAGTACAACAAAGTCCTCACCAAAAGAAAACAACAGTCTCTCTCTCAGCAATAAAGAAAAGTACAACTCAAAACCTCACTACATGGTCGCTCAACATACAACTCACAGAAACTGGTAAGGGTACCTCTACTCTCTCTCTCTCTCTGGAGATAACTGGAAGGGATCTATCTCGCGACTCCCTTACCTCGGTCAGAAGAAGCAGCAATTGGAGCAGCCGGAACAGGTGCAGAAGTCCCTGGGGAAGAAAACACCACGACGGGTGTGAGAACTACATCCCACAGTAGTTCTCAGTGGGTGCCGCCAACAAGCCCAACGGTCTGCCCACTAAGTCTACTAGAGGCATGCTGTAACAAATGAAATACTGAAGGAAAGAGCTGGAAATGAATAACCCTACAGCTACTATGCCCCTATCTAGATGCTCAAAAAGTGGAACAGATGATAACATGGTGCTTCTACTATCCCTTAACTCAGATCACCCAATCTACCTGACTGCCTCCTCGGGTCCAGTCAAACCTGCGCCTACCTACTGCCGTTACATCCCGGAGGACCGGACTGACGTAGGTATGTCCGTAGCTGCCAAAACTGGCTCAGCCAGAGGGACTGTGTCCGTAACTGCCAAAACTGGCTCAGTCAGAGGGACGACGTCGACAAGTCGCGATAGAAGAGCTCAATCTCACGCCGGTACAACAACCCGGTATATAGCTCAATCTCAACACCGGTACAACAACCCGGTCCAAGTATCACTCTCAATGCCGGTACAACAACCCGGTCCAAGTATCACTCTCAATGCCGATACAACAACCCGGTCTAAGTATCACTCTCAATGCCGGTACAACAACCCGGTCTCGCCTACTCCGGAGTGGCACTCGAGGGGTGCGACCCCACCGAGCAAAGTATCCGCGCATCTCTGTCGAGCTCAAATGTGGCTCATGCAGGCTAAGATCCACGATCAAATAGATCGGAAACACAGTGAACAGAGGACTCACACTCATGTCAAGGTTGGAGTAAACTCCACGACTCAATCTGAAGTGATCACATAGAACCCCCAACGACACTAGTAAATCTCTAACAACTCATAGCACAAAGTAGCATCCACTGCGAGAAACTGTCTCAACAGGCCAAACAGGCCGAACATCGCATCCACTGCGAACAACTGCCTCAACAGGCCAGACATCGCATCCACTGCGAACAATTGCCTCAACAGGCCAGACATCGCACCCACTGTGAACAACTGCCTCAACAGGCCAAACATCGCATCCACTGCGAACAACTGCCTCAACAGGCCAAACATCGCATCCACTGCGAACAACTTCCTCAACAGGCCAAACATCCCAACATGCAGACTCACTAACGGGATAAACTCCACAACTGGCACAAAGAAGGGTCCGGGAACCCTGAAAGACTAGAACCTACAACCCAAATCAAACAAGAACAGGCTCTAGGCATAGCCTCTCGTTGTTCTCGACCCAAAGAAAAGGCAACCCTTAGAACCGAGACCACTCGAATCATTTCGAGTGGTTAAATTTATAGAAAAAGGTGACATTTCTTACTGAAAGCCATTTGATCTGGAAGAGATCCATAGTTAATGATTTTAGTTCTTTTTAGGAAAACAATTGAAAACAAGTTTTATATCCAAACCTCGAAGAGCTAATGCCTTCATCCAATCAAACAAGAACGGACTCAGGCGACCCTACGATGCTTGGAAGAAAACATTGGTTGACTAAAATCATGTGTGTGTCCAAAAAGGTTCTGGATTCAAGGTCCTGCTGACACTGGTATACAACTGCCACTAACACAGTGGCGATAAATAAAACATCTCGGAACCGCCGTTTACCCAAACGGCTCCCGCCACAGATAAACGATCAACTGCATCTACCAGACTCCACTCTGCTCCCAAGCACGAGTGTAACATGCATCACATACTAAAAAGAATCCCGACCACTCGGCCCACTACCCGGGCGAGTAAAACACTATGTCCAGAAAGAAAAGAAGTGTGGATGTCTAAAGCAGAATAATCCTAGCCCAAGTTGGAGTTTTCTACTGGTCTGGTTACACATGCAACATACGACGGGGGTGCTAGGTCAAGTTCCAAGATAACTATAATTTACAGATGGTAGAAAGCAAGGAGATGACAAGATCATCAGATAATACAAGGAATAGCAATTCCTACATTCTAACATGCTGCACAAGAATTTCACTATTATGCATAGTCCTACTATAGCAGATTTAATGTACAGTCCATCAATCTTGGAGACAAGGCCACCCACCTGAGGGCGCTAACTGTCAAAGGTTCCACAGCTAAAAATACCCAATAACAACAGTCTCCAATGATCCTCAATACCAACAGGTTCACAAACACCCGCAAATACCCCTGGGTACAACAAAAAGTCTATGGTTACACTTTATTCCACAATTTACCCAAATACACACGATCTGGAAATTAGTCCCAAAGATGTCATTATTTCACCTGCTGAATTGGCTCCGAAAAATCCGATAAAAATACTGCTGCGATCGACGCGTCGAGACCTTTGAAACGGGTACCTGCTCGTCCAAATCCGAGCCCCGTAGACCGAGTTACAAATTCCACAGTACAGGTGCGCAAACACTCACAACCACACAACTATAAACTCAAACACAGATAAAATGGGAATAGTATACCTCCGGAAGGTCTCGGAAAAATCCAAGAAAAATAAGGCGATGATCCTCGCGACGAGTAGATGAAAAAAGTGTATAGTTTCGTCTCGATCTGATGCTCGAGCACGAAGAATAAAATCCGGCAAGGTGCTGCTATCAAAGAGAAATCTTGTAGCAATGGGGGTTAAAAATGTACCAGGAACCCCCATAAAAGCTCAGATCCGAGGAAGGTGGTCAAAATGAAAAACATAGGCCTACCTCTCGAGAATCCAACGTCGCGAAAATCGTCCAAAAATACAGTCGGGGTAGCTCTGTAGACCTCTCAGATTGAAGTGTGACGAAAACAGGCCTCCAACAGTATATCGTCGCTCTGCGCCAAGATGCCGAAGTCGTCGATGTCGCGGCCTCCATAAATTCCGGGCCTCTGCCAGAAGATGCGCGACAGGAAGATCTCCAACTTTGGTGAAGGGTCTAAGGGCAGAGGGGTTCGGGAAAAGGGTCAAAAAGCCGGAGCAAAGGGGCTATTTATAGGCCCATCCCGAAAAAAATCCGGAATTTGGACTTTTGGGCCCAAAACCGGGCGCCCGGGACTATCGGGCCGCTACAGTGTTGGGCCCGGCCCAACACTGTGCGCGCCCGAAATCACCAGGGCCCGCCACGCGTCCCGCCGACACCGGCCGCGCCCGGCGCACGTGCGCCAGCCAGCCGCGCAGTGCCGCGGGCGTGCGCGGCTGCGCCCGGCCAACCGCGGGGCGCCACGTGGCGCCCCCACGTCGCCCCCACGACGCCCTGCCGATACGGACACGTTCCCCCGCCACTACGTGAACCGCGCGCACAAGGATCGGCCAACCCCGAGCCGCCACGTGGCCATCCCCGGTCCACCGTACACCCGCGCCAAGTCCGTGGACCACGCCTACAGAACCGGCCACACACGAGATGCCACGTGTCTCAGCCCCACGGTGCACGCCGTCCGCGTGGACCGCGCGCCTGCCCGCACGCCCGCACGCCCGCGCGCCTGCCCGCGCGCCCGTGCTCCTGCCCGCGGCCGCTCCGCCGCTGCCCGAGCCCGCGCCGCCGCGCTCTGCCGCCGCCGCCGCAGCCGGCTCCGAAAAAGTACCAGCTGCCTCAAAATTCGTGCCGGGTCATTCGGGCTCCGAAAAATTCAAGTAAATAGCCCGTTTCGTTCGTTTTCGCGCGCTGAATCCAAATTCGATGTCTGTTTGGCCCAATTCCGCTTCTAAAATTTTCCAAAGGTCTCCGGTTATGCAAACTTGCTCCCAATTAACACCGGGAATCCATTTCTTGGGCCCGACACGCGCACGAACACTCCCAGAAGCCACTAATCCATCAATAAACCTTAAGTGGGGATTCGGGTCCTCACATCCTCCCCTACTAAAAGAAAGTTTCATCCTCGAAACTAACGCGGCTCAAAAGGGAGTCTCCAAGCCAAAGGTAAGCATCCATCAACACAGTCTCTAACTCCCCAGTCGCTACTCACTCCCCACAAAGCGAATCCAAAGCTGGAAAATCCTCAGAAATTCCAAAAACTGGGGGCAAGGAAAATAGTCAACTCTACTCATCCAAAACTACACGAATTACGCCAACACAACCAAGTAGAAAGGTAAGGGCCCCACCAGCAGGAAAGTCATCAACCCCAACTCTCAATTTAGAAAACAACTGAAATTAGCGAAAAGTTTAAAAATTCTGAAAGACCAGTGCCCTCGCCCCAATCAAACAAGAACAGGTTCGGGCACCGTCTCCATTTCTGGAGCAGCCTTTCGAATCTTTCGTCCTGTTCGCAAATTTCAGCACAAGGGCGAGAAAATGGGAGAGAAGTGTTGATGCCGTTCCTGCAGTGGCAACAAAAACGGAAGCTACAATCTATCCGTGCCCCTAAAAACACAACCCTATCCGTGACCCCTAGAGACACAACCTCTAGTCCTAGGCGTCACCTACGCTCAACAGGAAGCACCTAACCCAAAACCGCTAAAGCCACTGCTGCAGGAAGGATGCCTCGGTGACCTATGGAAATGATCTCCTGTTGTCCAACTCGCGGGAAGGTCACTGTTCTCAATCCACAATCAATCGTTGCACGATACCGCACCAGCTGGTCCATCCAGAGTGCTCAATCTGAGTTGTGGAGCTGTAACAGAACCGTCACACCTGCCGGTGTACTTCCCCAAGTCTCAACTATATTGATCATGCACCGCAATCCTCCTCAACTCGCAGGATATTGAGGAGAATCCAATCACTAATGCAAGTAGCAAAATTTCCTAACCCCTATCCATGCCGAGATGCAAATGCCCTAATATCATATGCAAAAGGATGCCGTGGTACCAAAAAGCTCACTCAACTGACTGAAAATAAAGCCATGCCTGCGGCGATAGGATCTGCTGCTGGGGTGCCCTCCACCAGGGCTGCGTAAACCCGTCCACTGGGTGCTGAAGATCGTCGTCCCGTCTGTCCCGACGTCGTACCCCACTCTGTCTGACGGTGTTCCGGAGGGGCTTCCGCTTCCTGAACAGGCAAGGGGGGTGCTACAGCAAGAGGTCGTACTGACAGAATGGCTCGGGGACAAGTTGCTCGAAAATGTCCAAACTCTCCACATAGGAAACACCGTCCCTGTCTCTGGTCACACTACGACGGTGGATGAGGGCCGCCACAGATGACACACTGCTCATGTCGCTGCTGCCGATACTGCTGCTGAAACTGATGTCGCTGCTGATACTGCGGCTGCTGCGGGTGTCCACCTGAACTCTGGCGCCTTTGAAACTACGACCCTCAGGGTGAGATCGTGGAGGTCTCGGAGGTGCATGCCGACTCGTCTGTCCCTCATCAACCGGTGCTGGGCGCTTCGCCCCTGGAATCACTGTGGGAGCTGGAGCCACCTCATCCATCACCGCCTCTCCGCACTCAACGTAAAGTGCCTGCTCCATAGATGCATCCAACGTCTACAATCTACGCGAACGGACGAACTGATAAATCTCCCGGCGCAAACCCCGCTCAAACATATAAATCCGATGCGCCTCGTCCCTCGCAGCGTGCGGTACACAGGCCAACAACTGCTTGAAGTCTGCGATGTACTCATGCACGGGCCGATCTCCCTGACTGAGATTCTTCAGCTGCTCCTCTAGCCTCTGCCTGACGCTCTCCGGGAAGAAGGCCCCTAGAAGAAGGCTGCGGAACTCCGCCCAAGTAAGAAGTTGGGTCCCAGGTGGACCAGCAGGTCGCACATGCCGCCACCAATCCTCGGCGTTGCGCTCGAAGAAGTTTGTCGCCAACAGTACCTGAAACCGCTCCTGAATAAACAGACTCTCAAAATGACGCTCCATGGCCGTGATCCAAGACTCAGCCTCCCACGGCTCTGCACTCAATCCAGAAAAACAGAATGGATCGAACTGGCAGAACCTCATCAATAGATCCACCACCTCACGCTGCTCTGCAGGGGTCAACTGTCCCGCCGTCCCGGACGGCTGACCACTGGTAACCGGCGCAGTAGGGGCTGCCTGTGCTGCTGATACAACTGGGGGTGCCACAGCTGACTGTGCTCTCTGCCCCATCATGCGCATCATCCGGTCCATGGTCTCTTCCTAACGCCGGACAGCCTCCGACATCTGTGCCATCTGGATCCATAACTCTTGGGTCTTGCCCTGCTCTGATAGCTCTGCCTCCCGCTGCTCGGGTTACTTATCAGATGCGGGATGTGCCCTCTTCACTACACGACGTCTCAGGGGCATCGTAGTCCACTGCACAATAACAAACAACAGGACACAACAACGATTCGACCCAATCCAGCGAAAGTCTAAGGCATGTCATCCATTCCATAGCATTATGTTGTCTGCAGCCAACATAATCGCTTAGGAGAATAAACATGCCAATCACTCATCCCATACCTTGGGAGAGGTATAAAACTCAATCATGACTTTTCGCTAAAAGTCACGACTCTCACGTAGTCATCCTAATGTCCAACCATAAGCCTAGGGTTTCTAAGTCCTCAATGACCTAAAACCTAGGCTCCGATACCACTCTAATCTGTCACGCCCCGGGGTCGAAACTGCGACCCGGGCTCGCTAACAGATCCGCCGCCCATACGGTGAACCCCGTATAGACGAAGCGTCTAACCTGCAAAAGATAGATACTACAGCTATACAGATATCAGAGCCGAAAGTAAAAGCTGAAAATAAAGATAAAATACAACTCCCACAAAGTACAACAAAGTCCTCACCAAAAGAAAACAACAGTCTCTCTCTCAGCAATAAAGGAAAGTGCAACACAAAACCTCACTACATGGTCGCTCAACATACAACTCACAAAAACTGGTAAGGGTACCTCTACTCTTTCTCTCTCTCTGGAGATAACTGGAAGGGATCTATCTCGCGACTCCCTTACCTCGGTCAGAAGAAGCAGCAATTGGAGCAGCCGGAACAGGTGCAGAAGTCCCTGGGGAAGAAAACACCACGACGGGTGTGAGAACTACATCCCACAGTAGTTCTCAGTGGGTGCCGCCAACAAGCCCAACGGTCTGCCCACTAAGTCTACTAGAGGCATGCTGTAACAAATGAAATACTGAAGGAAAGAGCTGGAAATGAATAACCCTACAGCTACTATGCCCCTATCTAGATGCTCAAAAAGTGGAACAGATGATAACATGGTGCTTCTACTATCCCTTAACTCAGATCACCCAATCTACCTGACTGCCTCCTCGGGTCCAGTCAAACCTGCACCTACCTACTGCCGTTACATCCCGGAGGACCGGACTGACGTAGGTATGTCCGTAGCTGCCAAAACTGGCTCAGCCAGAGGGACTGTGTCCGTAACTGCCAAAACTGGCTCAGTCAGAGGGACGGCGTCGACAAGTCGCGATAGAAGAGCTCAATCTCACGCCGGTACAACAACCTGGTATATAGCTCAATCTCAACACCGGTACAACAACCCGGTCCAAGTATCACTCTCAATGCCGGTACAACAACCCGGTCCAAGTATCACTCTCAATGCCGGTACAACAACCCGGTCCAAGTATCACTCTCAATGCCGGTATAACAACCCGGTCTCGCCTACTCCGGAGTGGCACTCGAGGGGCGCGACCCCACCGAGCAAAGTATCCGCGCATCTCTGTCGAGCTCAAATGTGGCTCATGCAGGCTGAGATCCATGATCAAATAGATCGGAAACATAGTCAACAGAGGACTCACACTCATGTCAAGGTTGGGGTAAACTCCACGACTCAATCGGAAGTGATCACATAGAACCCCCAACGACACTAGTAAATCTCTAACAACTCATAGCACAAAGTCGCATCCACTGCGAGAAACTGTCTCAACAGGCCAAACAGGCCGAACATCGCATCCACTGCGAACAACTGCCTCAACAGGCCAGACATCGCATCCACTGCGAACAACTGCCTCAACAGGCCAGACATCGCACCCACTGCGAACAACTGCCTCAACAGGGCAAACATCGCATCCACTGCGAACAACTGCCTCAACAGGCCAAACATCGCATCCACTGCAAACAACTGCCTCAACAGGCCAAACATCCCAACATACAGACTCACTAACGGGATAAACAGTCAGGGTAGCTCTGTAGACCTCTCAGATTGAAGTGTGACGAAAATAGGCCTCCAACGGTATATCGTCGCTCTGCGCCACGATGCCGAAGTCGTCGATGACGCGGCCTCCATAAATTCTGAGCCTCTGCCAGAAGATGCGAGACAGGAAGATCTCCAACTTTGGTGAAGGGTCCAAGGGCAGTGGGGTTCTGGAAAAGGGTCAAAAAGCCCGAGCAAATGGGCTATTTATAGGCCCAGCCCGAAAAAAATCCGGAATTTGGACTTTTGGGCCCAAAATCGGGCGCCTGGGACTATCGGGCCGCTACAGTGTTGGGCCCGGCCCAACACTGTGCGCGCCCGAAATCACCAGGGCCCGCCACGCGTCCTGCCGACACCGCCCGCGCCCGGCGCACGTGCGCGCGGGCATGCGCGGCTGCGCCCAGCCAACCGCGGGGCACCACGTGGCGCCCCCACGTCGCCCCCACGACGCCCCCACGACGCCCTGCCGGTACGGACACCTTCCCCCGCCACTGCGTGAACCGCGCGCACAAGGACCCGCCAACCCTGAGCCGCCACGTGGCCACCCCCGGTCCACCGTACACCCGCGCCAAGACCGTGGACCGCGCATATAGAACCCGCCACAAACGAGATGCCACGTGTCTCAGCCCCACGGTGCACGCCGGTCGCGTGGACCGCGCGCCTGCCCGCGCGCCCGTGCGCCTGCCCGCGGTCGCTCCGCCGCTGCCCGAGCCCGCGCCGCTGCGCTCCGCCGCTGCCAGCCGCTGCCGCCGGCGTCGGAACAGTACCAGCTGCCTCAAAATCCGTGCCGGGTTATACGGGCTCCGAAAAATTCAAGTAAATAGCCCGTTTCGATCGTTTTCGCGCGCTGAATCCAAATTCGATGTCCGAGTCCTCACAGGGTTCTAGGCACTGACCTATCGGGGTTTCCGAACCCTTATGGTGTCGGTCTGTGTTGTCGTTATGGGTTGGTGTTCTGTTTTGGGGAGCCGTTGGGATGACGGCAGTCCTAGCTGTTGGATATTTCCAGCTAGTGAGTTAGAGATGCGATGTTGGTTTTTGTCGATCTTGTTGATCGTGGATTTGGACTATAGCCTACATGAGCCACATTAAGCTCGACAGAGATGCGCTGATACTTTCCTCGGTGGGGTCGCGCCCCTCGAGTGCCACTCCGGAGTTGGACCTGTTACTTTGCTATCGTGACTTGTCGACGCAGTCCCTCTGGCTGGGCCAGTTTTGGCAGTCACGGACACCCTACGGTAGACCCGTCCTCTTGTGGATGTGCGGCAGTAGGTGGGCGCAGGTTTGACTGGACCCTATGCGGCAGTCAGTGTAGATTGGGTGACTGTATTCGAGAGTTAGTAGATGCATCATGTTTCCTTCTATTCCACTTCTTGAGCATTTAGATAGAGGCATAGTAGCTGTAGAGTTATTTTCCAGCTCTTTCCTTTCAGTATTACTTTTGTTACTTCATGCCTCTAGTAGACTTAGTGGGCAGACCGTCGGGCTTGTTGGCGGCACCCACTGAGAACTACTGTGGGATGTAGTTCTCACACCCGCCGTGGTGTATTTTTCCCCTGGGACCTCTACTCCGGTTCCTGCTGCTCTAGTTGCTGATCCTGCTGATCGAGGTGAGGGAGTCACGAGATAGATCCCTACTAGTCGTCCTCCAGAGAGAGTAGATGTACCCCCTATTTATTTTTGAGAGTTTTATTTTGAGAGACCTTTGTAGTGAGGTTCAGACTTGTACTTTTTCTTTTTTAGTTGAGAGACTTATGTATTCTAGAGGACTTGGGTTGTATTTATTTTATTTATTGCAGTTTACTTTTCAGCTCTGATATCTGTATAGTGTAGTATCTTTCTTTTGCAGGTTAGTCGCTTCGTCTATACGGGGTTTCCAGTATGGGCGGTGGATCTGTTGGCGAGCCCGGGTCGCAGTTTCGACTCTGGGGCGTGACAGATTAGAATGGTATCAGAGCCTAGGATGTAGGTCATTGTGGACTTAGAAACCCTAGGCTTGTGGTTGGACATTAGGATGACTACGTGAGAGTCATGACTTTTAGCGAGAGTCCTGATTGAGGTTTATACCTCTCCCAAGAAACGAGATGAGTGATTGGCATGTTATTCTCCTAAGCGATTATGTTGGCTGCAGACAACATAATGCTATGGAATGGATGACATGTCTTAGACTCTCGCTGGATTGGGTCGTATGGTTGTTGTGTCCTGATGTTTGTTATTGTGCAGTGGACTACGATGCCCCTGAGACGTCGTGCAGTGAAGAGGGCACATCCCGCATAAGATCAGGAACTCGAGCAGCGGGAGGCAGAGCTATCAGAGCAGAGAGAGACCCAGGAGTCATGGGCCTATATGGCACAGATGTCGGAGGTTGTCCGACGCCAGGAGGAGGCCATGGAACGTTTGATGCGCCTGCCGGAGCAGAGAGCACAGCTAGTTGTAGCACCGCCTGAGTGTCCTCCAGCATATTCTTCCAATGCAGTGGCATCTCCAGTTGTACCAGTGGCACCGATTGAGCGAGCAGCCCCCTCCGTGCCGACGAGTAGTGCCGAGCCACCGAGGCAGGGTGGATAGCGGATAGTAGATGAGCTTTGGGACATCATTGATCGATGGAGCCCGTCCCGGCAGTCTGATCCACCCGGATTTGCAGGATTGAGCTTAGAGCCGTTGGAGGCAGAGTCTTGGATCACAGCGATGGAGCAACTCTTTGAGACCCTTTTTATTGAGTGATTTCAGGTTCTTTTGACGACAAACTTGAGGGAGCACATGGCCGAGGCTTGGTGGCGCCGAGTGCGACTATCGGTCCGCCCGGGACCAGCTGCTTACTTGGCCGGAGTTATGCAGCATTCTTCTTGAAGCTTTCTTTCCCGAGAGTGTCAGTTAGAGGCTAGAGGATGGAGGACAGATCGACCGGCATGATTTCGTTACAGCAGTCTGAGTTAGAGTATTTTCGCTTTCCTGCATGGACTACAGGTAGAGTTGTTACCACGTGCACTAGAGGTACAGGTTCCTGTTGGTGTTGTGCATTTGGAGGAGGCTTGTGGATCATGTCCAGTGCAGTGAGACCGTGGACTATACCGGTAGGTGTGACGGTTCAGGGACAGCTCCAAGACGAACGCCACCTCGGGAGCAGATGTGATGATTAGGACTAGAGGTTGTGTTCTTAGAGGTCTCGGTTAGATTGTAGCTTTCGTTTTTGTAGCCACAGCAGGAACGGCATCGACACTTCTCTCCCTTTTCTCGCTTTTGTGCTGAAGTTTACGAATGGGACGAAAACTTCGAAAGGCTGCTCCAGAAATGGAGACAGTGCCCGAACCTGTTCTTGTTTGATTGGGGCGAAGGCACTGGCCTTTCGGAATTTTTAGACTTTTCGCTAATTTCAGCTATTTTCTAAATTGAGGGTTGGGGTTGATGACTTTCCTGCTGGTGGGGCCCTACCTTTCATGTTTGTTTGTATTGTTTTTGTCGGGTTGGTCTTGTTGTTGTGGTGTGTTTTGGTTTTAGGGACGAAACTTCCTTTTAGTGGGGGAGGATGTGGTGGCCCAGGTTCCCATGCAACTTTTTCGGTGAATCCACTGTGTAGAACACCTGGTGTTGGTGTGTCTGGCCCATAGTGCATCAAAGGGATGCCACAGATAGATCCTGTGAGGTATCTTTAGCTGGTTTGGCCTCCGGCTACATTTGCCAAATTTTTGAAAAAGTTTTGTACCAAACAGAGGTTGGATTTGGATTCAGCGCGGAAAAACGCTTGAAAACGGCTATTTGCTTGTTTGATTCTGAGTCCGGAGGCCCAAAAAAGGACTCCTGAAAGTTTTCGATGCGTTTCGGTGCATGGGAGGGGCCGTGGACCCCCGGCATGCCACGTGGCGGCCTATCATTGGCCGGTTTACAGCGCTCGGTCCACAGAGCGTCGCGGCTAGGTGCACAGACCCGGCGCAGGGACACGTGGCGCCGCCTGATTGGCGGGCTCATGGTGCGCGGTCTACAGAGTTGGCGCGGCGGTGCATGGACCAGGGCGGGGACACGTGGCAGTCCCCGGTTGGTCGGCGCACGCGGCGCGGTCCACGGAACCCGAAGTAGGGTGCATGGACCGCGTGCAGGGGACACGTGTCAGGGCGTGATTGGCGGGCTCACGAGGCGCGGCGCACAGGGGCGCGGGCGAGCGCCTCGGGGTGCGTGCGTGGCAGGCGGTCAGGCTGCGCCTGCCCGCACGTGTGACCGCGACAGTGGGTAGACAAGTGGCGCCCCGCCATTCGCAGGCGCCACCTACCTGTTTGACCGGGGAGGTGCCACGTGGCGGCACCGGGCGCGCCCCGCACAGCTGTTTGCTGTGCGGGACACGCGTCCGCTTCCTGCGGGGCCACGTGGCCACTTCCGATGCGCCCCACACAGCTGTTTGATATGCGGGACACGTGTCAGCCCAGGGGAGATTCGGGCGCTCCCCTGCGGTACGTTGTGCCGCCGGTTTCGGGCGCCCGAAACTTGTTCCAGTGCCCGAAACCAGGGACATAACGGGTATTCTTTGATTTGTTTTGTGGGCCTATTTAAAGGCCCAAGCCACCTTCTTCTTGCTCTTTTCCGCATTTTCGAGCCTTTTCGCGCCTCGGACCCTTCAACAAAGTTGCTCCCCGTACTGTGCTGCATCCACCTGAGGATTTCTGAGATTTTACGTGGCACGCTTTTTGAGGTTTCCATTTCTTTGGCGCATCGCGATGTTCCTTCGTCGGTGTTTCCTTCCGTCTCGTTTCGGTGCGCGAGCTCCCCCAGCCTACTCCGACCATCTTTTCGAGCGATTCTTGCGCCGTTGGATCCGCGACAGGTAGGGCTTCGATTCTTTTGTTTTGAGCTCCCCCTTATTTCGGGTTTTTCTTGGAGCTTTTCCGAGCTTACTGGGACCCCATTTTCTGTGGGGATTTCTAGGACAGCGCTGATTTTTTCGAGGATATCTTCGCGCTCGGGCATCGGATTGAGGCCTGCCTATACACTTTTTGCATCTACACGTCGCAAGGATCATCGCCGTATTTTTCTAGGATTTTTTTGAGGCTTATCCGAAGGTATATGTCTTCCCCCTTTTCTGTGCAAGGTGTTACAGTTGTTATGTTGTGGGGTTTCGCGCTCTCCGTGTTGTGGAATTTGTAACTTGGCCTACGTGGCTCGGATTGGGACGTGCAGGTACTTGTTTCGAAGGGCTCGATGCGAGGATCGCAGCAGTATTTTTGTTGGATTTTTCAGAGTCCTTTCTGTAGGTGAAAATATTGCATTTTTGGGACTGTTACCGCAGATAGTTTGTACTTGGATATTTTTGGAATAAAGTGTAACTGTGGACCTTTTGTTGTACCCAGGAGAGTTTGCGGGCATTCCTGAGCCCGTTGGAACTGGAGGGAATTGGACATAATTGTTCCTGGGTATTCTCAGCTGTTGGACATTGGACAGTTTAGATTATCAGGTGGGTTGCCTCGTCTTCAAGATCTATGGACCGTACACCAATTCTATTGACATAGGATTATGCATAGTTGTGTGTGTACTTTATAGCATGCTAGAATGTGAGAGTTGCTATTCCTAGTGTTATTTGATGATCATGTGATTCTTCTGCTTCCTACAATCTGTTTAATTGTTGTTATCTTGGAACTTGACCTAACACCCCCGTCATATGTTATATGTGTAACCAGACTAGTAGAAAACTCTCACTTGGGCTTGGTTTATTTATGTTTTAGACATCCACACATTATACTCTATTCCTGGACATAGTGTCATCCTCACCCGGTTAGTGGGCCGAGTGGTCGAGATTCTTCTTAGTGTGGGATGCATGTTACACTCGTGCTTGGGAGCAGAGTGGAGTCTGGTAGTTGTAGCTAGTATGTTATCTGTGGCGGGAGCCGTTTGGGTAAACGGTGATCCAGGGATGTTTTGTTCTTTATTTCATTGTCGCCACTGTGTTAGTGGCAGCAGTTTGCCACTGATAGCAGGACCTTGAACCCAGAACCTTTTTGGACACACACATGATTTTAGTCAACCAATGTTTTCTTCCAAGCATCGTAGGGTTGCCTGAGTCTGTTCTTGTTTGATTGGACGAAGGCATTAGCTCTTCGAGGTTTGGATATAAAACTTGTTTTCAAATTCTTTTTTTCCTAAAAAGAACTAAAAAACATTAAAAATGGATTTCTCTCAGATCAAAATGGCTTTCAGTAATAAATGTCACCTTTTCCTATAAACTTACCCACTCGAAATGATTCGAGTGGTCTGGGTTCTAAGGGCTGCCTTTTCTCTGGGTCGAGGACAACGAGGGGCTATGCCTAGAGCCTGTTCTTGTTTGATTTGGGTTGTAGGTTCTAGTCTTTCGGGGTTCTCAGACCCTTCATTGTTACCGGTTGTGGAGTATACCCGGTTAGTGAGTTGCATGTCGAGCTGTTATTCTTTCTAGGGGCCTTTTCTGTTTCTGTTTCGGGACGAAAGCTACGGGGACCATGCCTGGAACCTATTCTTGTTTGATAGGGTTGTAGGTGTTGGTCCTTTGGAACTTTCGGGCCTGGTTGGTTTCCTCCGCAGGTTTTATCGTGGGAGTTGTTTCCCCGAACTGTAAGGGAGTCGAGAACTTCGATAGGCAGAGCCTGGAGTCTGTTCTTGTTTGATAGGGTTCTAGGCACCGAGCTATCGGGGTTTTCGAACCCTTATGGTGTCGGTCTGTGTTGTGTCGTTATGGGTTGGTGTTCTGTTTTGGGGAGCCGTTGGGTTGACGGCAGTCCTTTTCCCGAACTGTAAGGGAGTCGAGAACTTCGATAGGCGGAGCCTGGAGTCTGTTCTTGTTTGATAGGGTTCTAGGCACCGACCTCTCGGGGTTTCCGAACCCTTATGGTATCGGTCTATGTTGTCGTTATGGGTTGGTGTTCTGTTTTGGGGAGCCGTTGGGTTGACGGCAGTCCTAGCTGTTGGATATTTCCAGCTAGTGAGTTAGAGATGCGATGTTGGTTTTTGTCGATCTTGTTGATCGTGGATTTGGACTATAGCCGGCATGAGCCACATTGAGCTCGACAGAGATGCGCTGATACTTTCCTCGGTGGGGTCGCGCCCCTCGAGTGCCACTCCAGAGTTGGGCCTGTTACTTTGCTATCGCGACTTGTCGACGCAGTCCCTCTGGCTGGGCCAGTTTTGGCAGTCACGGACACCCTACGGTAGACCCGTCCTCTTGTGGATGTGCGGCAGTAGGTGGGCGCAGGTTTGACTGGACCCTATGCGGCAGTCAGTGTAGATTGGGTGACTGTATTCGAGAGTTAGTAGATGCATCATGTTTCCTTCTGTTCCACTTCTTGAGCATTTAGATAGAGGCATAGTAGCTGTAGAGTTATTTTCCATCTCTTTCCTTTCAGTATTACTTTTGTTACTTCATGCCTCTAGTAGACTTAGTGGGCAGACCGTCGGGCTTGTTGGCGGCACCCACTGAGTTTGATATTCGACAAATCAATATTAGTCTACCTAGCATTGACGGGATTTGGGTTGGACGGGTCTTTCATGATAAGACATATTTATTTGACGCTCTAGACCGGTGGCATATTGACCATAATGTTCAAATGAAAGTATTGAAATCTATTAGAATGACTTATACTATCAAATGCATGGTAGAGGGATGTCCATAGAGATTACATGCTTCAATTCCTAAAGATACAACGTACTTTAGGGTAAAAATATATGCTGGTCTACACACATCTGTAATTCTAATGCTGAATGCGGCGCACTGTAACTGTTATTCGAGCCTTATATGTCAATTGATTCTCCCGACATTAAAGGTAAGACTTAACATGACGCCAAAAGAAATTTAAGAAACAGTGCGATCAACTTTGCATGTTGACATAATATATTGGAAGGCTTGGCAAGCAAGGAGTAAAGCATTACAGGTTATTTACGGGAGCTGGGAACAGTCATACACAGACTTGTCTCGTTACCTTACTATGTTGAAGGAATGTAATCCTAGTACTTTATGGCGTCTGGATCATAGGCGGCCCTCAAATGGGATTTGTCATTTTGGTCGTGTTTTTTGGCCATTTGGATCTTCGATTCGTGGATTCGCACATTGTCGACCGATAGTGAGTATTGATGCCACTCACATGTACGGCAAATACGAAGGTCATACTTTGATAGCGACGGCTGCAGATGCAAATAATGGACTATATCCTTTGGCATTTACAATTTGTGAAGGGGAGAATGGAGGGAGTTGGCGATAGTTTATGCATAACATGCGTCAATATGTTACCCACAATAGAGCCATTTGTTTTATATCTAATCGATTTTCTGGATTGAGGGAAATAGTGGCTGATATATATCCTCCACGACAGCATCACTCGCATCGTTGGTGTTTTCGACACATGAAAGCAAATATGAATAAGTGTTTCAAAAATGATACTTTGTTAGGTAAATTCTAGTCCATCGGAAGTGCTTCAACACCGACAGAAGATTATAAGCTAAAAGAAGAATTAGATGCGTTGGATCACGATGCTTGGTAGTGGGTGGATGATCTTGAAAGATATAAAGAGTACTGGGCAAGGGCATTTGATGGAGGGCGACGATTTGGGTTGATGATTACGAATCTTTCTGAATCATTAAATGGGGTACTTAAGGGGATTCGTACTTTACCTATCACGGCTTTTGTTGCGACGATATTTTATAAACTTAATACGTATTTCTTAAAACGCCGTGATTATGGTGAAAGTATGACGGGCACGCTAACTCCTAAAATATAAAGAATAATTACCCAAGGTATGGATATGGCGCGGGGACACATTGTCCAACGATTTGGCCGAATGGAATTTGAAGTAAATATTGGAGATTTCTCATACAAAGTGATCGTGAATGGAACAGAGGTAGAATGCTCATGTGGTGAATTTCATCTAACGGGAATACTTTGCTCGTATCTCCTAACAGTTTGTAGTACTTCACAAAAAAGAATAGACTATCATATTTTTTGTTCATGCTGGTATAATATGGACTGTTATCGTGAGACTTACGCACCACATTTTCAGCTTGTTCCTGATAGACGGCACTAGCCACGACCCCAAGGCCCCCCGATTGTACTGCCTCCTATACGAAGGAAGAAAGGTCATGTCACGCCCAAGCGTCGAAACTGCAACCCGGGTTCGCCAACAGATCCGCCACCTATATAGGAAACCCCGCATAGGCGAAGTGTCCAACCGAAAAAAGGTAACAACTACCAACTATACAGATATCAGAGCTGAAAATAACTTCTGTAATAAAAATTCTGAAACCATTGCACAACTAAAATAAAGGTATAATATTTATCTCCCAAAATAATAATACAATAATCTTGTCCACCGAAACTGAATATAAGTAAACTCCTCCTATACAACATCTATTGATCCAAAAAGGGAGATAAACTAAAATCATAAAATACAACAGTGTACAGTAAAACCCACAATCTGGGTTGGTACATTTATCTCACTAAAAAGACAACATTGGTAGGGATCTATCTCGCGACTCCCACACCACGATTCGTCGAGCCAACCGACGGAGGGACGGAAAGGAATGCCTCTGTAAAACTGTCACCAACAGAGGATGTGAGAACTACACCAACACGTAGTTCTCAGTAGGTACTGTCTCCAACCCCACGGTCTGCCCACTAAGTCTACTAGAGGCATTAGATAACAAAAAATATTGTAAATAAGAATAGATCAGCTGGAAAGAAATCTACAGCTATCAGGCCTCTATCTACGATGCTCAAAGGGTGAAACAGATGGTAATATGCAACCACTCTAACTCGAGGTGCCCATATCGGTCCAATCGTAATGATTGCCAAAAAAGGCCAGTCAAGCCTGCGCTAACCTACAACCACCTCCCAAGCATTGTGCAGGAATTACGTAGGGCGTCCCAACGGACTAGTATAACCATCGCGCGAAACAGTCTCAACAGGCCCAACCATCCCATCCGGAGCGGCAACTCAGGGGGAGCTACCCCTGTCACGCCCCGGGGTCGAAACTGCGACCCGGGCTCGCTAACAGATCCGCCATCTGTACGGAAACTGCCGTACAGACGAAGCGTCTAGCCTGCAAAAGACAAAACTACAGCTACACAGATATCAGAGCGGATAAAAAGCTGTACTATAAATTTTTTTCTCAACTACAAAGCTGCTACAACACATAGCCTATCTCCCAAAATCAGCTGATACAAAAAGAAGTGCACCTATACAACATCTACAAATCCAAATGGGAGATAGCTAAACAGGAAACATAACCAACTCCCACAATCCGGGATGGTACATCTACCTCTCTCTAAAGTAACAATGCAGGTAGGGAACTATCGCGCGACTCCCTGTCCTCGGTCCGTCCAGGCAAGCACAGCAGGAACGGAAGAAAGCCACAGCAACCTGTCACCGACAGAGGGTGTGAGAACTACATCCTACAGTAGTTCTCAGTGGGTACCGTCTCCAAGAACCACGGTCTGCCCACTAAGTCTACCAGAGGCATAAGATAGAGAAAAGACTGATGAGAAATATAAATAAGCTGGAAAAGAATCTACAGCTATCATGCCTCTATCTACTATGCTCAACAAGAAGAGACTATGGATGATGGTATGCAGTCACTCACAGCTGACAACATGTCACAAGTACTAAGCCCAAGACGCTCTACTAAGACACATGCTACACCATCACTCTCTCAGTACATCACAAATCTCAGCGACTGCCCACCCGGGTCCAGTCGAGTCAAGCCTGCGCCCCCTGGTGTATCAACCAGGGTGTCCCAACGGACAAACTCGATATCTCACACAGTGACCCCATGGTAGCACGGCCAGGGGTATCAAGCGACCTCTAGTATATGAACTAGGCGCATCATCGCAGCCTCGTCAGGCTCGGTATCATCATCGCAGCCTCATCAGGCTCGGAATCATCAACGCACCCGGGGCGTGGTTCGAGGGGTGCGACCCCACCGAACTCAAGTATCTCATCAGTATCACTGTCTCACAAGTGGCTCCTGCAGGCTGTGGTCCTCGATCAAACAGATCGGTATCTCGATGCTCAAAGCACAAACTCAGTCGGAGAACTCTCCACGACTCAATCTCACAACACTGACCCACTCAAAGAAAGTACTACACAGCTGGGACCACCGTCTCTCCCACGGCTCCCATAACACAACTCCACTGAACTCAACACTCAACTCACGGCCGGAGCTACTCCATGGCCAGATCTACGAAGGGTCCGAAACCCAGGGAGACTAACATCTACGTCCCCAAGAGAGAAAGCAGCCCTTAGAACCCAGATCACTCGAATCCGCTCGGGTGGATAAGTTTATAAGAAACCATATCATTTATTTCAGAAAATCATTCGATCTGAGAGAAAGCCATCTTTATAATGATTTTTAGTCTTTTTTAGGAAAACCCTTTGAAATCAAGTTTTATGCCCAAGCCTCGAAGAGCTGATGCCTTCGTCCCAACGGACGAGAACAGACTCGGACAACCTTGCGAGGCTTGGAAGAAACATTGGCTGACTAAAATCATGTATTTATCCAAAAAGGTTCTGGGTTCAAGGTCCTGCTAACACACGTGCACCACGACCCCAACCTGGTGGTGACAAGAAGAACAGTGGAAAGGAAAAACCCCCGGGACCACCGTTTATCTGAAACGGCTCCCCAAAATGCTAACACTGGCCTAACCCAGCCACCAGACCCCACTCGGCCCCCCCCCGGGCCCGAGTGCAACACCCGTCCCACAACACTCTGACCACTCGGCCCACTACCCGGGCGAGGAAACTCTAAGTCCCGAAGGATATGAAAAGTGCGGGATGTCTAAAGCATAAGGAACCTAGCCCAAATTAAGGTTCACAAATGGTCTGGTCAAAATCATACACATATGACGGGGGTGCTAGTTAAGTTCCAAGAAAAATACTTAAACTAGCATGCAATCCTATCACAATAGAATTAGAAGGAAGTCCGTAGACTTGGAGAGAAAACCAACCCACCTCAGAAAGCCACCAATTGCTCGTCGACACTTGCAATTGGCACAGCGGGCTTACCTGGCCTCCAAGGGGTTCGCACGCAACGCGAAGCCCGATGCCAGAAGCCGCACGCGAATCGGAGCACGCAGCGACCAACCACACGACCGCGCGCTCCGCGGAAGCTAAAACCGCACCGCAAGCTGCCAGAAGCGAAGAAATCACAAAATCAATCAAAAAGGTCAAAGCCGAGCATCCGACGGCGAAAAACAGCCTCCGTCAGCGAAAAATCAGCGCCCGACGGCGAAAAACAGCCCGCCGGCGAAAACCAGCGCCCGACGGCGAAAACAGCCCCGTCGGCGCAAAAACTGCTCAAAAACAGCTTGCGAAAAACCAGCGAAAACTGCGCAAACTGCTCGCGAAATCTGCCCGAAAAACGCGCTAAACCGCTCGCAAACTGCTCGCGAAAAACGGCGGGAACCTGCGCGAAAACCTGCGAGAAATCTGCGAGCGAAAACAGCGAAACCGCTTGCGAAACTGCTCGCAACCTGCTCGCGAAAAACGGCGAAAAACTGCGCAAAAACAGCGAGCGAAACAGCGGAACCGCTTGCGAAACTGCTCGCAACCTGCTCGCGAAAAACGGCGAAAACTGCGCAAAAACAGCGAGCGAAACAGCGGAACCGCTTGCGAAACTGCTCGCAACCTGCTCGCGAAAAACGGCGAAAAACTGCGCAAAAATAGCGAGCGAAACAGCGGAACCGCTTGCGAAACTGCTCGCAACCTGCTCGCGAAAAACGGCGAAAAACTGCGCAAAAACAGCGAGCGAAACAGCGGAACCGCTTGCGAAACTGCTCGCAACCTGCTCGCGAAAAACGGCGAAAAAACTGCGCAAAACAGCGACCGACGGCGGCCCACGGCTCCGACAGCGAAAACACGGCGAAAACCCGCGAAAGACAGCGGCCGACGGTGGGAAACAACGGTTGACGGCGAAAAACGGTGCCGGCACGCAAACCGAGGCGCCACCGCTGTCCCGGGAGCACGCCGAGCGGCGAAAAACCAGCCGTGCGACGAGGGAGGCCCGCCGCACGGCGTCCAACCAGGCAGCGCCGCGCGGCGACCCGTTGCGCGGTGCCGGAGCGCACCGCGCAGCGCCCAGCGGCGCTGCGCACAGCGCCCAGCGGCGCTGCGCGCGGTGCCCAGCGGCGCTGCGCGCAGCGCCCAGAGGCGCTGCGCGCAGGCCCGCGCGCAGCCCTGCCGCGCGGCCCTGCCGCGCGGCCCTGCCGCGCGCGCCTGCCGCGCGCGCCTGCGCGCGGCCAGGAGGTGCCGCGCGCACGCGCGCGGCCAGGAGGGCCCGCGCGCACGCGCGCGGCCCTGCCGCGCGCCCCTGCGCGCGGCCCTGCCGCGCGCGCCTGCGCGCGGCCAGGAGGTGCCGCGCGCACCTGCGCGCGGCCCTGCCGCGCGCCCCTGCGCGCGGCCCTGCCGCGCGCCCCTGCGCGCGGCCCGGCAGCGCCGCGTGCCGCTCTTTGCTGCATGCGGCGCCGCGCCCAGCGGCAAGTCGCCGCAGGGTGCTGCCAACAGCAGCACCCTGGCGCCGCGCGTGCGCCGTTGCGCGCGCGCGCGGCCGCCGGCGACGGCAAATCCAACAAAAGCCCCGAAAAATCCGATAAAATCCGAAAATCCCAAAAATCCAAGAATCCAATTTTTTCTTGCTTTTAAACACCAAATAAAATCCTCAAAGCTCCAAAACACCGAAAAACCCCAAAAACTGAAATTACTTACCTCGTTGTCGCACGCCGCACGCCCACGAGCATCCACTCGGCCTCCAACGGCAAGTCCAAAAATCCGAGAATGCCTTGCAAATCCTTTTCTTTCTTTTCTTTTTCCTTTTCCTCTCTTTTCTTTTCCTTTCCTTCTTTCTCTCTTTCTTTCTTTCTTTTTCCTGCTGCAGAGGGTGGGTGGCTGGAGCATTTATAAAGCAAAAGCTTTATTAATTAAATCCACTAATTAATTAATTCCAATAATCCAACTCCAACTCACTTTTTGCCTTCGGGCTCTCCGCCGCTGCCCGGAACTTCCCGAACTCCGCTGTAAATCGAAAATACACGCGCTCACAGCTTTTTCTCTTCAAAAAGCTCATCCGTTGAGTCGGGGTGCTCAAATCAAATACCGGCTCCAAAATTGCCAGTTCCAACTCACGTTTTGCCTCCGGGTCCTCCGCGTCAGTCCGGAACCTCCCGAACCTCGCTGTAAATCGAAAGTACACGTGTCCACAGCTTTTTCTCTTCAAAAAGCTCGTCCGTTGAGTCGGGGTGCTCAAATCAATTACCGGCTCCAAAATTGCCAGTTCCGACTCACTTTTTGACTCCGGGTCCTCCGCGTCAGTCCGGAACCTCCCGAACCTCGCTGTAAATCAAAAGTACACGTGTCCACAGCTTTTTCTCCTCAAAAAGCTTATCCGTTGAGTCGGGGTGCTCAAATCCATTACCGGCTCCAAAATTGCCAGTTCCGACTCACTTTTCGCCTCCGGGCCCTCCGCGTCAGTCCGGAACCTCCCGAACCTCGCTGTAATCTGAAAGTACACTCGTTCCAAGTGTTCCTGAATTTCCGGCGCTCCACGGTGAAGTCGGAAATTTCCAATCTCATCCCCAATCGGCCTACAAAGCCCGGAAAAACCCCGAATCGAGCTGGAGCTTCCGCGTTGATCCGAATCAACCCGGCATCAACTGTAACCTCAGATACAACATGCTCAAGGCAACTCTCTGCTCCAAGTCATCTGTGTGGTCGGCGCGCTATCCAATTCCCCGGTACTTTACATTCTCCCCTCCTTCAAAAGGTTTCGTCCTCGAAACCAAAACACACACCCTACCCCAAGAAACTTACATCGGGAAAATCATCAACTCCAACTCCCTCTCAAAAGAAAAGCAGCCGAAAATAGCGAAAAGTCCAAAATTTCCAAAGGACCGATGCCTTCGCCCCAATCAAAACAGAACAGGCCCCCGCATCGCCTCCATTTCTGGAGTAGTCCTTCGAAATTTTCCATTCCGCTGCTATTTTCGGCGTTAAAACGGAAAAACAAGGAGAGAGAGATGTTGAAGCTGTCCCAGCTGTGGCCGCAACCCAAAACCACAGTCCACCAACTCAACCAAGTATGGGTGCAAAACTCTGATCTCAACCACAAGGAAAGGAAGTCATACCAAGTACCAAGCGATCCGCTAACCTGGCGCCCACCAATCGGCAACCCAAACTCATCCTCTCGGCTCTCAGGTGGTCGCTCTAACTCAACAAACGGGCATCGCCGAACCTTCACTGGGTAAACTCAACCGTAAATTCCATAACTTCACAAGTAAGAATTTCTTCGGTTGCTTCCGATAGCTCAAATCCTTGTTCGACTCCAACGAAGAAAAGTCGATAAAGTGCGAGGGTTCAATTACACTTCTTCCTATCCGACAAAAATCACGGTCCAAACTCCCCGCGTAAACTCAAGTCTATAAACATAAATCTCTGCGGCTGGTGGCTTCCAAAAGATCGAAGTCTCCAAAAGGCAAAAATCCTTCGTTGCTCCTTAGCAACCAAAACAATCAAGTTCCGCAGGTACATCTCTCGATTAGGCAACCGACATCTCCCCTCTTGGAGTTGCTGCCCTATCCTCCAGTGATCGTGAAGCTCTAAGCCACTTCGGAAACAAAACCAAATGTCCACGACGGGTCCGGCTGCTAACCCGTTCAAACACAGCTGGAGTACTCGATCCTTCAAAAACTAACAATCGCAGGCCTCAGTCAATCCTCTTGACCGCAAGGCAAGCTCAAAAAGCCCCTACCGGGTTCTGAACACTAACCGGGCACAGCCTCGGCTGCGAGGTTCCAAAACCAAGTCGACCACTAACTCGGTCTCCAATCCACTATCTCGGCACCTCAACCGCCGAGAACCTCCAGGTCTCTGTCTCCTCTGAGACACATGATCCTGAGGCTGGCACCATGGCAACCTCGACCCACTCCACTATCCCGAAATCAGGCAACACTGGAAGACTCCCTCTCTGGAGCTGGTCCCTCGATCTCCGTCCCTCCTGGACGTGGTCAGTGATCCTCGGTCAATCCATCGCACATGCCCAATCGCTGCATCAACGGTCGGCACTCGCCGAGAATACACAATGAGATAGATATCCAGGTGCAGTCCCCTCTCAACAAAAACAACCCCGAAGCCTCAACCTGGGTGACAAGGGGCCCACTGCTCAACCATCGCGGAAACTCGCTCTCGGTGGTCCAACAGGACGAACCCGACGCCCCCAACTCTCGGCGTCCCAAACGATAGGTGCAAGATCCCGCGCCCTGATGCTTCTCCTGGATGAACAATCCTTGAACAGCTTTTCCATAGCAGCGATCCAGTTCTCGGCCTCCCAAGGCCCTCAACTCAAATCCCAAAATCTGCAGGGGATGGGACTGGATGAAGTAGAATAATCGGTTGGCAACCTCTCGCTGCTCCTGCACCATCAGTGGTGCGACCAGGGTCAAAATCGACAATGTCGCGGCTGGAGTACTACTGGCGATACCTCGGGGGATGCTCTCAACTCAAACATGCGCAACACAAGCTCCATGTTCTTCTCCTGGCGCCGCAACGCCTCCGACATCTGGGCCACCTGAGCCCGCAGATCCTGTACCTCACCCTGCCTAGCCTGCTCGGCAGCCCGCCGTCCGGGCTCCTCAGCTGAGGTCGAACGCCCGCTCGTCGCTGCACGACGTCTCGGAGGCATCGCAAGTAACTGAAATGAAACAAACATCAGGACACAACAACCATACGACCCAATCCAGCGAGAGTCTAAAATTTGTTATCCTTCCTAAAGTATTATGTTGTCTGCAGCCAACATAATCACTTTGAGAGAATAACATATCAAATCACTCATCCCAACCCGAGGGAGAGGTAAAAACTCAATCTGGACTCTCGCTAAAAGTCACAACTCTCACGTAGTCATCCTAATGTCCAACCACAAGCCTAGGGTTTCTAAGTCCTCAATGACCTATAACCTAGGCTCTGATACCACTCTAATCTGTCACGCCCCGGGGTCGAAACTGCGACCCGGGCTCGCTAACAGATCCGCCATCTGTACGGAAACTGCCGTACAGACGAAGCGTCTAGCCTGCAAAAGACAAAACTACAGCTACACAGATATCAGAGCGGATAAAAAGCTGTACTATAAATTTTTTTCTCAACTACAAAGCTGCTACAACACATAGCCTATCTCCCAAAATCAGCTGATACAAAAAGAAGTGCACCTATACAACATCTACAAATCCAAATGGGAGATAGCTAAACAGGAAACATAACCAACTCCCACAATCCGGGATGGTACATCTACCTCTCTCTAAAGTAACAATGCAGGTAGGGAACTATCGCGCGACTCCCTGTCCTCGGTCCGTCCAGGCAAGCACAGCAGGAACGGAAGAAAGCCACAGCAACCTGTCACCGACAGAGGGTGTGAGAACTACATCCTACAGTAGTTCTCAGTGGGTACCGTCTCCAAGAACCACGGTCTGCCCACTAAGTCTACCAGAGGCATAAGATAGAGAAAAGACTGATGAGAAATATAAATAAGCTGGAAAAGAATCTACAGCTATCATGCCTCTATCTACTATGCTCAACAAGAAGAGACTATGGATGATGGTATGCAGTCACTCACAGCTGACAACATGTCACAAGTACTAAGCCCAAGACGCTCTACTAAGACACATGCTACACCATCACTCTCTTAGTACATCACAAATCTCAGCGACTGCCCACCCGGGTCCAGTCGAGTCAAGCCTGCGCCCCCTGGTGTATCAACCAGGGTGTCCCAACGGACAAACTCGATATCTCACACAGTGACCCCATGGTAGCACGGCCAGGGGTATCAAGCGACCTCTAGTATATGAACTAGGCGCATCATCGCAGCCTCGTCAGGCTCGGTATCATCATCGCAGCCTCATCAGGCTCGGAATCATCAACGCACCCGGGGCGTGGTTCGAGGGGTGCGACCCCACCGAACTCAAGTATCTCATCAGTATCACTGTCTCACAAGTGGCTCCTGCAGGCTGTGGTCCTAGATCAAACAGATCGGTATCTCGATGCTCAAAGCACAAACTCAGTCGGAGAACTCTCCACGACTCAATCTCACAACACTGACCCACTCAAAGAAAGTACTACACAGCTGGGACCACCGTCTCTCCCACGGCTCCCATAACACAACTCCACTGAACTCAACACTCAACTCACGGCCGGAGCTACTCCACGGCCAGATCTACGAAGGGTCCGAAACCCAGGGAGACTAACATCTACGTCCCCAAGAGAGAAAGCAGCCCTTAGAACCCAGATCACTCGAATCCGCTCGGGTGGATAAGTTTAAGAAACCATGTCATTTATTTCAAAAAATCATTCGATCTGAGAGAAAGCCATCTTTATAATGATTTTTAGTCTTTTTTAGGAAAACCCTTTGAAATCAAGTTTTATGCCCAAGCCTCGAAGAGCTGATGCCTTCGTCCCAACGGACGAGAACAGACTCGGACAACCTTGCGAGGCTTGGAAGAAACATTGGCTGACTAAAATCATGTATTTATCCAAAAAGGTTCTGGGTTCAAGGTCCTGCTAACACACGTGCACCACGACCCCAACCTGGTGGTGACGAGAAGAACAGTGGAAAGGAAAAACCCCCGGGACCACCGTTTATCTGAAACGGCTCCCCAAAATGCTAACACTGGCCTAACCCAGCCACCAGACCCCACTCGGCCCCCCCCGGGCCCGAGTGCAACACCCGTCCCACAACACTCTGACCACTCGGCCCACTACCCGGGCGAGGAAACTCTAAGTCCCGAAGGATATGAAAAGTGCGGGATGTCTAAAGCATAAGGAACCTAGCCCAAATTAAGGTTCACAAATGGTCTGGTCAAAATCATGCACATATGACGGGGGTGCTAGTTAAGTTCCAAGAAAAATACTTAAACTAGCATGCAATCCTATCACAATAGAATTAGAAGGAAGTCCGTAGACTTGGAGAGAAAACCAACCCACCTCAGAAAGCCACCAATTGCTCGTCGACCCTTGCAATTGGCACAGCGGGCTTACCTGGCCTCCAAGGGGTTCGCACGCAACGCGAAGCCCGATGCCAGAAGCCGCACGCGAATCGGAGCACGCAGCGACCAACCACACGACCGCGCGCTCCGCGGAAGCTAAAACCGCACCGCAAGCTGCCAGAAGCGAAGAAATCGCAAAATCAATCAAAAAGGTCAAAGCCGAGCATCCGACGGCGAAAAACAGCCTCCGTCAGCGAAAAATCAGCGCCCGACGGCGAAAAACAGCCCGCCGGCGAAAACCAGCGCCCGACGGCGAAAACAGCCCCCGTCGGCGCAAAAACTGCTCAAAAACAGCTTGCGAAAAACCAGCGAAAACTGCGCAAACTGCTCGCGAAATCTGCCCGAAAAACGCGCTAAACCGCTCGCAAACTGCTCGCGAAAAACGGCGGGAACCTGCGCGAAAACCTGCGCGAAATCTGCGAGCGAAAACAGCGAAACCGCTTGCGAAACTGCTCGCAACCTGCTCGCGAAAAACGGCGAAAAACTGCGCAAAAACAGCGAGCGAAACAGCGGAACCGCTTGCGAAACTGCTCGCAACCTGCTCGCGAAAAACGGCGAAAAACTGCGCAAAAACAGCGAGCGAAACAGCGGAACCGCTTGCGAAACTGCTCGCAACCTGCTCGCGAAAAACGGCGAAAAACTGCGCAAAAACAGCGAGCGAAACAGCGGAACCGCTTGCGAAACTGCTCGCAACCTGCTCGCGAAAAACGGCGAAAAACTGCGCAAAACAGCGAGCGAAACAGCGGAACCGCTTGCGAAACTGCTCGCAACCTGCTCGCGAAAAAACGGCGAAAAACTGCGCAAAAACAGCGAGCGAAACAGCGGAACCGCTTGCGAAACTGCTCGCAACCTGCTCGCGAAAAACGGCGAAAAAACTGCGCAAAACAGCGACCGACGGCGGCCCACGGCTCCGACAGCGAAAACACGGCGAAAACCCGCGAAAGACAGCGGCCGACGGTGGGAAACAACGGTTGACGGCGAAAAACGGTGCCGGCACGCAAACCGAGGCGCCACCGCTGTCCCGGGAGCACGCCGAGCGGCGAAAAAACCAGCCGCGCGACGAGGGAGGCCCGCCGCACGGCGTCCAACCAGGCAGCGCCGCGCGGCGACCCGCTGCGCGGTGCCGGAGCGCACCGCGCAGCGCCCAGCGGCGCTGCGCACAGCGCCCAGCGGCGCTGCACGCGGTGCCCAGCGGCGCTGCGCGCAGCGCCCAGAGGCGCTGCGCGCGGGCCCGCGCGCAGCCCTGCCGCGCGGCCCTGCCGCGCGCAGCCCTGCCGCGCGGCCCTGCCGCGCGCGCCTGCGCGCGGCCAGGAGGTGCCGCGCGCACGCGCGCGGCCAGGATGGCCCGCGCGCACGCGCGCGGCCCTGCCGCGCCCCTGCGCGCCTGCGCGCGCCCTGCGCGCGGCCAGGAGGTGCCGCGCGCACCTGCGCGCGGCCTTGCCGCGCGCCCCTGCGCGAGGCCCGGCAGCGCCGCGTGCCGCTCTTTGCTGCACGCGGCGCCGCGCCCAGCGGCAAGTCGCCGCAGGGTGCTGCCAACAGCAGCACCCTGGCGCCGCGCGTGCGCCGTTGCGCGCGCGCGCGGCTGCCGGCGACGGCAAATCCAACAAAAGCCCCGAAAAATCTGATAAAATCCGAAAATCCCAAAAATCCAAGAATCCAATTTTTTCTTGCTTTTTAAACACCAAATAAAATCCTCAAAGCTCCAAAACACCGAAAAACCCCAAAAACTGAAATTACTTACCTCGTTGTCGCACGCCGCACGCCCACGAGCATCCACTCGGCCTCCAACGGCAAGTCCAAAAATCCGAGAATGCCTTGCAAATCCTTTTCTTTCTTTTCTTTTTCCTTTTCCTCTCTTTTCTTTTCCTTTCCTTCTTTCTCTCTTTCTTTCTTTCTTTTTCCTGCTGCAGAGGGTGGGTGGCTGGAGCATTTATAAAGCAAAAGCTTTATTAATTAAATCCACTAATTAATTAATTCCAATAATCCAACTCCAACTCACTTTTTGCCTTCGGGCTCTCCGCCGCTGCCCGGAACTTCCCGAACTCCGCTGTAAATCGAAAATACACGCGCTCACAGCTTTTTCTCTTCAAAAAGCTCATCCGTTGAGTCGGGGTGCTCAAATCAAATACCGGCTCCAAAATTGCCAGTTCCAACTCACGTTTTGCTTCCGGGTCCTCCGCGTCAGTCCGGAACCTCCTGAACCTCGCTATAAATCGAAAGTACACGTGTCCACAGCTTTTTCTCTTCAAAAAGCTCGTCCGTTGAGTCGGGGTGCTCAAATCAATTTCCGGCTCCAAAATTGCCAGTTCCGACTCACTTTTTGACTCCGGGTCCTCCGCGTCAGTCCGGAACCTCCCGAACCTCGCTGTAAATCAAAAGTACACGTGTCCACAGCTTTTTCTCCTCAAAAAGCTTATCCGTTGAGTCGGGGTGCTCAAATCCATTACCGGCTCCAAAATTGCCAGTTCCGACTCACTTTTCGCCTCCGGGCCCTCCGCGTCAGTCCGGAACCTCCCGAACCTCGCTGTAATCTGAAAGTACACTCGTTCCAAGTGTTCCTGAATTTCCGGCGCTCCACGGTGAAGTCAGAAATTTCCAATCTCATCCCCAATCGGCCTACAAAGCCCGGAAAAACCCCGAATCGAGCTGGAGCTTCCGCGTTGATCCGAATCAACCCGGCATCAACTGTAACCTCAGATACAACATGCTCAAGGCAACTCTCTGCTCCAAGTCATCTGTGTGGTCGGCGCGCTATCCAATGCCCCGGTACTTTACAACCCCACTGAGAAAAACAGCGCGGAACCAAGTATCACAACTGTAGCACATGCGAGCTATAATCGAAACCACGATCGAACAGATCGGAGAACTCACAACCCAAAACAGCTAACCACCCCAACCGGAATCCCCATCGGCCCAACATCGAACCCAACCAACCAACAACACCAGGACTGAAACACCCATCGGCCCAACATCTAACCCAACCGACCAACAACACCTGGACCGAGAATTTCGGGAAACTGACGCATGCAACACCAATCAAACAAGAACAGGTTCCAGGCATAGCCGCCCGTAGCTCTCGTCCCAAAAAGGAGGTAGCTCTTGGAACCCAGATCACTCGAACCCTCATCGAAGTGAGGAGATTTATATAAAAAAAGAGATATTTATTTCCAAAAACCATTTCACTTGACCGCTCTCTGGGTGAGGACAAAAAGTACTTCTTTTTAGAAAACCATATTGATTGAAGGAAAACCAAATTTTAGTACCATTTAGTTCATGAGAAAATCAGTTAAAGACGATTTTATTTTCCCAAGTCCCGAAGGACTAGTACATTTACCCTAATCAAATGAGAACGGGTTCTGGCGCCCCTCGAAACTTGGAATGAAACATTAGTTTATCAAAATCATGTGTATCCAAAAGTATCTCTGGGTTCAAGGTCCTGGTATCATAAGATCAACACTGCCTCAACTCAGTGGCAGTGAACCAATCGGAGAAAAACCAAACAACCCAGGATCACCGTCATCCCAAATGTCTCCCGACACTAGCACCAAACAAACCTCAACCACCAGACTCCACTTGGCCTCCCGGCACGAGCGCAACATGCGTCCTACACTGTCTCGACCACCCGACCCACTACCCGGGCGAGGAGAAAACTCTAAGTCCAGGGGAATAAACATGCAATGTGTAGGAAGACTAAAGTATAGAAGAACCTAGCCCAAGTGAGGGTTTCCTACTAGTCTGGTTAAACATGCAAACATATAACGGGGTGCTAGTCAAGGTTCCACAATTAAACATACAACATAACCGATACTCAAAATGCTTACTCTAGCATGCAATCGTCGTAACCAATAATTTTTCACTGATACTATCATGCATCCATCATGTCACGTCCCGGGTGTAAACCAGAACCCGAGCCTGTCTACAGATCCGCCGTGCACGCGAAATTTCTCGCGTACACGAAGCGCCGGTAACCTGCTCAGATATAAGAAATATAATAAAAGAGCATAAAAATAGAGCTGAACTAAAAATTTCTACATCTTAGACTGAAACTGGAAGTAAAGTAAAGTACAACTATAAAAATAATACAAGTGTCTCTCCCAGCTCGCCAAATAAATACAACCAGCTGGCCACAGCCAGACCCAAAATAAAAGTACAACTGTCTAAGAGAAAGGGGGGTACATCAAAAGTCCAACTAAACTCACTGTCGGGGCAGACAATCTATCTAATCCGCTATCCCCTTACCTCGATCCACCGTTGCAGGCCCAGCAGCTCCCGCAGAAGACTCTACAAAACAAAGGGGAAGAAAAAAAAAATAATAGGGGGTGAGAACTACTATAAAACCAGTAGCCTCCCCTAGTGGGTAAAGTCTCAAACTCCGACGCACCCACTAGGACTACTAGAGGCAAAAGGGAAAAAGAGGGGTAAGCAATAAAGATTGCTGATAACAGGAAACTACCACTACTATGCCTCTAAATACAGTGCCAGAAAGGAATAACCGTGTGTGTGCATCAGTAACCATGACCGTCCAAAAATACCCGATCTATCCACCAGTAAAAAACAGTACTGCCTGCTGCCGCCCTCATCATCGGGCAAGTAAATCCGCGCCGATGTGATAGCAAAAACTCAATAACTGTCCGACCCCAACGCTCCGGAGGGGAACTCGAGGGGAGCTACCCACACGAGTAAAGTAACCATGTCACAAGTATCATAAGAGCAGGACTGGATCACTACTGTGCTCAAGTGGAATAAATCCCTCCACTAATGAAACCCCGATCCCCAATCTGATGCATAAGTAAACATCCGGTCAACTGCACAATATCCGCGGTCGCCGCAATACCCCACAATCCACAATCAAGTCCAATAACCGACATCTGGTCAACCGCCTAATATCTGCGGTCGCCGCAATACCCCACAATCCACAATCAAGTCCAACAACCGACATCCGGTCAACCGCCCAATATCCGCGGTCGCCGCAATACCCCACAATCCACAATCAAATCCCACAACCGACCTCCGGTCAACCGCCCAATATCCGCGGTCGCCGCAATACCCCACAATCAACTATCAAATCCAACAACCTGACCCAAACTCCAAGGTCCCGGCTACACTATCCCAAACCCCTGCTCAAACCCGAGTAGATGTGTGTCTAGATATCCATACAAGCATGTGTCTACTACCACATGTCTAACTAAAAAGGAGAAAAGAAGCAATCATGGTTTCTCCTAAGTCAAATCCCAACATGATAGTGTAGCAGTAAAAGATGGCCTATCTAGATGTCCATACAAGCATGCAAATGTTCTCGAGCAAGATAAAAGAAGGATTATCATGTAATCATCTTGCAAGGAAATAAGTCATCAATCAATATCACCATCCACCTATGCATGTCCACAAAATCCTCAAGTAGTACCCACCAACAGGATAAACCACATTGTTCCAATATGATAGTTAATTCCACATGCAAGGTTAAGGGCTACATAGCAAACAATATATCTATACAAGCATGCATAATTTCCAACTACAATTATTAATCAATAATCCTAACACAAGGGGGGAAACTCTCTAATGTTCCTAGTGAGCATGTCGAAATAAAGGTATGCAACAACCACCCACCTCGATCGCGAAGCACGCGAAGCACAAATCCAAACTCGCCCTCCCTCAAGGAAAACCCCAGCTCATCGCGAAAACTGAAACAACAACCAAAACCGTGCACCATAAATCCATAATTGTCACAAAGCCGTTGTCCACGCAAACAGTCCAGAAAATGGTCAATTTTCACCTGTGAGATGACCTCCGAAAATTCCATAAAAATAACCGTTGCGATTGTCGTGACGAGTAGATGAAAATCGAGTATTCGCACGTCCTGTTCCGACACCTGTAGGCCAAGATACAATTAAAACACCGCTGCGAGCCCAAAACTCCTCACGATCACAATCTGCAGCATTCAGTACAGAAGAAGTTGAATTATCACCTTTGTAGCAACCTTGAAAAAATCCATAAAAATCACGATGACGTTCCTTGCGACAAGTAGATGCGAATCGAGTACTTGCACTCCTCATTCCGATAATTGTAGGCCGAGATATCCCACAAATACTCCAATGCTGTCCAAAACTCCGCCGCAGAAAATGGGGTCACAAAATGGTCCAAAAAACCCAAGAAAAGTTCGGACAGGGGAGAAACTGTAAATACAAGAATCGTAGCCCTACCTGTCATGAAAACACATGCGCAAGAATCACCCAAAAACTCAGTCGGGGTAGCCCAGGGGAGTCTGCGCACCGAAACGGGATGGGAAAGGCCACCGGAGAAGGAGCGTCGAAGTGTGCCGAATCGTCGTAGGCGTGGATGTAGCGGCCTCCAAAAATCCTAGAACTCCTCCACAAGATGCAGCACTGAGTGAGAAAGAAGATCACTGTAGAAGGTTCTAAGAGAAAATGTCCAAAAAAACCAGAAACGGAGCTGCAAGGGGCCTATTTATAAGCCCAGCCCAAAAAACCCAATTTTTCCAACTTGGGTCGTGATTCGGGCGCTCGGGGGTATTCGGGCGCCCGAATCTCCCCACAGATACCCATAGAAGAGCGCCCGGAACTTCCTGGGCTTGACACGTGTCCCGAACACGGGACAGCATGTGCAAGCCCAGCCAAAAGACGAGGCGTGGCCCCTCCCCGGTCAGCGCGGGGGTTGGCGCCCGCGAATCACGTGGCGCCACGTGGCCCACACCCGACAGCGCCGACGTGCGCCCTGCCGCGCCGCCTGCCACCCTGCCACACACGTGCCCCGAGGCGCCCCCGCGCGCCACCGTGGACCACGCCTACATGAGCCCGCCAATCCGCGGCTGCCACGTGTCCCCGCACCCGGTCTATGCACCCGCGCGGGTTCCGTGGACCACGCCGTGTGCGCCGACCACTCCGTGGACGCCAAGTGTCCCCCGCCCCGGCCTATGCACCCGCCGAGCCTTCCCATGGACCGTTCCGCGTGAGCCGGACAATCCCAGGCCGCCACGTGGCACCCAGCCGGTCCACGGCCTCCCCCATGCACCCGAATCCACAGAAAACTTCTGGGTGTCCGTTTTTGGGCATCCGGACTCAGAAAACTACAAGTAAATAGTCATTTTCGAGCGTTTTTCCGCGCTAAATCCAAATCCGGCCTCCAATTAGCCTGAAACCACTTCCAAAATTCAGCAAAAATAGCCAAAAGACAGGCTTGATCCAAAACCTCACTGAGTCCATCCAACACGTCCATTTGACGCGTTAAGGGCCCGACACACTAATAATAGGTGTCTTACACCACGGATCACAGGGGAAAAGTCACACGAAAGTCTGGGTCACTACACATCATACATCAATAAATAAACCCCCAACTATATCATGCATATATCTCGATCAATAAATAAGTCACTAACTCTACCTTACATACATCTCAATCAACATGTCTATCATGCATGTCCAGTATAAGATAGAATTAGAAAACAGTCCATCGATTTGGAGAAAAAACCAACCCACCTAAAACGCGATGATCCAGGGTCTGATCGAGCCGAAACTTGGCGTGCATGTTCCTCAGCCTCTCAAGATTCCAACGAAAGGAAAATCATCCAAAAACTCCTCCCGGATTGGCGGCGGCAACCAAAACACTGAAGTGATGTCCAACATCCCATACAAAATCAGCGTGCGCGTCAAGATGATGTGGAGTCCAATCCGAACATAATTTTCAGCTGGGACCAAAAGGAAAAATGCTCACATCGATCATGATGATAATTTTCAACTTCCCCTTTCCCCACAAAACTCTAAAATCGCCGCAAAAACTGTATCACAAGCCGAACGCCGCAAAAGTTACACTCTCAAAAATCTACATTTACTGTTTTGCGCAACAGTCCCAAAAACCAAAAATATTCACCTTTGTAGAGACCTCAAAAAAATCCAAAAAAAATACGGCTGCGTTTCTCTCGAAGTGTAGATGTCAATCAAGTCCTTAAACTCCCTGTTCCAACAACCGTAGGCTGAGAAAATGCAAGAATACTCCTCTGCTGTCTAGAAAAATGCCAAAGAAAATAGGGTCTAAAGAAGCTCCCAAATACCCCATAAAAACTCCAAAATGCAGAGAAATGATAAATACAGAAATCGAAGATCTACCTCTCGTAAAAATATTGCCGCAAAAATCAGCTAAAAACTTTCTCGGGTCAGCTCAGGGGAGTCCGCGGAAGAAACGTCGACAGGAAAGGCCAAAATCGGAGAAGCGTCGAAGTGCGCCGAGTCGAGGAAAACAACGATGTCGCCGCCTCCTAAAATGCCAAGGATCTTTAGAAATGTAGAGGACTTGATGAAGAAGACCCTCAGCCAAACAACCTCAAGAGAAAACTCCAAAAAAACCCGAAATGGGGGGAAGAAATGGCCTATTTATAGGCAAAATCCAAAAAAATCCCAAAATGGGCGCCCGAAACTTTCGGACCCCGAACAGGGGACACAGAAAGCAGCGCCCGGATTGATCCGGGCATGCCACGTGTCCCGGCCCACGCAACAGCGGGGCGCGGCCAACCGGGTCACGCCGCGTGGCCCGACTGCATGGGCGGGTGGTTGGCGCCCGCCAACCACGCGCCGCCACGTGGCGGCGCGCCCGCCATGCGTGCGCCTGCCCGCCTGCCACGCCAGCTGCCCCCGCCTGCCTGCTCCGCTGCGTGGACCGTGCCGCGTATGCCGGCCACTCACCAACCGCCATGTGGCTTCCCCCCAGTCCACGGCTCCCCCCCGTGCACCAGAATACACATAAAACTTTCGGTTGTCCGTTTTCGGGCATCCGGACTCAGAAAAATACGTCCAAATAGCCAATTTCCAACATTTTTCCGCTCTAAATCCAAATCCGGCCTCCATTTTGAGCGAAAACCACTTCCATTTTTCGGCAAAGGCATCCGAAAGGCAACTCAATCCATTTTCTCGTACGGGGTCCATTCCTTGAGTCCGATTCGCGCACAAACACCTCCATCACACAGAATAAGCCTCCAGAAGCCGCTGATCATGCTATAACCCTTCAACGGAGACCCGGATCGTCACATTCTCCCCCACTAAAAGAAAGTTTCATCCTCGAAACTAACAAATCTCAACGGGAGTCTCAAACCAGAAGGGTGGGTATCCATCATCATCGTCACCAGCTCTCAAATCGCCACTCGCTCTCCGTGATTACTCCTCAACAACTTCAACAACAAGTACGGCATGGTCAAGTTGCGAAATTCCTTCATCTCTTGAGCCAGAATTCGCAATAGGCGTTCCTCGTACCCTAGACACTCACTAGTCTCAAGTGAAGCAAGTCAATCACGAGCGAGGGGGTCCAAACATATCACCTCCGAGCTGAGACGCGAAAAACATCAAGGACTCCAATAAGTCGGGGGAAAAGAGAAACAAGCCAGTAACCACTGAACCAAAACACTCCACAAATCTCATCCTCACTACCAACACACCCAAGAACCCTAAAGAACACTCCCACAACCATCCATGTAATGAACGGAGCCCAACACCATGAACATCACAATCCCAGCTCTCAAATTAGAAAATCGACGAAAACAGCGAAAAGTCCGAAAATCTCAAAAGGCCGGTGCCTTCACCCCGATTAAACAAGAACAGGCTCCGACACTATTTCCATTTCTAAAACCACCTTTCGGTGTTTTCGGCCCGTTCGCAAAGCTACGACATAATAGAGTGAAAAGGGGAGAGAAGGGTTGAAGTTGTTCCTGCTGTTGCTATCACTCTGATCTCGCTCCTCATCAAACTGGGGATCCTCAATCTGACACCCTCTAATCTCATCCATCAGGGTGGGCTGCTCAACCAAAGACTACCATCTGAAAGCGATCACACTGGGGCACAATCTCTAGCCCTAATCATCTCATCTGCTCCAGTAATAATACCTACCGCACAAACATTGCTCAAGTTCCGCACTGTACTCCATCCCAAAACATCTACACACATCCAAGCCACTGTGGGGGCGTCACTGCAAATCAACCTCTGCTGACAGGACGAAAGATCTATCGTCTCCTCCACCATGTAAAACGCCAAATCTCACAACCCCTATCCATCAAACTCTGTAACTATACCATCATCTCTCAGCTATACTAGTGCCATCCAATAAGGTGCCCTTGAGACCGGCGCGGTTCCCAAAACCACGTCAATCCCAAACTCAGTCTCCCTGTTCGGCGGCATCATCGTCCGCTCAGGTGGAATCACACCCGGGAACTCGCGGGCAATAGGAATAGCCTTGAGTCCCGGTGCCACCGTAGGCACCTCTATAACTATCGCTAAAAAGACGATACTACCTCAGCTTGTCCTCTGCCTGACCCTTGCTGATGAAACTGTCGTTGCATATAGTGTACTCTGGCTGCCTCTATAACCAACTCCTCCTATTCGGATCGCAGAAAGTCAAAGTCCTAGGGCTGCCGCAGAACCAGCAAGCCGCCGGTATAATCCACGACCGCAACTGCATTGGACAGTATCCACAAATCTCCTCCATATGCACAACCTGATTAGGAATCCGTACCTCAAGTGCACGTTGTAACGACTCTACCTCTAATCCATGCAGAGATGCAAAAAGCCTTAACTCAGACAGCTGCAAAAAAAAATCATACCTGCGACGACACGGTCCACCGCTGTGGCGCCCTCCAACCGGGCGGCACAGTCTCAACCGCTCGGTGCTGGTGGTCGTCGCCCTGTCTGCCTCGACATTGTGGCCCTATCTGCCCGTCACCAGCGGTAATACCGTGAGTACTACTCGGGGCACGCTGCCTGGAGATGTCCTGACTGCCCACAAGAAAAACACCGCCCTTGTCTGTGATCACACTGCGGCGGTGAATGGGGCCCACCGCAGATGACACACCTGTCCTGCTGCTGCTGTAGAAACTACTATCGCTGGCGTCGCTTCGGTCGCTGTCGTCGCTGCCGGGGTCCCCCAGACCCCTGTCGGTCTGAACTGCCATGGCCCAGCAACTGAAGTCTATGTGAGCTAAGCGGTCTCCATCTACTAGCCCGTCCCCCATCCTTAGGAGCGAGGCTTTCCCTCATTGAACTCAGTCCGGGCATCCTAGCCCTCCTAGCAACAACAACACCGCCCCTCTCGACACATAGCGCCTGCTCAATGGCCTCATCCAGGGTCTGAAGTCTTCGGGCATGCACCAAGGTGTAGATCTCTGAGCGAAGGCCACTCTCAAATAAATAAATTCGGTGTGGCTCATCCCGGGCAACAAAGGGTACGCAGTTAAGCAACTACGTAAACTCCTGAAGGTACTCCTGAACTGTCATGTCCCCCTGCTGAAGGTTATTCAAATCCTCCTCAAGCTTCTACCTTACACTATTCAGAAAGTAAGCCGCAAACAGCATTCGCCGAAACTCTAACCAAGGCATCTGATGGGTAATCCGAAACTCAGCGGACTCCACCCTCCGCCACCACGCATCTGCGTCTCCGTCCAAACAATGCACCGCCATGTGAACCCTCATGCTCTCAGGGATAAAGAAGTCCCTAAAGAGCTTCCCCAGTGCGGCAACCCAAGCCTCTACCTCCCAAGGCTCTGTATCACGACCGGTAAATCTGGGTGGGTCCAAACTGCGGAAATGAAGCAACCGCGTAACAACCTGCTCCTCCTCAGCCGGGGTCCAAGGTCGACCCGCTCTTAGGGCTCCACTGCTAGAAAAAGGCACTACCGGTGAAGGGGGTATCACGGGTGGTGCAGAGGCTCCCTGAACAAACTGAGGCGACTCACCCCTCTGAGCTAACAACTGATCAATGTGCCGCCCCTGCATACTACTGCTCTCTGCCAACCGAGCCACCACGGCCCACAACTCCTGAATCTCACTCTGTTGGACCTGCCTTGGCCCCTCCTGCTCAAGCTCATCGGAAGGTGAAAAGTGCGAACGCGTCGGCACACGGCGTCGAGAGGGCATCGTGCTCACCTGCGACATGACCCAAACATCAGAACACCACAAACACACGACCCAATCTAGCGAAAGTCTAGAACATGCCATCCATTCTTTAGTATTATGTTGTCTGCATCCAACATAATTGCTTAAGAGAATAAACATGCCAATCACTCATCCCATCCCTCGGGAGAGGTATAAAACTCAATCGGGACTCTCGCTATAAATCACGACTCTCTCACGAAGTCATCCTAGGGTCCAACCACAAGCCTGGGGTTTCTAAATTCACAATGACATACATCATAAGCTCTGATACCACTCTAATCTGTCACGCCCCAGCGTCAAAACTGCGACCCGGGCTCGCCAACAAATCCGTCACCTATACGGGAAACCCCGCATAGGCGAAGCGTCCAACCTGAAAAAGATAATAACTACCAACTATACAAATATCAGAGCTGAAAATAACTTCTGTAATAAAAATTCTGAAACCACTGTACAACTGAAATAAAGGTATAATATCCATCTTCCAAAATAATAATACAATAATCTGGTCCACCGAAACTAAATACAAGTAAAATCCTCCTACACAACATCTATGAATCCAAAAAGGGAGATAAACTAAAATCATAAAATACAATAGTGTACAGTAAAACCCACAATCCGGGTTGGTACATCTATCTCACCAAAAAGACAACACTGATAGGAATCTATCTCGCGACTCCCTCACCACGATCCGTCGAGCCAACCGACGCAGGGACGGAAAGGAATGTCTCTGCAAAACTGTCACCAACAGAGTGTGTGAGAACTACACCAATACGTAGTTCTCAGTGGGTACCGTCTCCAACCCCACGGTCTGCCCACTAAGTCTACTAGAGGCATAAGATAACAAAAATTATTATAAACAAGAATAGATCAGCTGGAAAGAAATCTACAGCTATCATGCCTCTATCTACGATACTCAAAGGGTGAAATAGATGGTAATATGCAACCACTCTAACTCGAGATGCCCACATCGGCCCAATCGTAATGATTGCCAAAAAGGGCCATTCAAGCCTGCGCTAACCTACAACCACCTCCCAAGCATTGGGCAGGAATTACGTAGGGCGTCCCAACGGACTAGTATAACCATCGCGCGAAACTGCCTCAACAGGCCCAACCATCCTATTCGGAGCGGCAACTCAGGGGGAGCTACCCCACTGAGAAAAAAAACGCGGAACCAAGTATCACAACTGTAGCACATGCAAGCTATAATTGAAACCACGATCGAACAGATCGGAGAACTCAAAACCCAAAACAGCTAACCTGTGATGACCTGGATCTCTGCAGAGCTGTTGCAGTGCGTTGGGTGGCTTCTGGAGGCCTACGGGGTGTGTTGGAGGTGTTTGTGCACAAATTGGACACAAGTGTTGGACTTCGGGCTTAAAATGGATCACGTGAGTGATCGGAGGACCCCGTTGGATGTTTAGAAGTAGTTTCGCGTGAAGCGGATATTAAAAATGGACTCGGCGCGAATTTTGGACCAAGGAACACCTTTCCGGATGCATTCGGCAAATTTTGGAATTAGAATTTAGCAAATCGAACACCGGATTTGGATTCAGCGTGCGAAAACGGTGAAAATGGATTATTTATTGGTATTTTTCGGAGCCCGGATGCGAAAACACGGATTCCGAGGATTGGGTACTGTTCCGGCAGCCAGCGGGCGGCGGCGGGCAGCGGCGGAGCATGGCGGGCAGCGGCGGAGCTAGGCGGCGCAGCGTCGCGGGCAGCAGCGCGGGCAGCGCGGAGGCGCGAGGGCAGGTGCGCGGTCCACGGGGCCGGCGTGCACCGAGGGCAGGACACGTGGCAAGCGTGGATTGGGTGGCTTTCGGCGCGCGGTCCACGGAGTTCGTGCGGCGGTATAGGGTTTTGAACGGGGGTGCAGGGTTTCCGGCGGGAGACACGTGTTGACCCCCGGTTGGCTGGCGCTGGGTGCGCGGTCCACGGAGTTCCCCGCGCGGGTGCATGAACCCGGCGCAGGGACACGTGGCGGCAGTCCATTGGCGGGCTCACGAGGCGCGGCGCACGGGGGCGCGGGCTGGCGCCTCGGGGCGCGTGCATGGCAGGCGCGTAGGCGGCGCCTGCCCGCACGTGTGACCGCAACAGTGCGGGGGCACGTGGCGCCCGGCTATTCGCGGGCGCCACCTACCCGCTTGACCGAGCGGCGCCACGCGTCGGCACCGGACGCGCCCGCACAGCTGTTTGCTGTGCGGGACACGCGTCCGTCACCCAGGCGGGCCACGCGGTGGCTACTGACGCGCCCCGCACAGCTGTTTGCTGTGCGGGACACGTGTCAGCACGGGGTGATTCCGGGCGCTCGGTCGGACGGAGGAAATCCGACCAAACGGATTTCGGGCGCCCGAATCTGGGCGCCCGAATCCGATTAAGTGTGGGCTGCGGGTTGGGCCTATAAATAGTGAACTTTGAGGCCTTTTAGCTCTTTTTCTGAGCAGTTTTTCACGGTGACTCCTTCTGGGACTTTCTTCCTCCACCTGAGCTTCATTTCACAGAGCATTCTTGGGATTTTTAGGGGCACGCATCCCAAGGTTTTCTTTTTTCGGCGCAGCGCGACGCTCGTTCGTTTGTGATCTTCTTCGTCGCATTTTGGTGCGAGGACTCCCTCGGTTTACTCCGACCACCGTTTTTGTCGATTCTTGCGCCGTTGGCTTCTTGACAGGTAGGGCTACGATCTTCGTGATTTGAGTTTCCCCTTGTTTTGAGTTTATCTTGGAGTTCCCCGAGCTTTCATTTGACCTTTTTTCTTGGGCGGAGTTTTGGACAGCGCCACAGTTTTTTGGCAATATCTTCGCGTAGAGGCGTCGGATCGAGGCGTACCAGGAGGCGTTTTTCATCTACACAGCGCAAGGAACACCCCCAAATTTTCTGGGAATTTTCTGAATATTTTTCAAAGGTGAAAAATCTCTGTTTACAGAAAGTAATGCTATAGTTTTTGAGATCGGTTTATTTCGGGGTGGTTCCCTTGCCGAATTTGTATATCAGCGTAGGAAACTCGGATTTGAACGTGCAGGTACTCGTTTCGACCGGCTCATCGCGAGGATCGCGACAGTATTTTTTTGGGAATTTTCTGTGCAGAGCTTGCCGGTGAAAAAGGCACAACTTTGGGACTGAATTTTGGGACAGCATGTTTTTGGGTGCTTGTGTGCTTAATTGTATGTTTTGGGGTAATTGTGAACAGTGATCGCGGCGGTTTATCGGTTTGGGCGTTTGGCGTGGAAAAAGGGATATTGGACAGCGAGGAGGTTTTACAGCTGAGGATTGCGCGTGTCCAGGTGGGTGGTTGTTGCTTACCTCTATTTTTGACATGCTCACTAGGATTATTAGAGTGATCTCCTTATGTTAGGATTATTGATTAACAAGTGGGGATGGAACTTATGCATGCTTGTTTGGGCATATGGTTGGCTATGTTAGCGGTTAACTTTGCATGGGAATTGGATCTTAAATTGGGATAATTAAAGTACCTTGATGGTTGGTACTATTTGAGGATTTTATGACATACATAGGTGGATAGTAATGCTTTATTATGGAACATGGATTAAAGACATGTGTGGTTGGATAATATTTGAGCATGATGGTTATATCTATGCGGAGCTATTAATTGTTACACATGTGGAACCATTATTGGTCACCTTTTCTTTTATCTTCCTTGAGGACATATGCATGCTTGTATGGACATCTAGATAGGCCATTTCTTATCGCTACACTATCATGTTGGAACTTGACTTAGGAGAAACCATGTTTGCTTCTTTTCTCCTTTTCGTTAGTCAGGTGGTTCTTGTTGCTCGGGTTTGAGCAGGGGTTTGGGATAGTGTAGCCGGGGCCTGGATTGTGGATTATGGGTTTTGGCGGCGACCGCGGATATTGGGCGGTTGACCGGATGTCGGTTATAGGACATCGGTGTTAGGGCATGATTATGGACTAGAGGGCTTTGTGGCAACCGCGGATTTTGGGCGATTGACCAGATACATATTATTTTACCCGATTTGGATTGGAGAATTATAGCGGCTACCGCGGATAGTAGGCGGTTGACCAGATGTCGGATGTGGGACATGATTGTGATTGTGGGTTATTCCGGCGACCGCGGATATTGGGCTGTTGACCGGAGGTCGGTTGTGAGAATTGGTTGTGGATTGTGAGGTATTGCGGCCATCGCGGATTTTGGGCGATTGACCGGATGATCACTTATGCATCAGATTGGGGATCAGTTTTCTTTTAGTGAAGGGGTGTGTTCCACTGGGGTTTTATATTGATCCAGTCCTGCTTTTGATACTTATCACACCGGCGCGGTTATTGCCCGGTGATGCTTTCCTCGTGAGGGTCGCTCCCCTCGAGATCCCCTCCGGAGGCTGGGGCCAGACAGTTATTGACAGTTTTGCTTTCACATCGGCGCGGCTTATTTGCCCGATGATGAGGGCGGCAGCAGGAGTTTTGCTATCACATCGGCGCGGCTACTTGCCCGATGATGAGGGCGGTACAGATTGGGTTCATCTGGGACGGTTGGTTACTGTTGCATACGGTTATTCCAGTCTAGGACTGCATTTTAGAGGCATAATAGTGGTAGTTTCCTTTCTTCAGCTGTCATTATTGCTTACCACACTTCTTTCCTTTTTGCCTCTGGTAGACCTAGTGGGTGTGTCAGAGTTTGAGGTTTTACCCACTAGGGGAGGCTACTGGTTTACTAGTATTTCTCACCCCCATTCTTCATTCCTCTTTTTCTTCTCCCTTGTTTTGCAGTGTCTTCTGCGGGTGCTGTTGGGCTTTCAGCGGCGGGTCGAGGAGAGAGGACGGCTGAGTAGATAGATCTCGAGGCAGGATGAGCGAGTTAGCTGGACTGTTGGTGTACCCATGTTTCCTCAGACGGTTGTACTTTTACTTTGGGACTGGCTTTTGCCAGCAGGTTGTATTTATTTTGGAGAGCTAGGAGAGACAGATGTATCATTTATACAGATGTATTGTATTTTATTTCCAGCTTCAGTCTGAAATGTATTAGTTTTTAGTTCAGCTCTGTTTTTATTGCTCTTTTATTATTATCTTTTATATCTGAGCAGGTTTGGCGCTTCGTGTACGCGGGAAATACCGTGTGCACGGCGGATCTGTAGACGGGCCCGGGTTCCGGTTTACACCCAGGGCGTGACAGATTAGTTGGTATCAGAGCTTAGGGATAGGTCGGTTGGGACATAGGAAACCCTAGGCTTTTGGGCGGACCCTAGGATGTTAGTGCGTGAGAGACGCGACATTTTGCGAAAGTCGGTGATTTGTTTATTCGACTCTTCCTGTGAGTGAAGAGGGGTCGACATATCCTATTTTTGTTGGACAGTTATGTTGGCTGCAGACAACATAAAGTTACAAAAATAGGGGGATGTCTTTGACTTTCGCTAGATTGGGTCGAGTGTTTGGGGTGTGCTAATTTGCAATTTTATCGTGGTGAGCGGTGTCTCCCCGACGTTGGGCCCTGACCCAGGTGCACCTTGGTGCGGCAGTTGGGTCTGAGCTAGTTGTTTCGGGCCGGATACCCAGACTGGAGTCTGAGAGCTCCGGACCCGAAGGATAGTAGTGTTGGAGGCAGATCAGCGGTGGAGTGACACAGTTGTCGGAGCAGTGACACAGTTGTCGGAGCAGCGCAGTGGCACAGTTGTCGGAGTAGCGAGTAGCCCCCTCCGTCCCGACGTTTAGTGCTGGGGCACCGAGGCAGGGTGGATAGTTGACAGCGGGAAAGGTGTGGGATTGCATTGATAGAGTGAGCCAGTTTTGGCGGATGAGTCACCCCGATTTGTGGGATTGAGTAGGGGAACCTTTGGAGGCAGGGTCGTGTTCGGTGGGGATGGAGAGAGTACTTGAAAACCTTTTATGTCAAGAGTTAACGCAGTTGCTGAACTACATGCTCCATGTGTAGAGGGACGGGGCGAATAGGATATGAGTGTCTGAGAGTGGATTGCGCCAGGATACCTTTTAACTCGTTGGGTCCCTCCAGTACGGATTAGGGACGCCTCATTGGAGTAGGCACCGGGTATGGAGCGTGGCATTGTAGTTCCTTTGGATTGGGATCTGCCACCTGAGGCGAGTTCTGATTGAGGCGCTTGGCGTCGGGTGATGGAGGACAGATCAGTCGGATGAGGCATTCCCGATTTCTTTTTCCAGGATAGTGGATTTTCGAGACTGTCAGAGCACATAGGTTACAGCGGTCGGTGTGGTGGTAGGTTTGAGTTGTTCCGGGCTCTTGGGTTCGTATCTTTTTGATACGGGAGTATTCCCTTCTTGGTGGGTAATGCTTTTGCTTCATTGCTTGGGTTAGGGGTAGGATGGTCACCACGTGCACGGGAGGCTTATTTTTCCGATCGCGCTTGGCACGTGGAGGAGAGTTGTTGGTCCTGCCCGGTGCAGCTTGAGTCCTGGATTTTGCCGGTAGACCTGATGGTCTTGGCTCAGCTGTGGGATGTTGTTGTAGTACCCGTTGGACTGGCTGGTTCGGTTTTTCTTTCGCGGCGGTTGATTATGCCGCGAGGACAGTTTTCTTGGGGAGCCAGGCCCGGAGGTGTTGGTGTACCTGGGTTGCTTGAGGGTTATCTTCGCCTCTATGGTTTTGACTTCGTGAGCGAGGCGGATGTTTCGCTGTGGATGTGTAGCCTTTTTGGCTGGTGTGGTTGAGGGGCCTACGGCGGCGCCGGGTGTAATGACACGGCTTTTTAGTAATATTTTACCCCCCTTCTAATAAAGTACCCCTTTGAGTGAATCGAAATTATCGAGTTTTTGTAAGTCGGTCGGTGTGTTGCATGAGTATTTTTCTGTGAAAGAGCACGAAAAATGATGACCGACGGTGCAATCGGATCTGAAATCCGATGTAGGAATCTCCCGGAACAGGGATTTTAGTGTCGCGGTGACTTAACGTGCATCGGAATCTATGTAAAATATCCTGCACATTTTCCGAGGAAAAGGCGGGTTTATCTCGTGCGATTAATTAGTTAGAGAATTAGTTATTCGGTTACGGGTATTACAAGGTGGGTTATCCCGTAAGATTAATTAATTAAGGAATTAATTAATTGGTGGCGGAGATTAAAGGTGGGAGTTTATCTCATAGGAATAATTAATTAAATAATTAATTATTCGGTGACGGAAAGTAAAAACGGAATTTAATTGTACGTACGAGAGAGGAAAATCCCACTTCTCGTTAAAAAGGAAAACGAAACCCTAACCGAGAGAACGGAAGGAAAAGAAAACGGCGGAACCCTAACCGGAGGAAAGAAAGAGGAAGAAGACGGCGGGATCCGATCACCCCGAACCACGTACTGGAAGCAAGAACGCGATCGGACGACTCCCCCGTCGGATTATCCGGTGAGTGATTTTTACGTTTGTAGCGTCTTTGGGGTTTTTCGTACTTTTGTTGTCTTCTCCGTCTCCGTCTCCATCGTCTCCGTCGGCCCGCCGTCGTCGCCGTGCAACTTAGGGCACGACGCGGGCCGGCGGACGACGCGCGGTGCCGCTAGGGCACCGCGCGGGTGGGGAAGACGCGTGGTGCCGCTAGGGCACCACGCGGGCGGACGACGCGCGGTGCCGCTAGGGCACCGCGCGGGCTGGGGAGACGCGTGGTGCCGCTAGGGCACCACGCGGGTGGACACCGCAAGGCGGGCACCGCGCGGGCGCTGCGCGGGCGCCGCCGCGGGTGGCACTCGCGGGCGCCGCGCGGGCGCCACGCGGGCCCGCAACCGCGGGCGCCGCGCGGGCGTCGCCACGCGGACGCCGCGCGGGCAGTCACCGTGCGGGCGCCGCGCGGGCACCACCCGTAGGCGCACGTCGCGCGGCCTTGAGCCGCGCGGGGCACCCGCGGGCCGGCGGACGTCGTGCGCGCGCGCGCGAGGAATCGTCGATTATAGTTGTTTGCGCCGGTTTGGGGGTTTTCGGCGTGGAGTTAGTTGGCTTTCCGTTTCCCGGTATTCGTATGTGTTATTAACTGCTATTTCTGGGGATTTCGTTAGGTCCAGGTGCGCAGCAGGAGAGTGTCACAGACCCCAAGTACCCCGATCTTCCCTCAACCAGGTGGGTTCTTATGCAATAAGTGCTGTAAGTGCATTGTGTGCAGTGTATTGTCTAAAGCTCGTACTAACTGTAAGAAAAATACGGATATGCGCAGCGGAAGAAAGAAACGCAATTAAAATTTTTCTTAAAACAAGATCACCTCGTGTTTTGTTTTAGATCGTAAAAAGGTAATCTAATTGATCTCATCAATTAGGATTTAATTTTTACCTTGCGCGGGTCGAGATCACCGCGAAGCCGACGATCGTTGGTAAAAATTGTTCGTCCTTGATAGCCGCGCACGCACCCGGCCTCTACTTGTGTCCACACGGAATTACGCCCTTGATCGAAAAATCGATTCTCCTTGATTCGCGATCCGATCGCGAATTAATTCTTGCGTCGATGTAAGGAGGATGAATCAATCTTCTAATTGTGCTAGCAATCTTCCGAAGATCGAGAACGATTAATTATGGAGGACTTTAGGAAAAGGGAGAGGATAGGCGGCTAGGGTTTTCTTACGTTCCGCGACTTAATTAATTTCCACTTTATCTTTCTCCAAAATTGTTACGTATCACATACGTACTACCTATTCTTATAATAGGAAGTTGGCCGGCTATAACAAAATTAAATCTTATAATTAGTTACAAAAAGATCTCCTAAAATATAGTAACTAATTAAATCTTATAATTAGTTACAAAGAAAGATCTTTTAAATTAAATCTCAAGATAAAATCTAGTAACTAATTAAATCTTATAATTAGTTACAAAGAAAGATCTCCTAAAATATAGTAACTAATTAAATCTTATAATTAGTTACAAAGAAAGATCTTTTAAATTAAATCTCAAGATAAAATCTAGTAACTAATTAAATCGAATCCTAATCCGATTGGATTATCCATTATCCTACGTGTGTAACATTTACACATAAGTCCTCCAAATATTTACTAACAATTAGTAAATACACCATGCAAGTTTTGCACTTAAATACTTCTAATTTACAATAATTGCAAATTAGTCCTTTTACTAATAGATTAGTAAACTTTAGTATTGTGATTATAATTAATCCATTCTATAAACTTCTTTATCATCTCCTTGATATCGATCATGCGCGATTCCTTATGTGTGTGACCTAATAGGTTCAATTCTGTCTGGTAGTGAGATATGATGTGATCCCCATCGACATCATCATCGAAACTCCTTTTGATGGATCAAACACTTTTGATTCTTCCATCGTATAATAATTATTTGCCTATAATTATTCTTATTGGTTCCCACAATCCATCAGTGACGCCTAGCAGCATATGATGGCAACCCAGTCAAAAGTGAATATTGGACTGAACCTCAAGGTGCAGTTACCGTACAATACAATCCTTCTATCGCATAGTCCCAACTGAGTGGAGGTCATGGAATACTCGTCAAACCCCATCACCCGTTATATGACAAATTTGATAGGACACAAGCTCATATGGTTACTCTTGGAAACACCTTTCCATGAACCATATTACCCCGGCCGAGGATTTCTGAGCTTTGCCTTACAAATAGCATAGAACTAATTATCTCTCTACCGAGCGCGATAGATCCCCTATAAACAAACACCCATTCCTAATATGAACCGACTGCAGCCAACATATACTACTAAGACCCGTGACTAGGATCAGAGTTTGCATAGTCAAACTACAGTAGCCTCATACTGAATGGCCGTGGTGTCGCAGGTCTAAGGATCAGTTGTACCACTGCAACATCGAATCAGTTACTGACGAAAGAGTAGACATCCAAGTAACTATTCGTAATTGGTCACGCTCAGTGCCCTTGTTCTATAACAACCACCTGCACGTTCGCTCCAGTGTCCCCACACTAATGACTTGAGACTCGTCATCCTAAAAGAGAGCGACACATACATCAATCTTGCCGGATCAATCATCGTCCCCATGATGATCCTCCGATTGAGAGCATTTATGACTTAATCACTAATAATATGTATCTCAAATTCTTAACTCTTAAGAATATACATTATCATCTCATTAATTCAAAGGACGATTCATGGACACATCAAACATGAATGGCATAAAATGCCCAAATTATAATAAAGATCAAGTACAAATATGTCCCATATAATAAAATGCGTCAGCCTGATAGCCTTTTGGGGCATACAACTAACAATCTCCCACTTGCACTAAAGCCAATCAGTCATATATCTAATGCCCATCTTCTCAAGATGAGTCTCTAGTTTTTGCTGAGTCAAAGCCTTAGTTAGCGGGTCTGCCACGTTATCTGCGGAGGCAACCTTCTGCACTTCAATATGTTTATCTTTGATGTACTCTCTGATCTTGTGATACCGCCGCTCGATATGTTTGGATTTCTGATGAGATCTCGGCTCCTTAGCTAATGCTACGGCGCCATTATTATCACAATATAGTGGCAGGGGATCCCTACTAGAGGGAACCACGCCAAGCTCAGTGATAAATTTCTTGATCCAAACAGCTTCCTTGGCAGCTTCAGATGCAGCGATGTACTCTGCCTCCATAGCAGAATCAGCAATCGTCTCTTGTTTAGAACTCTTCCAAACTATTGACCCACCATTGCAAATAAATAGATACCCAGACGTAGACTTTCTATCGTCTATATCAGACATAAAGTCTGAATCTGTATAGCCATCAACTTTGAGTTCTCCACCTCCAAGAACCAAGAACATATCCTTTGTTCTTCTCAAGTACTTAAGGATATTCTTCACCGTTACCCAATGCTCTTCGCCTGGGTTCGACTGATATCGACTAGTGACGCTCACAGCCTGTGCTATATCAGGTCGAGTACATAGCATCGCATACATTAAACTCCCTATTGCGGAAGCATAAGGGATCCTGCTCATGCGACTTCTCTCTTCAGGTGTCTTAGGAGACATAGTCTTAGAGAGGTGAATTCCATGTCTTAGAGGTACCATACCCCTTTTTGGAATTCGCCATGCTGAACCTTTTCAACACTTCATCTATGTACATGGCTTGCGATAAACCAAGCAACTTCTTAGGTCTATCCCTATAGACCTTTATCCCTAGGATATAAGATGCTTCTCCAAGGTCTTTCATAGAAAACTCTTTGGATAACCATAACTTCACCGATATTAACATAGGAATGTCATTCCCTATTAGGAGTATGTCATCCACGTACAATACGAGGAAGGTAACAGCACTCCCACTAACCTTTTTATACACACACGGCTCTTCCTCATTTCTGATGAAATCGAATGATTCGACTGCATCATTGAAACGAGTGTTCAACCTCCGAGAAGCTTGCTTCAACCCATAAATGGATCGTTGAAGCTTGCACACTTTATGACTTCCATCTTTGGCAGTGAAACCCAAAGGCTGCTCCATATAGATTTCTTCTTCAAGATATCCATTCAGGAAAGCAGTTTTTACATCCATTTGCCAGATCTCGTAGTCATAATGTGCAGCAATAGCAAGCAGAGTTCTGGTAGATTTAAGCATGGCTACAGGTGAAAAGGTATCCTGATAGTCAATGCCTTCGCGTTGACTATAACCTTTTGCTACCAGCCTAGCTTTATAGGTCTCTACCTTTCCATCAGAACCAATCTTTCTCTTGAAGATCCATTTGCATCCAACGGGTACAATACCCTCCGGTGGATCAACCAAAGTCCAAACTTGATTGGAGTACATTGAGTCTATTTCAGACTTCATAGCTTCCAACCATTTTTCGGAGTCGATGTCTGATATCGCCTCGCTATAAGTCTTAGGATCATCTCTATGATCATTGTCTCCCACTAGGAACATTTCCTCCATGTCCTCAATAAATAATCCCATGTATCTATCAGGAGGATGAGAGATTCTACTAGACTTGCGAGGTGGCAACGTAATCTCTGGTATCACAGAGTTATCAGGAAGGGCTCTTGGAATGCTCGATTCTAAAGAGACTTTCTCCTCTAGTTCTATTTTTCTCCCACTGCCTCCTGCTAAAATAAATTCATTTTCAAGAAAGAAGGCATGTCGGCTCACAATCACATTGTGACTTTCTGGGAGATAAAAATTGTATCCAAGTGATTCCTTGGGATAACCAATGAATCTTCCCTTGACTGATCTGCTTTCCAATTTGTCCATCTTTAATTTCTTAATATTAGTCAGACACCCCCAAGTCTTAATGTGAGTAAAACTTGGCTTCCTACCATGCCACATCTCATATGGTGTGGTGGGAACAGATTTGGAAGGTACTCTGTTCAAAATGTAAATAGCCGTAAGAAGTGCATAACCCCAAAGTGACGTAGGTAAATCTGTAAAACTCATCATAGATCGAACCATATCTAATAAAGTTCGATTTCTCCGTTCAGACACCCCATTCAGTTCTGGTGTTCCAGGAGGAGTCCATTGAGAGACAATACCATTATTCTTGAGGTAGGTTAAGAAATCCGTGCTAAGGTATTCCCCTCCTCGATCGGATCGAAGAGCCTTAATCGGTTTTTCCATTTGCTTTTCTACTTCTTGTCTAAACTCTTTAAACTTTTCAAAGACTTCAGACTTGTGTTTAATTAAATACACATACCCATACCGTGAATAATCATCAGTAAAGGTAATAAAGTAGAGATAGCCGCCCCAAGCAGACACATCGAATGGGCCACATACATCAGTATGTATCAGGGCGAGTACTTCAGTAGCTCTCTGTCCTTGTCCAACAAAGGGAGACTTAGTCATTTTTCCTCGAAGAGATGATTCACAAGCTGGGTATGGTTCAGGGAGTAAGGATCCTAAGATACCATCCTTAGCCAGCTTGTTAACCCTATCTTCTCCAATGTGACCAAGCCTCAGATGCCACAAGTATGTTTTGTTCACCTGCTCTCTAGGTCTTTTAAAACCAATAGTATTCTCATTCATGCCATTGTGAACTGTATTCATACTAACATCCATATGTAAGTAATAGAGATTGTCTATTAAAGAACCACAACCTATCAAATTATTCCTCAAATAAATTGAACAAATGTTTGATTCAAAAATAAACTTATAACCGTCCAATACCAAACGTGAAACAGAAATAAGGTTTCTAGTCGCACTAGGAACATAAAGACAATCTCTAAGTTCTAAAACTACTCCTGTCGGTAGACATAAAGGATAAGTCCCTACAGCAACAGCAGCAACTCTTGCTCCGTTTCCAACGTGTAGGGTAATCTCTCCATCCCTAAGTCGTCTACTTTTTTTTTAGCGCCTGCATTGAAATACACAAATGCGAGGTGCTTCCCGAGTCAATGACCCATGTAAAAGTAGAACAAACCGATAAGCTAGTAGTTTCAATGATATGAATCTCGGACATACCTTCCAAAGTTTTATCCTTCACCTTGTCCTTATTGACTTTTAGCATTCCTTCAACCGTGACCAACATATTCAACAGCTCGGCGAGAGTGCAAGTAATTTTATTCATTTGAAAATTTAAAATAAACTGAGAAAATGAATCAGGTAATGATTGTAAGATCAAATCAATTTGAAGTTCTGCGTCCATAGTCATTCCGAGCTTCTCAAGCTCCTCAATGTCCTTAATCATCGCCAAGCAATGATTATTGACTGAGTGACCATCAGACATCTTAGTCCTGAACAGTCGCCTTGACACCTCGTAACGAGCTGTTCGACTTTGCTCATCATGCAACTCTTTAAGAAGGAGCAAGATGTCAGTAGCACTCTCCATGTGCTCATGCTGGCGTTGCAACTCATTACTCATAGACGCAAGCATGTAGCATCTTACCTTCATATCATCATCAGTCCATTTATTTCTAGCATCTTTCTGTTGAGCTGTTGGATTTTCGGGCACTGCTGGAGCCTCCGTGTCCAACACATAGGCTAATTTATCAGAATTGAGAACAATTCTCAAATTCCTCAGCCAATCGGTGAAATTCGGTCCAGTTAGGCGATCAAGTATTTTGACAAGTGGGTTAGAGGCGGCCATTTTTGCAGATGGTTAAGATTCTAATTAGTTGTGTACTTAATCATAATCCATTTTGATTAGGGGCTTTAAATCTAAATGGTGCCTCCCACTAATTTTAGCGAATCTCCACACTCCCCGAGTGGAGAAAACGAAAACCTTACTAAAAGTTTCTAGTGGGAATTGCGGTCCCATCTATTTGCACACTACCTCATCCTGACAGATTCTTGGCAATGAGTAAAGAAATGAGTGAACAACTCTTGTTCAATGCTTCTCAAGCAAATCGCAATTTTATCTTTGGCCTCCAAAAATATAGGCCTCATCCTAACAGATTCTTGGCCTTATCTTTTGGTTAAGTTAGACCCACCGTTCATCATGCAAATAAAAAAGTCATTGAATCCTCATCCTGATAGATTCTTGGATTCAACCCCTTTCTTACCACATAGCATCTCATGCCAATAGAATGGTTGCGGCTCCCTAATGCAACTGACCCCCGTGTCCGGGTGCATCAATCAACACTAAAGAGACGCCCACACCCTACAACGATGGAAGGCCACTAATGGGTTCATAACACCATTAACTTAATATTTTATTTAGGGAGATTTGTTATCTCATCAGTTTTAATTTATTATAAATTTTACATCTCATGCAAACCATCGCATCATATGCACATATATCGCATATATATATTTAAAAATAACTACCGGTGATGATCATGGATTTTAATTTGATTCGAGCCTGAGCCACCAGGCCGGAATCGGGTCAGAGGGTATTACACACAAAAACTTGCTCTGCATCTTGATCAGATTGGAGTAGATCAACTCTTGTCGGCTCCCTCGATCAATATTTGGTCCAAACTTGATCTGCACCGCATCAACTCTTGAATGGAACAAATCGTCATGGAACCTAGAACTACCCCTTTACCGTTTAATTTTTGCAACAATTACAATACAACCCATAATAATAATAAGACGCGCAGGTCTCCAAATTACATAATTTAATTGGTGCACGCAGGCACTCAAAAATTCTAACACTGGGTCCTTATTAAATTACACCCATTCACATCATCACAAGGTTGCTATCCATGATCATCACCTCATACACATCACAGGCATATAAAATAAAATTCTCTAATTCGATTTCTAATTAATTGGGTTTCAAATTAATTTTAAATTGCGATCTTGCACAAACCAACCACAAGGCGCGCATGATCACATCATGTAAAAATCCGTCATGCAAGGCAATGCCAATCTAATTAGCATTGTAGCCCTTGCCTGCAAGTGTGCTAATTTAATTAGTATTGCGGTCCTTGCCCGCAAGTGTGCTAATTTAATTAGCATTGCGGCCTCTTGCCCGCAAGTGTGCTAATTAATTAACGTTGCGGCCTCTTGCCCGCAAGTGTGCTAATTAATTAGCGTTGCGGCCTCTTGTCCGCAAGTGTGCTAATTTAATTAGCGGTTCAAAACAATCAAAAATATACTCAAAAATAATCTTCATTGTTTTGATTTTGATCGTTCCAGAAAAACCCAATCAACATCGAAAAAGAGATTAGATCTAAAACAAACGATGAACCTGGCTCTGATACCACTGTAAGAAAAATACGGATATGCGCAGCGGAAGAAAGAAACGCAATTAAAATTTTTCTTAAAACAAGATCACCTCGTGTTTTGTTTTAGATCGTAAAAAGGTAATCTAATTGATCTCATCAATTAGGATTTAATTTTTACCTTGCGCGGGTCGAGATCACCGCGAAGCCGACGATCGTTGGTAAAAATTGTTCGTCCTTGATAGCCGCGCACGCACCCGGCCTCTACTTGTGTCCACACGGAATTACGCCCTTGATCGAAAAATCGATTCTCCTTGATTCGCGATCCGATCGCGAATTAATTCTTGCGTCGATGTAAGGAGGATGAATCAATCTTCTAATTGTGCTAGCAATCTTCCGAAGATCGAGAACGATTAATTATGGAGGACTTTAGGAAAAGGGAGAGGATAGGCGGCTAGGGTTTTCTTACGTTCCGCGACTTAATTAATTTCCACTTTATCTTTCTCCAAAATTGTTACGTATCACATACGTACTACCTATTCTTATAATAGGAAGTTGGCCGGCTATAACAAAATTAAATCTTATAATTAGTTACAAAAAGATCTCCTAAAATATAGTAACTAATTAAATCTTATAATTAGTTACAAAGAAAGATCTTTTAAATTAAATCTCAAGATAAAATCTAGTAACTAATTAAATCTTATAATTAGTTACAAAGAAAGATCTCCTAAAATATAGTAACTAATTAAATCTTATAATTAGTTACAAAGAAAGATCTTTTAAATTAAATCTCAAGATAAAATCTAGTAACTAATTAAATCGAATCCTAATCCGATTGGATTATCCATTATCCTACGTGTGTAACATTTACACATAAGTCCTCCAAATATTTACTAACAATTAGTAAATACACCATGCAAGTTTTGCACTTAAATACTTCTAATTTACAATAATTGCAAATTAGTCCTTTTACTAATAGATTAGTAAACTTTAGTATTGTGATTATAATTAATCCATTCTATAAACTTCTTTATCATCTCCTTGATATCGATCATGCGCGATTCCTTATGTGTGTGACCTAATAGGTTCAATTCTGTCTGGTAGTGAGATATGATGTGATCCCCATCGACATCATCATCGAAACTCCTTTTGATGGATCAAACACTTTTGATTCTTCCATCGTATAATAATTATTCGCCTATAATTATTCTTATTGGTTCCCACAATCCATCAGTGACGCCTAGCAGCATATGATGGCAACCCAGTCAAAAGTGAATATTGGACTGAACCTCAAGGTGCAGTTACCGTACAATACAATCCTTCTATCGCATAGTCCCAACTGAGTGGAGGTCATGGAATACTCGTCAAACCCCATCACCCGTTATATGACAAATTTGATAGGACACAAGCTCATATGGTTACTCTTGGAAACACCTTTCCATGAACCATATTACCCCGGCCGAGGATTTCTGAGCTTTGCCTTACAAATAGCATAGAACTAATTATCTCTCTACCGAGCGCGATAGATCCCCTATAAACAAACACCCATTCCTAATATGAACCAACTGCAGCCAACATATACTACTAAGACCCGTGACTAGGATCAGAGTTTGCATAGTCAAACTACAGTAGCCTCATACTGAATGGCCGTGGTGTCGCAGGTCTAAGGATCAGTTGTACCACTGCAACATCGAATCAGTTACTGACGAAAGAGTAGACATCCAAGTAACTATTCGTAATTGGTCACGCTCAGTGCCCTTGTTCTATAACAACCACCTGCACGTTCGCTCCAGTGTCCCCACACTAATGACTTGAGACTCGTCATCCTAAAAGAGAGCGACACATACATCAATCTTGCCGGATCAATCATCGTCCCCATGATGATCCTCCGATTGAGAGCATTTATGACTTAATCACTAATAATATGTATCTCAAATTCTTAACTCTTAAGAATATACATTATCATCTCATTAATTCAAAGGACGATTCATGGACACATCAAACATGAATGGCATAAAATGCCCAAATTATAATAAAGATCAAGTACAAATATGTCCCATATAATAAAATGCGTCAGCCTGATAGCCTTTTGGGGCATACAACTAACACTAACCTGTTTAATAAACTAGATGAGGTGTTTCCAGTGAATTAGCCTTTCACATTACTATGTGCCGTTCTCTTGTTGATATTTGTGGCGACCAAGTGTCGCGGTGCTTAATTTACGCCGACTTCGGCAAACCAGTTTTGTATGCTGCACGTACACAGGCGTATTGGCCTCCGCATGGGTGTACTTTTCCGGAGAAGTGGTCTAAGGGACCCGTGCGCCCCACGTGTGTAGGGTGGGGACCTCTTCACGATAGCTAAACATGTCGCTCATGCATCGTGAAGGGGTAAAGGGCATCATAAATGTCACATGGGGAGATCGTCGACTACCCTGACGTGACGGTGTCATTAAATCAAATAAAGTGGACTCGGGACGAGGGAGAGCGAAAGGTTCCGGTGCCGAGTATTTAATTTAAAGTTACTATTCGTTATTGTTGAAACATCTACTTTATTTGTCACTGACTTTACCCACTCCGTGATAGGTTCAAATAAGTATGGTCAGCGGGACGGTGGTGAGGCATCGCAGTCATAATTGTGGCCGTATGAGGCCTTATGTCAGAACTGTTATTTTGGTTATCTCTTATCTCTATTCCCTCTCTTTAGAGTAGTTGTACTTTAATTTGTGTGGATACGAATCATGCTGGATGGTTGGTTAGCTGGTTGTTTACACCGTAGATTTAAATTATTGTTCTCAATCATTGCGGCCGTTTTACGATATAAAAAGGGACTTCGAAAATGCCTTTCAAAAATGAAGTGTCGTGTGGGCACTACTTTGAAAACCTGTGGATTTATCCTTTCCAAACGATGTAGCCGCCTTACTGCGAATGTGTAGACGTTTTTAAAAGGATTGGTTGTCGAGTGGACACCGATTGCAAACTTGTAGGTTCCTCTTAATGTGATTGAATGTTTTACACTCTTGTACTGGTTGACAGTGACTGTGTGGTTAAAGTTTGTGTGATGAATGATGTGATGTCGTTGTTGTAATATCGTGACGCCGTGCATATACAAAGGAGACTCTGTCCGTTTGAAGGGTGAATTTGTATATGTGGCGGGTCTGACACGCACTGGGGAGAGGTCGATACCTATTCATAAAGAAAAAAAAAATACATACGCTTTTTCCGATTACCTTTACCTAAAAACCCCCGGGGTGTGACACCGGGACTCGGGGATACCCCTTTGGTTGCGAGTTCCCGACTGTTCTCCTATCGGAGTTGTCTAGCATGTCACTAGTTTGAGAGTTGAGGACACAACTCCAGAATTTGATGTTTTGGAAATTTTGTCAGACCAAGTGTGTCGCCTTCGGGGGCGCCGGTGCTATTCGAGTTGTGGAAGGTTGGTTCACTTCGGCTTTGTGTTGATCCCCGGGAATTAGATGAAGTGACCATCTAGAGCTAGCACCCTTGTCGAGCATGGAGGATTTGATTTACCAGCTGTAAGGGTCCCGGGTCTTCCTGAAGGTGGATTTGTAACCTGGTTTTCTCGACTGCCTATGGCTGTGTGTTGATGCCGGAGAGTTGGGGAATTAGTTCTACATCCCGACGGTTTAAAGATTAGAGATCAGAGTCTACGTGATCAGTTGGGGGACTTATATTGGATACCTCGGGAGTACAGAGGTACTTGGATCGAGTTTTTATGCCTTTGGACTTGGTGGTTGGATTTTCGAGGCCCTGGGAGGGGCGGATGCTTTTGCCGATGCAGGCTACTTGGTCACTCGAGCGGTTAGCCTAGCTGTTCTTGGATGAGGTGGTGCGGTTTTTCTAGAGTGCCCGCCTCTATTTTGTTCTAGTTAGAGACCCGAGGAGTGCATCGCATCTCTGGAGGAGGTATTAGACAGCCTTGGGAGCTTGAGTGGTGGATGATTGGATATCTACCCCCCCCTCCCCTACTTGGTTGAGGTTCCGGCTTGAGGATTGACTTTAGTTTCGAGGACGAAACTTTCTTTTAGTGGGGGAGGATGTGATGACCTAGATCTCTGCAGAGCTGTTGCAGTGCGTTGGGTGGCTTCTGGAGGCCTACGGGGTGTGTTGGAGGTGTTTGTGCACAAATTGGACACAAGTGTTGGACTTCGGGCTTAAAATGGATCATGTGAGTGATCGGAGGACCCCGTTGGATGTTTAGAAGTAGTTTCGCACGAAGCGGATATTAAAAATGGAGTCAGAGCGAATTTTGGACCAAGGAACACCTTTCCGGATGCATTCAGCAAATTTTGGAATTAGAATTTGGCAAATCGGACACCAGATTTGGATTCAGCGCGCGAAAATGGTGAAAATTGACTATTTATTGGTATTTTTCGGAGCCCGGATGCGAAAACACGGATTCCGAGGCTTGGGTACTGTTCCGGCAACCGGCGGGCAGCGGCGGCGGCGGCGGAGCACGGCGGGCAGCGGCGGAGCAAGGCGGCGCAGCGTCGCGGGCAGCAGCGCGGGCAGCGCGGAGGCGCGCGGGCAGGCGCGCGGGCAGGTGCGCGGTCCACGGGGCCGGCGTGCACCGAGGGCAGGACACGTGGCAAGCGTGGATTGGGTGGCTTTCGGCGCGCGGTCCACGGAGTTCGTGCGGCGGTGCAGGGTTTTGAACGGCGGTGCAGGGTTTTGAACGGCGGTGCAGGGTTTCGGGCGAGAGACACGTGTCGACCCCCGGTTGGCTGGCGCTGGGTGCGCGGTCCACGGAGTTCTCCGCGCGAGTGCATGAACCCGGCGAAGGGGCACGTGGCGGCAGTCCATTGGCGGGCTCACGAGGCGCGGCGCACGGGGGCGCGGGCTGGCGCCTTGGGGCGCGTGCATGGCAGACGCGCAGGCGGCGCCTGCCCGCACGTGTGACCGCGACAGTGCGGGGGCACGTGGCGCCCGGCTATTCGCGGGCGCCACCTACCCGCTTGACCGAGCGGCGCCACGCGTCGGCACCGGACGCGCCCGCACAGCTGTTTGCTGTGCGGGACACGCGTCCGTCACCCAGGCGGGCCACGCGGAGGCTACTGACGCGCCCCGCACAGCTGTTTGCCGTGCGGGACACGTGTCAGCACGGGGTGATTCCGGGCGCTCGGTCGGACGGAGGAAATCCGACCAAACGGATTTCGGGCGCCCGAATTTGGGCACCCGAATCCGATTAAGTGTGGGCTGCGGGTTGGGCATATAAATAGTGAACTTTGAGGCCTTTTAGCTCTTTTTCTGAACAGTTTTGCACAGTGACTCCTTCTGGGACTTTCTTCCTCCACCTGAGCTTCATTTCACAGAGCATTCTCGGGATTTTTAGGGGCACGCATCCCAAGGTTTTCTTTTTTCGGCGCAGCGCGACGCTCGTTCGTTTGTGATCTTCTTCGTCGCATTTTGGTGCGAGGACTCCCTCGGTTTACTCCTACCACCGTTTTTGTCGATTCTTGCGCCGTTGGCTTCTTGACAGGTAGGGCTACGATCTTCGTGATTTGAGTTTCCCCTCGTTTCGAGTTTATCTTGGAGTTCCCCGAGCTTTCATTTGACCCTTTTTCTTGGGCGGAGTTTGTTACGGAATTTGAGTTGGCGTATTTCGTGAAATCGGTTAAGTCTTGAAGATTGAAGATGGAAAAAAGTTGGATCGTATACCTCAATCTCAAGTAAGAAGAATTCAAAAGGATCAGGTACGTTTAATTAAATAAGTTTGATGATCTGAATACTTCTTATAGTGTAGAAACACTTGGATGAAATTGTTACTGCATAAAAATCAAAAACTGGACATTCCATATGTTCAGAGTCCGGATCGGGCTTTACAGTCCGGACCCCGAACATAGGTTAGTTCGTGCATAATTCCAGTCCGGACCCTGGGAATTTCAGTCCGGACCCCGAACGTGGAATTTGCAAGAAAAGCATGAACAGTCCGGACCGTGGATTTCAGTCCGGACCCCGAATGTCTTCTTTTCTGGAAATTGTCTGTTTCGCTGAGACAGTCCGGACCGCCAACTCCAGTCCGGACTGTCGTCCTGTAAAATTCCAGAAATGGTTAGTTTTTTATTCTTATCTTCTTCCACAAGTTTTCTAACCTATAAATAGACCCTTTAATTCATCTTTTAAGGGGACGACGCTAAGTGGAAGGAATCCAATCAATCCATAAATATTCCACATATAGAGAAGAAAGAAAATACTTGATTTAATTCTATGTTTCTTCATCTATATTATTAATTTGATTCTAGGTTTTCCAAACTCAGATTTTGAGTAGAATCAAATTAATGAATACTTAGATGGTATTTCCGATCTATTTCTAATCTAAGTATTCGGCGGATCATCACCACCCAAAAACAACGATTTATCCCAAATCGGCGCGTGGACTCGCGTGGCCTTGTGGATTCAAGGTGCTACCGCTCTCGTGGATTTGGAGCGAGGTACGTTCGTGGATTCGAGACGTGCTACTGGGTGAAGACCGTGGATTCGGTCGGACGTCGTGGACTCGACGTTGGACGCCGTGGATTCGGCGTTGGACGCTAATCGTGGATTCGAGCAGCGTTGCGGAGCGAGCGGAGAAGATCTACTAGGAGCGTATGGAAAAGGTTGAGTCGTAAGTGTGTACGGTAAATTGTAGAGTTATTAATCCCAAGGGATCTAAATAGGTACTATCAAACACCTAGAGGGGGGGTGAATAGGTGTAATACTTAAAAACTCAATCTCAGTGCAAAATAAAAACCAATGCGGAAAATAAAAACAGCACACCGAGATTTACGTGGAAACTCCAATCCAGGAGAAAAACCACGGGACCAACACGCAATAACAATCCACTAAGAATAGAAGAATAACAAGGTGATTACCGACTCCACGGACTCAACCCCTCCTTCAGCTTCTTCGGACCTTGCGCTGACCGGTTGGATATCCGCGCAATAACAATCCCTAAGAAAAGAAGAATAACAAGGTGATTACCGTCTCCACGGATTTAACCCCTCCTTCAATTTCTTGGACCTCGCGCTCCACCGTTTTGCCCGTCCACTGCTCACGTTAGAATCCACGAACGCACGCTTCGAATCCACGAAACGCCTTTAGCACACCGAATCCACGATGCCACGTCGAATCCACGACGCAAACTCAGTCGATAAGAATATTGACTTCGATGGTGATCCTTTGCTTAGATTATCAATGAAGAACCGTAGAAGAAATCTCTAAGCAAAGATTAGATCAATTCGACGAAAGATATGTTCTTGAAAGAACCGTCGAATTGACCTAAAAGAGGCTATTAAGAAGAACAATGAAAACCTAGCCTCTAGGGTTGCTCTTAAGTGTTTTATAACTTAATCGGTAGAGAACCCACGTTCTTGAGAAACCCTAAATGTCTATTTATAGTTTAGAAACCTTTGGAAAGAGATAAGAATCAAAAACATACCTTATCTGGAAATTTTCAGGACGGCGATCCGGATCGGATTTACTGCGATCCGGATCGTCGTAACGAGAATGACGATTCCAGAAAACCAAGGGTTCGGGATCCGGATCGCATTGCCCGATCCGGATCGTTCATACAAATCAGAAAACTTAACATTCGGGATCCGGATCGGAAATTGCATGGATCCGGATCGAAGTCTTGTATGAAGCAACAACCTTCGGGATCCGGATCGTTGGCTCTGATCCGGATCCTGAACATGTCCGAACACGAGTTTTTGATTATTATGACAATAAAAGTTCATCCAAGTGTTTCTACACTATAAGAAAGTATACGGATCACCACAATTATTTAGTTAAACATACCTGATCCTCTTGAATACTTTCTTCTTGAGATTGATGTAACTGATCCACAATTCTTCAACTTCAATCTTCAAGACTCAAGATACTGAGTGTCAACTTGAGCTCTTGTTGAGTCTTTTCTAAGTCTTTGATTGCTGATTGGCAATTTGATCCCTTTAAGACTCCGACTCAACTCACTGACTTGACTCACGAAATATGCCAATACCAAAATGCCGTAACAATCTCCCCCTTTGGCAATTTCGTGACAAAACCCAAAAATACATAAAAGCGCTCAAGTCACTCATCTTAAACCAAAAAATCGAAACTCAATGTCATCACCAAAACATTGATTTTCTTTGCGTGAAAGATCCAATAAATACAAAATTACATTTGAACCAAACAGTCCTAGAACATACTCTATGACTTAGGACTTGGAGTCTTAAAGTGATGTAATTCCTGCAAAACAAAACTCCAAACAAAATCAAACGTTAGTTGTTAGAAATTAAAATCCTACATTTGATCCGTCTTCCTTTTGGTTCTTTTGTTTTTCTGCTCTTTCAATTTTTTCTTTGTCTCCCCCTATCTTGAGCATCTCTAACATGTTCTCCATGTTCTCCCTCTTTGTGATACGATCATCATTTTCCGTTCTCCCCCTATCTCGATGATCTCTTCTCCCCTATTTCTCTCTTCTCCCCCTTTTTGTCACAAATTGTCAAACAGTGAACATACTAGACAAAAGGAAATCACTAACAATATTAGTTCATAGAGAAAGAGAGATAAAAGCTCAGTTCTGGTATTTAACAAAAATGCAGATTGCGTACCGGTACCAGAAGGCAAAAAAAAAAACTAATAATTCCTTGAAACAAATCCAAATTTTACAATCTTTTCAAATACCGATTTGTATTCCATCAAGAAAACAATTTAAGTGCTTTAACCAATGAATTAACAAGATGTCATTCAATCCAATTAATTTCACAAGATTAAAAAGATTTACTCCTAAATCATGAAAAACAAAGATAAAACATTATAAACCGTTTTTCATGTTATATTCATCAAACACAAGTCATCAAAAATAATCTTGAGATCCAAAGTCTATCAAGATGTAACGGATGTACAAAGATGACTTACAGAGATTTCCAAATGACATCAATTTGATTTCTTACCCTTTCAAATTTGAGATAAGCACTAAAATACCTAAGGGAGGCTCTTTGAGCATCTTTCAACTATCCCACCTTATACCAACCAGGAGATTATTCAAAATATAAGAGCTTTGCATATAAATCTCCAAATGCTTCAACTAAAGATTTTCTCATAAAATACTATCAAGCATCCATAACATGTGGTAGCTTCACACACAAACCGGACGACCGGGGTGGCAGCTCTTTCCTACATGTGGTGGTAGTTTTCACACTCCTTTCGGATGTAACTCTTTCCACATCTTTTAAAAAACATTTATTTACCCTTGTAAGAATACAATCTCTTACGTGAAAGAATTAAATCCCAAATTTTAATCAATCGGTTGTCTCACGTTTATCACAATGAATTCACACAACCGAGATAGATTAAGCATCTAAAGATCACACATGATTTCTAAAATTTGATGCTTATAATATCAAAAACTCCTATAATGAAGTATCTTCAAGATTATGATTAAGGAGTAAAGTTGATAATCCAAATAAAATTAATTTGGAGTGAATAAAAATGAAGCCCTTTTTATTCAATGCACTTGTTCAGTAAAAACCCTTTTGTTCAAAAACAAAGTATAAAAACGAAGAGCATTGAAAAACATGTAATGCAAAGATTAAGAAAGATATGAAGGGAAAACCAATCAAAGCATTACATACAGTCATAAGCTATTTAGAACTTAAGACAAGGAAAGATATCACCTTTCCGAATCCAAAATCGCTGGATTTTGGGTTGTCTTGATTCGTTGTGGCCGGGGGTTGTCCGCTTTGACTGTTGGTCCACCTTAGGTCTTTGCCTCGCAATGATCCACTTGTATGATTGATGTTGTGGCTCGGACCTTTAGTGGGTTGAGTGAACTCCTTTGACTTGATGTGTCTTTTGATTCCGTTGAGTTCGCTCCGTAGATGAAGTTGCCGAAGAATTCTTCTTTCTCTTTTTCGGGCAATCCTTCACCAAATGTCCTTCAAGTCCACATAGGTGACAAGTTCTTCCTTTCAATTTAGTTGTGGAACTTGAAGCCTTCACAGTTTGGTTCTTTTTGAATCCCAAACCAACCTTGCTTGTTTGACCTAATCCGGACATACATTCAAGTTTCTTGGAACCGGTTGAAATCCTTTGTATGTCGGATTTAAGTTGATGAACTTGCTTGGTCAATGCTTGATTGGTGACATGTATTTCCTCAAACTGCTTTTCAAGAAAATCAATCTTGTTAATATGGGAATTAACGACCGTTTCCGATTGATTTATCTTTTCTTGGAGGATTTTATTATTATCCAATAAAAGCTCTCGTTCCTCCTCGAGATCATGAAGTTTGATCTTTAAAGCATGATTCTCGTCTTGATTCTCAAGTCGTTGCTTTCTCAACTTCTTGATATGTTTGGCCATCTTCTTAGATTCCGCAAGAAGTTGTTGATATGCCTCAACGAGTTCTTCCTCGTCCGACTCCCCCTCACTTGATGACTCTCCGCCGGTTGTTGATGTTTCATACAAAATCAAAGGAGTAGAGTCAGTGACTAAAGATGATAAACAATTATTAGAAGAGGGAAAATGAGAGGCATGAGAAGCAACGATTTTTTCCTCTATACTTGAGGTCGATTCATTAGAAGTAGAATCGTCCCAAGTTTTCGCTTGCAAAGCCTTCTTTTTATATAATTTCGGAGTAGGACAATCCGTTGAAATATGGCCGTAGCCTTTGCATCTATAACATCGGATTTCCCCTTCGAATTCATCTTTTTCCTTAGAAGGTTTTGCAAGGAATTTGAGGTTAGAGGATTTAGAACCCGATGATCCTTTATATGGTTTCGAGGATGAAGATCCATCGGTTCGATTCTTCCAAAATTTCCGACGAAATTTCTTTGTGATCCGCGCCAATTGTTCTTCAAAATCGGCAAAAGAGATTTCATCGTCGGAACTCGATTCGCTATCTTCTTTCTTTGTGGATTTGAATGCAATACCTGTAAGCTTAGAAGAAGACTTGGAAGAAACTTGATTAGTAGGAAAAGTCAATTCATAAGTTTGCAAAGCACCTACTAATTCCTCAACACTCATCTCATCCGGATGACTAACGGTTTCAATGGCGGTAACCTTTGCCCTAAACCGTTCCGGAAGAGTCCGAAGTATCTTTCTTACAATTTTCGACTCCGGGATCTTTTCTCCTAGATTAGCACATGTATTAAATACATCTTGAAGTCTAGTGTAATAATCTGTAAACAATTCATGCTCTTCCATATGAATAGAGTCAAATTGACTTGTAAGCATCTGGAGCTTTTGAATTTTTACAAGATTAGTACCCTCATGTGTAATTTTGAGAATATCCCAAATTTCCTTCGCGGTTTCACACGCGGAAATTCTTGTGAACTCAGTCGAGGAAAGAGAATTAAATAAAGCGTTCATACCTTTCCCATTGTAAGAAGATCTTTCAAATTCCTCTTTGGACCATCTAGAGCGAGGTTTTGGGGTAGTAGAATTTCCTACTTCCTCAACAGGATGCACCCAACCGCATTCCACGGATTGCCATACTCGCTCATCAATTGCGATGAGAAAAGCTCTCATCCGCACTTTCCAATAAGCATAATTAGTCCCATCAAAAAGAGGAGGTCTATAAATATTACCACTTTCACCCATCAAGATAGATAAACCTAAAACCCGCTCTGATACCAATTGTAGAGTTATTAATCCCAAGGGATCTAAATAGGTACTATCAAACACCTAGAGGGGGGGGTGAATAGGTGTAATACTTAAAAACTCAATCTCAGTGCAAAATAAAAACCAATGCGGAAAATAAAAACAGCACACCGAGATTTACGTGGAAACTCCAATCCAGGAGAAAAACCACGGGACCAACACGCAATAACAATCCACTAAGAATAGAAGAATAACAAGGTGATTACCGACTCCACGGACTCAACCCCTCCTTCAGCTTCTTCGGACCTTGCGCTGACCGGTTGGATATCCGCGCAATAACAATCCCTAAGAAAAGAAGAATAACAAGGTGATTACCGTCTCCACGGATTTAACCCCTCCTTCAATTTCTTGGACCTCGCGCTCCACCGTTTTGCCCGTCCACTGCTCACGTTCGAATCCACGAACGCACGCTTCGAATCCACGAAACGCCTTTAGCACACCGAATCCACGATGCCACGTCGAATCCACGACGCAAACTCAGTCGATAAGAATATTGACTTCGATGGTGATCCTTTGCTTAGATTATCAATGAAGAACCGTAGAAGAAATCTCTAAGCAAAGATTAGATCAATTCGACGAAAGATATGTTCTTGAAAGAACCGTCGAATTGACCTAAAAGAGGCTATTAAGAAGAACAATGAAAACCTAGCCTCTAGGGTTGCTCTCAAGTGTTTTATAACTTAATCGGTAGAGAACCCACGTTCTTGAGAAACCCTAAATGTCTATTTATAGTTTAGAAACCTTTGGAAAGAGATAAGAATCAAAAACATACCTTATCTGGAAATTTTCAGGACGGCGATCCGGATCGGATTTACTGCGATCCGGATCGTCGTAACGAGAATGACGATTCCAGAAAACCAAGGGTTCGGGATCCGGATCGCATTGCCCGATCCGGATCGTTCATACAAATCAGAAAACTTAACATTCGGGATCCGGATCGGAAATTGCATGGATCCGGATCGAAGTCTTGTATGAAGCAACAACCTTCGGGATCCGGATCGTTGGCTCTGATCCGGATCCTGAACATGTCCGAACACGAGTTTTTGATTATTATGACAATAAAAGTTCATCCAAGTGTTTCTACACTATAAGAAAGTATACGGATCACCACAATTATTTAGTTAAACATACCTGATCCTCTTGAATACTTTCTTCTTGAGATTGATGTAACTGATCCACAATTCTTCAACTTCAATCTTCAAGACTCAAGATACTGAGTGTCAACTTGAGCTCTTGTTGAGTCTTTTCTAAGTCTTTGATTGCTGATTGGCAATTTGATCCCTTTAAGACTCCGACTCAACTCACTGACTTGACTCACGAAATATGCCAATACCAAAATGCCGTAACATAAATCACCTTGTACGTGTGTCAATTCTATTGGATTTCACCGTGTTATCGGTCCCGTGGTTTTTTACTCCGGATTGGAGTTTTCCACGTAAAAATCTCTGCGTGTTATTTATTTTTCCGCATTGGGTTTTATATCGCAAAGATTTTTGAGTGTTTATTGTTTACACCTATTCACCCCCCTCTAGGTGTTTTTTCCCCTATTTAGATCCAATTTATACATAACCCAACAAGTGGTATCAGAGCGGGAATAGGGTTGTAAACAATGGTTGAAGGTGGAAACATCAACAGACCTCCGTTCTTTGATGAAACAAATTATGCGTACTGGAAAGTACGGATGCAAGCCTTTTTAATTTCCATCGACGAACGGGTGTGGCAATCAATAGAGTTAGGATGGACTAATCCAACTGAAATTATTGCTGATGTTCGCGCCATCAAACCTAGGTCGAAATGGACCAAGGAAGAGGTAGATTCTTCTTCTTACAATAGCAAAGGGATTAATGCTCTATTTAATGCTTTGTCTCAAACTGAGTTCTCTCGCGTCTCGACATGTGAGACTGCGAAAGAAATCTTCGATGTTCTTCAAGTTACACATGAGGGAACTAACATTGTGAAGATTCAAAAACTGCAAATGCTTAAGAGCAAGTTTGACTCTATTTTCATGGCAGAAAATGAATCTTTCACAGACTATTACACACAATTGCAACACATCGTAAACTCATGTGCTAACTTGGGAGAGAAGATTCCAGAATTTAAAGTTGTAAGAAAGATATTAAGAACTCTTCCTGAACGATTTCGCCCAAAGGTCGCAGCCATTGAAACAATTAAACACCCGGACGAAATGCGTGTAGAAGAATTAGTTGGTTCTCTTCAAACATATGAAATGACTTTTCCTACTAACTATTCTTCTGGAAAGGCATCCTCTTCTAAGTCTTCAGGTTTAGCATTGAAAACAACAAAAGAAGAAGACGCGGATTCATCCTCCTCAGACAACGATGAGAACCTATCTATGGAGGACTTTGAGAAACAGCTTGCTCTCTTGACAAGAAATTTTTGCCGAAACTTCCGAACGGGTAATTCAAGTAAAACTTCATCCTCCGGAAAGTGGAAGAAATGCAAAGGTTTTTCAAGCCAAAAGTCAAGAAAGCAAGAGAGTTTTTCAAAGGATAAGAAAAGCTCAAAAGGACAAGTCCAGTGCTTCAAGTGCCGAGGATACGGCCATATCTCAACGGAGTGTCCAAATAAGAATCCGTCAAAGAAGAAAGCGATGCAAGCCGTCACTTGGGATGACACCTCATCGTCAAATGAGTCATCGTCAAGTGATGAAGAAGATAACGCAACGGCATTCCACGCGTCCACATCTTCACCCTTCATGTGCTTAATGGCAAGTACGTCCGACTCACTGTCCAACCTCACTGTTGAAAAAATTGCAACGGACGATGAATCGGATAATTCGGAAGGTGAAGACTTTGCTCTTGCCTACCATAAGCTTTTGAGGGATTCAAAGAAATTGGCAAAGCAAAACAAGAGTTTGAGAAGGAGATTGCAGGATCTTGAAGAAGAAGCAAAAAGGGCATCTTCTCTCTCAAACGCTCTTGAAGTGGAAAGAGATAATCTGATTAAAGTAAATGTTTCCCTTCAAGAGTCCAATGAGCAATTCGAGAAGAATTATGTAGATATGGTGAACAAAGCGAATTACTTCTTGAAGCTCTACGGCGAGGCTCGACAGGAAAAATTGGAAATGACGGAGACCATTTTCCAACTCAAGGATGATTTAAAGCAATTTTCTTCTGGAAGGAGTAAGTTGGATAAGCTTCTTGGTCTTGGTCAAACAAATCGGTTCGGCCTCGGATACACTCAAACTGGAGACATTCCTAGTTCGAGTGGGACAGTCTTTGTGCCCCAGTCGGTATCTCCTCCTCCGACACCGGAATTGACGACAAACGACGACAACATACCTATTTCCCCCTCTTCGGGATCGTCAAGCACCGAGGTATGTTTTCGTTGTGGTATTGCAGGGCACATATGGAGAAATTGCAAGATGGGAGCCAAACGCTCAACTCAAGCACTTCTTGCAACGACTACCAAAAAGGTGATTCCTCGGAAATCAAATACAAATTATTCGAAGGAAAAGAGCCTCGGTAGTTCATCAAACAAGACGACGACGTCAAGGAAAAGCGATGGATCAAACAAGACGCTTTCACCAAAGGTATCAACTTCACAATCATTTCCAACGTACACCAAAACTCGAAAGGTTTGGGTACGCAAAGGTGAAATCTTCCCTTGTCTTGTTACTAATATTTCCTTGCATGCATATGATAATTCGTCTTGGTATCTGGATAGCGGTTGTTCCCGTCACATGACCGGTGACAAAAACTGCTTTCAAAATTTTGAGAAAATCTCCGGAGGACTTGTAGCTTTCGGAGACGGTCAGTCTTCCAAAATTGTTGGAAAAGGAACAGTAGCTATTCCAGATAGCCCGATTCTGAATAATGTGTTATTTGTTGAAGGCCTTAAGACTAACCTCATAAGTATCAGTCAACTTTGTGACAATGGTTTTTCAGTTAATTTTTCATCTGTTGAATGTGTTGTAACTGATAAGGACCATATTTTCTTTTTAAAGGGGGTTAGATCTGAAAACAATTGTTATGTTGTTCCTAATAAAATTTCTGAAAACTGTAACTTAGCCTCTTTGAATAATGAAACACTTTGGCATGAAAGGCTAGGTCACATAAACTTTAAGGAACTTGCTAGAATTTCAAACAAAGACGTGGTCAAGGGGGTTCCAAAACATTCACTTAAACAAAACTTTGTGTGCGGTGGTTGTCAAAAGGGAAAACAATCCAGGACTGCACACAAGAACTTGAACCACGTTGGTACTAAACGGCCCTTAGAATTATTGCATATGGATCTTATGGGGCCGACACGTCAACCATCTTTGGGAGGTATGTTGGGTCGTAAATAATACGGATCTAAATAGGGGAAGAAACACCTAGAGGGGGGGTGAATAGGTGTAAACGTATAAACACTCAAAAATCGTTGCGATAAAAAACCCAATGCGGAAATGAAAATAACTCGCAAGATTTTTACGTGGAAAACTCCATCACCGGAGTAAAAAACCACGGGACCGATAACACGGCAGAAATCCACTAGAATTAAAACACGTACAAGGTGATTTACCGTACACACTTACGACTCAACCTTTTCCATACGCTCCTAGAGGATCTTCTCCGCTCGCTCCAGACGCTTCTCGAATCCACGATCTGCGCCCAACGCCGAATCCACGGCGTCCAACGTCGAATCCACGACGTCCGACCGAATCCACGGTCTTCACCCAATAGCACCCTTCGAATCCACGAACGTGCCTCGCTCCGAATCCACGAGAGCGATTGAACCTTGAATCCACAAGGACACGCGAATCCACGCGCCGATTTTGGGGTAATCGTTGTTTTTGGGTGGTGATGATCCGCCGAATACTTAGATCAAAGATAGATCGGAAATACCATCTAAGTATTCATTAGTTTGATTCAACTCAAGATGTGAGTATGAAAACCTAGAATCAAACTAATCAATATAGATGAAGAAACATAGAGTATTCTCTAATGATTTCCTTTCTTCTCTATATGTGGATCTATAGCCGTATAAGATGATATATGAAAATGACGGCTATGTGGATTGACCCTAGAAAGAAAGACATAGGGTCTATTTATAGGTTAGAAACCCTAGGAAGGAGATAAGAATCAAAACCCTGCCATTTCTGGAATTTTACGGACGGCGATCCGGATCGTAATAACTGAGATCCGGATCGTCATAACGAAACAGCCAATTCCAGAAAAACGAAGGTTCGGGATCCGGATCATGTGACTACGATCCGGATCGTTCATACAGTTCACCAAACATCAACGTTCGGGATCCGGATTGCGAAGCAAGATCCGGATCGTTCAAGGTAGATGGTAAACTCAACGTTCGGGATCCGGATCAAGAGACTACGATCCGGATTGCGACGATGTATGAACGAACCACCTTCGGGATCCGGATCGAACAGCCTGATCCGGATCCTGAACATGTCCCAAGTCCAGTTTTTGATTTTTATGCAATGACAGATTCTTCCAAGTGTTTCTACACTACAAGAAGTATTCGGATCACACAAATTCTTTAGTTAAACATACCTGATCCTTTTGAATTCTTCTTTCTTGAGATTGAGTTAAATGATCCAACTTTCTTCACCTTCAATCTTCAGGACTTGAAACTTTCATGAAACTACGCCAACTCAAATTCCGTAACAATCTCCCCCTTTGGCGGTTTCGTGACAAAACACAGATCCACTAAAAAAATTCAAAAAGATATTTTTGTTGCTATCACCATACAACAAAAATTTACAATGGAGATCCAAAATACAATACATGAGTTAAACTCCTAAAACAGACTCTAGACTTAGACATCTGTACTCTCTGCAAAAAGAAATCATTCTTGACAAAAGAAATCGTTAGATACCTCAAGAATTTTGTATCATTCAAAAACCACAAACAGAGATGAAGTATAAACTCATTTATACTTACCATGACATTTATATTCAGATATGTAAACTGATCATAGTTAAAAAAACACCAACATATCTTCTTTGCACGTAAAAACCAAATGTCATGAACATGTTTGTGACAATACTTATATATATATAGATATGTAATTGATCAGAGTTAAGAACCAACATATCTTCTATGCAATCAAAAACCAAGTGTCACAAACTTGTTAGTGAACATCAACTTGTTAGTTATATTACATGCCCAAATAGTTAGCAAATAGTTAGTCGAGGCATGCATTCATACAGCTAAAAAACCTCAAGTTGAGAATGGAAGTTGGAGTAATACTTACCTTGATATTCATCCAGTTTTCATATCAAACATTGTTCACTTACCTTGATGTTTCATGCAGTCAACATTGTTCAAAGTTCTCTCTAACTCTCTCCCCCTTTTTGTCACAAAACAAAGCCAAAATCAATAAATTGAAGGAGAGTTAAATAGGTCAGAATAAAGAAAAACCTGAGAACTGGATAAGAACAAAAACTTATAAACCTGCAAAAGAAAGATTAGAAAAAAAAACTTTATGCAGAGTCGTCAGAGCTGATACAACCAAGCTTCTGAAACATTTTCTTGATCCGTTTGTTTATAGAAGCTTGTTCCTTCTTAAATTCTTTCATGTCCGCTTTCATTTCAGCGACATCAATAGCCATGCGTTCTTGCTCGTCTGAGAGTCGCTGTTGTTCCTTAAAGATTGAGCTCACCGACGCATCATCGTCAGAAGTGGACGGAGGTGCCTGCTGTGCTGGTGGTGCCGAGGTTGTCGCTGGAGGAATTGCTGCCGTTGCCGAGGTTGTCGCTTGTTGTCGTTGAGGGGAGATGAAAGGTTCATCTGGCTTCGTCGAAAGAGACTTCACAATTGTTGTATCATTGATCGTTCCTAGACTGTGCATATAGGAACTCGCATTTGTGTCAGCTTTAAATTTTCGAAGAATGCGCATGATGATCATAGGATAAGGTAGTCTCTCTGACGGATGAGCTTGCTCCACATATCGTGCCATCCTTGACCAGATGACGTAGGGAATGCTTAAGTTAGCTCCCATTGCTGCTGTGGAGTTTCCCAGAAGATAGAGGAATATCATCCTTTCCCACCGAAGAACCTTTGTGTTCATGTTTGGGGTGATATTATAACAAGCAATGAAGTTTAAGATGCGGTACTCTGGTCGTAGTTCTTTCGAGAAAACTGAGTTTCCTGTCGACCGAGTGTTTGGAGCACAGAGTCCATCAACTACCACTCTCCAGGAGTCGGTGTTGAAGGATTGATTCTTCAAGTAATGGGAGCCATCGGCTCGGGCGTCCATCCTTAATACCTCTCCTATTAGCTGTGGCGTTACTTTTATTCTGACATTCTTGACTAATGTCTGAAAAACCCGACGCCCGCTTTCCTGATCAACTAGATAGCAGGCATTCTGATAAAACATCCTCACTGAGTGAAGACAATACCCAGTGGTCTCCGGGAAGTCGCAAATGGGGGCAAGACCTATCTGGTCAAATAAAATCCCAAATGCCCGAGAACGCTCTTTCAAGGCTTTGACATCAACATGCCTTTCGCCAATGCATTCTCTGTTCTCAAAATCCTTTATCCTGTCTGAGCTGACAAAGTCTTGTGGGGATGGTTCGCTAACAGCTGGTTGCTCAATGGTAATTCCTCGAGCACTTCCTCTCTTGCGAGCAACACTTTTTCTTCTTGTCTTCCCAGAAGTTTCTTCCATTGGAGCTTTGCCTTTTTCAGCAGCAGTAGGCGGAGCCTTCGATGTTTCCGCAGGCGCTTTTCCCTTTGAAGCAGTTGGAACAGTCGTTGCTTCAACTAGCAGGTCATCCCAGTCAATTGATTCCGTCTCCGATTCCGTGTCGGAATCATCCTTAGTCTTCTTCGCTTTCTTAGCCTTCTTGGCCCTCTTGGGCTTCACAGTGTCTCTCGTATGTACCATCGCAGCAAGTAGGAAAACAATCCAAGTGATCACCATTGCTTATGGTTTCTAGAGAAAAGAATTCCTGTGAGCAATACTCAAGAACACAAAAAAAATTCTTAGTTTTCAAAAATTGAAAAAATTGTACCCAAACAATCATAATCATGTAGAGAGACTAAGAATCAAATTAGTTTTGCAAAAGGACTTCTAAAAATAGATCAATTGCATGAATTTCGAAAAACCTTATTATATGCCCTAAAACCGAAATTTTAGAAATCGAAGCCTAAAAATCCGTTAATCAGGAGAAAACCTAGCATATAATCAAAACTAAACAACCCAGAGTTCTTATTTCAAAAGAAATTTGATCAAAAAACATCCACAAACAAAATCGATCCAAGAATTTCGTACGTTTGAGGAGGAAAAGAGAAAAACGGTGAAAAACCGAGATTTTGATCAATAAAACTTACTTGGAACTGAAGAACTTGAGTTAGAAAGCTTCCAAGGAGGATGAAATCTAGAGAGAAGCGCTCTGGAAACTTTTGAACAAAAGATTGGAGTAAAAGAAATCAAAACCCTTTTGTTCTTTATAAAAACCTAGCCGCGATCCGGATCCTCCCGAGCTTGCGATCCGGATCGGCTACCCGCAGTGAAAAAACTGCGTTCGGGATCCGGATCGGCAGGTCCAATCCGGATCGTCAGCCCGCAGGAGAAAACCTGCGTTCGGGATCCGGATCACCTTGCCCGATCCGGATCGGCCCCAACTTTTTCTTTAGAAAAATTTCAGAGAAATTCAAGAAAAACCAGAAAAAGATTGTAAGCACAAAGGTGTATCAACTTTAAACAAAACTCATCGTTTCACACAACAAGAATTAGATTATGCCAAATCTATCAGTAATATCCAAAAATGAAACGAAAATTTACAAGAATTAAATCCCTTAAAGTTGAACACCTTCAATTACATCTAACTTAATCTTATGAGTAATGCCTTTATCAAATAATCAATTCGGTAAAGAAAATGAAATACAAAGATCAATAGATGTTTGAAATCCCAAATATGGTAGATAATATTTCTAGACAATCTGTTGAAGAGAGTGGCTCTTTGAGCATCTTTCTTTAAAATCCCACCTTATACCAACCTTGAAATTTGACAGAGTCAAGTATTTCAACATGCATTTTACATAATCAAAAATTTGAACAACCATGCTTGGTATACATGTGGTAGCTGCACACAATACTCGGACGACCGAGGTGGTAGCTCTTTCCTCCATGTGGTGGTAGTTTTCACACTCCTCATTGGGATGTAACTCTTTCCACATCTTTTGAGCATTTTACATTATCTTTGACTCCCCCTCAATTGGCTATCAATTATTTAAGATATAAAGTATTCAACCAAAAATTGATCTCGATTTCATACTCGACTAAACAGTCAAATAAGATAATGACTATACCAAGAGATCATTGAGAGAGAAATTGACTTTGATCACTTTAGAAGATGATTTAATTAACATAAACGATCATTGCAACAAAGAAATATTATGATGGCAAAAGCATAATAAATTTCTAAATGTGTGAACAGATGCAATTAAAGTCAATTAAGATCTATTCTCAATTACTATCCTATGTATAAACATAGATATTGAATAGAACAAAACAAATACAAAACCTATTTTAAGCAAAGGTTTCAAAAAGAAGTTTATTTCAAAGAAAGCATACCAATTGCTTTTCGCAAATGAATAAAACGTTTTGATCCAAAGGTTTTGTTAAAAAGTCAGCTAATTGATCTTCAGTTGAAATATATGAAAGTTGAAGAGTATTTGATTCAACTAGCTCTCTAAGAAAATGATATCTAAGTTCAATATGTTTTGTTCTAGAGTGCAACACAGGGTTTTTAGAAATGTTAATTGCACTTGTGTTGTCACAAAGAATTGTTACCGAAGATGCTGAAATGCGGAAATCACTCAATACGCTTTTCATCCAAATGAGTTGAGTTGAGCAACTTCCAGCTGAAATGTATTCCGCTTCGGCAGTCGAGAGTGCTATGCAATTCTGCTTTTTACTGTGCCATGCAACAAGGCAATGGCCAAGATAGAAGCATGCACCACTCGTGCTTTTCCGATCATCCACTGATCCTGCCCAATCGGCATCTGAGTATCCAACAATGTCCAGACTTGTTCCCATAGGATACCAAATTCCGAAATTAATTGATCCTTTGATGTACCGGATGATCCGTTTCACCACTTTCAGGTGAACCTCCTTTGGTGCTGATTGATATCTCGCGCAAATCCCAACACTAAAGGATATATCCGGGCGACTAGCCGTGAGGTAAAGTAGACTTCCAATCATACTTCTATACAGTTTCTCGTCTACATTCTCACTATGTGATTCACTTCCAAGTCCCTTGTGGCTAGTTCCCATTGGAGTTGGAAAATCTTTACAATTTTCTAGATCAAACTTTTTGACCAACTCCAGTGCATACTTGGATTGACTCAAGTGAATACCTTCATCATTTTGTTTAATTTGCAATCCAAGAAAATAAGACAGTTCGCCCATCATGGACATCTCAAATTCGCTTTCCATGGTCTCCGCGAATTTAGAAGCATCATTATCTTTTGTTGCACCAAATACAATGTCATCGACATAGATTTGTGCTACAATGAAATTATTTTGATAATGCTTCACAAAGAGAGTCCTGTCAGCTCCCCCTCGAGTATAGCCCTTCTCCAAAAGGTGCTTTGTTAACCTTTCGTACCATGCTCGCGGTGCTTGTTTCAGACCGTAAAGAGCCTTTTTCAAACGAAAAACATGGTTAGGTTGTTTATGATCTACAAAACCTTTCGGTTGAGCTACATAAACTTCCTCATTTAAAAACCCATTTAGAAATGCGCTCTTGACGTCCATTTGAAATAATTTGATTTTAAAATGACAAGCAATAGCAAACAATATACGAATGGACTCGAGTCTAGCTACAGGGGCGAAAGTTTCGTCAAAGTCTATACCTTCTACTTGAGAGTAGCCTTGAGCAACTAGTCGTGCCTTGTTCCTGATGATAGTACCATCTTCATCTTTCTTGTTCTTGAAGATCCATTTGGTACCTATCACATTATGTTGCTTTGGAGGCTTCGTTAATTCCCAGACTTTGTTTCGCTCAAATTGATGAAGCTCTTCCTGCATTGCTTTAATCCAGTAGTCATCCTGAAGAGCTTCATCTATTGTCTTTGGTTCGATTAAAGATACGTAGCAAGCAAATCCGCAAACCAACTGCCTTCGAGTTCTAACTCCTTCTTGTGGATCTCCAATGATGTTCGATTCCGGATGATCCTTGGAGATTCGTAGCGTTTGTTGAAACGGAGTACTCGGAGGTACACGAGATGATTCCTGCACATCAGATAAACTAGAAGAACCATTAGATGCATCATTAATATTGGAAGTATTATTATGAGAAGATGCACTAGCAGGAGAATCATCATCTAGAGAGATATCAAGGGTAGATTTTTCTGATTCAAAATGAGAAGCTTCATCTACTTTAACATTTATAGATTCTACGATCGTCCTTAGATTCAATGTTAAATACTCGATATGCTCTGCTATTCGTAGAATAACCCAAAAAGATCCCTTCATCACTTCGAGAGTCGAACTTTCCAAGATTTTCACGGTCACGTAAGATGTAACATCGACTCCCGAAGATACGAAAGTACTTGATATCCGATTTTCTACTAAACCACAGCTCATATGGTGTATTCAAGGTTCCTGGGCGCAAATACACTCTGTTAATGACATAGACAGCGGTGTTCACAGCTTCAGCCCAAAAATGTAGCGGTAATTTCCGGCTATGAAGCATCACACGCGCCATCTCTTGAACAACCCTGTTTTTTGCGCTCAACAACACCATTCTGCTGAGGTGTATAGGGTGCCGAGAATTCATGTTTAATGCCATTTGAAGTACAAAAGTCAATGAATTTGAATTTATGAATTCTCCACCCCTATCACTTCTAACACGAATGATCTTTTCATTCTTTTCAATCATAATACGATGGCAATCTCATGAAAAGAGTCAAACGTATCAGCTTTCTCTCTCAGAAATGCTACCCAAGAAAAACCGAGAGAAAACATCAACCAATAAGAAAAAAAAAAAAAAAAAATATACAATTTACCTTGCAAGGATGGTTGACGAGTTGGCCAAAAGAAAAAGAAGAAAAGAAAATAGTCTACATAAACTATACAAGATTTAATCGTAGAACGATTAAAGACAAGGAGGGGTTTCACCTTTGCATACCCAAACCTTTTGAGTTTTTGGAGTCTGTTGGTAAAGGTTGAGAGATTCTCCTTGAAGACGACGTCTTGTATGATTGATCTTTTTCTTTTGTCATCGTCTTGTTTGAGGTGCTACCAATGTTCTTTTCTTTTGAAAAATCCTTCCTTGAATTCGGGAAGTGAGCTTATTGGTAGCAATTGCAGAGATGTGGTTGATTTGTTCTTTGAGCTCCAATCTCGCAATTTCTTTCGATGTGCCCTGCAAAATTACAACGAAAACAGACCTTTGAGCTTGACGATTCCGAAGAGGATGAGGTAGGTTTGTTGTCGTTGTTTGTCTTGAATTCCGGTGTCGGAGGAGGAGATACCGACTGAGGCACAAAGACTGTCCACTCAACTTGGACTGTTTCCAGTTTGAGTGTACCCGAGGCCGAAACCGATTTGTTTGACCAAGACCAAGAAGTCTATCCACTTACTCCTTCCTGAAGAGAATTGCTGTAAGTCATCCTTGAGTTGGAGAATGGTCTCTGTCATTTCCCGTCTTTCCTGTCGGCCCTCGCCATAGAGCTTCAAGAAGTAGTTTGCTTGTTCACCATATCTATATAGTTCTTCTCGAGCTGCTCATTGGACTCTTGAGGGAACATTTGCTTTTATCAAACTATCCCTTTCCACTTCAAGATCGGTCGAGAGAGAAGTTACCCTTTTTACTTCTTCTTCGAGATCCTGCAATCTCCCTCTCAACCCCTTGTTTTGCTAGCCGTTTCTTTAAATCCTGTAAGATCTGTGATAGGCTAGAGCAAACTCTTCACCTTCCGAATCATCCGATTCATTGTCCATTGCATTCTTTTCAACAGTGGAGTTGGACAATGATTCAGACGTACTTGCCATAAAGCACATGAATGGTGAAGATGTGGACGCGTGGAATGCCGTGGAGCTCTTTTCTTCATCACTTGAAGACGATCATTTGACGTTGAGTTGTCATCCCAAGTGACGACTTGCATCGCCTTCTTCTTTGCCGGATACTTGTTAGGACACTCCGTTGCAATGTGGCCGTAGCCTCGACATTTGAAACATTGCAGTTGTCCTTCTGAACTTTTCTTATCCTTTGAGAAGTTCTCCTGCTTTCTTGACTTGTGACTTGGAGTACCCTTGCCTTTGTTCACTTTCGAAGGATGGATATTTGCTTGAATTAACCCTCGAACGGGGCGAAACTTCCTGTCAATGGAGCGAGTCGCTTCTCAAATCCTCCATAGAAAGGTTTCGTCATCGTCCG